>OZ022257.1:16307663-16965749 GCA_963978905.1 Trichostrongylus colubriformis
AACCAGCACAGTCCCAAGCGTGGTTTGTCTTTCATGCCAATCTCGCCGTTGCTGAAGCTGATGAACCAGCGGCGCACAGTCTCGTAGCTCACACATCCCTTGCTCAATACAGCGCTGATGGAGTGGCAAGCTTCCGTCGTTTTGGTGCCGCAAGACCGCTCATAATAGATGACACCGCGAGTTGGGTGGGTATCGACAACGGGCATTGTAGCTCTCTCCACGGGATCTGGTGGGTCAATATATATTTTTCTAGAAAGCTTAGGGAACATTCTACCATATTCCTACACTTGTCTGATATTATAACACTTCTAAGGAAAATTATAGAATTTTGAAAATTTTCGGACAGGAATTACTGGACAGCCTGGTAAAAATAGCTGGCCAGCCAAAACGCGATGAAGATTTTCTATTGAGAATCTACAGGCGCGTATGTAAAGGTGTTTAAGCGTTACCGTGAGACCCAGATCACACATAGAACTTTTGTAGAAACGGAAGTGGAGAAGCGTAACCGATGGAAATTCATACCGTCAACCAAATCAATCATTTCAAGAAATGATAAATGGGGTGGTCGGCTGATCTCTGTCCTAGAATCGTGGATGGTACAGAAGTGGCGCCTGTGCTATTCTCGCCTCTCTGGGAATGGCTTGGCTGTGATATTTCCTCTTTCCCTTTTGCTCATCGCCCACTATAAGAGCTCTCAACATTGAAGCATGATAGAATGAACAGAGATAGAGCTTTTGCTGCAGCTCTGAGATCTACCGGAAAACCTGGCGCATATGTATGCACTATGTACTACGATATCCTCCATATGTTCAATGTTGTGTACTAGTCGATCCATCACGGAACATCCATCAGTTCCGGGCAAATATCGGACAATAACCAGCTAAGCTACGCGCCTTTGACTAGTCACGAAGATTCCGGCAAAGAAAAGGCGTCATGCAGCGAACTGACATTGAAAAATGCCATAATATGAATGATGTGTACTGGATCGGGGTGATACGTGGCTTGTAACGGTCACACAACGGATAGCGTAGAAAAAAGTTATCGGAGACAAAACAGGCGCTCTGAAGATTGAAAAGAGAGAATGCCAATCAGTCTGTAAGCGCTGCATGTTGGCAGATGAAACTATTTTTTGGGCTATAAGCATGCCTTACTGAACGAAATCGATTGAAAGTCGCCTTTGATCCATTCGAAGAAATGAAATCAATAAATTTTTCTCGCTGAGGATACGCCGTGCACTCTACCTCAAACCAGCTTCGTAGAACACCTACGATGAGTAGTTTATCTGATAAACCAAAGAAAAGGCTGATTATTTCGAGGGGAGAGCTGACTATTTTGAAGGGGGGGGGGTCCGATACGCATAGTGCGGATTTATGAAAGCATGGGTAACCATAGGTAATTGCCGCAGAGCTCAAACCACTCTATCCCCTCAACTTATGGCTCAAAGTTTTGCACCACTCCCGCTTTTGATTCATCTTGACCGGTTGGGGCTCAAAGATAGTTTGAACAGCTTTGAATAGTTTCATGAGAAAACTTGGCCTACCCCTGCTACCTGAATTCCATTGCGCCACGTTGTACCTGGGACGGAGCCACTACAGTATTCGGTACCGATGATAAATTGCCGCCAATTCATGTGTCATCATAAAAATTTTTTACAGGCAAGTATGGTGCCATTTAGGCAGCTCCTGTGACGGGCTTAGTGTCTATCGACAAATTCGAAACTCATAAAAATAGGACAACTGTTGTATGGTTCCTACTGAGTGTTTAAAACAAAGCAAGAAATTGGATGAAAGTTTTTTTCTGCTCCAGCTTATGCAAAGTGGTTAGAAGCTCGCAAGTAACGAAGGATTCTGCACTGTTTGAAGGTCGCTGGGCTCTAATGGAGCCTCACACAAAAACAGGACTAAGCGAAGCTGATAGCAAGTTGAAGCAGGCCGTTACGTTGCTGTAATACCCATTAATTCTCACTCTCTTCAATCATAACCCTGCACATGACAGGAAGGACGTCAATGTCGTTTGATGCCTCTCATTGAAGTCTTTAGTGCCCATGACCGGGTTAAAGTCGCTACTGTGTTACTGGCCATTAATCAACAAGTTCATAAAAGAACAATGATCGCATTCCCAAAATCAATACACACATGAAGAGGATTCAGTAATTGAAAGAAATGATCACTCACCAGAAGCACCTTCGTGGTCGATGTCCTGATCTGAAATAAACACTCGTAAATTAACACCACACAGTGTAATAGGGGGTAGAGTGCTGAGCTCAACAGCACGTCATTTGTTTGCCCTCAGCCGGCTAATCTGAACGCTCGTAATCGACTACGCGTGTCACATTTTGCTGAAGTTTACGAGTGAGCGCTGATATGTACATTTCACGCAGTTTCACGCGTTCCATGATAGCGATGGCGGCATCGCGCGCGCGCAACCACGGCGACGACGACGACGGTGGGGTGGCCACATCGCGCAGTCACCTCTCCGTCTAATCACTCATACCGCACCAGGGGGAAATTCCAGTGCGAATAACCTTGATAACGCTCCTATGCGCGCACGGCGCGAATTCCTTTTCAATGCAAAGCCACAACAAAGCAATGGCGATAGCCATGGGTGCTGTGAATCCCAATGGGATTCCCTAGATGGGTGGGGTGACCCCTGCTCTGTGGGAAGAGTGACATCCTCTGACAAAATCTGCAAACGACCTTAGAGCTAGCGATGTTGCTCCCGCTGATCGGAGGTGATGATAACCCTATTCCGTCGCGTAGCGGGTCATCGCGCACTGTCTACCGCTAATGTCACCGCCGCCGCCACAGCCGCAATCATACCTATTACTTTACTATTGGCTGTCAATATTGGATCGTTCAGTTAAGACGTAACTGGATCGCCGCGTGTGGCTGTGTGTACAAACGTTATAAAGCGTTAAATGGTGGTCACAACACAATAAAAGTGAAGTTGTGACCAACACACACACACACCACGACACCATGAAAGACTATGTAAATATTGCAGGCAGCTCTTCGTCTATAGCAGGGACTGTACTACCCGCCGTTCTCCATAGGGCCCGGTGGGTGATGAATATAAAAAGATTTCAAATAAAGAAGAAGCGAAAAGGACATTTTAAAGGAGTTTTGAGTGGGGTGGCCCGACGAGGTGAGCACCGTGTACAAACAGCAAACACATTAGTGGAAAGACACGGTATTCCTTAAAACTCACATGTTTGGCGATGCTTTCGTTTGGCAGCAGAGGCGGTTGCCAAAATGGCTAACCACCACAGCAGTCGAAACTGCCTCCCAAGCATCCTGAATCCTCACCTGTGGTCGATGGACTAATCAACGAGGACCACGGTAAAGGGTGACGAGGAAAGATGCGGCAGAAAACAAGAACAGAGATGGAGACGGCTTTAATGACGGTCTGATAATGACATGATAGGAATGTAAAGTAGACTGTCGGAACATGTTTCATTAATGTTTCTCAGCTTAATGGAAATATTCCTTACACCTCATAGGTCGCTAATGCCTTATAGGCCCAAAAAATCAATACGGAAGCTGAAAAGTAGGTAAAGTTCTGAGTGAAGTTACGGTGAAAACGAGATAATGGCATGAGTAGGAAGAACTGAAGACGCAAGCCACCGATAAACGAAAAAAACGATGTGAGAGAAACGAATTGTAATGCCGTAAAGGTGATGGAATCAAACCGTGAAGAACTGAGCTGACTAATATGTACAAGAAAGAAATAGACCTTTACCGCAAATTATCAGTAAAAAATCTTCAGGAAATGATCGATATGGGTCCATACTTTATTGAGTGGTCAGTCGCGGTTACTTGCACTTTACCGAAAATTTTAGACAACACAGGAAGCGGCTGTAAAGGGCTTTCGGTCAGCTCTGAGATAAGAATGTGTGGCAATACTGAGCGTCTAGGCAATGAATGGTGGTTTGGTAGTGCGAAAGTGGAGAGAATTCAAAGGGCAGCCTTTTTCCGTACTGGTTCAATGACTCACTTACGCCATCATAAGTGAAGTGACTACCGAAAGAGTTTAAGAGTTTTGGAATAGTTGGGAAATTGTAGCGGGAAAGCTAAAGAATGTGGCGGCCGCATCAGTGAAAAGAAGATCGACTATCAGAACACATGTTCGGATCGCATGTGCATCTCACATTGGCAGACAAGTGAGTGTGTCAGTTACTACGGGGGGAGCGCTGAGGATGCGCCCACACTCGAGTCACTGAGGCGGAGGAGGAAGAGGACACTTCGGGGGCGACAAGCTATCATAAACCAAAGCGACCATCACAAAACCGGACAACATCGCCTAATTGCCGGCAGTGGGCGGTGGCATTGGTAGTGATCGCGGCGCACATAATGATGGCAAGCATGATCAAAGAGATCGGGCAACAAATTGAGACAAGACCTCCGAAATGTGATAGGTGATGATGATAAAAAGGCGACACAAACGGTGGAAAACCCTCGGTTGTCGATTGCTATTGTAGGAGTAGGGGGCCGGGTGTCTGGTAGAGAGAGAGTGTGGTATGGGACGGAATGAACCAGAGAACGCTTCCAAATGTTGACGGTTTGCGGTGTAATCTAGGCATCAAGCAGAACAACTAACAGGTGTCTCCACAAACGTACACAAATCTTTGTGGGGTGCATTTGCAGCTACATAGTCGACTAGAACTCGATTTCATGATACGAACTATGCCCCAAATTGACCACTCGTGAACCCGTCTTATCACTTACGAATAATTACATCAGACACCAGCCAATCACTGATGCGATGAACGGTTTCGTGCAAAATAGCAAAAAAACACTGACCGGTAGTGAAAGGCACTTGATAAGCTTTACTGATAAAAGCTGATAAGATGCTTTAATGGAAATCGAGAACGAAACCCGATAGCAATGTCGATGATTGTAGATAGGAACGAGAAAAGTGAGAACTGCGAGAGACCACGCCCAAGTCTCTGAGTCTTGGAGACGAAGAGAATCAGAGAAAAGGTGATGAAGAACCTGAACAGTCGCCAAGAAAGAGCGACGAACCGGCAAAATGATAAACGACTTCTACAGTGGTTCATGAGCTTCCATCGCCAAAAAGTCGCGCAGAGCTCTCTCCTGAGCCTTGACATTCCCTTGAATTTCTAAATGTTTTGTGGTCACCGTCCACAAAACAAGACAGACAGTTGAAGAAGGCACGCTATTCGCATGAGTGGTTCATTATAAAGCGTGATATCTACCGCTAGTTCATATGGAATGCGACCTTGAGTCCAACATAAAACCACCCACCCCGGGAGGTAGACGGTGGTGGTGGTGCGACCGGTGGCGGTGGTGGTTGGACCTGATGGTGCCGTCCAGGGCAATGAGACTCATCGGATCCATCGACACAGTCAACTCGAGCATCACATAGACGACGTCTGAAAACACTAACGTAATTGTTTTCTACGAGAACTCCTGCCTATGAATAGTTTTGATTGATGACCACTTCGCTACGTAACGCTGATTAGAATTTCTTATTACGATTACTCTGGTGTAACTAAAAAGACTTCACCGGAAGTGAAAACGCTGATAAAAACTGTGGTCATGACTGAATGGGAGAAAATTCACACGCAGACTCACTTATCAATACATTCTCCAGAATGACACTGGAATTCGTGATCCAAACAAGGAAGCTCTTCATCGTAGTCTTCTCTGAATTGCACGGGAGGTGGCGATTCAGTATGAGCCTAAAGTGAATCCTTAAGTTAACACGCAGCTACCGTGTTCGCTGATTTCATCAGAATTCCCCAACTTAGCCGCCTTTTGAAACCGCCCAAGCATTTCTATGGAATCGATGAAGAATTTCCGGTACAAAAACCTGTTACTAATAAAAAGCAGAACTGAAAAGAGTAAAGCTAATCGGATTACAACGTCGCGTTGCAAAGTCGGGTCGATCTTTTGTTTTATAGGGATATCTTCCACGTATTAGTTTTATTTATTTCGTGTCTCAGCGGAACTTTACCTACTTCAACACATCGAATTCAAAAAAAAGAAACCGATAGGCGGCTTGTATAGTACAGGGTGATTAGTAAGTACATAGGGATAGTTTTTGGACCATTTCTTTACACAAGGCTCCCCTTTCTGAAATTTCAACCCCATGTGCTTTTTGGAGTGTGACCATAAGGTCAGGAAATTCGCATTGTGGCATTTGCCGCGCGACAGGATGGGTGCGAGTCACAGGCGCCTGCGACTCCTGTCCTGAAACACATTTTGGGCTTATTCTCTTCGGGACCCAACCAATACAACGCCCCTAGCTTGCATTCAGCGCATCACACGCCATTCGTGGCCGTGCGGATTTTCTGTACTGTTGGCACGTACCCTGCTTTTTGGTTGATTCATCCATCATTACACTACGTCTTACGAAAAAATGCTTTGCTTATACAGGGGTGCTGAAAAAGAGTAATTTTCTCTCCTTTTTTCAACACTATATTAGTCGAACTTCAGCCGTATTTGACGAACTATTTTCACCTCGAAGGTTAAGAGCAGACCTCACTCTATCATTATATTCCGTAACAGCCTTCTGGACGAGCAGGAACGGGAGCTTCTTCCGAGTGAACAATATGAGTCACCTCAGCTAGGAGAATCCGAAATTTCGTCACCCTCGTTCACAACCTCGCTAAAGTCCGTACACTCTGGGGAGGATTCATTTGGGTGGTGTTCTTAAAATTTCATTTTTTCCGAGTTCCCAGCGCCCTTCGTTTCCAAAAACCAAAACGTGCCATTACCATTGAAATCCCTCCCGGGAACAAGTTTGAGGCATGAAAAATGATACTTCGGATCCCAGGCATTGTCCAAGCAGTGAGAGTTCTGTGACTTTTATAACCGATGGGTCAGTCCTCGAGAAGCTTCCCACGGCGACCTCCCACGGAAGCTGGCTTCGCTGTTTCAAGCAGACCTTAATGCCACAGGTACTCTATAGCCCGACTGTGCCGACTGAAGGCTCCATATTTTCATGACGGTGGAAGTAATGAGCCACAGCTTGTTCCTGCTTTTAGAGGAATATTCAAGGAATAATTTGCCCCAACACTTTTATCTCTTTCTTTTCACTCCGTTCTATACACTTGGCGGATGTGAGACGTGAGCAAAAGTACTCTTTTTTTGATACCCGAAGGTGACAGTAGATCGAATACCTTAATCGCGTTCTCAAAATGTAAGCGAGCGTTAGCGGCCCTTTATCGAGATATGAGTATGCGATAGAAAAATCGTAAAACAGATTGAGTCAACATAGAAGTATGGTAGGAATGCATGATGTGCACCCTTTTCCAAATAGGCTCAAAGGAATTCACAGCGCTCTTTGATTCGTGTGGGAGGAGAACACCACGGGAAGGAGCTCCAAAGAAGGTGAATCACCTATAACATTATGTGAATACGCTTTTTCACATGAACACCTCTGAGGTTAGGCAAGATCTCCTCTCAGCCGTTGTTCTCAGAATTCATACAGCATTGAATTCAATAAAGTAGCAGTCATTGAGGGTTTACTAGGCTTCCATAAAAACTGTTGGTCGCAGTTCCCAAATGGGTGTAATTCGTGAGCTCTGCATTTCCCCAAATAGTATTCACATCTTCCACTGAGTAGAGGTTTCTCGGCGTATTCTCAGAGGGAAATAAAGGAGATGATAAAAGAATGATGATCGTTCATATTTGATTTTTTTACTATTATTTGAATTATATAACATGTATTATTGCTATTACATTATTGGTATGAAAACAAAAATCTATTTTCATTCAACCAGACCTTGTTCAAAAGCAAAGTAGCCCAGACAGAGTGAATTTTTTCAAAATAAATCCTTTTGTGGAGATCAACTCATTGCATCACCTGATATCTATCGGTACAAGCTTTGTATCTTAACCACCCTAATAAGCGCTCATGGCCTACTTAATCCGACATGTAGAGTGTTACTCCGCAGGGTTCTACATAAGGATCATCCTCAGACCCAGCACCAGGCGTTGCGCATTAAAACTTGGATCGTAAAGGATGTTTGTTCTTAACGGGGAAGGAATACCATATGTAGAGACCTCAGCACAGCAGTGTCGATGGTGAGCGATATTAGAACGAAAAAATTACATTGAGGTGTGAGTAAACAGGTGGCTCGGGTAAGCATTCTATGCCTAAATCTATTAGGTAAGCACGGTAGTGTCTACCCAAAGTGGCCCTCCTAATGAGTTCATATTCATGAGCGTTCTTCTCACAGGGTATAGCTTATTCGAGCATGGTCAGCATTTTCGAAGCCTTGCCTACATCGCGGTAGGTAAAGGTTTCATCTGAAAACCGTACAGCAAGGTGAGGGATTCTTATTTTTTTCTCGGCATAAAAGCATATCAGCAACGGTGCATAGGGGTAACCTTCATAACTACGGACCATAACGGTTCAAAATGTATCACTCCCCGTCCGCCTGAATGGCGTGAACCCCGCGAACCGCAAGTTCTGAACATTACTTCACGGTGTTGCTATTTCAAGGGCTACTGCCGCTGCGATTAAGTGAAAGGTGATAAACAGCACATCGGTAACACTCCTGATGCGGTCCATTTCGAAAGATCATTATTGCTCACGGTTCTCAAGAAAAAACTGTACCTGATGTCTACGTTGTTCGTCTTCGCGTCTGCGTTCCTCCTCTTCCTGACGACGTTTTGCCTCCAGTAGACGACGCTCATGTTCCTCTCTGCGTTGTGCTTCCTCCCTTCGCGCTAACTCCTGTGAAGGCAAAGCTGCACGCAAAAGCTTAGGAAAAATAGTTGAAGGAGGACCAGTGGAACGATGAAGGTGAAATGGCTCAAAAATAAAAAATAAAATGGCGTGGACAATCTTCTTGGTCTAAAGGATTCAACAAACTGTGCTCCCAAAAAATTAGACCAGGATGTTCAGAAAATTGGTACCATATCCAAGTCAAGCGGAATGGTGAAGAAATTTCGCTTGATTTGGACACCATAACGGTAATTTCCTATTACAGCCAAGTAGCGAATCTTCGGGAATTATCCAAGGAGTTTCACAGCAGTAAATGTAAAGTGGTCCAGAATCTATAGCTCTAGCCGACCTGATAGCTGAAGATACGCGAACTCGGAAATTACAAAATATAAGCACCCTTACCTCTTCCTGTTGTGCTCGTTCCAGTTCCCGACGACGTTCCTGCTCCATACGTCTACGTTCCTCTTCCATACGCCTTCGTTCCTCCTCCTCCCGTCTGCGTGATTCCTGTTCAGGGTGATTCCGCTCTCCACCTCGCCTTGCTTCCTCTTCCGCACGCCTACGTTCTTCTATCAGGCGCCTTCGTTCCTCTTCCACACGTCTACGCTCCTCTTCCACACGTCTACGTTCCTCTTCCTCTCTTCTCCGTGACTCCTCTTCTGGACGAAGTCCTTCTCCACTTCGCCTTTCTTCCTCCTCTACACGTCTACGTTCTTCTTCCACTCGTCTGCGCTCCTCTTCCACACGCCTACGCTCCTCGTCCACACGTCTACGCTCCTCTTCCACACGTCTCCTTTCTTCCTCCTCGTCACGTCGCCGTGACTCCTCTTCAGGGTGACGACCATCTCCGCCTCGTCTACGTTCCTCTTCCAAACGCCTACGCTCCTCTTCCACACGTCTCCTTTCTTCCTCATCGTCACGTCGCCGTGACTCCTCTTCTCCGCCTCGTCTACGTTCCTCTTCCAAACGCCTACGCTCCTCTTCCACACGTCTCCTTTCTTCCTCCTCGTCACGTCGCCGTGACTCCTCTTCAGGGTGACGACCTTCTCCGCCTCGTCTACGTTCCTCTTCCAAACGCCGCCGTGCTTCTTGTTCTCGACGTCGTTCCTCCTCTAAGCGCCTACGTTGCTCCTCCATACGCCGACGTTCCTCTTCTATCCGTCTACGCTGTTCCTCTTCACGTCTCCGTGACTCGTCTCCAAGATGACGATCATCTCCGCCACGTCGACGCTGCTCTTCCTCACGCCTTCGTTCCTCCTCTTCTCGTCTCTGCTCAATCATCTCTCGCCTACGTTCCTCCTCCTCGCGCCTGCGTTCGTCTTCCTCTCGACGTCGTTCTTGTTCTTCCCTCCTTCGGAGTTCTTCCCGGCGCCTCATCTCCTCCTCATCTCTTCTAGGAGCCTGCTCTTCCTGATGTCCATTTGACCGTCGACGAGACATTGCTTCCTTGTAGTAATCTAAATAGAAAATCGTCATGGACCTTTTCATTACGTCATGTGTTGTGACAAAATGTTAGAGCCGGCCACGCCGTTGAGGTGGCGGCCATGGCGGCCATGAGTGATTTTCCACGGGATAATTAAGTGGTTCGGCATAACGAATCGACATTGCGTGGCTGCCGGCGAATAAGTGTGAAAACTTTTTCCAGCACCACTTTTGCTATACGCTCTCCCATACAACCCTGAAGGGACCATGGCGGGCGTATAGCACATCAGATAGTTCAGATATTTCACTCACCGCAGTCGGTCTCATCACTCCCGTCAGAGCAGTCATACTTTCGATCGCATTCAAGCGACTTATCTATACACGTACCGTCACTGCAAGTGAACTGATGTGGTGCACAACGATGGTCCTGAAATGGCTTGCCAATGAGGAAGGCAAATATCAGAAAGTCAAAATGACACTATTTCTATGCATGTCCTCCATGCATATTACTTCATTTGAAATCATTCCAGGCACTGCAATGCGTATCATGCTCATTCGAAGGAATCGTCCATAGAAAAATGAGTTTCTTTGTTACCCATATATTTGTGTTGTCAATACCTTATCAAGGCTGCATGCAAAGTTTCACGCGAAGAACTGAGAATTTGGTTAAGATACAGCTCTCCAGATTCTCGGCCATACGGGCGGGAGAGCCCCGTCCCGTCAATCGCCGCGGTTGGGAATAGAGAGACAAACTGTTTACGTTACCTTCTGTTCCTACAATGCGTCTCCGAACGCGGCGGACGACGGAGTGAGCACATGCTCGGAAGCCCCGCTCCGCCGGCCGAGACTTTGTGGTGAAGTATCTTAACTGGATTTTCACTTTTTTCGCGTAAAACTTTGCATGCAGCCCACATTAGACGAATTCAGCAAAAATATAATATATGGGTAACAGGAAACTCTTTTCTCCGCGGACGATCCTTTGAAGATACATAACGTGCCTGATAAGCAGAAGGTTTTTTATGTATTGTCCTGAGTTTTGGCCCAACTCTTTCGTCTGACAATGAGTTTTCAGGCCCACTCTTCCTGAGATAGGAGACTTAATGAGCATGATCAGGATCCAAAGTATAAAACGGTGTTGCATTCAGCAATTGCTCAGTTTTTATCAGCTAGTATCGGAATCACTTATTGTATGTAGCACCTCTACAAACTAGACTGAGATTTTTTACAACAAGAAACAACTTCGGATCCACCCTGTGAAACTTCAAAAGGCTCAATGTAGGGACCAAGATATTCTTACCGTTGGATCAGCTAACACTGAAGTCTCTTGCGCACCGTTGTATTCACGATCTTCGTGACTGCCCGACTCGCAGTTCGCCTGAAAATAGACATAACGAGATACCGCACAATTCAATCTGATCTGACAAGACTCACCATCAGAGGGGTCATATCTATCGAAAAGCAGATTA
The DNA here is from genome assembly GCA_963978905.1 of Trichostrongylus colubriformis. NCBI lineage: Eukaryota > Metazoa > Nematoda > Chromadorea > Rhabditida > Trichostrongylidae > Trichostrongylus > Trichostrongylus colubriformis. Next base: position 16,319,249 of record OZ022257.1, read on the forward strand.
ATACCCAACCTTACAAAATGAAGTATGCATCTGTGCAAAACATCCTGTTTCAAGAGATAAATGCTGTTCGACTCATGTAGATCGATATTTATATCTCATTTGGTGACTTTTTAAAAGAACCACTCCTTTGTCCCCCCCCCCTACCCCCCAATTCTCCTCACCTCCCTCAGCCGAATTGACAGTAATCTTTTGGAATTACCATGAGATACAGATAGAAAAGGTACCTTAAAAGAATCGTGGACAGAAAAACATCCACTCGGACGTCGCGCTCTGCCATCCGTCACTTTCAGGAGCTCTATCTCACTTACATTAGCAAAGTGACCGCGCTCAAAACTGACATGGAAGATTGCATGCGGCCCTTATTGAGCAAATGAAACATAAATGCACGGGTTACAGAGAAGCACATTTTTCCATGTTCAATTCTTCTAACTAAACCCGGAAACAATGGGAAGCGTGGAGAAAACAGATCGATCCAGAGTGTGCGACAAGCCACTCGTATAGGATCATTGCACCATCTGAATTGCATGCCGCGCAGGGTACGGTTGCCGCCTCTTTGACCCGATTCAAGTGTCCTGTGGCATACTCATCGGCTCCAAGGGAATACGAGCCCAGGTCCGAATAGGCGGGAATTCACAAACTACAAGTGATATTGATTCTTCTCATCACTACATTAAATACTACTCAAGATAACGTCAGATCTTTTTAGGCATTTTAGCGACCAGAAAAGAAACGGAAGAGAAAAAAATCGAAGAATACCTCATCACTACCATCACCACAGTCGTCAACACCATCGCACAGTTTATCATAGTGGAAGCACTTTGTTTCGGCAAGATATGGACATCTTAATGAAAATGCTCGTTTCTGAATGTCTTTTGCGGGCTTCAATGAGAAATTACCTGAATTCCTGGTCAGTACACTCTCCCCTCAGCTCATCGTACTCATCATCTGTAAGAAGATCTTGACGGTGTTCTTCTGAAAAAAATCTGTTAGATCACAAGCATAATTGAAATCACAGGACGATTGAGACAACTTCAACGCAGTAAAGCTTCCACAGAAGTGGCGCATTTCGCGCTCCCTGAGTGGGCGGTCTCCAGCTTGACCGTCACTGGTGGATGGGTGCCTAGTGAGTTGTACCCCATACAAGCAAGCAGTAACTTGTAGCCGGTAAGCCACTAACTTCTTCCCTGCAACAGCAATCAGGATGGCAACCACCTCCCAGTGATAAGGCTACATTCGTAGCTACTCGAATCATTGATCAGGCCGGCAGAGAGGTAAAAAACAGCTGTGACTAATTTGACTAAATTCCATGTTTTGCTTTCCAGATGTCTCCATCCTAAAAAATCTTCTGCTCTTTGAGTGAGACACTGCGAGCTAGAAGAAATACACTGATCAATACACATCCCTACAGCTGATATACGGCAAAGGACACTTGGAATGAAAGCGGTCAACTTAGCAGATTGCAGCACAGTTAATCCAAATAGTGCAACCGTTTGAAAGTATAGTATTCGCCCCTTTAAGGGCTATAAACCAAGCTTAACCAAGTGCGGTACTATCGCAATGATTACAGGCATCCTATAAAAAATTGCAAATTCGAACATCTTGGAGGGATCTTTGAGGGATCGATCGGCACTTGCAGGCGTTATTTGGCCTAAACATTAGTGGTGGAAGGAAAGGTTCCTCTCTCCGCTCTTTGGCGTATGTGAAATGGAATGTCCATAGTGGTATGCCCCCCCCCCCCACCCACTATTGCGATAGCACCCTAAGTACCAGCACTATGCGAGGTAGACAATGGATAAAGGACTACGGTGGTCTGAAGACTCAGAGATAACCTGATGAACCTAATAAGCATGAGCCTAGGGAGCTTATGTGGTGAGTGAATCGTTTAGAATGTGCGCGAGACAAAGACAGATAAAGAGGCGCGAATACAAATCGAGTTCAACATGTCCTCAAACCACTAGGCCGCATTAATACTTTGTGTGTTTATATTAAGTATTAGGTTGGAACATAGTTTCTGTCACACTTTTTGTTTTTTTTGTGGAAAACTGTGGAAGCTCCTGGAATAGTTGGTAGTGGGGGATATGTAAAGCGAGTGAAAAGGACTACTGATTAACTCATTCATATTTTCTATGGCTTCAACTAGCCGTGAATCTACGACAATTTCGCGAAAGGAGCGAAATTCACGAGCACCGCCCTGGTTCCTCAGCACGCGAGGCCACCAACGGAATCAACCAGTCGATGGGCCCAGGTGCTGTCTCTCATATGGCGGCAACCAGATGGCTCGATCGACTCAAATTGAAACAGAAAAATTTTTTTAAAAATTGCACAGTGAAAAAAAATAAAAATTTTTAAAATTTTCAAAATAAAAGGAAACTGTTACCATCCAACACGACAGCCACTGCCGATCTCTACTGCAGGCAATTGGACACCGTAGCCACGAAACCTACCGGAAAAATGGACCGAGTCTTCTTCCTCCACGACCACGCTCGCCCACATGTGGCAAAGTTGGCGTGTCAAAAGTTCCATGACCTTGGTTGGACGAAGCTCCCCCACCCACCGTAATCTTCGAACACGGCCCCAACTGATTACCACCTATTCTTCTCTCTGATCCACTTCCTCGACGGACAGCAGCTCAAAGATGACGATGATCTCAAAACCGACCTCCAGACTTTCTTCGACCAGAAATTCCCAGACTTCTATGAGCAAAGCACATATTATCTCCCTATTCACTGGCAATATATTGTTGATTATAATGGTACATATTTTGCTGACCGCAGTTAGACACAAATTAGGTCAAATAAATTTGAAATTTTTCGTCATAGTGTGACAGGAATTATGTTCCAACCTAATAGATAGCGAGGCAGAATGACGTAGAAGGGACGCAGAGTGGACGCAGACACGCTCTGCCGCAGCCACCGCAAAGTATGGAGACACCATGGTCAATGATTAAATTGCACACATTTCAAATGCCGACGATTTCTGTACAAGTGCGTGCAGCGAACCGTTGTCATGAGAACATTGAGCTCTTTATGGGATGGTTGCAAATAAATAACTTCACTAACCATCGGTGACGTTTGCCACCGGTCGGTGATATGTGTCGCTGATGTCGACTAGAAGTCGGACGGCGCTTCCAGCGGGGGAGGGAGAGTGAAATCCACGTAAGCCTACGTGATACAATACAAAGACGGGATTCTTGCAAAAAAAAACTGGGTGCGCTGTAGGAGGCGCCAATTACGGCGGTGCGGCGATTTGATGTTATATGTGGTGCGACACACCATATACGCAGTGGGTGCAGTGTGTACTCAACCGCATCTGTTTACTGTTATTTTCGGAAAAGCGCTCAATACATGGAGAAGAGATCATTTCTTTCTTCCTCCCTCCTACTGCTCCTCGTCCTTCACAAGCGTGCACCTACTTTTTCCATTACCTGTTTTGTCGATTCTGCAGCACTGCATCAGCACGCTGCAGAGTTTAGCTGACGTAGATTTCCAATCCGAACGCAGGGTGCAATAATTCTGATGGGTGCAGATTTGGCTGGATCGAAAGCACAAATTCGAGTTGTGCCGCGCAATTCAAGATCTTTGCCGCGACGCCGCAATACGCGCCTTTTGCAACACGCCAAAATGGTGTGGGTCAGGAGGATGTGTACCGTGAAATCAAGACGCAATAATTGCCCTATTGTTGTTCCCGCATATGAACGACCGGCTCATACAGCGATTACCCTCGCAAATGCGTCGCATGCGGCTTCTTCTCGCAACGACGCGTCCTGACCTAGCAGTAGCGGGTTCGCGCAGTGAGGCCGTTCATACCTTGCGGTGCCAGCGGCGGGGCGTGGCTGCGTGTCTCTGCACCTCCGCCTGTGCCACCTTGTCTCGTTGGCTGCCTCGTCTCTGCACCTCCCCCGTGCCATTATTCCTCACTGTCTGTGAACGCAGCTACGCCCTGTCCGAGCAAAGTATGAACAAGGTCTGAAGCGAGGTGGAACAGGAGGAACCGATGTGGCATGGCAATGTTTGTAGGACGCCGCGCCCAGTGGGAAACTGTTGCATGCCATTACATACTGCGACGAAATACACGCGCAAAATAAAAGCACAAAAATACTGAAAATGGGCAGAAGGTGGCTCTGCAAATTGCAGCAGAAGCCCTATTGAATATGAGCTCCATCGAATAAGCATTCATCGCTGACTGAAGTCATAACAAGGCTCCCGGCGTCGCAGCCTATTAATTTGTCGAAATGGCACTTGGCTTCTTTTGCATCACATCCTAAGAGCAATGACGCGCTACAATGCTGACCTGATCCGGCACAGTTCCTGACCCACACCTATACTGGTCGTGAAAAAATATACATAATCTTCAGGTTGTTGTGCTAAGATTTTTTGTAACAAAGAAGTAGAGCCTTCATCCTCATCACCTGACATTTCCTTTCAAAGCCTTTCACATCCTGTGAAACAACTGAAAGGACAGAAAACCAAGGAATCAAGAAAAGCAACATAAAACAAGAAGTGCATTAATAAGCGTGATCTACCGTGCTCATCAGAGAGTTCATGATTGAGTGTTAGTATGCGTTCACGATGCTGAGCACTTTGCTGATGCTGTTGTCCTTCTCGTTGTCGTAGAGACGCCAGGAAATAGTCTAAACACACATACACATACAGACTAACGGCACAAGACGTTTTCCTGGTGTGGTAATAGATATTTACACTGAATGTGAGGGATACAGTCAAAAGCAGCATATTCCTGAAAAAGAAATTTTGGCACTATTGACCCAACCAACCCTTCCAGCTCGAATTTCGGTGGGGTTTAGAGACCCGAATATGACGCTCACTGAGCACGAGATGGTCCACGGGTGCCGGCACCGAATAGGACACCAGGAGGGGGTAATTTTGGCTTACGGTAGAACAGACGTAGTGTGGACGAGCTTGAGTAGCCGCCATTACACAAACTCGCCAATTTGACGCCTTGGCATGGTGCCAAAAGAAGATGGTTCTGATATAGATTTGTTTTTTCCTTTTAGTTTTCACTTTGTTCTTTCTTATATAGTTTCTAGATGTACTTACGGGTCAAATAAAGTCGAGGGGGTGGGGGGAGAGGCGAAATTTTCACCCACGTCAAAGCTTCTTTCCCTTCCTCGGGTTAGGCTAAAGCATGAGACCTATGCTATGACAGATGCTTTTTAATGTGGGAGGAGGGGGTATCAATTTTAGCCTGAGCCTAGTAAGGGAAAGGAGCTTCGACGTCGACGCAAAGTTGCGTCTCCCCCCGACTTTATTTGACCCTTCTGAGATTTTCAGGTGTAGAAATACACAGTTAAGAAGATCTATAAGTAAACAAGTAAAATAAGTCACTAGAAAACAGTAAAGAGGAAATAATTCAAAAATAAGGTTACATCAGGCCGAAGACAAGCTTCAAAATGAACGAAGCGTGGCTCGGCCACGGAAGCTTGCAGTTCGGATGGAAGCGCGCCCTGGGGGCAAATAGCGCCCTGTGGCGCGTTTTTCAACGCCGGTTTCGTTACACATTGTATCTACCGGACCCATATGTTTGTTTTCAGACGCCATTGTTTTTGTAAACGTTATTCCACCCTTGCCCCCCTCCCGGTGCCTTTAAAGAGAACGGCACTATTCAACTATCACTACTCCAGATACCGCGAGATAGTCAAAAAAATAATTTTTGCTCAGGGGTGATACTCGATGTGCTGATCACGATTATGACATCCGTTTTTGGCGCTTGCGCCAATTTGATGCAAGCGCACTATGTTGGCGAAAACAAGTTGTTGCACCAACATGGTGCAATTGCACCGAATTGGCGCAAACGCCAAAAACGAATGTCATATTCGTGATCAGCACCCCATAACCCCCCTAAGCGAAATTTCAGCGAAAATTATTTCATGTCCAACTCGCGGTATCTGGGGTAGGGTATCTGAGGAATAATAGTTGAATAGTCCACGAAAACAATTCGTCTGTCTGCCTGTCCGTCCGTCCCTCTGTTTATCACGAAATTAGGCATAACATGAATGCAAAATGAGCCAAGCAAAATCCTTCACATCTTCGGCGCTGCACAAATTGCTGGAGCGATTTCATTTGAAATGATGACGCTTCCACGTACATATGCGCAACACAAATATACACAAAGAGCTGTGAGCAAAAGCGTAATATGAGCAGAGCTCGCAAAGCCTTGATCAAGCAGTGCTCCAGAGCTCAAAGACACCAGAAGGGATTTATTTGACAGACTGTGGAATAGGAAAATAGTGGTGCTTAGCAGTGTAACGGTAGAGAAAGAACGAAGTAAAATGGCGGAAAAACCGAAAAATAATACCCAACTATTCTCTTCTCTCTCGCGCCCCTCTGCGTCGCTGCTCGGGTAGACTGCAGACGGGGAGGCTATATCGGCTGGCCACGAACGCTGTCCCGCTCTCGCCGGCAACACACCCGTTGATGATTGGAACACGACACGTGTGCTGCGGGATCGTGATAAGACCCCACTCTGATCGTGAGAAGATCTTTTTCAATGCGAGTCACAATACACATCACCTTTTCTGAAGAGAAGGTTTGTTTCAAAGAACTTGTCTTCCCATTTTCCCCAGTTCTCACTTTCTCCTTACTCTTCCAGGTGATTGGCTAAGATCAACCATCTACTCTGAACCAGTTTATCTTGATGGCACATTCAACTGTAATTCTTTTCGGGTTTGGATTTTTGGGTTGCTCTTGAAAGTGGTACTAGAAGAGCTAAATACTAACGAAAAGTGTAGGGATCCACAACACTTCAATTTGGGTCTAAAGTTTGCTGGCATCAATTCTCGTCGTGCGCTAGTTGATGACAAGAGTAGTCACTCGAACGATAGATGCAAGCAGGAAAAGCATGACGGAGAGAATGAAAAGGGAAGAGATGGGAGAGACTGACGCAGGATTCGAGCACATCGAGTGGTGGGCTGCTCTTAACCAAGCCAGCCGAATATGAGAGGGTTCAGTTCATGTCACTCGCAGATCGTGTGTGTGCCCCCCCCCCCCCCCCCCGCAGGTCTGGTAACTCCGGGAACTCTGAAGCGCAATGGTAAGTGTGGCAGGTTGCACTTTGGGGATTCAGAAATATTTAGGCCAGTCAATACGTTATCCCTAAGTATGTCGCTAAATGAATTGGAAGAATGAGAGCATTAACTCAAACACCCGTTAGGTATCACAGGTAACACGCACACACTGGTCACAACTGAAGTTTTTTCGACTTTTTTCGAAATCGAAGTACTTGCCCATGGTTTGAATTAATTGTGGAATTGATTTAAAAAACGGAAAAATCGATGAAGCCATTCAGAAGACGCAACGTGGATCAATTACAAGTTTTTACTGATATCGAAACGGAGCCATCCCACATATGGTTGAATTCATGTGCTTGAGCGCAGCTGTGAGATTGGATTGGCTTCGGAACCTTACTTCGGCACTAACTCTGTAACGCAAGTCCGCACTATTCAACTATCACTGTCCCACGAGTCGACACTTGGAATGAGTGTCATATTCGTCATGGGAGTACCCGTTTAGCTCCGCGTGGAAGTTTTAAGCGCACTTGGTGAGAAAAAATACGCCATTTTGGTGTAATCACGTCGATTTGGCGGAAAGCGAAAATATCGGAAAAGGAGGTCGCACTCCATTTTTCTCCCAGCTCACGTTCTGAGGGGTAGTGATCGTTGGATGGTGCCGGCGCGTCTGAAGTAACTAGGAAGCCTCAGTTGTTCAGTTAAAGCACCTCTAACTTATGTTCCAATTCCGGTCGCTTTGGCGCAAACTGTCACAAAAAAGCGAAGGCGAATTAGGAGATGGATCATACCACGTGGTGGCTTTTAATTTTTTTCATGGTTTCACTTCTCCTTTTTTTCCTTTTTCTTCTCAGTCTTTTTCTTTTCTCATCCTCCATTTTTCTTTCGATCTCACTTTCCACACCATTCTTTGTTCTCAATCCTTTTTATGCTTTCTCTCTCATTATCATAGGCTTGGTTTTTGCAGCTCCGACTTATATTTATGGGCATCCCTTGCGGTATATTAACACAACAAATGAACAAGTTATTTTAATGATTACCAAGGAGAGCGGCCTTTTGGAAACTATCTGGCCACTGGGCAGAGGTGGTGTAGTGGCAGGTGGCGCACACCCCACTCTCATGGTGCGGGAATCAAATCCCGCATCGACGTCCGCCCAGGCCAACCAAGCCTTCCATCCCTCTGGGATCGGTAAATTGATACCAGACTTGTCTGGAAGGATAGAAGCACTGACTAGTACATGGCTGGCTGCCCATCCCAAGGCATTGTATAGACCACATCACATTCATCATCCACCACGATTCTGAATGGGACTAGAATGTGCGGCGTAACCCAAGAAGGTACTGATCAACGGAAAACTTCATCCTTCATCCTTTAATCTATCCACCATCACAAAACAAAGTGCAAACTGGTAGGTGTTGTGTCGAAAATTGCCTTCACTCACTTCCTCAGCCGTTTTACACCTGGTTACATATTGAGATGATTCATAATGCAAGCCTGAGTTTTGGATCATCGGGAAGCGTGATATTGAAAGCGACCAGCTTGGATCAGTGTTCTATTTTTAATAATCTAATTTTAAAATAGCCATCACAGCTGTGTAAATAACGTAGGCTTTACGGAGTAAGTGAGTCATCATGAGAAAAAGGCCTAGTCTGTGACAAGTGACTCGACATTGCATGAGATGTACATATGTAATCGCAACAGCTGGTTCACGGGAAGATTCGTGGGCAACCCCGACTGAAGAATCGGGAATATTTCGGGAACGGACATTTTTCAGCTTATTTCAGGGCTAAGGAACGGAACTGTAGACGTTCACGGCGATGAGGCTATAACATGAGTAGAAACGAAACGCTTCAAGGAACTATGGAAAAACATGGAATTTCAAGGAAATCATTTTTGAAGGAGATTAATATCCGACCATGATTTCAAAATTCGAAGCATACTCACTGTAAGGGGATTCAATTACGTAGATTTCAAAAGTATTCTGGAACAATCAGTCTCTCTCTCATAAGGCGGGCTCTCATAAGCCTCTCTCAGTTATGAAATGGCTGGAAGAGAACGAGTTTCTGTGAGAAAGCCTTATGAAAACTCCTGTAGGAGCAGTCTGAAGCAAATCTTTGAAAAACTCTTCTATTAAACCCACCACATTTCATTTCATCCGATCCATCAGCGCAGTCGTATTTTCTGTCGCATTGGAGTGCCTGGAAATTGATTATTGAAGTGTACCATTTGCTATGGTAAGGCGCAACTGCCCATGTTGTTTCAAAAAATAAAATATTCCTAAAAATAAAGCAAGCAGAAGCTTATCGACCCTATTAAGAATGTGTCGCGCAATCCATATCACTTTTGAATCGTAGAGTCATTAGACCTGTACAGTGACTGTGGTGACCAAGCGATGAACCAGTCGGTATGTCTTATGCTGATGACTTCGGAATCATATTGACATCGAGATAACGGAAGGTGATTTGCTTAGACCAGTACTGAGCCCTGACCTGATTTCTGGAATATGGGAGTGACAGCGAGCGCCCATCTTATTATACTACCTCTCCCTATTGTGGTGGGGTAAATGTTAAGGTTAACCCGCAGAGGTGCTAGCACTTTTGAGACCCAGTGCACAGGAGCCATAAGAAAATCGTCAAGACTTCTCAAGTCACACAACTTCATTACCTATTTGATTAGGTAAATAGGATAAGGTGTAATCACGTAGCCTCCTTGAATGTATTCCATGACATGAGCTTGGTCTCGGCGTGGTCTCCAACCCGCACACTATGCTATCCGGGCGTATGTGCTTATCCATTACACTACCAAGACCCCTTTTTCCTTAAAACAGCTTCTGTTTGGTATATTTACCACAGCTCATCAACATTCACACGTATAACATGCTGGGTTGGTGGGCCGATATCGGTATTGGAGCGTGAAGCTGAACGCTCAAGTACAGTCCATTTCAGAAAAACTGATTGGGCGTGTCCTACGGACTTGTACGAACGTGTATCTATTCTCTCAATTCTCTCATCCGCCACATACTCTCACTCTCGCCACGTACCCTCACTCTCGCCATTCACAAGTGCGTGGGACACGCACAATCAGTTTTTTGCGAAATGGACGATAGGTTTTGATTTTTGAAATATTTGATTTTTGCTAGCTGCCGATCATGGCTGAAACTCACGAGGTCCAACTCGTAACATGAGTTGCGATAATAAAATGGACACGACATACCCAAAAGCAAGAAGTGAGGGTTCGAGTACTGTCCGAGGCTAAAACTTTTGCTCAGAACTCAGCATACTTGTGACGACCTTTGCATGACAACTCCAAAAAAAAACCAGCAGCCAACAAAATCAAGACTTCGAAAATCAATTTTCGGCGTGGGTTGCCGGGTGGCTGCTCAACTTGCGCCACCGTTCACTGCGTGGCCTTGCTGTCACCTTCACAGTTTTTTCCACCATACATGCGCAAACTCTTTTTCCGTCTCTTCTTACCTTAGCGATGCATTGTCCATCGTCACATCGGTACTCGCCACTGCCACACTGTGATATCGATCGTTTTCCGGTTTCTAAACGAGTGAAAGAAGTAGTAAGGCGTCAATGCCATCTAGACTTCCAGGAAAGCAACAACAACGGTTCGGAGTTTCCCAAAGAATCAAGGAGTTTCCATACCCGTAAGAGGGATCGTTTGCCTCATAGGGGTCACATAACCATGTCGCCGATGTCATGTATTCTTTTCAAAGGAACGCCTCCAACTCGTAAGGGGATTTCACTTTCCGCGCGACCGTCGACCCACTTTCTGACACTGGCGCCACTGGTGAGGGGAACGTTTCAAATCCAACCGTGGTCGATCCATCCGGCATGGGAGCTACCACGACAGCACGACCCCAACGCATCACTTTTCACTATCCAGCTCTTCCCGAACTCAAACTATGTATCGCCGTCACCACTGCTAGCTTAATCTACGGTATCGTTGCTGTCTTAAGAGCCAGTCACAATTATGTGTGGGGCATGGGTGACTATGGCGTTTATGTGGAGCTACCGTTTTTCGGACCTAGAATGAAGGTTCGTTAACCCGTTTATTTTCATATTCAGATTTTTCCTGGCGATCTGTACTCATTTCAGGACCTCAGCAGTTGGGAATGGATTAATTATTCTCCTTTCGCATGGAAATATTTGCCGGTCTTTTTCACTCACACTTTAGTGTTCAATGTGGGATCGAAATTTCTTTCTGAACTGCCTTTTACTATTATTTATACTTTACTGAGTATGGCTTCCTGTGTCTATTATTTCACACCACAATTGGTGGCTGTTTCCCTTACACAAGGCACTTTGATGTTCACTGCCTCTCACTTCCTTAGGTGAGCTTTTACTTATGCACAATTTTTTTTCAAATTTTAGTAGTTTGTAATGTTTGCTGACTGCAGCTAATTAGATGACATCCAGACACGATTGCCTGGCTTTGTACAGCACACTTCATTGATGTGAAAAACTAACACAGAGCCGGTTGGGCAAGGTTCAGTTCCCCTGTTCGCGGCCCTAATTCTTTTTCCGCCAAGTACTTACTATTGGGTTGGCTATGAACCATGCCTCAATTTGTTTGCGTTTTTTCCATTCCAGTTACCCACCAGATTGGTTTGCAAAAAATGGTTGGGAAGATCAGCCATTGATTCAAAGGGATTTCGGAAATAGTCCAAATAGTTCTGCCATGGCAGTTTTCCTCACGAAAAATAGATAATCTGAGTAAATGAAACCTATAAAAATTGATGGCCGCAGTTGAGCACACCGCATATTTGGTGGTTTCACGGAAATATGTCGGCTGTAGTTCATTTCATCGTGTAAATTTTATTTACGGACTTTTTATTTATTCAAAATCCACCTAACAACCTCGTTGGCAAAACAGAGAAAAGTAAACAAGTCTAATGCTGAGGTTTTACTAAGGGAGAAGTTGGAATTCATTTCATCGCGTTATTAACTTATACTTTAATATTAGTTGATAGCCGAGGGCATAGTGCTCGATGCTCTGGGTATCGCAATGTTCTTTGTGATCACTTCGCAGCGGCACAATTCAACCCTATACAGGTTTTTAGGGCGCACTAGCCTGTGAAGCTAGGGCAACCCCACCACCCAAACGTTGACCCTCCTCTCTCCCTGTGGTGGTTCATGGCAACAAGGGCAACCACGTCCCAAAAAGTCAACTGTTAGAGTCCCACAATACGCTCGCCTTCCCACAATAAGCCACCTCAAATTTAAAATAACGTGTGCCAGTAGATTCATTGTAAGCAAGAGTCTGGGGTCAAAACCCATTCGAATGAATCCTATTCCAGGCGAAAAGTGGTCATATGGCTCTCATCGATGCCGCTTCTCTACGTAATAATGCACCACTCAGAAAATCTCGCCGACAATCCATTTCTGATCTACACCTTTGTATCGTACAGTATGCTTAGCTATGTATCTTACTGTATGGATTCATTTGATCGACCTGTGAGGAAAGAAGATGATACGGTCTGGAAACGCTATATTCGGATGATGTTCTACACTTTCTACCAACCGTATCTATTCTCTGTCATCGTACTATATTCGGATTTCGAACGTCAAATAGCCGAACGACGGCAGAAGACGAGGGATTGGATTGGGAACATCGTGTTCGCTCTAAGAATTGCTTTCTGGTGGTGTGTATTGGAATTGTCGATTCATTTCATGTACCATGAAACGATTCTTCGGAATATTCAGTACTCAGAAACTTTATCCAAGGATACATATTTCGCATTGGGACTGACGCTAGGTAAGCTTTTCAGGCATTTTCCGAGTGTACATAATTGCTTATAGTAATTATTATTGTTGATATAATTGATTTTTCTCGCTTTTTACTTGTTCCTTCCCTTACTGAATGTCCGATCCCATAAAACTGGATTGGGCTATGTAATGGATTCCCGGATGTGTGTCATCAGGTCAGAAAAATGGCGTTGCTGCGTCCTGTGTGCGACAGGACGGTGCCAGTTATGCGCGCCGTATTGAATGGGTCCTGAAGCGATAACGGCGAACTGTAGTTATTTTACGTAATCGCTTCAGGACCTAACTAGTAATATGTCCCCTATCTCGCACCATCTAATCACACGCCGAACGCGGCCGAATTTTCCGTCCTAATTGCGCGATTTTTCCATCCTCATGGCACACACCCACTAATTTCTCATCCATTCTCGAGGAAAATTGGTCTAACTTCATTGAAATCAAGGCTATGCTTCGTAAGGCCCCACTCCTTGGCCATATTATCCTCAGGGGCCAGGGTAATGCTACATAAATCGTATTTAAGCAAGAAAAGCTTGACTGTCACTGACAGGATCCGATTATGAGCCATATTATTATGCCACGTAAGGCGCTTGTAGTCACTGATCCACTGTTTGGCTCTGTATAGGCACTTGATTTCATGCTATTCCCACGAAAATCGAAAGTAAGGGAAGAAACCAAAATTTGCCAAATCGGATGGGGCCTTTCCACACTTGTTCAGAGCGGTCAAGAGCGAAAATTACTTTTCTTATTGCTGACTTTCCAACTGGTTTTGAGCTCATGATGCACTTTTTGGCGAATCCTTTTGTTGAATAACGCCTGTAGCCCCTAGCACATGTAAATAAGAAATTCAAAATGAAGTTGATCAAGAGAACACAATTCATCGTGCGCAACCGTACTATTCACCTAGTTACGCATCTTTTTATCTCCATTACTCTGATTAAGTGTATTATGACAAAAATCTCATATGATTCACAGTTCTGAGCGCTTCATTTTCACTAATTTTCTTGGAGTTATCGCAGATATGAAGATGGAGTGCGCTTTGTTTTTCCCCGAAGTTAATGTACTCAACAACTCTATCGCTAAAGTTCCTTCCTTAAATGCGTCATGCATGCGCGGAAACCAATTTCAATTCATCCTCACTAATTCCATTAGCAACGGGAGCAGTCAAGCAAGATCATGAAAATACGATCCCTTTCCCTTCCATAACCGTAGCGTTGGCATACTGAAGTGGTCCCCCTGAAATGGTCGTCAACCGATGACTAAAGTATTACTGCCCAAAGTGTGGTTAACGACTGACGAGCTTTTTTAGAAGCCATCTTATCAGCCCAAAAATCAGTAAAAGGGTTAAAAAAATTAATCGATGAGTATTACTCAAGCACCTGGAGTTTAAGGAAACGTACAACTTTTACCATTTCAAAAGCTATTTCCTCATGAGAGTTCCTCATGTCATGCTTGACCTGGTCGAAATCCCATTACCCACGGTTTTGACCACTTCTATTTCATTCTTTTCATTTTTATTGCCGTACTCATCATATATTCCATTTACACTCTCAACAATCTCAAAAGAGTTTTTGGTGGGTCCTCAGCTCACATACAAAATGTTGCGTTCAGGCCAATGTCATTGTCTTATACTCCCAGACGGTTTCATTTTACGGGCGCGAGCGGGATTTGATTATTGAACGATGCAGGTTATTCCATTTACCCAACGTTTCTTCCCATGCACCAAGCTATGAATATCTGTATCCTTCTTATGCCGCGTTCATACTTTGCGGAGCGACACCTGCGGTGACGGCAGCACGCTAGTGACACGCTCTATTTATAATGTTTGTAAAAGGATTCGAAGTTGGATTCGGGGGCTCTTCCCACGATATCATGCTGTAGTGTGGTTCAATCGAGCATTTTACAAACGAATCAAGTCGAGTGCCGCTGTGGTGGGCTGTAGGCACATGACTTTTACATTGTTGTTGCCGGTGCCTGCATCCATGAGTGTGAACGGGAACTTATGTGCTTTCCAAGAACATGTGAAAGTCAGCTGCGAAAAAAAATTGCTAGAGAAATTTTCCTGCAATCCTCGCAGGTAATGGTATCCTTAGTACTCACTGTAAGCTAAACCTGTAGGACTTTGGTGTCATTATCCATACACCAGAATCATACAGCACCTCTACAGCTCATCACGAAAATCTCAATCTACTCTGGTCATACCAAATGGAGCGGATTTTCAGGTGTTTGTTTTAGAAAAAACCCTCGACAATTTCCAGGTGTCTTCTTCCATTTGAAATATGTAGTTATCTTTGGTCTACCGTCCGTATTTGCCCGGTTCGACAACATGGATCCCCAACCGGGGCCGATTTGTATCTCACGAGTGATGCTCTTCTCCAAGGTTGGTCATACGATCTCCTGCTCTGAGCCGCTTACTCGCTCGGTTTCCCCCCATGAGCGGTCCTTTTCTTTTCCGGATTAGTTTCAGTGATAGAAGAATATTTTCAAATGTTCAATTGCAGATCTGGCGTGAATTCGATCGCGGTCTCTATAAATTCTTCAAGACCTACATATTCGTTCCGATCTGTGCTCCCACGTTTTCATTACCACGAAAAGTGATCGGAGTGCTTGTCTCGTACTCATTCGTTTTACTCTGGCATGGATTCTACCATCATAACATAGTAAGGTCTTCGTTCTCTTGACCTTGTTCCATTGCGATACCTTCTTAACCCAAAACTTCCTCTTCTAATTGACTATATATGGCGGAAATGAGTATAATCGCTTCCGCCGTAGATTCGCTTGGTAATAACTTAATTAAGCAGAATGTGAGTCAAAGTCGAATAACTTCTGCTCCTGAATTTCCGAAAAAGTGACTCAGAATTTCGTAGGTAACCCGTGGGGATCACGACCCGGGAGTACTGTTTTTGCCCACTGAGCGACCTATTTATGGGCAATTTTTGATGGCAAAGTTCATACAGAATACCTGATCGCGCCCGTACGAAAAACTCGAAATCCTCAGAGGATGTAAGGTTTGCTCGCAAAAAGTCGGAATCGGCAGCGCGCGTCATTCGAGGAATTCTTCACAAGGGATCCTACCAGTGTCACTCGGATAAGGGAGGGATCGCGGTGTTGAGGAAATTTTCTAGTCCTCATTTCTGAACGAGAACACTTACTTTCCATCAACTTAAATTGCCGTACATAATGACAATAAATTGGGTAGAGTCTTCTGTAGGCTCTGCCAAATGGTCAGTTTTATCGGCACCTTGCTTGACAATGGTGCCCGTAATCTAGAAATGGATAAGTGGCAATTTCGTCTTCACCAACTCTCTACCCACGTGGCCGTAAGATAACTAAGTAAGCTGTCGGGGGTAGTGATCACTCTGTGCTCTATAGGGATCGACCCTTCGCCGCCCTCCCCCCTTTCCGCCAATAAAAAGGCTCAGGAAAACGGCGCAAGTTGCCCGATAGTAAAAGCTGTATAGGAGTTGCTGATTTCGAATTTTGCATTGAAAATTTTCCGCCTGCTAATTGGGGTGTCAAAGACTGAGGCGAAGGTCATTAGTGATATGATCTATCCAGACAGAGTCGGCTAGTGTTGGACGGCGGTACGGTGATGCTTCGGTACTAGTGGCTAATCGACTACACTAGGCAAATTCTACGCTATATTATTGCTGCTCAATGTAGTACTTGTTAGGCTATGTCATTTAGGTCTGGATCATTTTGAACATCATATCACTGCTGATAGAGATGAGTTCAAAGTCGCTCTACGCAGTGGATTCGTTCCGACATAAACGTGAGAAGATGATCAGTGATGTGAACTTCCGCCGAATTCTTGGCTATCTTCAAATTGTACCATTTGCATTTGGACTCTACTCGAACCTCTATTTCTTGGGTGGATCGCAAGTTGGAGCGATGTTCGTTAAACGGATTTGGGATGAGGAGACAATACCACTACGGTAAGTTATTTGACGGCTACACAGTTCCACTTCTCTACAACTGGGCTAAAGGCGCAAGTGAAGGGATTTGAACCGCGAGGCTCACCCGTTAAACATTAATGCTCCTATTTCAAAATAAGGAAGCTCAATATGCCTCATTGTGCTAGTTCACTATAGTACCAATGTGAAACACTTGTATGTACATCTTGATTCAAGCAAACGAATTCAAAAGCCAAAGAGCATTCAAACTGTGAAGTAGAACATATGCGCGGCGCAACTCGGAAATTTATTGGCAGCGTTCCATATTTTTTTTGATGCAAGAGAGAACTAGTGCAGGCATAGCTGAGCTGGACTTGACCGGTCCAGCGGTGCTGTGCATTACGGATGCGAAACGTTCATATAGGGCCCAGCACTGACACAATTCGGAATGTGTGCCATTCAGTGGTGTCAAAAAGTGCTTCGGAAACCGTGGGGTTTCCGGCTTTTTTGTGCCGAAAAAATTCACGAAGGTAGTATCTACCGGGCGGGAACAAAGCTATCGGACGACACCACAGCGTCAGCTCTGTATTACCCTTCGACATGCGCACTGGAAATTATACATATTTTCCAACTAAACCTAAGAGGCAACTGAGTGCGTTTTCAGCCTGGGGAGGTCGTATAAGGGTAAATCAGAGCGAACCACAATTTTAATGCAACAGGTTGTTGACATCTAGCGACCACAGGGTGGCTCAGTAGAAATTGGATCTTTATGGTAGAAGTAACCATTGCTCCTGGTGCAACTTCTGTCGTGAAAAACGCGAGTTTACTGGGGAAGACCGAAATTGTCTATCAAACTGCACGACCACCAATCCACGACGGGGTGTATCCTGAATCCGAACTCGAAATATGCACAAAAAAATCACTTTCAGTTCCCGCTTCTGCAGTTTCCCCCAATTCTGCTGTGATGGGGAAAGAGACCTAGTTCGAAGAGGTTTTTCTGAGATAAAGGATAAGTGAATGGAGGCTCATGTTGATCGATTCTTTTAAAAAGTGTGGTGAATGAAACTTTCTGCCGTAAGCGTACAAGCACGAAAGTGCGTGTCAGGGCTCTACTACATTACAAGTGGACTGAGAGATCCCCTGAAAGTCCTGTGCTACTTGGTTGGCCAGCTCCAATCTACGGCTCAGACGATAAGCTGACACTACAGGGGATGCTAAAAAAAATAAAGTAATCTTGCTCACGGCTCTGAGCCGCCAAGTATACAGAACATAGGGAAGCGAAAGAGATAAAAGTATTGGGGCAAAACATTCCCGAAATGTTCCTCCAGGAACAGGAGCAAGCTGAGACTCACCACTCTCACCTTCATCAAAATACAGAGACTTCAGTCGGCGCAATCGGGTTTCAGAGCACCTTCGGTATCAAGGTCCGCTTAAAACAGTGGAGCCACGTTCCGTGGTAGGTCTTTTATGGAGAGCTTCCTAAGGATTGACCCTTCTGTCATGAAAGTCACAGAGCCCTAGCTTCTTGGACAAGGCTGCTATGATAGATCCTGCTCATGCAGAAGGCTGTTACGGAGATTAGTGATAGAGTGAGGTCTGCTCTTCACTTTAGGGATGAAAATACCTGGTCAGAATTTGCTGAAATTCGACTAAGGCAGGGTTGAAAGTGAAGGGGGAAAAATTACTTCATTTTTTTGGCACCCGCTGTACATTATTCCTACGTTGTCCTTCTCGTAGATAAAAAGATGAAGCATGGGAATCTCGAGCCGCTCGTTTGAAGTTCATGCATAATTGTGGTACGATTATGATTTGGTTTGGTTCTATGGGGTATGTACCCGTGGACAGACCCCAGATGGATGAGGAGTATCCTTGACCTTGATTGGGTCCTGGGTTCTTATGAAAAAAGGTGAAAAACCTACAACACCTTGGAATCCAATTTTTCTTTCAGATGGCCAGCCATGCTTCTATTCACACTGGGATACTGCTATTCTAACGTGTCCATGGAAATCGATCGGCAAAAAGAACTCAAATCGAAAGAAGAGAAAGAAGCAAAGAAAAAACTCAAATGAGATATTTTGCTGTGATATGCCTTGCTCACTTTACAAATGCATTTTGCAATTTTTTCACGTCTCATAACTTTTGATTTATCGCTGCCTCTGAGATGATTTCTGTGGGCGCACGTAAACCGGTAGTGGCCGTGCCGTGCGTGAGTGTGCGTGTGGGTGTCAGCGGTTCGAGCCAGACCAAACATTTTTTACTTAATACTTTTCGGAGTATGCTCCGTATAGTTCATGTCAATACTGCATTGAGTACAGTTAATGGAAAAAAGCCTAATCTAGTAAGATATCCGTCAAATTGTAAACTCTAAATGTGGCAAAAAGCGCTATTCGCCACTCACATGCAAACATTGCAGCGGGGGCATGGCTTTTCAAGAGATTTACGATGAAAACGTACGATTGGAATGTGTTTGCACTGTACGCGATTATCAGCAAAATTTGCGCGCCAAGAAATCACCAGAGAGGAATTTGTCGAGATCGAGTATAGACAACAGTTATCAGTTTTAAACACTACGATCGCTCTGAAATGACAACGGTGTCAGTTACAATATCAAGTTAAACATATTTCCAACGCTACAAAATTCACGCTCAGGGTCTAATAATGACATAGAGTCCGAGAATTGAATTCTTCGTTAAAGAGCCATCCAACATGCTTTTAGGGTCCGTTGAAAATCAGAGGCAAGCAACGGCCCTCTCACTACCAAGTCAAAGGGGAATAACGGCACACTCAGTATCAAATCAGAGATAAACTTCGGCCCTCCCAGTACCAAATCAGAGAGACACAGCGGCCCTTAAGTACGAAATCAGGAAGAAACAACGGTCCTTCCAGTAACAAATTTAAGGTTTGATCAACGCCAAAAATCATGAAAATAAGTCCCCATTTAATTGAAGTTATTGTTATTATTCAGCGTATGATTAAGATAATCGCAATAAAATGAACCCCAAGGTGCTTTCGGTGCAACAGCTTCCTTCATAAAATCCCAACACGTGACTGAACAATTTTTAATTAAAGTCAATGAAATTCTTAACTCAGCTCTTTTCTCTACATCCATAACTGCTTCGAAGTCGAAGTCAAAGTAAAAAGGATGCAATGGCCAACATCGAAAATTTCATGGTTCTCCATAACCTTGAGATTGAAACGAATTCAGTGCTTTCAGCAGTACCTCGTAGTACTTCAAAATATTTATGTCGCTTACTTGCCATATTAACATCTTCCCTTATAAGGCAAAAGACTTCTGGCCTTGGAACCTTATGAATCATCTATTTATGACAGGCATACCGTTCTACCACGATTAGTATGGCTCCCATTTCTTCACAAAGAGAACGCTTAACATTTGAAACCGACGTAAACAATAGCGAAAAAACGCGCCAAAAATTGTGTGATGGTGGGTTCAGAACCCGATTGTGCAGGATATACAAGCAAATAAATATAAAGCAGTACTCACTTCCAGCGCGACAGCATAGCCCATTTAAGCAGCTGTTGCCCGTAGGACAGACCGCATCGGACCAACAGTACGATGATCCATGTCTGGAAAGCAGGGTTAAGCCTATTTTTAGATTGCACTGTAATCCAGAAAATCTGAAACACTATCGGAATCCGAGTGTGTCTTATCGTCGCCTCTCTTTGCCGAAGAGAGGAGCCGTTGAGCCGTTGTAATTAGTTGAAAGACGGGACGTCGAGACGGCAAACATTCGTGACCGCCTGTTGAAATGATCGAAGGACAAACTATAACCATCGCTTCCAGCTACGTTAGCCACTTGGATATATTGCCGAATGGCCTCGACAGAAATCTCGATTCTCATCCCTAAGCCTCCCTTTCAAAGGAGCTGGATCGGGTTTTTCTCTTGGTTTTGGAAAAGAGTGAGTTCTCTGAGCCGTCGAGGGTCTGTGTACTGATAGAAACCTATCATTTTTGACATTCAATAAATAAAAATCAGGTACACTACGGTTGCTGCGTGTAATTACAGAAACACATCTACATGCGTATCTTATAAATAAATGGAAAAAAAACTACGGTAGATGAAATGACGTATGTTTATGTGACAAGCTTTACGGTCGGTCGAGGTTGGATGCATTGACAACGTAAAAAAACTCACAAAAAGAGCATTACAAAGAAAATGGAATTGGATGACTCCGAAAAAACTCACAAACTGTATTCCGGTGGCGATCCGTCTGCGCAAGTGACTGTCAGTCGGGAAAACTTCCGATGATGATGAGTGTGATGATGGTGTTGAGTCGTTGGTTTGGTTGTGTTGCAGTCCTGAAAAGACGTAACCGTAACATACAGGGGAAACGACATGAATCGTATGAGAACGATAAAAAATGTAGAAGTGCGTTTTACAGATGTGGGGATTTTTGAAATTATGCTTACTGATTTGCATTCTGGAACAGTCTAGTGGGAGTGGGGGGGGGGTCTAAGGAAGTAGTTCTGGAATAGATGAGTGACCTCAGCCCTCCGATTATATTCCCATCAGGGTACACGTACACCGTGAGTCGCGATTTCCTGGATAAAGAGGAGGCCGTATCTGACCGGACAAAAGGTTTGGGGTTCGGAGAGGGTCGTACCTGCAGAGGTCAGCGATAAGCACTAAAATTTAAACTTTCAATTAGCATAGGACAAAAGAAGGGTGTTTCACCGAGAATCCGTTAGAGGGAATTTGAAATATGTCTTTTTGCTCCAGGTGAAACAGCAATAATGCACATTGGAGCTCTACAATCCGCCAACAACCCCTGGTATTATAAAGGAAAAAGGGAGTCATGCTCGGTCCGGAAGAGGACGGGGAGAGGCTTCGTACCGGATCAGCTAATTTCCTCGACATCTGGGATTCCCATGTCGCTCTGTACGTATAACCTATAGGTCACTATGCAGGGGCAACAACCCGATTTCAGGCAGAACTCACTAAACGTCTATCGACAGTTGAGCAGGAGGCCTTATCTGTGAATAGGTCTGATCACGGAAGGGGAAGCTCTCAGGGAAATTTCAAGGGTTCGGAGAAAATACACGAAGTAACAGCGTACCATTTCATCTGTACCATCGTGACAATCCCTCCAACCATCACATCTCACAACTGACGGAACACACGAATTGCTGGACTCACAGCGAAACTCAGACGATGAGCAAATAACCGCTGGAATGCTCAAGATTTTTTTTCTCCAAAACAAAAAGTTTTGCTGTCCATACAACTTCAAGTAACATGCTCGCATTCGTTCATTGCGGAAATGTGTCATAATGCAAAAACGGAATGACGAAGATTGTTTAGAACAATTGGAAGCACTTCGGAAACACAGTTGGAGCTTATTAAGCCGACGGAATTGCAGCACATTCCATCAACAAATGAAACAAAAGCGAAAAAAATGCGAAAGAATGAATTATTAGTTGACTCACGAGTACAATGCTCTTCATCGTCTCCATCTGGACACTGAACGATTCGATCACAAAATTGCGACACTGGAAGGCAATGACCCGAACGGCAAAGTCTCTCGTTCAATGGACAATCTTTGCTAGCATTCTTGAGCACGTCCGCCGAGACTCTTAGCTGAAATTTCGTTCTAGGTGTAATTTGAGAGAAAATTCGAGATTGAGAAATTCATTCAATTCCTACGTTTCTCTTCATGGGATGGAGGTGAGCTCGCTATGCATACCTACACAAGTTTGAGGGTGAAGCTGGTGAATTTTACTGGGAATTGGAGGCATGTGAAATTAAGTGTGGTCTGTGTAATTGAGTCATATAGGGTGTGCCAATAAGCGCCCTCGATCTTTGACAGCTCATGGCGCCCACGTTGTTTGTGGAAGAGTTGTCAAACCTAGTTGTTATTATTCAGTGCATCTTCACAAATCATCATGCACCAATTCAGCCGCGAGCAACGTGTGCAAGCCATCAAAAATTATCACAGAAGCCATTCATCGGTTCGAGCAGCGTTCCACGCGCTCCGCCAGTTTCTATACAGATCCATGATAACGAACTTTTTCTGGCATGAAATCGACAATATGGATGTCGAGGATATGTGGTTTCAGTAGGACGGCGCTAGAGCCACACAGCGCGCGCCACAGTGGATCTTCTGCTTTGGAGGAAGGTTATCTCGCGCGGAGGGACATCAACTGGCCACCGAGATCGCGCGATCTAACCCCACTAGACTATTTCTTGTGGGGTTTTCTCAAATCGCAGGTCTACGCAAACCAACCACAAAACACTGATGACCTCAAAGTCAAGATACGCCACGCCATCGATGACATACAGCCCGATTTGTGCGTCAGAGTCATTGAAAATTGTACTTTTTGTATGCGCGCCACCGAGCGAGGCCGAGGTGGCCATTTGAACGATGTTATTTTCCATACATAATGTCTTTGAATACTCTCTCAAACAATAAATAAATCTCATTTATACCTCTCGCACAACTCGCTTTATATCATTCTAAAGATCGAGCGCCCTCATTGGCACACCCTATAGCTGCGTAGTAAATATTGAACATCGAACGATAGTGAATATCGAATAATAATATTATGTATCGGTCGCGGACGTTTGGGCATATGGCATAGTAACTACACCGTGAAGCTCAAAGCGCTCAGTTGTTAGCGTTGTCGCACCTATTACTTAAAGTAGAGGTCCTGTTCTACACACCAGAGAGGGAAAACGAACGATAAGCTCAAAGAATGTTAAAAACAAGGTACCCTGAATACAGTCCTCGTACGAGTACTACAGCCTAGAATCGAGGCTCTGCTTGGTGTTATCACTCAAATTTCAACGATATCACCTGTTTCGTCCTGCTAACGTTATCTTCATTATAAAAATTTCTGTCTTGTCTCAACTTTTCATGACAGCTCGCAAGACTCCTTCGCCGAGTAAATGATATGTTGAAATTCGGTTCATCCAACGCCGGGCATGATTCGGTTCTGTGGATGCGGCTCGGTTAAGGTCAAGCTGGCCTATCATCGCGAGGGTGCGCATTGATACCGCAAAAAAGTGTGCGGCTTGGACAACTGGCCAACGGTCTACTTGCCCCACGTTGGTAAGTGCCCATTTTGATTACGGCGTAGTGTGCCTTTGACATTATTCGAAGCAATAGGTCGCCCAGTAACGGTCAACCTCTCGCTGACCCCTTTTATCAGAATCAGAAATAGGAGAAAGGCCGCTAGTCGAGTGAGTTACGAGGTTGCTACTAAATCTGCTTTGTATTAAACCTTATTTCCTAGAACATTCACAAGGTCTGAGACATAGAAATTTTGTGGCAAAACTGTCCTAGAATAGGATGTGACTTCAGGATTTGTGATTTGGTTCAGTATCCCTAATGCCAATGTTTAGGAATGGAGCAATCGAGCGGAGAGAAATGTTTGATGTGTCAATCCAATGGTCAACAAATAACTTTGTTCCTTATTATTCTGTGTAAATGAAAGTTGTTCTCAAAAGATGAACTCGAGAGTAGATGAAAGGGAAAAATACCAGAAAATACCAGCGATAGTTTTGGTTGGTGCTAAAGGGAAGGATGAAGAGCATTGTTTCCAAAACACGAGAATTTCCTGTTTTTTTTCGTTTCGTGTGAAATGGCTATTGCTAGCACTGATAACAGAACATAACGTGGGGTATTTGTTCGACATATGAAACGTAGAATTTTTGATTGCGTCGGAGAGAGGTTACAAGCAAATTGTTTGGAATAATTATTGCGATTTTCTTGTAATTTTTTGACCAGAAAATTGTGTGGGTGATATTCAGGGAGAGGGCACTCAGTACCACTCCAATCTATCTAAATTATTCCAAACTCTACGTCTGCGACAAAAATTACGATTTCCAGAGAATGACTGATTGCACCTTCTCAGTGAGCGCCTCTGGGCTTCAGCGTGAATAACGAAACCATGGAAATCATAACTACATACGACGGACTGGAATAATATATGCACATATTGGGTAGTCTAAAAGTTTTTTCGTATTTTCCCATACCGCTTTTTCCCTCCAAACTGCTTTCCAGCAATCTCTTCTGTACATACACATGTAGTACAAGTCCACACGCATCTATAGGCATTATTGTCTTCCATCTCCCGGATAACCCTTTTCGGCAAAATAAACATATCAACGGTCAACCTCATTTTCAATACAAAAATTATAAAAAAATTTTTCTCCGAATGGCGTTAGACAGGGAAAGGAAAAGGTGATAATCCGATGGAGCAAGATGAGGGCCATAAGGTGGATGGGGCAGCAATTTTTATCCAAGCTCGAGAATTTTTTGGCGAGTCATTTTTTCACTAGTCTTAAAAATTTTTTTAAATTTTTTCTTTTAAAAAATTTTCGAGCTCGGATAGAAATTACTGTCTTATAGCCCTGATCTTGCTCCATCGGATTATCACCTTTTCCTGTCCCTGTCTAACGCCATTCGAAGAAAAAAAATTGGAATTAAAAATGAGGTTGACCGTTGATATGTTTATTTTGCCGAAAAGGGTTATCCGGGAGATGGAAGACAACAATACCTATAGATGCGTGTGGACTTGTACTACATATATATGTAAAGAAGAAATTTTGTGGAAAGCAGTTTTGAGGGAAAAAGCGGTATTTAAAAATACGAAAAGACTTTTTAGACTACCTAATATATTATTCCAGTCCGTCGTATGTAGTTATGTGTAGGTCACCGCTTCAAGAAGAATTACAGATAAATAGACACAATGCCAAGATTTATAGAAAGTCGAACTTGGATACTTATGCACATATATTTTAATAAGAATATGCCGAATATACGTACATATATTTTATAAGTTTCCCTCATAATAAATATTGGAGATATACTTTTCAAATTTTTTAATATTCAAATATCTGATATAACATTATATCAATATTAATAGAAATTCAAGTAATTGTAAGATTATTTCCTGGAACTATGTAGGTCCTAAATTTTGGTGTAAAAGATAGATTCGAAGGTGAAAAAGAAAGAAAATTCAAAAATTTTTTCGCGATACTTCATGCCCTATGGAATCAATTAGAACCATCAAGTGCGATTTAAATTCAGGGATTTAAGCCTTTGAAAACGACGAGAAACATGGCGCTAATGAATAAACACACATGCTCAACGGTGCAAAGAGATTACCCAACAATAAACATGAAAGAGATATTAAGAAGAAAACGCTCGAAGACCACGGAGTACTCTACGCTCGAAAAAAAATCAGAGGTTAAACAAATAGATAAAGTTCCTGGGAAAAGAACGGTGACTCTACAGAATAGGTTCTGAGAGCTTGAAGGTTGAAAAAAGCTTTTGAAAATCGATATTGTCTGGAGATAATGTGAGAACCTTGGAGTTTTTGGAACAGCAATGCCTAAGCTACCCAATAATCAAAGTCTATAGGGACTATCCCAACTCTTGTACATATAGCTCTTCCTTAGAAACCTAGTAGGAGGACTTTTTCCCCAGTAGTTTCCTCAACCAAGCATCCACGCTTCAGATCTGCACATTCTCTCTCACTCTTCCCCTCGATAAGCTTCTTCACCCGGTTCCATATTTATAATAATTTAATAATGATAATTAATAATATTAATTTAATAATAATAATTGATTCGTGTTGTGACTGGCATTCGGTATCTCGTGGCATTTTTTACCGAATATCGATTTTTGGAAGAATTCATGAATGTTTGAATATCGTAGGTTTTATCAGTAGCAAAAATCTCGCCCATGACCTCAAGATGTGTACTACATCGGCGCTTTAGCCAGGGCTTGATATTCCACGTACAATCGCAAAAAACTCCGATGCATTCCTTCAGCGTGCATTTGGGAAGGCCTTTCCAAAGTCACGAGGAGCAAGTATACGACGTCAATATATTGGTGATGTCCATTTTATTAGTGGAAAATGGAAGAAATGGAGCATTTGTAGACGAGAATACTGACATCACAAGCAACTTCCAGTGGCGTAGCCGTACTACTAACCTCAAACGTTGCTTCGACTCCCATTCCGCCAACGGTAATCGTATATTTGCCTTCATCTGCTGTTGCAACGTTCTCGATTCGTAAAAAGTATTCAGAAGCGGCACTGTAGGAGCTGATCCTGGAGTCATTTGCAATGGTCAATGATCCTTCTGCGATGAGTTCCCCTTCTCGGGACCACAGCACCTAAAAAAGGCAATAGGATTGATTAATGCATTACGTCCACAAAAAGAACGTTTAATGATTTAAGAAATTTGACATGGCTACTACATACTTCCGATGGTATTGATTTATTGTGTGATTAGGTAACTGAAGAAATCACTTGGACTGAACTCACCTGATGGTCCTGTGGAATCCGGTCAATGATCGCTGAAAGAAGGGCAACACCTCCAGAAGGAGCGTAGACAACTCGATTGGTTTGGAAGATCACCGGCTTAGAACCGTGGCCACAGTGGGCTGGAAAAAGCTCACATACTGCAATAGTACTGAAGCATTTTATCCACTTTTAACGGGTTCCAATTCTAAGGCTATAGCTCTCAAATGAGCTCAAATGAGTTTTGGCGCTAATAGTAGGAAGGTCAGAAAACCCATGCCAGCATTTCATACCACCCACCCATGAGGAGCTAATCTGATGCCACCTGAGTGAGATAAGGCCCCGTTCTTCAAAGCGGTCAGTTTCCAAAAGTTTTTGCAGATCGTATCGCCTCGTACTGCAAACGACAGATCTTGTTCGAAGTCGCCTTGAAGCCCGCTATATGAATATCGGTTAATATGTATAGTTAAAGGCAGAAGTACCAAGTAAAGCACTCGAAATAAATCCGATAATAACAAGCTCTACTATTACTGGCTGCTTCCAGACAATTCTGTGACTCATGAATCGCGGCAGTCATTACGAAAATGTCTCCCGTGAAACCAAGCGCTTACTCATCAGCAAATATCAATTCATAGTGCAAGTATCACTCTTTATCTCTATTTATTCGAAGGTACCACCACTGAGTATTTCACCACTTTTTTACTTTTCTCCACAAATTCACGAGAACGCAGCTATCTGTTGTTTCCATAATAGAAAAACACCCAGAAATCAAAGAGCACGGAATTTTCAACTAACGCCTTTCACAAGAATGCTCAGGACACCGTGATTACCAGGGGTGAGCATGAACTTTACCGTAATCAGAACGCTCGTCAGAACCGTCAGCACAGTCTTCTTTGCCATTACAGAGTTCCTCCCCGGGTATACAACTTCCATCAGAGCATTGAAATTCCATCGGTAAACAGTTTGAATTTGCATCTGGAAAAGCGCTTTTATTTACAGCCAGCTTTTTTCTTTATTTGTTTAGCATTTTGTGGGTTTTTAAGAGTCAAGGTCAAATGATCAATCGATCAGTAAAGTACGTTTAGATATTGAGAGCGGAGAGAGAAAATGCCTAAACACACACGCTACAAACATTCGTGCACTTGACGGCAAGCCTTTCAGACACTCAAAGGCATCCGTGGAGGGCAAAGGATACAACCAAAAGAATTTGCCACTTGAAGACCTCGGATGACGTGGAAATCGAAGCCATCGCTGGACGCTCGAAATGGGCCAATGAAGCCGTCGCTGATCGCCTCTTGAAGGCGTCGTTTCACCTGCTTCGATAGCATCTTGTTTGAGTAGATGTTAAAATAGATCAACGTTCCCAGCTCTTTATGGTACCTGATAGAAGTATTCTGAGGAAACGATCAATAGCCCAGTATCAAATTGTACAGTAGTACCTGTACTGGAATACAGTAGCATTGTGTTGTCCAGGTAGGTCAACTAATAAACTATCAATAGCATGGGCAATTTCGCGTGATGTTTGTAGAAATCCCTTGGATCCGACACTTTGTAGTTCTGTCGTATAGGACAGATCAGGTAGATTGATAGTGATACGGTAGATGATGCTCAAGGAGAGCGCGGCGTACAGCGAAGGCAGCATGCCGCGAACTGTCTCTCAGAGGGCGGAGCGACGCTGAGACTCGCCGAAGCTTCAGCTGCAACAGCAGCAGCATCTTGTTTGAGCAAGCAACGATGACCAGCACGAAGTTTGAATTGAAACTGCTCGAAAGGGGCGTGGTCTCATCGGCCATTGTGCCGACGTGGCGATTCGTACCGTGGGTATTTTGTGTTTTTGGTAATATCCTCGCACTGGCGGACATCCATCTCATCATCTATGGTCAGGAACATTGCAAGTGACAGGAATGTGAGTGCCGAAAGCCCTTACAGCACAGATTTTTCATATTTGAGATTTTGTCATTGCTGATCTTCACCGCAACCAGGGTCACAAATATGTTTACAACAACATTGGTTTATGAGCATAACCTTTAAACTGGTGGGCCTACCTTTGCTATATGATATCTGTGTAGGTGTCCGAATAAAATGTAAACATTGAAAAATGCCATAAGCAAGGATAAACAGAGGGGATAATGTGCCAGGAAAAGGCTTCACAGTTTTCGAGGGGTTCATAAGGGGGGGAGGACACGAGTACGAGTTCTTGGGTTATGAAAGTTTTTATTAACCCATAATTTATCACGTGCAACACACGATGTTGCGCGAGATTCAAACCACAATTTGTTTGTTTTCTGGAAATGTAACGTGGTGGAATGGACCACCCCATGGTTTTTGATGGAAAATAACTATTTTTCTGGGACCCTTCTTCAACAAAAAGGTCGGAGTTTGACGGCACGCTCCCGGGCAGCATATGCAGAAGCTGTGGCGAATCAAACTCTTTGTTTGTTACATTATACATTCCATACACTTCTCAAAATGACTTTTAACAATCTGAACGTTGCAGACTCCACTTAAAAAAATACTCGGTGCTGTTTACTGGTTAGATTATATATAAAAAAATACTCGGTGCTGTTTACTGGTTAGATTATATATAAGTGGTCCGATGAGTATGACGAACGAGTAAGGGCTTCAGCCCGCAACTCCTCCTATGCCTGGAAAACGATCTGTGAAAAATGCGGTCGCGTATAGGTGTTACGAGGGATGATCTCTTGTGCTGGTTTTGTTAATAACCTGAGCAAGTATAGTTTTTAGAAAAATTTGAACGGCCTTATGTGTGCATATTAAGATGATTCTGGGAACGGTTAGCGCAGCAATTCCCCTCACAAACCGAACGTTTGATGATCACCGGGACCTTCTGTTTAGGAATATGGGGCACGGTGATTTTTGGATTGTTCCCCGTAACGTGCACTCAAAAATCACACGTTTCTTTGAAATGATTGGAGATTACCGAAACATCTACTCACCACTACAGATGAAACTTCGACCACGACTACAGCTCTATTGGATTGGCTTTGGCACTAACTTCGTAGTTGTACAGAAATTTAATTTGTTCAGTGGTGGTGTTAGAACATGAACCAATTTTTACAGTGGTACAATGACTAGTGGAAAAGTTGTTCTCCGTATTCGAAAACATTTTCTAACAGCTGTATCTCTCAGAAACCGATGCTCTTATATGAGCCGAAAAAAAGACGGTCCGGATTGGCCACGTGCAACACATGGTGTTGCACGATTTGAAGAACAAAAAAAGCATGGATCTGTCATGTGTTAAATATAGGCATGGTCCGGATAGCCTTCAGAAAAAAGGTTAATATTTAGGATTCCGCAAGTAGGAATCGTGTAGTTCTAAATAGTTCGGGGATGGACTTGCAATCCTTGGCTATTTTTTGGACGCAGTACAACGTGTTTGACCATGGCGATTAAGCTGCGGACTGGAATCCCAAGAAGGAAGCTCATGGCAGCCGTTACCTCACACTTGAGAAGAAGGGACCATTCAAAGTCCTCATAGCTACCTTTACCCTTTTCTCGCACTCGTTCTACAGCACTATGAGAGTGGGAATCTCCGATCTCAAATCGCAGCTCAGAGAGTCAGATACAAATAATAAAAAAAGATTCTTCCTTTCCTGACAAGACTTCAACTTCTATTTGAAGCGAAGGTTTGACTTATTTTTTTGCCCACTTCCTGAATCGTTTGAAAACGTTTTCCTCAAAATCATATCGACTATTTTTTTGTATTTGAAGTTGAATTTTTACTAAACAACCCTTAGTTTGGTAGACATCTAACACGGAAGCTACCGTGGGACTAGATCTATTTTTTTCTAAGCTGCCCTTTGAAATAAACGTTTAGATGTAAATCCATGTTTACATTCTTATAAAAAGCTGCGTGCGGGTGCAGCTGCAATTCCGAAAAAATCCAAAAAAAAAAACCTATTTGCTCACCCAGTGGTTCCTCTCCAGAGCTGGACATCTCATTGAAAGTCCAATCATTCTCTATAGACTCGATTTGGCCAGAAGCCTCTTCTTGTTTAGCGAATATGAAAAATAACGTGAATAGGAAGGCAATAAGTAATGGACAACCGGAAGATGTCATATCCCCATGCAGGGATGCGTACTTGACTTGGTAACAGCGTACGGGCGGTAGAGGTGGGGGGTAACCTGTCTGTGAGGCGAAAACAAAATGAGCTGATGGCGAAAAATGGGATGATAGGGTCGAGTAGTCGATCTCGTTTCGTGGTGGTCGATAACAGATAAACGATATATTTGTGGCGCACTTACGAACGGCATACACACTTCGACCGGAACACCCTTAGACGCCCTCTTGGGGGTTTTAGTTTCTTTATACCTGCATGAAAATGTTTTTTCAAATTAAAACTTCTTTCGATTCCCTAGAAGATGATCTGAAGCGAATATATCGGCATTAAAAAGAAGATATCGAAATTTCTTAGCAAAAGGCTATGAAGTTCATTGCTGCTCTGACACTGCACAGTTGTGGATCCTGATAGGAAATGAATGTGTGGATGGATGAGTTCCCCGGAACAAGTATCGCAGCTCTTTGAAGAAGCTCCTGGTTTTTGAAAACTGGCAGTCTGGCATCTCTTTGCCGTTTTTCCACACACGAGTACCCTAAGAATGAACTTTCCAAGATCCCAAGAGGAATTTCGGCGTACCTCACTAGCTCTCCGTAGAAAGACTTTGCAAATATCATTATTTCAAGATCTACAATTATGAGATCTGTCAAAGTTGCATCGGCATAAACCGTTCGATGTCATTGTCATTTAACATTACCATTATCACTGATCGAAACGGTAGTTAAAACGGAAAGATGGACGGGAATCGCATTCACTGACTACCGCTGTTACGATGTGGCATACAATTAATCCATGATCCCAGTTTGTTCTGATAATAAGCAATACTACGTGATACTGGTAATGAGCTTCATGTACTCCGAATAGTTTCTATTAGGTTGTTGGGAAGTTCCAGACGTTTCTAGCTGTGGACTTTTGCGCCATCATAAGCTAGCTCAAACTTTTTCAAGGAATGAGCACCTTCCACTTTTCACGCTTTTGTAAATGTGGTATGTTTGCTTATCCCATTTTCAGATGATCTACATCGCGCGACGTCTTGAAATGTCAGCTCCAAATCGTAGTGCTTTCTGAACGCTTTGCTGACAAGGGAAATGCCCAGATGTTCGAAAGAGTGGGGTAGAGTTAGTGGTCCGATGAGTATGACGAACGAGTAAGGGCTTCAGCCCGCAACTCCTCCTATGCCTGGAAAACGATCTGTGAAAAATGCGGTCGCGTATAGGTGTTACGAGGGATGAGCAGCACCTATTTTTTGAGTTTTGGCAAAGCTGCTTGCCGTGGTCAACCACATCTGTATTGGAAAGGGGAATACTTTTAGATATCCCCTTCAAATATGAGCATGGATCGTTCAACGCTGTCCCAATTAAAGCGCTTTGAACAACTGAAACTTCGAGCAGCTCAGTTTGTCCGCACTTGTAAACCGGAGAACAAATGAGAATGTTCTATCCGATGCCTTACCCCCTCCCCTTGCACTGCTGCTCCACCAAACTAAAACTCAGTGAACCCATACAGATACGTTCTTTCCGCCGTACTTCGAAAATTTCCCTAACAAGTTAAAAACCATATGAAATTCTGTGAAAAGCCTGCATACATTTAAAATGATTATATCTTTGTCTGTCTGAGGTGCACATTAGGTTACTTGGCCGAGTGAGTTGATACGCTTTCAAATTTACTTTATGAATGCGCGAAACAGGTCAGAACCTTCTTTATAGCCTAATACTTCTTCCTCATGTTTTATCGTCGACTCTAGACCATTCAAATGACAAAAATAGCTTTTCAAAATCGCTCAGTAAGGTAGTATACTGTGTGCGGATTCCGCCTAGTTACTTTGTCTCTTCTAATTAAATCCGTTCGTATCGCGATAACACCCGCGATGACCGACCGCATAACGACGGCAAATCCTCGACGAGCGAACAACATCGGAGTGGATGACTGTAAATATTGCTGTGTGTATTTTCGGAATACATGTGAGGAATTGTAATTTATTAATTTATTTCAGCATACGTTAAATCATGTATTGGAAATCTCAGTGATAACTGTGGGATGGGGAGCAAGAAGGGTTTCCATTATTGATTTTTTGGGAAAGCTCGGGAAGGCTTACATAACAACTTTACTCCTTATCTTTTAACATTCAGTGCATTTGATGCAGCTAGAGCGACCAGCGGCCGAGCCATTGCGAGCAGGCAGCACTGTAGGGGAGCCACCCAAAGTGAGGGTGGGTAGCACTGTCTATCAATGCTGAGCATTTCTTTACGTTTTACATATCTCCTATTTACTATAAATTAATATTAGTTGTTTTTCAATGTCAGCTACCATTTATTAGTGCTACAATGATTTTTATTTTCCTTGATCTTCTGTGAACAGCACAGTAGAAAGCGAAAAAATTAAAAAAAAAACATAATGAAACTGAGATAGGGAGTGTAATTGAAGGTATTATATCATAGGTAGATCTAAACTCTAGGTTTAACGTTGTCACTCGACACCACCGGATAGTACGGAAGCGCTGATTATACACTATGCCGTTGTTATACGTACGTTTATTTTTTGAATTCTAATAACTTCTGCAGGAAAAATTAGGCCTGTTTTTGATAAAGAACCTTTTTATTATTCATATTTATATATCGAGATATATTTTTGAATTGGAAGATACAAAAATGTGAATCTTCCAATAATGAGGAAACTAAAGTGATGTGAGCCTATCGTATTACTTCCCTGGCCTCGTTGTTCACATTGGTGCAAAGGGGACACTCGTGGAGAAAGAGCAATCCCTCTCAACGAACCGTCATTTTCGTAGTAGGCGTAAAGATTGGCATATCCCAGATGAACATTTCAATAAATTCAATCGTGCTGGGCGTCGTCTTCACAGATCCCACCCACAGAAATTTCTGGAATTTCACATAAGGGGTTAGTGCGTGTTAGCCCCAAAGGACTCAGTGTCGGTTTTTAGGTCATTCTAGAATTGGGGGAGTAGATGAAAGCTGCTCTAACAGAGGGACTTTACTATAAATGTATTTGTTACAGTACATAGTACGTGAATATGTAATCTTTTCTCAGAGGTCTTACGAAGGGCTCCTACAGTATCGAGTCATCTAGAAGCCCATGTTGTAATTTGAGAAAATGAAAGTTCGAGCTGATGATATAGAAATTGTGATGTATTCATCGTATTCTTAGGGGCACAAAGCGTTCCAAATGATTCAACATGTTTTGTGATAGTTTTCCTTTTACTTTCACTACTTCTGTATCTGCCGTATTGGAGTGTGTGAATCATTGAGTGGTTCCTATTACGCCGATGTGAACGTGAAGAATGGCTCGAGACTCGCGGTTGCAAACCGTGCATAGTTGTGGTTTGATTGATATCGAGCAGTGGAAGTTTAGGGAAGTGACGGACCCGACCGCACACATTGTGCAAACCGTCCTTTGTCACGGGAACCCAACTGGCCATTTCTAGACAGTTTAGGCAACCAAAAATGGCCATCTTGTTTTGTGTGGGGAGAGAGAATACGAAAAGAGTGGCATCTCACCCATGCACCGTCCGCGAATTAGCTCCTCCCAGAAAATGTCTAATTTTCTTCAAATTCTCTAATTTTCAAATCAAATCTAATTTTCTTCAAATTCTCCGAATTTGGGCACTAACTGACTCTTGCAATCATTATATAAAACGTGCTTGACTAAACGATTTTTACCGATTTCCAAACCCATCAGAGTCCTTTCAAAAATCAAATGCATGGCGCATGCAAAGATTATCGGTCGGAGTGAACAGTCTATCATTTCACGATTTCGAAACTGTCAACAGGGACGAAGTCTCTGTGGAACGGTGAGGTCAAAGCTACTGAAATCGCATCGGGCAATAATTAAGCCATCAATGACGAACAAACAGAGAGGCGATGATATTTGAACGAAGGGCGCCACATAGGACTCATTGACTTTGTCTATTGACTTAGAAGCCGAACGTATCTATGACTACGCACCTTGTGCGTTCCAAAATCAGCGAAAGAAATCTCAGAAATTCAAACCTGCAACTGGTTCTCACTTCATAAAATGGTTCTCCTATTTTTTTCATTTCTCAAAGCTTCTTTCCATTGCGCAATCAGTTGCATCAGATTTCCAACGCGTAATGTAGCCAGGGCACTCCCAGATGTCGAGAAATATCGCCGCTCCAGTACGACCCCCCTCCCCTCTCTACGGCGACCAAATTCACGTTGAATCATGATGATGTCAAGCTTGAGAAGACACAAGTCGAGTGAGAACTCGATCTCACGGAGTGCTGAAGAACTACATCCCACGACAAAACGCTGATTTACATGTATTTAATCAAGGTGGTCATGCTAATATAGTAATAGACATATTTATTCATTGATATCGTGGAAACCGTGAGTTGTTAAGTAAAGCAAGGCACATGGAAAAATGGTTACTATACAGTAGATAATGATCTATGGAATGTCTGTTAGTCATCAACTTCAACGGAACGACTCGTCGTCTCGTCACTCCTCGCAGCTGCCTTTGCTGCTTCGATAACCTTCTGCAACTCAGGAACCACCTCATTTTGAGCAAATTCTTTCACATGTCCAGCCTTCTGAAACACATCCGATTAGCTGAGGTCGACAGTTCTGATAAGATCTTTGGGCATAATGCAAGTAGACGATGAAAAGCCGCGCTGCGCAGTTTTTGGATTTATTATCTAACGCCGCCATTAAGAAAATGCCGCGCGCGTCCCATACCGAAATCGTGCGACGCCGCAATGGTCCTTCCTGTGCAACCTACCATCAGCGCCTTATCGTGGTGAAAACTACTGTCATGAGTAAACTACTATAAGATGAATCAACTCAAGAATGTGCTCAAGAGCAAATGGTATTCAAGGTAACATCGGACTTCAAGATTTAATTTTCTACCCGGTGCGATTTTAGAGCTTGGCTGTACTTACATGATTGATATTCCTGCATATGTAGCGATGTGACATTCAAACTACCATCAAAACGGGAAAATCCAAAGAACTTCTTAGGGACATACAGTGCACCTTCCTATCTATTGAGAATCGGGAAAGGGGAGGAAGAGGATTAAGCAATGGACGAGTGATTTGCTTCTCAAGAATTCCCATTCTCATAAAAAAAAAAAATCAGTGTTTCAGACTTTATTGGGAGTTTCCCAAATAATTCATCCGCCATCTCTGTTTAGTGATTTTTGGATGGAGTCGTCCCAGGAAAGGCGACCAATCTATAATCAAACTTTGCGGTAGAGTACCATGTAGGATACTCCAAGAGTTGAGTATTCCTCGACAGGGAGGGGGGGGGGGGGTTGTATATGACCGGATAAGAGATGGGGAGTCGTACCTTCAGAGGGCAGCGATAAGCACTCAAATTTAATTATTCGTGTGTTGCTTTGCCAGACGAGGTTTTTAGGTGGATCAGTTTATTTATGGCCTGACGTTTCG
Organism: Trichostrongylus colubriformis; assembly: GCA_963978905.1. Lineage (NCBI taxonomy): Eukaryota > Metazoa > Nematoda > Chromadorea > Rhabditida > Trichostrongylidae > Trichostrongylus > Trichostrongylus colubriformis. The sequence goes on from OZ022257.1 coordinate 16,355,700, forward strand.
ACCCTTTCGTCGTCTTCAGAAGCCGCGTGGTCACTGCGGTGGTAGGACGTCGCTCATCACACTAACGCGAGTCGGTAGCGACGTCCTACCACTCGCGGTGGATCACGGGGCCTCTGAAGACGACGAAAGGGTCGAAACGTCAGGCCATGAACTGATCCACCTAAAAACCTCGTTTGGCACAGCAAAACACGAATAAGTGAGCAAGATCCCGAGGTTTCAAGAAAGAACTCGGAGAATACTAAAATCTAAATTACGATAAGAAGATGAGAAGCAAAGGGTATTTCACCGCAAATCCGTGTGTCGAACAAAATAAATATATTTTCGCCTTAGGAAAGGCTATATAGCGATAAAACACGTTGCCACTATGCAATCCGACAACAATTACCGGTATTATGGAGGTCAAAGAAGGGGAGTCGTATTTGGTCGCCGTAGAGAGGGGAGGGGGTCGTACTGAAGCGGCTATTTTCCTCGATACCTAGGAGTGCCCTGCCATGTGGGTGGCATTGATGATTGTGATTATCGGTCGACAACCTTCTTAGGGTGACATCTTCACTATGCCAAGCATCCGTTTTAGGTGAAGAGAAGAGAGGTGCGCATTTTATTAAAACTTGAAAACTTGAAAAAGTAAAAAGGGCGGTTCTTCATCTTTGACAAAAGACTTTATATACGGTCTGGAGAGTAAATGTTCCTTAAACTTGTTTCCAGGAGGGTAATACAGTGCCAGAACTTCAGAAACAACCCCCTATGGCGATGAAAACAGAGGAAGTAAGTGGAATTCATAGGTTTTTCGTTGATAAATATTTGTAAAGGTTTAAACGAGGGCTCATCAAAAACTCATTTCATTGTGGACATTCAGTCGAACAAATACCGAATAATCCTACTATATATAATCGGCTAAGTGTGTCTGTTGGTGTGTGTGTGTGTGTGTTTGTGTGTGTGTGTGTGTGTTTGACCGGAAATTCATAACTCGCGTTGCAGCAAAGCTGGGACCCTGAATTTTAGATATGATATAGGGGACGGTAAGTGGATCCCAGCAGTGGTGGACCGAAAGTGATAGCAGCTGATAAGGGCTGATAAGGAGCCTCGAAAGGCTAATGTCGTCCAATCCGTTTCGCCTTTCGTGTCGATCCTAGAGAGTCCATACTCACAGGTGTTTTGAGGGGTGGGACGGGCACAACAATGGTGGGTGATCCAAACTGATAACGTTTGATAAGATTCGATAAGGAGCGTCAAAAGGCGAATGTCGTTGAATTCGTTTCACTATTCAGGTCGACCCTAGAGTGCCGACACTCATAGGTGTTTTGAGGGGTGGGACGGGCACATCAATGGTGGTTGATCCAAACTGATAACGTTCGATAAGGTCCGATAAGGAGCGTCAAAAGGCGAATGTCATTTAATTCGTTTCACCTTTCAAGTCGACCCTGGGGTGCCGACACTCATAGGTGTTTTGAGGGGTGGGACGGGCACAACAATGGTGGGTGATCCAAACTGATAACGTTTGATAAGATTCGATAAGGAGCGTCAAAAGGCGAATGTCGTTGAATTCGTTTCACTATTCAGGTCGACCCTAGAGTGCCGACACTCATAGGTGTTTTGAGGGGTGGGACGGGCACATCAATGGTGGTTGATCCAAACTGATAACGTTCGATAAGGTCCGATAAGGAGCGTCAAAAGGCGAATGTCATTAAATTCGTTTCACCTTTCAAGTCGACCCTGGGGTGCCGACACTCATAGGTGTTTTGAGGGGTGGGACGGGCACATCAATGGTGGGTGATCCGAACTGATAACGTTTGATAAGATTCGATAAGGAGCGTCAAAAGGCGAATGTCGTTGAATTCGTTTCACTATTCAGGTCGACCCTAGAGTGCCGACACTCATAGGTGTTTTGAGGGGTGGGACGGGCACATCAATGGTGGTTGATCCAAACTGATAACGTTTGATAAGATTCGATGTGGAGCGTCAAAAGACGAACGTCGTTAAATTCGTTTCACCTTTGAAGTCGACCCTAGAGTGCCGACACTCATAGGTGTTTTGAGGGGTGGGACGGGCACAACAATGGTGGGTGATCCAAACTGATAACGTTTGATAAGATTCGATGTGGAGCGTCAAAAGACGAACGTCGTTAAATTCGTTTCACCTTTCAAGTCGACCCTAGAGTGCCGACACTCATAGGTGTTTTGAGGGGTGGGACGGGCACATCAATGGTGGGTGATCCAAACTGATAACATTTGATAAGATTCGACAAGAAGCATCAAAAGGCGAATATCGCCGTATCTGTTTCGCTCTTCTGGCTAACACTGGGATGTTCACTTTCACAGGTATTGCGTCGGAACTGAGAGTGGCTCACAGGGGCTGATAAGAGCCATCAGGAAGTGGAAGGGATAAAATCCGGTACATTGCTCACTACTACTATACGATTGCTTTGTAAATGCGTCTGATGCTCACTATCATTGGTTGAACATATTTTATGTTTCGATCTGCTGCCGATGTATCGACCGCTGAATTGCCTAGCGTTCCAGATAATGGTGCATGCATTTTGATACTGCGATATACGTGGATGATCAAGACACGATCTAGAATTGTGATAGCGAAGCAGGCGATTCATTCTCTCATGCGGTGCCAGCAGCAATACTGGGTATCGACCGCTAGACTCTGTGAAATTCCAAATAGTGGTGCATGTTTGATAAGTACGATAAGTGGCACATGGATCTACCACCAATATGTAATAGATGTTGAGCAAACGGACAAATTGCTACCACTTGATGCTGCTGAATGCAGAATTCACCATCCCTGAAGTATAAACTCCCAATAGTTATCACTTCAGCCGAAGAGTCAACATCGACCATTTTCCCATCACATGATTCTATTGTGTTGATCGCGCAGTAGTGTGCGATAGCCCAACTGGTATAACTTATAAGTTATGTGGACAAACCTCAGAGAGCCACATCTGCACACTTCGATGAGTTTCGGGATCTTGTAGCTTTTCTTTAGCGTCGTTAAATGTTGATCTGAAGAAAGTAAACTTTCTCAACTTCAGAATGCCTTCTTGACTACCACGAGCGTACCTTATCGCAGGGCTCGCAGTCTCCTTCACCCATGCAGCAGCACTACTGATTCCATTGGCAACGGTATCCGTAAATGAGTCCCACCAGTCAGCATGTACAGTAACGATAAATAAGGTTAGTAGAAATAACAATTTCATTATTACTTGTTTGAGATCCTAAAACAATCATCATTTTGACAATGGTTTTTTAAAGAGCCACGAGGAAAAAACGTCGAACGGATGTGGATGATAAAATCGATATGTCGACACGTAGGCATGATAAGATCAGTAGTAGTGTGTGAGTGATACCCTTCACCCACAACATTACCAAGTGCTGTATAAACACAAAATGGATTCCTGATATCTAAAAACAGGAAAAAGATTGAAGAATGTGAGGTAGGTGTGATTCTTCGGCACACCCCGAGTGTATTTGAACAATTAATATATTAGTAAATGAATTAATTGATGGGGGGTCAATATTGAAGACTATGATAGAGTAGATAAGGGATATATGTAATGAAGTGTTACATGGTTCGTTTCGCCTCCGACTCAGACGAACCATTGTACTATGTTGCCAGCCCTTGAAGAACATCAGTGAGTGAGGCTGGCAACATCAAGAGTATGTGTGTGTGGGGTAACAAGTGTGTTGAGAAAAGGAGTTTGTTAATAGCATATGCAGTACAAAAAACAAGTTCAGCTGTGAATTGAAAGAATTTCCCAATAGGACGTATTTTTTCCAGTTGCAGGGATTCTTTCTGCTTTATCCCTGTTTGGAAAGGAAGAAATGTGGAGAACTTTACAGATCAAAAGAAAACGAGTACTCGAAGAAGGGTTTGACAGAGTGTGTTGCAATTCTTTTGATAAAATGAAGAGCAGGCTTCAGCGTTCGGTAAAAGAGCCTCGAAAAGTCGTATTTGACCCATCTAACCTTTGTTCGTTCAGATGAAATGAAACAGCTGAAATAACAAATACAATAACAACAATAACAAATGAATGAAGCAGCGAAAGGGAGATTAATCAAAATACAAGAGCAGTAGAAGCGATCTGTGGGGGTAAATTTACAAGTCAGATGAAACCTCTTGAATGAAATCTTGCCATGACACCAAAGCCTTTGGTGTGCGTTGCCTCGAAGAGCCCTCAGAACTACATGTGGCTTTTGATCTCGTCCGAACCTAATGTGTATACCGTAAAACGGAATCCCCCTTTCCGCTGTCTCTGAAGCAAAGTTTCTGGAAAAAGAGGGGTACTGTGAGAGTTCGACCGGAATTCTGACGTTTCGAGATAGATGTGATGCCAAATGATCGCTTGGGAAAGAGTGAAATGGGGAATACTTGAGTTGTGCACGATTACACCTCAAAAAGAATCCGCCGCTTTGCACCGCAGAGCTATCGCACTGTAAACAAACCGATTTGAAATCCTCAGCAGGTTATCCTGGAAGTATGTACTATCTAGGCAGTCATCATTATTCTCTGGAAGATTAACAATGAAACAACACCCATGCAAACGCACAATTATTTACATTCCAACTTTTTATAGAGTCCAAAATATTTTGTTTCCGAGAATGACATCTGTGTGCACGTCAGTATTTAGAAGCACGCAGCATGACTAACTCACAGAATGCGTCATTGTTTTTTCAATTGCTATCACTTGTGTACATATTTTGAGGCACTGTATCAGGACACTTAGGTTACAGTCATGAAAATTCGTCGCAAAAATGTGAAACGATATGTGGAAACCAGGGAAGGAGCGTATGGTATTATCGAATATACAGCGAAGCAGTATGAAGCTAATATGTCATAATAGCGTCACAAAAAGTACATATGCAAATAGGTACAATTGAAGTTATCCCATCTAGGGACGCATTAAGTGATCTAACCAAATCAGATTTGACCTTACTTAGACCTGACCTCCTCTGCAAGTTATCATAGTTGGCTGATCGAGGAGTTGAGTCGTTCATTTTTTAAATCGTTTTCCCGAAAGCACTCCCGTTCATTCAAAATATTGAAAACGTATTACGATTTTGTTCTGGCTGCGATTCACATCGGCTTTTAATACTTTGTAATAGGGGTCCAGTTGACATTTTATTCACAATTTATTTTTTTCATCACAAACGCAAGGAATCCGGTCAGTGATACCTCCCCGTTTCTACTCACTACCTCTTCTTAACGTTTCACCACTCTTTCAACTGATTGATTGAGGAAATTTTCTTGCCTTCGAAGAGATTGTCTGAAATCACCGAGTTGTGGCGGAAAAAATAAAATTTGGAAAAAGAACAACGCGACTTCTCGATCTACCAACTAATGGAAATCGCAGAAGAGGTCGGGGCTAAGTACGAGACACAAAACTGGATAATTCTTCCAGAGTGAATGATAATGTTTTAGTAATCTCCGGTTTGGTCAATTTCTAACGGCTAGACCTACTACTCCTTCGCCAGCATGGAAATCGGCCCCCATTATGACCGACAGCGAACTTAAGCATACCATTTTATGGAGCAGAAAAGTCTCTTCCGAATAATATGACCTGCTGCACGCAAAGCTGTAATTTTATAGAATTTGAAAAATTGTTTAAAAAAGCGACGTTACTTACATATGGAATGACCCGATAGTACCTTTTGAGCACGTGCAACTGAGGAAACCTCCGAATACACTTTTAACCGAGGTGTATTCAGACGCCATAATGGGATAGTACATAACAAGTTTGGTCCAATTCTACCTAAACTAGTTTCTGTGATTTAATTAAGTCTGCTGTTTCAAACTGGTGAGGAAGAAATTCACATGAGAATTGGCTAGACTAACTGAATTAGTTGACTGACTTCCATTGATAAAAAATTTTGGTAAAGAAATTGGAGAATGCTGTAAAAATATACCCAGAGATGTAAAGATGTGGAAAGTATGGGTTATAATAACACCACAAAATGCAAATATGTAAAGACGTACAATCAAAAATCATCTCTGAAAATCCTCAGCTTGCTTACACTTCGGTATGGCGGAATAACTAACAAGAATAACAATATGATAATATTGTAATATAACAAGGATATAACAATAATAATAGAGAATATAGTGGAGAGGATAGTACATACATAGCACATAGATTGTAAAGGAAGACAAACGGAACTTATTGCTTTTGCGAAAGGACAAAGACAACTCAACAATAAATATTTCAGAAGAATGAGGAGAGGAGAGCGCACATGGGAGGGTGGAGGAGGTGGAGACTCAGATGTATCATGTACAGTTCGAGCCGGGATTCTAAAGTGCTCATACGCTTGAACGTACGTAAAGTGAACAGTTAGCCATATTCACCCCTATGCTCATCAGTAAGAAGGGATAATAAGCGTTGAAAATACAATTTCTGCACAATTTGTTTTTTTGGTATAGGTAATTATTAAATTTACTCCCAATTTTAGCTTAACATGTTCAGTAGCCGGGAGACTGGTAAAGAGATTGTTCGATAGAGAGGAGACAGAAAGAAACAGTTTTGAAACGAAACGTACCAGAATTTGGCTTTGAAATTGAGAGCGCGATTTTTTAGTGCACGTTATTACGCTGTTACGAACGAATAATTGGCCTCGCAAATACGACTGGACTACGGTAATCCGCCATCGGCGTTCGTAGTTCACACATATCACACCAAAAAACCATTTTGTACACACGTGCGACATGGGAGCACATATTCGACATTCTGTTCCCCAAGAAAAAGTGCACAGTAAAGCAAGTACTGTTAAACTGTTTTCTAGAATGCGCCATGCATCCAACATGCAACTGGTTGGGGTAAAGTACTGCTGAGTGACCCTCGAAGCGCCTAAAGTTATTTTCAGCCGGTGTCTGGTCCAAAGGAGCTGTGCTTGTATCGTATCAAACACTAAAAGTTGCAGCAAACTCCTTTGGTCATCAACTCACCTGAACTCCAGTGACGCGACATCTCAACATCTGATTAGGGTCGTAAAATTAGGAAATGCATGAGAAAGATTAAAGAGAACATTAGGAAATCCATGAAAATAGGGAAATAGGGAGAATAGGGAAAAATAGGAAAACAATGGGGAGAATAGGGAAAAAGAGAAAATAGCGAGAAATTCATGAGAAAGAAGATAAGGAGATGGGAAACGAAAGAGCGAAGAGAATAACAAGCTCCAGCTCTGTTAATGGAAGGAAAAGTAGCATCCGCCTGTCAATGTAAACAGGGTTTGTAGTGAAAAATAAAAGACCCTACTAATCATCCATTCTCTTGTTCTCTAGAAATACCTCGAGACTTTGGAGAGGATGGGGAAGCCATTCAGGAAGACTCTTCCATACGGGAAAGAGCGAAGAGTGAACAGCGCAATGCTGAGAGAATTGACTAAATGCACCGACATAGGAAGGTTTTTTTGCACTTTATCGGCAATTGTGGAAGTGGCGCACCCGACGACTTGTCGGCTTTGGCGCTCGGATGCTGACTCATAGTCCAACGAATCCAGTTTGGTTGTGTCCCAAGCTCGATTCTCACCCTGCCTTGCCGATATGTGGCCTCATTGCTACATCTCAATTACGATTCAGCCACATTAGCCATGCTCCCACAAACTCACATCTATGTACTCGCATGAAATTAGGGTCTGTGTCAAGCAGACAAGATTGCTGAATAAGTTTCTGCTCCTTCTCAATCCAGTGGCTTCATAATTTAGCATAAAATAATTAAAATCTAAGATATCTGACATTATTATTATTGCTTGCAAGAGTCCTATAATCTGCAGTTTGTAGCCACTACCCAATAGTGACGTTGAAAAGGACAATATTGGGCAAAGTAGTTCGTCGCAAATTTTTCGGGCAGGTTTCACCATTAGGATTTGAAGGAATGAAGCATAATGGTTGGTTAGAAGATTCTTATCCAAGCTCCAGCAATTTTTCGAAGGTGACTTGGGTTGTCCAAGGCGGTCTATTCCAAAGCGAAAAAGACATAAAGTACGATGGGATTAGGCGAAAAATTATTATGAAGTCTGGGAACATCGCTGAATATACCACCAACGTTACTATCTCCTGCAGCATCGTAATAAAAAAATTCTCGAAAAATCATTTTTCACTGCACATCCTATCAGATGTACGTGGACTGCTGAGGATCCTGACGGAATAAAAACAAATCTTTCATAAATATTATCCATTCAGCCAATTGTGTTAAGTGCCAAGCAGATAGAAGTCGGTAAAAGGGTCAAAAGCGTATAAGCGTGATCGATGGTATCTAATACCTGTGTAATCTACTAGTGCTCAAGGCCCATCAGTACTGTATTTGCCTTATGAGTTTTCTAGCAAAAGAAAACTGGTAGTATATGGAAGGTGGATGGTGCCAGATGGTCCCGTTCACGCACTCATGACGACTCCTGCTTTTGAAAAAAGGTCCATTGAGAAGTAGTGACCAAAATATACTCAGTAATTTTTAGATTCTGGCATGAAGAGAGACATGGCACGGTGATTTCACCGGTGATTGAATATTATATACGTTGTGGTTATGTGATATAAGTAATTTTATTTGAAATGTGACGGATAAGTTATAAGACAAAAAAAGGTGAAAGTGCGTGAGGCACTCTTTTCCCATTCGAAATCACCACCTTAATGCAATTTACTTAATAACCTGTGGGATCGAACGATTGCAAGTCAAAGTTTCTGTCCCTTTCAAACAGCTAACATCGACTTAGTTGCTGTGGAGGGAAGGGAGCACTGGTTCGCCTGGAAAGGCCCTAATGTACGATCTTGGAAGCGGTCGAGTGGAGCGCCACTACTTGCCATTGCACCATTTCCACTCTGTGAAAGATAACAGTCATAAACAGGGTACACCGGGTGCCGAGGATTCCTCGAACGGAGGGGAGTTGTATTTCACTGGACAGGAGGGGTTACGTCTCCCTAAACTTTCAGTAAGCAGACGGGAAGGGAAAGGTGTTTCACCGCGAACTTGTGTCAGGTAATGTGAGATAAATATCTTCTTGCTTAAGGTAACAACTCAGAGCAATCAAACACATTGCAAGGATTTAATCCGACAAGGGTTATTGGTATGGTAGAAGTCATAAAAGAGGGGGAGAGGCAGGATCGTGTGTGGTCCCTGCATAAGGGGGAGGGTCGTGTGAATCGGCTATTTTGCTTGACACCTGGAAGTGCCCTGCTCACAATGAAGAATGAGAAGGATTCACAACTGTAGGAAAAGCGTTCTGTAAAGGATTAGAAGTAGCCGAATAGGCAGAAAATGTGACGGAAAGAGGCAGAAAGCAACTTAACTGGAAAATTTGTGAGCAGCTGTTCAGGGGACAAGCGACTCATAACAGTTGTGTCAGCAGAAGTTACTTGAACTTGAGACTGCGGAAAAGGTAAAAGAAGCAAGCAGCTGTGTAATCTTGGCCACTGGCCGAACAGGTGTCCTTGAAAGCCGGCCGTGGCCTGGTTCATCAAAACCTGACTCATATAGTGGTGACCGGCGTTTGTGATGAGTAATAGGCATTACGCATCCTAATGAACGTCATTCAAGGTAGCAAATACACGAAACACATTATTTGACCATCGAACAGAAATTCGAAAAATATTGACACAGTCCAACAGTTTTTGGATTGCGCCTTGCTCCTGGAATTCAGTGCTATGAGAGATCTAGTCCACTTGTTAACTACTCATTTACCAAAGTTTATGGATGATCCTGCAGTTCAGAAGATGGCAATTTTATCATTATGGACTGAGCTGCTTTCCAGTTATTGCATAGAACACGAGCGCTCTCACAGAAACATCCTGTTGTAGTCAAGGCGTTCAGCTTTAGGCGGCATTCAAACACTTCTCGGTCACACAAGCTTGGTGCTTCAAGGTACGACGCCGTTAATGACCAATCGGCCCATCAGTTTCTACGTGCGAGTGCTGATAAGGTGGGAAAGTATGCTAACTGGAAACTAAAGGACATACGTAAGGACTGGATAGTACGAAGGATAGCGCTGTCTCCAAATGAATGAGTATGGGTACCAGACAGAGTCAAGACTAAGTATCAGATAGGATATTAATTTTTGAAAGATACATAAGTCCCAGTTTCAGTCAACGTTTCCGACGCTAGTGTTCTTACATTCAAGATGTCCTCCGCCCCTCCCCCCCCCCTTCCCTCCAAAGAAAAAATCAAAGACCTTCGATCGATAGTCACTGCATTGCTACGTAGTACTCACTAAGTATAATCACCCATTCTTGCATTCAAAAATAGTTTCTTCCACTATTCTACCTCAAATTCCACTGCCCGCTAAGGATCCCTTGACCCATGCCTGAAAGGTGTTCAGACCGTCACAGATCGAACTTTTTCGCCATAACTCACCATGCTTATGCCAAGGTACGCATCATGGACTGCGAGGAAAAAGAGCATTTCAGAAAAGCGAAGGGCGAAGGTGGTGTAGTGATAGGTGGCGCACACACCACTCTCATGGTGCGGGGATCAGATAACGCATCAACGCCCGCCCAGGCCAAACAAGCCTTCCATCCTTCCCGGATCGGCGAAATTGGTACTAGACTCGTCTGGGGGGAGAAAAGCACTGACTTGTACATCGGCTGGCCACCGAAAGTCATTGTACAGGCCACTTCACGTTCACTAGATCACGATTCTTAATGGAACTAGAATCTGCGGCGTATCACAGAATGGGATTTATTGACTGCAAAAAGCAAAAAACTTTAAAACTTCGAGAAAAAGCGAAGATATCGAGTTCAAGACAGACAGATAATGGGCTTGACCAAATCAAGTAGGATATGTTGTTGACCCTGTAGGTGGTAAGGGCGCTTCTTGCCACCACTCCATCTCACCATTTTGAAGCACTGACACTTTAGCTCACAGTTTATTCAATAGAATACTGAGAGAGGGGCGTTTATTCCGGTGTGGAACGACACGCGATTGGATCCTTATTGCATGAGTATAAGTTGTCTTTAAAATAAAAGAATCGGAAAGAAACTTAGAGAAACGAGCTTCTTCCTCCCATGCAAATTCATTGGTCTCTCGCCAAGACTGCGAGCCTCAGAAGAAAACCTCCAAAGGTCCCATCCTCCTTTTCGGAGAAGCCTTCACACCGATTCACCTTCGCTGTGGCACAGTATTGCGTGCACCTCATAGAAGGTACAAAAAAGAGTTTACTTCGGATTGCTGTCAGCATAGACCGAGCTTGTTCGTGGTATTACATCGCGTGATGGTTGAACGTTGTGCACAATCCAAGTTAGTAGCATGTACTGGTAACAGTAGCGTGACGATGCATATACTGGTACACCACGTTATTGTATTTATAAGAAAACGCAGAATTTACTAGAGCAATCGAGTAAATACGGCGTGTAAGTCGAATTCGCTTTCTCAAAAACAAGAGATTGGGTAAATTTGACAGGTACTCAGGATAGTATGAAAGATTTTCCATCAATTTCTCTTTTCCCTAAATGAAAGTATGTGAGCTCAGCAGTGCAACAGTAGAGAAAAAAGAAATAAAACGGCAGGACACCAGAGAATTAGAAACCCGAAAACCCTCTTCTCTCTCGCAAAACTCTGCGTCACTAGCTGGTGGTAGATTGCAGACGGGCGAGAGGCTAGATCAGCTGGCCGCGAACGTTGTCTCGCTCACTGGCAACTTCCCAGGGAGATGAACAGAAGCACGACTCGAGTGCTTCGGGGTCACGATAAGACCCCAAGCCACTCTCTTTATTGAGGGTTTACCACATATCATCTCTTCTGAAGTGGAAGGTCTACATGTATGTCTAGTTTCCACATTTCCTTTCCCCTCACGATGTCTTCAGAGAGGAACCTCATAAAAAACCTCGCAATCGCAAAAGTAGTCAGATAGAAAAAGAAACCCCATGCAGGGTGCGGCGAAAGTGTTGACCGCTTCGCAACGTCCTACCATTTCAATTAGAAAGGACGTATCAACATGAATTTTGTAGTTTGATGTATAGAAAATCAATAAACATTTCATCATATAGCCCTAGAACTGATGATAAGATTGCCTCTAGTGCACATTCGCGAAAACTGGAAGAGCCAATGTCGTCGGACGGAGGGGGGCGTCGAACGAATCGTTAAAACTCTCACCAAATAGACTTCGGAGAGCAGGGAAAATGGAGATGATACAATACCGCTCCTAATTTCTGCCAAATAAACGTGTCGTCCGCGCTCGACACGTTTTTGACCGACTTTTTGCCATAACTATACCAGAAGCGGTCCAATTGTCTTGAAAACGGACCGGTGGATAGAACTCGTCAAGACGAACCTCCCTGTTTAGAAAACGTTCATTTTACTCCGTCTGATTATCATCTTTTCCGAGAAAAATGGAAATTGACTCTCCGAGGCGGGAGAAAGTACCTGCAGACATGACGGCATCGTAAACTCTCCACTTCGGCTGAAAGTTTTAGTTTAGGCATTTGAAACCAAGAAATGTCAATATATTCGAGAAGAGCATGATTACGCGATCATTTTGATCCCATTCATGGATGGTTTTACTTAATTTCTATCTGAAAGTGACAGTTCGGTGAACCCTTTTTTCAAAATGGGCATTTTTCGTAAAAAAAATTGGCCATTTGTAATTGATCAATAGCGCTGTTGATGTACTGCGGAGTAACTTTCTGACACTTCTCAAAAGTAGGTGGATCGAGCTTCATTTGTCTGAAATCTTTCAAACGCCATTTGTTTAAACGGTTTTTGAGCATAAATTGCGGTCTCTGCACAAAAATGAACTGATTTCGGGATTGACTGTACATAATTATACCTGGTAAACTGTAAAATTCTCAACTGTAGCCTCATAGAAGGCAGTATCTGAGCTGTCGCTTCAAGAAAACTCGGCTCAAACAACCTGAATTTCAAAAAGGTGAAATTTGGTGAGATACTTAAAAACATTTTATACCACAGTTTGCTTCTATTCATTTATCGCGAACGACGTGCTATGCTGGTGAACGATAGATTTATCTCCAGCTACGTTCAAGTTGTCGCTCAGTTTACGGTCCCTAACCGTTGACCCCTCATTATTGATCTCAGCTGGCCAGTTGTCTTGGCTGAGCCACATCCCATCCGAGATGCATGACCACTGTGGTGCGACATTTAGTGAATCGTATGAACAAGGATTTATTCAATTTCACCGCTGGCTGATTCTTCAATACCTGAAGTACATGTCAAATCTTTTAGAATCTCAGATAATTACACTGCTAAGTGGCCCTCAGGTTTCCTCACTGGAGCTTCCTATGAGACAGCCGTACCAACGTAGAAGTGCTTAGCACACCGCCAACGTCACCCAATGAGACGAGTTCAGCGTTTGCAAACGAAGAGCATCTTGAAGGATCCGAACTCGGCTATCGAAATTGCAAGCGTACGAAGTGAAACCACTGGCACTGCACTATTCGGTCTATTCATGATGTGAGTATATTTGCGATTCTTGTGAGAACGGGTGAGGCTGGCTGCCTTAGCCAGCAGTGCGTCTCTATATTGATTGACCTATTACACGTCAACTGAATTGTATGCTGTGTCTCGTGGCATTGTAAACAGATCATTGACTAATCACAACGATTATAATATTTATCACAGTAGACATACAAACATAAAATTGAAAAGAAGAAAGGTGGATTTTTACAATGTGTTACTGAAGGAAAATATAAAGTTAGTCATAAATATTTAAATCAAAAACATCTTCACGGCTTGGTTCGCAACCATCATCCTGCCCTTCCCTGTTAGCTCTTCGAATACGCCTTACGCGCGAATTTAGAGCTTCTTTCGCTTTGCTCCATACCTCCTTGCTTGAATTTTCCATAAATCATCACGTCTTGTTTGTGCTACTAACCGATGTTTTAAACTTTTTCTTTTCAATTTCATGTTTGCAGGTCTACTGTAATAAATATTATAATCGTTGTGAATATTCAATGATCTGTTTACAATCGGAGGGCAGGCCTCGCCCTCCGAAATACTCCAAGAAGAATGTTGAGCAGGTAAAAATCGTGCTTTTGGTGGCCATTGCTGCAAGGTGATGAAGTGGAGACCGCTCTCAGACCATTGCTGCCGCAACTACGCCTTGTAGGTATTGGCCGCTCTGCCAGAAAGTCATCCGATCTGTCCGAGATGAGGTACTATCTAGCGATGTACTAGCCTCTTGACGACACTGTTGACTTAGCTGTGCTGATTGGTTTTGATTGAAATATCGCGGGCTTTGTGGAATTTGGGAACTACGTCGCACGGTCTTGCAACAGTGCCCTCCAAATTTTTTGGATAGCAAATTATGCGATTACTCAGTCTCAAGCATCTTCCAAAACAAAGCCCGCCCCTTTTCCTCAGAATTCGGTCGCTGCTTCTAAAGACAGCATTAGGAGTGACGTGGTTATCAGGACATCCCTAAAAGAAGTCACTCGCATGGAAACTATGGTTCTCAGGAGGATATCTGTGGCGAAATCCCTGTTGAAAAAAGCGCGCCTCCGAGCAGTAGAAACGGTGCAACGGATAAGGCTCACGACTTGAATGACAGACCCCGCCTCCAAGCGACGTGATTCCTGGTTGGCTATGATGAGAGCGGCAAGGAGTATGCGTCAGGATCGCAAGTATTGCGGCACTTTTTCGCGTTTTAGCTTGTAGCTCATTCCACATATGTAGTAGATGCTGCCGTATTCCCAAACATTCCCTTGTGTTTGCTTGGCAACATGTCAATGGAAAGCTGGTCAGAACTACCCGCCTCATAACAGAAAGGTCGTTCTCGTCGAGAAAGAGGGAAAGGATTCTATTTCTCGGGTTTATGGCCACTTGCATCCGTTTCTTCTCCATTTTCCTGTTACTAGGCATCTCGACTTTTATATTCACCGAATTTCCCCTAATGCTGCCTTTAATTCTGCTCTTGCGAGAGCATGGGACGATTTGTACAGCGATAACCTAGGACCCATGGCAAATGCCTTTCCTCACCCTCTTCGTCGTTGCGCCCAAGACAAAATCGATCCTATCAAATTCTGGTGGCATACTATGATGTATTGGTGGGACTATTTGTTGATTATATGTAAACTCATGTTGATACCTCATTTCCTTAGAATGGTGAAGCTTTGTCAGGCGGTCAGTACCTTTGCCGCGCCCTGTGGATTAATGAAGTAATTTCAGATTTATTATCATTATTTACTGTGTATACATACATCGGCTATATGGAATTCCCGGTACTAATTACATCGATCAATAACAGAACAAGAGCAAGAGCAAAAGCAGCTTGAATGCTGAAAGCAACTGATGCTGGAAAAAACAGCTAAGTAACCTTAGAAAGTGGCAGTGAAAGAAGCTACCGCAATATCAGTTTTAATGTCGGATACGGAGTGAAATTAATCCATTGCGGCTTCCATACCAAATATCGTGGTCCGTGGTTTTTGGGAGAAAACAAATGAAATCGGGCGAGCTGAATCTGTTGATTGGTTTTGGAGAACATTCCAATTGAGCTAGTACCTTGTACCCGAAGATAATTTGACCGATAGAAAACGAGAATGATACTCGCACAACGCAATACCGCTGGGGCTGAAGGCCTGGTCCCCTGTGACGCCACATGCGTAGGCGACAAACATAAACTCATCTCTAAATTTCCGTGACGCCGGCACTGAGCGGTTTTGCGTCTAGAAACTGCAATATTCTCATACTAAGAATTTCAAGCTACATTTATGGATAGGAACTGAGCAACGTTGGTGATTTACTTTGATTTGCCATAGACCTCTGTGGCGCTGGACCTCTAGTTTTGCGTGTTCCACGGAGCCTGTTTTAACCCATCAACGTTCGAGCAGGTGGTTTCGCTTTTGAGATCTCAGTCGAACGTGCGACCATTTATGATACTTTGAAAGGCTAAGGAACCTGTCAAAGGAGTAGGTTCACCTCGTTCAATCTTCATATATGCGCTGCTCATACGATGTATTCCAAAAACCATGGACCACCTTTGCAAAAGAATGAATTTGTATGAATATCTTTATAAAACCGTTTCTCAGAGAAAGCCATGCTATAACAAAAGTGAACGCGTTCTATAAGGATGGGTGAAAAACGAAGACCGTGGAAAGCACGAAGAATGTAAAAATGTAATAAACAATTGTAAAAAATGTAAAAGTGTCTCATGAAAGTGCAGGCAGAATAAGAGAACGCGGTAACATTCGACAGGGACCGTAATTATTTGTTGACTTTATTTACTCTTGTAAAAAAATTATGAGAAGGAGAATGGCCGCGATGTTCTGTTCAGACGATGAATTTCACAAACGATTAAATCACTAGCATGGTGCGAAACCCTCCGCGCTACTTGGAGGAAAGGTGGATTCCAATAACCGGTTTGAGAGTAAGTCAACGTTCTGGAGTAGCGATGAAAGTGTTGTTGGTGACACATGGCTTTGTAGAGGGCACAGGGTTGGAGAACCTTCCGATTTCATTTTCCTTTGCAGGCCCATTACACCACTCCAGTGATGCGTACTTGGTTGTGGTTCGCCAGCGGATCATAAGCTACCCTTCGACTAATCTGCCGTTCCTCATAATGGAGGAATACATTTTGAAGGTATTCTTCCTGCAGGCACCTCGTTCTACTGCACTGCTCTGGCAAAGGGAAGGATACCAGGTTGAAGTGGCCATTTGCTTATTTGCAGTGAGACAGAAATCATTCGACGCCACTTTTATGCTGATTTCCAACCTGTAATTCAAATGTGCCAAACGATACTCTCAATGAAATTATAGAGATTATTTCGAATGTACCCATGTCGCCTACCACCAGCAGCATAGCACAACGGTAGTGGTGGCGGTTCGCCCGTGGCGGGACTATGAATGGGATCCCTATAGAGGCACTTTTTTTGCCCTTCGCAAAGCTTTCTCTTTATTTCTAGAAAACATTCCCAAAAAAGCTGTCATGTACAATAATTGTTATGCTCGTCTTTCGCATACTTCACTATTCCTATCTTCAAGATTGCACAAAACCCCGTGATCCAGCTTCCTATCCACGTGAGCAGACTCTCGTGACGCAATAATTAGAAGTTGTTGCGTAAAACGATTATGATATTTGTGCTCAGGAGACGATTTACCTCCATCTGCAGGTTTTCGTCCGAGTCGTGTTTTTGAACTACCTTTGAAAAATTGGGGTTTTATAAAAGGAAATCAACCATGACAGCGGTAACTTTTGCATATCTATTGCATAAGCTCATGGAAATAAGTGTACGTAACAAGCTTCAAATGAGAGCGTCTGCTCGGCAAGGGCCAATGGCTTGCCCTTTGTTGGAACTGTTGCTACTCAATAGCACATGAATTTTTCCGAAATTTGGTCAAACTCTCGAATTGGCTGAAAAATTGTCCCATGAGGTAATTTGATTTCCTGAAAATGAGACAGGTTCTGCACGGAAAAGTCTGGCTTGAGCGCTATGGGCTTCCGAACTTACCTTGTAATAATACTATCTATTCAGATAAATACCCATAACTCGTTCCACAAAATCATTTGGTAGATTTTGGGCAAAGAATCAGAGTCCAAAAGCGCTTGCACTTATATTTGTCTCATTGCAAACGGCTACTTCGACCTGGTTCCCTTTTTGTAAAGTACCTGAGTGCTTGATATGAGAAAAAACTAATTGGTAAGCCATGGTCATTGTTTTTAGTTGCGCCACGCACATTATCATTGATTCAGAGTTGCGTTAAAAACGAGTGCACAGAGGTAGAAGTCAAGAAAGGGTCAGAAGTCCATCCCTGTATCAGCCCCCTCTTAATAAGTATCTCAGAAGGACAGCAGTTAAAACTGAAATCTCTGCCATTACCGAGGCCACTAGAGAATTTTTCGATGAACGTACGTGACGAGACAATCTAAGGGTTATGTCATTCATTCATCGTGTATGTTTGTTCTTCTCCTTATGTCAGTCTTCTTCTTATCAAAAGCAACTGAAGGAGGACCTCCAGCATTGTTCTGAAATTCAGCCCTCGAAAGCTACCAGGTGTGCTTAGAAGGACCAGAGAATCAGCTGAACGAATCATCGGTTCCAAATTTTCACTACGTACCCACTCCAATCGATTCTCGGTTTGTTGACAGTTGCGTAGCGGCCGGTCTCGGACAGTAATTGGCACTCATCCATTAATATTGAACCAACAAAGGAGGGGAGAGGAAAGTGGAAAGAGAAGATACTCCACCCGCGCACACGGTGAGAGCGTCCGAATCGAAACAATACAGGTGGAATGGCGATTAGCACTTGAAAGCGAGAGGGACCTCTGTGGTCCAGATGAAATGGATCGAAAGAAAAATTGATATGATGCTATTGAACTGATTACAAATAAGGATTAATAGGGCTAGGTCCTCGCGAAGAGCTTTTGTTATCTGCGGCGTAGGCATGTAACGTTCCCATTCCATCATCCTCGAATTCTTCTTTTCGAAATTTATAGTTGCAGACTGTCTTTGATCTCACGACTTTGAGCATGCGTGTTTAATCTAAAAATGACATGATGGCTATGAGAACAAACGATTTTCCATGCATAGGAGAACCTTTCGTTCAAGAGCGCGCAAGGGAAGTGCAGTGCGAGTCCCTGCTCTTGTCAATAAATATTTTCAATTTTGGTATTCTATGAAAAGTCATGTGAAACATACATTGAGTGTAGTCGAATCGTACAATCGACAATCATCCAAAGCATCGTCATCTTAAGGGTCTCAAAATAAATTTTTTGCTTATCGGTAAAACGACGAAAAGTGAATTAACGTTGTTATCTCTGAGCTTCATCCGATGTTGCTTGACAGGGTGCTCTTGAAGTTTCGAATTTCTTTCACCTACTGAAGAGCCTTCCAATGATCAAGGAAGTGCAAGAGCGCTTAGTTAAACGATAACAGGTAATAAAAACAGCGAATGACTAACGAAAATGATAAAACAAAAAATCTGGCGTATCTAGGGTGTCCCAAAATTACGGGAGCAAAATTTCAAATAATCATGAAGGCATTATATTGAATTTTTCACGTCATGCGATATATGATTGCTGCGCAGGTAGGTTTACTCAAAAGCGTTACCAGAGTGAACCCCTTAGTATTATTGACATGATGAGAGCTGAATGCGACCCACTATCCCTAGCAAGTATGTATGAAGCTGGAAAGGAGACGAAAAACATCGCTAAAGTTCTTTGTATTCACAACGAGACGGTACCAAATACGAATAATACCAAACGATACAAGGAAAAAGGGACAGGATATGCAGAGGAAAAAGTGTTAGTTTCCACGAAGAAATTGATCAAAGCAGTGCATGACCGGATTCATTGCAAGCCACAGCGCTCTGTCCGAAGAATGGTCAAGGAGATTAATGAGAGACATCAGCCGGCAGTATTGTCAAGAAGCAGCGTCATAGCAAGGCGTATTATCTCCAGAAGTGCCACTTCATCTCTGATATCAATAAACAGCATAAAGTGGAAAAATGCAGGACGTTGCTGGCTTGCTTCACTCGTGTAACGCACCGTTCGATTCTACTTTCTGACAAATTTTCACGTTGGAACCCATCTCCAAAAGTCACAGAAGTCAAAACGACCGTGTCATAGCAAAAAACACTTAGGAAGAAACTAATTCAAAAGGGAACCTTAATGAAAGCAGCAATGCTGGCTGCAGTTTGGAGGGATCACGGCAGCGACAAGACGCAGTTGGTTTTGTTTGTTCCGCGGTGAAGACCAACCAGGACGTCTACTTGAATGGCATTCCGGTAACCTTACTGGAACACTGGTCCTAATCCCACTTCGCAGACAAAACGGTAACCTCACCGCGTTCACCGTCCGAGGGCTCCACCGGGGCGCATTCTCCCGAGGAGGAAGCTCCCCTGGGACTCAATGGGCTGTTGGTCCCAGGAGCGAAATTCGGGCTTCTCGGGGACGCGCCGGCATCTTGCCAACCGGCGCCATGCGCGCCAGCATGCGCGTGCATGGTGCTCTCAGCAGGACAGTGCTCCAGCTCACAAAGCCAAAAATGTCCATTAGTGGTGCCGACTTCCAGATGCAAGAGCCTCTTGACTTAATTACCGCCGAAGAGTGGCCATCCTGCTCGCCAGACCTCATCCCACTTGCCTTTTCTTTGTAGTTCGTTATCGAAATCAGGGTCTGTAGATTTCTTCACCGTAATTTGGAAGCATTGAAAGTAGCCCTGGAGAAGAAGGCCTGAGGGAAAAAGTATGAGAATACATGAATGACACATGCGACGAATTCAAGAAAAGACTCCGAGGTTGTGTTCGAGGCTACGGAGGAGTTTTGAAAACATGACTATTCCTTTTTATTGTACAATGTTATTCGAGTAGCGAGTATACAAGGTTAAATTAGCATTCTCACCTATGATACTTATGACGATGCAATATAGGCGTCAACAACTTTGGGAAACCCTGTATGTCTCTCGATGAATTACTGATCGATGTCGATTCTTTGAGGAGGCACTACATCTGGGTAGTCCTAGTTACTATAGCTGTGCATGGCGCTCTATCTTCATTCGGTTGCAAAGTAGTCCATAATGCATACCATTTTTTGCTCTTCGGGCAATGGAATAAAATCACTTTTTTTTCATGAGAGAAGCTCATGAGAGAAGCTCAAGCAAAAAGGATTCTGGATTTCCCACTACCACAACTCTCAAGTCGAGAAATCTGAGTACATTCCACAGGAGCTTGTTCGACCTGGATACTCTGGCAGTCGAAGATTTTTCGACATGGGGGAGGTCGTATTTGACCGGCGGTAGGGGGCGTAATTGCAGAGGTCAGTCATGATAAGAAGCGGACATGCTTTCAGCAAAACAAAGGTATGTAAGAGAATATAGTTGACTCTGTTTTCGTTCCAGGTCGGATCGGTCACCCTATTAACGGTCGCTTGGAGATGCGCATTCATCAAATTTTGGTAACTACTGCAGTTGTTACAAGTGCTATGGCGAGAACGATCAGCACCAAATGGAACTCGGTAAGTACTATATGCTTGGTGCTGTTGAGTTGTAAGCTGGCGTCGAGTAAGATTTTCAAAAGTACGACCCCTAAAGGAGGCCCCAATACGATCCCCTCAATTGGTACCTCCAGAGGAAGCTGAATTGCTAACATCGGAACGTTCTACTTTTACTTACATTACTTACGAACGTATCTTACCACAAGACTGGGGCCCTCTTACAAAAACCCACTCTCTCTACATCAAAATCACCAAATACAGATTAACCAGTCAGAACATTCAATCTAACGGAATCGAGAGAAGACGGCCAGGGCGTGGCCTGATTAGGACCATCAGCACTGCTCTCGAAACTTACCTACACTCTTCTGTGAGATCTGGAGATGACGGAGCTAATTATGCAGGGCTATTTTACCTTGGAAGGTATCAGCAACTTTGAGAGCAGATGTGTGTTCCCTACATTACCCTATACTCCTCCAGAAGGGCAATGGGTATGCGACTTCCACAACTTGGTGGATGACCTCCTAGCATAGAATTACGGTCTAATTGTAGGCGCAACTCCCGAAATGGTTAATTGTAGCTCAAAAATATTGAAATGTCTCGACACGTAGTTATTATGCCACGTATACCCGATCATCTGGGTTGAGATATCCAGTGGATGATACGTCGAGTACATACATATTAGACCGACGTCACAGACTTCGCGACTTTGCGATGCCTCACTTTCGCACACGATTCCGATGTGTTAATGTTCTGCCATGATAGGTCTCACGCTGAATTGCTACACAGCGAAATTACAGTGACGCAAAATCGAGAAATCTACCGACGGCTTTTGTCTCCCTTGAGGGCTGGACATCTCTTTTTTTGAAATGTTGCGTCGTCCTTTGTTCTTACTCATGGTTTCAGAGACTTCTTTGAAACATTTTCATTCGAGTCTTTCCTTTTTCCAGAATATTTTCATGACAGTTGCCTTTCCAAGCTTTCATTAACGTATTTAGGGAGATAGGACCTGCTAGCACATTCGCTCTCACAATCAGACCCTGCCGAAAGTGTTAAATCGAACCGTCGTTAGGTCGAGGGTTTATCGTGCGATGATATGAATTTATCATGCCTAAATTCCTGGTACATTGGAAACTTAGTGATATTTTTACTTTGCTCACCGATATTTTGCTGAATTCTATATATTGGATGATGTAGTGGTAGAGCCTCCGTGTACGGCACATCTTCCACCTATCAGCGCTTCAAAGTCTGTACCATATATCGGTTTTTTTATCACGAAAGATCGCACTAAGGCCGCTTCCATACTCTGTGGTGCCAGGGGCAGGACGTGCCTGCGTGTCTCCGTGTCTCCACTTATGCCATCTTGCCTCGCTGCCTGCGTCTTCTCTGGACCTCCCTCGTGCCATCCTGTCTCGCTGCCTGGGAAGACAGCCACGCCCTGCCCGCGCTGAGTATGAACACGGCCCAAGCAAATGATTGCACAACTCGAAACAAATCACTGTTGAACGTGACGGCTCCTTAATTTTGATGACGACTTTATTTGGAGAGGGTGAAATCCATTCTAGCGGATGGGTCAGGTGTGATGACTGTGTATCTAAAAACCGGGTTCTGAAAATTATTTCAAGTGAAATCCAAAATAAAAACAGCGCGGTCTATGGCAAAAACAACAGAACAAATAAAGGAGGAAGAGTAGAAAAGTAGAAGGGGACCGATCCCATCTCTTTCAGGCCTCGAGTTATAGAGTCTTGAGCTTCTTTTGAAAATGCTATTATAATAGTTCAACTAGTACACATAATTCATCTCCATCTTCTGTACTGAATTCTGCTGAATTTTTCAAAATTAGATCGGAATTTACATTAACAGGTGTTTATCGATCATTCTTTTTTATTCGAGGATATCATATTCATTCCGTACCTTTCTTATCCATGAAGCATGAAATGATTAGAAAAGAAATGTGCAGCAAAAAAAAAAAAAAAAAGAAAACCAAACTATCGACGAAATGTGGACAAAATTTCGTAACCGCTTTAACGGGAATGAGCAGGTCCAAAGCAAGTGTCATATTTATTTCTACTATCAATGACGGGACTTTTGCTCACATTCTTCTTTTGAGATGAGTAGCATACTGCCCTCCTATAAATTTCTTCAGAGATGTTTTTATAGCGAATTGTCCCAACATTTTTTGCATCTGTTCAAAGCATTTTGATTTAATGGCATTCGGTTACTGCTTTTATTCGATAGAACGCTTCGAAAACGAATTCTATGCTGTCCGAGAGCACATTCCGAATTTTATTGCTTTGCTACCATAACCGGCAGTTTTACCATTACCGCCCCATGTTTTCATTTTTAGGGGCAGTGGAAAGTTATTATGACTTCTCCTGCAAACCTGCTCACTTCAAGTAATGGCGCGTAAAGAAATTATGAGTTTACCACTCAGAACCATCTCATCACAACACTAGCCAAGGAAGAGTTTTAGCTTCTCATAAAACTTCAAAATGAGACCTACGTAAGTAAATCGATAGTCTAATGCTAATTACAGTTATGAAAGTGAAAATTGCGAAATGCCGCTACGAAGCGAGTTCAGAGGGGTCAAAGCTTGCTCGGGATGATTCATCGGCGGGTTACTTTACTTGAAGTAACGCGAGTCAGCGAGGCCATCTGTGTGAACAGGCAAAGGTCAACCTTAGCATAGTCGTGCCACTCTTATCCTTGAGGTGGTGAACTGTGAGTTTTCTCCTCAATTATACATTTCACGCCAAACAAAGTACCCCATCAATGAGTCGTCGTGAGTAAATTTTGACCCTTCTAACCCGCTTCGGAACGGCATTTTGTGTTTTGGTTGTTGTATTTGTAATCAGCATTCGAGACCTTGTCGATCCACCTAGGTCTCATTTGGAAAGTTCACCGGAGGTTAAAATCCTTCCCTGGTAAGTAATCGATGGTTCGATCAAGTTTTCACAGAATTCTAGATCCTTGTTCACTATTAATATAGTTCATTTAATGATATCATTAATGAAAAATATTGTAGCACTACAAAAATAGCAGCATATATGAGATGAATATCATCCATGCCGGAGCACATGAGTAGTGAAATTATTTTGAGTAATGGATTAACCAGCAGTGGGCGGAGACCGTGAAGTTCACCTAACAAGGGAGGTCCTTCAGGTCACGACGCGCATTTTGCAAACGGTTTTTCCTATCGTATGGCTGTACCTGCATAAAACACATAATTGGTGTCCATCTTACTAAGCGGCACTACGAGTGCCAAGACAGGGCAAGTAATTTTTTTTCTAGAAAAGCGACTTCAACTCACCTACTGCAACGATGGTCTTTGTAGCCTCGAGCATGTGCATATTTGAAGGCGTTCTTCTATTGCACATACAAAACAAAGCGAAATACAGAATGAAAAAGCCCTACCTGTAGCATGTACTAAAGGTGCGTAGCAGTCTCATAAACATCGAGGAATCGTAGGAGTCTCATAACCATCGAGGAATCCTCTACATGGTGTGGGTCATATTTGGTCCGCTGAGGAGTGGGAGGGGGTCGTATTCGTTGAGATAAGTAGTGGTCAAGGGTTTTTCAGGCAGAAGGTCTAAAGTGTGAACGAGAGATGTGATAAATTAAGTTCGGGTTCAAACCCGAAACTGATATTTGTCTTAATCTTCACTTGAAAATCTCGAAGAACATATAGAAAGCGGCCCCCACGAATAGAAAACAAGATAGGGCACAATATTCTCAAGATATGTGCTTGAGACGATATTGTAGAGAGAAAAATATATGGACAACCTAAAAGATAAGCAGAGTCAAAAGGTACGCTACTCCCTCCGTTCTATTGAGATTATGGACTGTGGCGTCAAGCTCGTGTCAAGCTTCAGCCATCATCGCGCATAACCTATGCTGTCTTGTGAGGTCGACTCCGATACCTTGTTCACAGTTTACAATTTCAAAACAACCACGGTAATAGTGCACCCTTTAACTTGATTAATCCTCGAAGGAAATCTTATGCATGGCGCGATCCACAGTGAAGCTGACCAACGCCAGTAGCCCTCTTGTTAGTTCTCTAGATCGAAAACACGTACAAATGGCCTACCGGAATTCACAGTGGTCGTGGGGAGCGGTATCTGTCGACAAGTTACGCCATGGATGAATACTCGAGAAACTATGGGATGAAAACGAAAAAATGGGCATCTTTCATATCTAACTACGATTACAAGAACAGAAACTGCTGCCAGCCAGCCAATATACGGACTGGATAAGAGCTTGTATTACCAATAATGTCAATAAAATGTTCATGCATGGCGCATCCGGCAGCGAGGCCGGCTGGTTGCTATACCATTGGACCTTTATGAGCAAACGATGTGTATAGGAGACATTTCGTTTGAAATGGATCATTTTTCCCAAAGGATCGTGGGTAGATCTTCGATAAAAAAAATTTCTTCACTTCCTTCAAGAGAACTTTTTTCTTTCAAAGATGTGCTATGATTCGAGTGATCTCTGGGAAGCGGCAATTTCGCAGACTTCGCGCCGCAAATCTGCTCTCATAATGTTGAGTTCGGAGGAAGCTACGGTCATTCGAAATGAAACACTTCCGAGTAAATTTCCATACAGGGAATTACACGCATTAGGGAAACCAAGAGGCCAAAAGATTGGTCTAGGGAACTTATTAAGAAGACAGTTTACAGCACTCCAAAAGACGGAGTTCAAGTAAACTTACAAGTATTAAAAGAATGCTCCAATCAATTAGCGGTGACATATCGCGCTCCATCGCGTCGCCTTTGCTGCGTCGCGGCAATCGCATTGGACCACATCACATGGTTTCGTTTTGGTTACGTACTATCTCATCTTTCTTTTTTTTTTGTCCTTCAGCCCTGCCGCATAACTTGTATGCCTTTTGACCCCTTCTCCTCTCCCATCAGAGGCCGAGCACATAACCCATGGTCCACAACGCTTTCGTTTAAGATTATAAATATTGAATTTCGTTAGGTTATTTCTTGCTTTGTCATGAGTTTTGCTCTAGTTTTTTTTTTAAACGTGGGCTCTTAATTCTCTTGATATATCGTAGGAATCACAGAAATAGCGGAACCTGAAGAAGGGGAGGGGTTGTATGAAGTCTCCCTTTTGAAGGAGGAATCGTATTTTTGGAAAGTTCTCCTTGACATACGCTTGACCCTGCTCAACGTCAATTGATGTGGATACCGGATGGTCTGGTGGTTAAAGGAACCGGAAGAGGTCCGAAGAAAGAGGGACATTCAATGAAGTGATCATTTCGTAATGAACATTCAAGGTTAGAAGCGATAATCGAGAAAAAGCTCGGATCAAAGCGCGACGCTGTGATGTGTATTCGCATCACATTCGCATCACTTCGAAGTGCATACACTGACTTTCGAGTTGTCCGCTGAAAATATGTCATTTGTTATCTCGTAGAGTGTATTTCATTCATTCGTGATGATGTGAAATAAGTGAAACAACACACAGCATCAAACAAGTGAAACAATCAAATGAAGAATAAGCGAAAGCGTGAGAAAAAAGTGTGATTACAATTAAAACCTAATAAGACCACTTTCGACGTCTTGGCAAAGTGTCGTGTGTGCATTGCGGCAACTGCAAGCCACCGTATACCCACACCATGGACTAAAAATACTCTCCTCCCGATGCTCCCGATGTCTTTAAGATATTGGACTCCCAACGGACGATATGGATGGAGTTGGAGTTCGAGTCCCGCCTTTATCAGCCTTCTCCATTTTTCTTCTGCTTTTGCTTTTTCAACTTTTATATCCTTCTTTATACCACACTACTACTATTTCCGTTGAAAGCGTGCCGGTTTGGCCCTATTTATGAGCTTTCAGCTAAGTCAGTCACCTGACCTTTTGGGAACGTAGCGGCCGTTAGCGCTTGAAATTCGTGTGTTCGTATTGTATGAAAATCATATTCGTGTTCTGGGAATCATACCTTAATGGACACTTCTTAAACCGAATCCAAATACTGACCCTATGCTGGAGAAAGTGGAGTGGCACAATATGAATGCATATGTTATAACTTCACCTACCAAGCATTAAACAGAGAAAAATAGCGAGAATTTTCTGACAAGTAATACCGCCGTGTCCTCTATAAAACTAGAACGTGCAATGCCCAGCTCAAAATTTTTGAAATTGGGTCAAAATCTTGATTGGACAGGAAACTTAGCCCCAGGGTACTCTGACCCTCTGAGCACAAATTTCAAATCCGTTTTGCGCAAAAATGCCTATTTCGTGCGCTATGAGCGCTGGCAGGCTCAAAAATGATCAGTCAATTCGCTGAAAATTGACCATTGGGAATCTGCCTCTGAGAGTGGTCACTGCACTTCATTTTCATATTCGAATGCTTACGAACCCAGAAATTAAAACTCCAAATTTTGCAAAAGCTGCTCAGTGGGGGTCGAACCTTCAACCCCTTTTTTGGCATTCGTAGGGCCGCTAAGCAAAAATGGACATCAGTTGTATGATTGGTGCACGTGCCCCATAAGATGTAAAAAAATCGTTTTTAAAAAAAGCCCTATGACCTGAAAGACCACGCTTTCAAGCCCTCCTCAGCCGTCGTGCCTATTTCCGACAGTTTATGTCTATTGCAGAGTGTCTTGCTTCGTCTGTCCTTGATCAGAGCCTGCTCATATCCTCGTTGCTTGTTGGCAAAGCCATGGTTGGGAACGTCATTTGCCACTTTGTAGTGGTTGTACCATCTACTCCTTAGTTCTCCAGAACGGCGATCCAAGAAGCATTCCGTGGTCAGGATGTAAATACTGGTCCCATAAGACATACTCCATCCATATGATCCCATCCCACTCCATCAGCGATCCTATTCAGCAGCAATGTACCAGGTTGTCCAATAATTCTTGCCCGAAAATTTCGAAATCGAAAAAAATATGATGTATGTCATTGTCTCTCTCTGATATTCGCCATTCGAGGGTAAAGCTGGTGGAGATTGTGGGGATGAAACTATCGAAAAGTAATACTAACGCCCTTTATCGATATTTTCGAAGGTTGATAGCTGCTGATTTTCGTCGCGCCCAGCGATGTGAAATTTGTTACAAGTATGGTGAGTTATGGGCAAGAACTTCGGTGTCGGACGGGACAACTTTACCCTCAAATGGAGAATGCCCGTGCGACATGGAAGCTTTTTCCCATAACTCAGCATACTTGTAACGTAACGCCCTCGTTCCTAATCATCTTGCCAGCATTATCACTCTGATTGTTCCACAGGCTCGTACTGAAGAGTGGAAATCGCATATGTAGCACATTTCGAAAGTGACTTCTGCAATATCCCATCCAAGAGTGCATGAACCATGCTGTTTCCTTCCTTTGAGAATCATAATCTCATTCGAATGAGCATTT
Source organism: Trichostrongylus colubriformis (assembly GCA_963978905.1). NCBI lineage: Eukaryota > Metazoa > Nematoda > Chromadorea > Rhabditida > Trichostrongylidae > Trichostrongylus > Trichostrongylus colubriformis. The sequence goes on from OZ022257.1 coordinate 16,383,924, forward strand.
GAATATACAATGGGTACGGAGTTGTGTTTTTTGTTACTTTTATACATATTTTCTACTTTCACTGATAACAATGCAGGATTGGAAGGCCAGATGATTCGGAACACTCGATCCGCTTTGAGATCCATTGATCATAGACGTGATAGCGGGGCCATTCTGCATCCCTTTTTTCCGACTCTTATGTATTATGTCATCATTATGTCGCAACGATCGATGCGACCTAAGAGGCCTGGGGGGTGACCGTAACGATCAGGGTGGTAAGGCGGGAAAAACGTGACAGCCGCCAGGAAACGTGACAACCTCCAGAAAAAAAGGCTCGCGACCCGCCTGAACTTCGTTCTTTGAACCCTTGGGGGTATTTAAACCGAGGGTGGTCCCCAGGGTCGTCATTTTTTTCCATTTGATTTTTAGCATTTCGTTACTAGCCCATTGTTTATTTACCCAAGTTTGAGGTAACTCCCAGTGGTGTTGCCTTGGATATTTGTTGTGGACTAATAAATTGTTGGATCATGTCGTGACTCATCGTCTGACCTCGAGTAAAGTTGCTCAAACCAAGCTGGCAGGAAGCCGCACTGCACGCGCTCGCACGCCGCACGCATACGCACGCTTTCCACGCGTTCTTGGGAAAGCCCGCTAAGTATAGAAGGCTCGAGAAGACTATGTCTTCCTGCGTCTTGCACTCTCGCTACGCTTTCGCGCCAAAGGCGCCTCAGTCTTCGCGTAATGTCGTCTTAGAGAGCAGTCGCCTTCGCCATCGCCAACGCCTTCGTCCACTACGCGTAAGGCCATGCGATTGAAGATCAAGCAGTGCCGTGGACCAGCGCACAATGAAATTGTATTCGATATATTCTACCAACTTCATTTGTGCTTATCATCGCCAGACACGCCGAGTTACCAACCCAGGTACATTACCTTCATCATTTCATAGTAGTTTAAAATAGTGAAGTCCTTCAGGTGTATAATTATATTTTAGTGTCAATCGTAGCCCTTTACACGCAGCTAACTTCAGAGTACTCTTTACTGATAGTGTTCATTATTGTTATGTAGTTTCATACCATTCGTTTTCCCACATGTAGTTCATGTAGTTATAATCGTTAGCATTTATAAACTTATGTTTTAGTCGCTATCTGTCGAGGTATTCGGTAATCGCTAGGCTTCATCATCACGCATGCAGTTATATCGCATACCACGCTTTACGCTTTGTACATCGATCCTCGGTCCTACTTCTCGTATCGCGCAGGACGGATCGATACTAGGCACCGCAGGGACAACCGATCTACATCAGTTCTCTCGGGGGCGCCTTGCATTTCCTCCCCTCGGTGTGTGGGCACGGAATCCCGCGTTTCTGCTGTGATCCGTCGGGACCACCGGTGCACCCACCCCGCGGACGGGTCACGACAGATCATCGCCGAAGAACATTCTTATGGTGCTTCGGCCGGGAAAACCATCTCACATACTCCCGTATGTCTTGATTCACAGAGACGTCAATTGAAGTCGAGTGTGTCATTTCTCCCCACAAGTTTTCACATGATCCTCCTTCTTCGATAGCTATTGCTTACGGCGATTTCGGCACTGCAACTTCCAATTTGTGTCGGTTAGGCAAGCGAGTGTTCAATTTCGACAAAAGAACATCTCGAAGTGCTGACGACTCCCTTTGGTAATTCACGTCCGGATAGTAGACACTCACAGAGCCCTGTTTGAAGATATCACCATCAGAAGTTGCGATTTCTGCACGGGCAAAATAATCCAAGTCATCGACCTTATAGCTGCCGTTTGCAGAAGTCTTCTGGTGTCTCGGCAAATAATCGTACAGACGACGCCGCAAAGTCGGACCGAATGGAATATCTGTCCTCAGTCGACCTTCCCTCATCTTTACTTCTTCTACTACATCCCTTTCAGGTAGCACGATATTCCATTGGATACCGTCCGCTACTTCGCGGCTTTTCGAGATCACTAATGAGGTCAGTTGTGGAAAAAAGGAGCCAGCCTTTGAGATCTCTTTTGGTGTGGTTGAAGGATACCACATTCGGAAAGGGCGATCTTCGTCCACCTGTACAGGCTTTGTGCCTTCTGAGGTGACTGTATGGAGGTGAGAAAGTTAGTAAAGGATAACGTTTTTGGCGTTAATTGATCCCTTCTGTGGGATGCGCCGCACATTCTAGTTCCATCCAGAATCGTGATGGCTGGTGAATGTAATGTGGCCTATGCAATGACTTGCGGTGGCCAGCCGATGTACAAGTCAGTGCTTTTATCCTCCCAGACGAGTCTGATACCAATTTACCGACCCCGGAGGGATGGAAGGCTTGGTTGGCCTGGGCGGGCGTGGTGCGGGATTTGATCCCCGCACCATGAGAGTGGGGTGCGCGCCATCTGTCACTACACCACCTCCGCCCTATGGAGGTGATACACCTTAGTAATTGCAGTACGAGCCCGTTCAGCTTATTTTTCGAATAAGGAAAACGATATATGACAAATTTCTCGACCAACGAACGAATGCTGGCTACGAAGGAATTTCATCTCACGCTTTCTCCCTTCGTTCCCGTAACCCCACTCATCATCATCATCACTGCATTGCCGAAATAGTGTTCCTCTAGGTGGCCATATAACCCAGCTATTCGCCATTGCTTATAAACGATTATCTAAGCGAACTGATCAGAGTGACACTGAAATCACATACATCCCTTCACGTATACACGTTGAGGCAAAATAACGGCAAAAATCCATCGAGAGGCAACACTCTCAACAACAGGTGAACTAAAGGCAACTTCATCAACCTCGCGCACACGATCTAAATGCGCAGCTGAGGAAATGCCTTTACTGTGAGGGGGTGGACCACAACGCCTTTCGTTGTCCATCAGTCACCTCGTTAAGCGACCGAAGCGAGTTCCTCAGAAGGAACAAACAAGCACAAAAGAGACAGAGGCCACACAGCGCGAAGAAGCACTGAGCACCGAAGTTCAAAACGTGTCAGAAGGGGATACCCAAGAAAGAAGCGAGGTACATCTGCTGACCGGGACAGCGCATGTTTAACACCCCACAACAAATCAGCTCGAAGAGGTTCAAATTCTGCTCGATACAGGAGTAGACAAATCATTCATTCAAGATGAGTTTGCAGAGAAGCTACAGCTCCCAGTTCTACGCACGATCGATTTGGCCGTGTACACCATTGGCGAACGAGAGCCAAAGCAAAAACAGTATGATATAACCAAAGCACGTATATAGGATAGCGAAAATCAGCCAATCGATCTGACACTTTATAAAACGGGAGTGATTCCAGCTAGTGGAAAAATAAAATTAAGCAGCGCCGACAAGGAATATTTGGCTGAAGAACAAATATACTTATTGAATAAACAGTTATTCGCCCAAAGATACTACTAGGCTGCGATCAACTCTGGAATTTGATCAAGTGCCCTTGCAAAGAATGCACCTTGCCCTCATGACTGCGAATCATTTCTTCACGCCTAGGCTACCTACTCACGGGTCAAAGGGATTCAGAGGACAAGCAGGGTACTAATGGGACGTGCAATCTGGTGGAAAGCGACTGTGACCTTCTTTTTCAATCACAAAATGAACCGCAAACAGAGGACAGGGAGTGCTGGGATAGTGACCTGAGGGCAACGGAGGAATACTTGGGTCTCACAAAAGTAGAACGCGCTAGGGAAGCAAAAAAAGTACACGAGTTCTTCGACTACCATAGAAAAGCGCAAAGATGGGTACCACGTGCGATCACCATCCAAGGACTACCATACCTCCCTACCAGATAATTGAAAGTTGGCACAGCGAAGGCTCATAGGTGTCGTAGCCAAACTTCGAGAACATCCCGACCTACTCGAGCAATACAATGCGGTCTTCACAGAACAACTACAAATGGGAATAATAGATTTTTCCCAAGAGAAACCCCTCCGCGGGCATGGTGCACTACCTGCCACACCAAGCAGTTGTGACGTCCCAAAAAACAACTATCAAGCTGCGCATAGTGTTCGACGCGGCCTCACATTACAAGGGTTGTCCGTCACTCGACGAAATACTCCACCAAGGACCGACATTACTACCCGATCTTTACGGAATGCTTTTGCGATTCAGGTTGAAACCGTACGTTTCAATCTCTGACGTTGAAAAAGCATTTTTGCAAGTCCGTCTCCACGAGACGGATAGGGATGCGACTCGATTCTTGTGGCTACAAGACATTAAATTAGCGACAATCATATATGCATGCGATTCACCAGAGTCCCATTTGAGCTGAACGCATCTCCCTTTCTTTTAACAGGCACCGTGCGCTTCCATCTGCGAAATGCCGTAAAAGACGAAGCACTGGCCCAAGAAATCAAAGACAATTTATGTGTGGACAAACTGATCTTGGGTGGGGATACTCCTCAAGAGTTAGCATTCAAGTCGCGTGCAGCATGCAACATTTTTGACGAAATGGGAATGAACTTGCGCGAATTCCTATCGAACACTGACGACATCGAAACAGTTATCCCATCCGCAAAATGCGCAAAAACAGCAACCCAAAAAGTACTGGGGATTTCCTGGTGTGCACAGGAAGATTCACCTCACATCCATTGCAAATTCCCACTGACAACAACGATAACAAAGCGAGCAGTAACTCAACAAGTAGCATCCGTTTACGACCCGTTGGGATGGCTAGTCCCCTTGATGATCTTGCCAAAGCAATTCCAGCAACGATTATGGAAGCACAACTACTCTTGAGACGAGCAGTTATCATGGCAACATCAAGAGCAATGGGAAAAAATTATGCAAAATGCAGGCGACTTCAGTAAGAAATGCTCACGGTATCTCACAACATCAACAACGAATAATCTAGCTCTTTTTTCGGATGCGAGCGAAATTGCGATGGCGACGTGCGCATACATAGTATCAGAAGGCACTCCATCCCTACTCATAGCAAAATCAAGGCTATCACCTTTGAAAGTACAAACAACCATGCCAAAACTCGAGATGAGTGCATTAGCTATTGCTTCTAGACTAGCTCTTTCAGTCCTCAGCGCTCTGCAAAGGCAAGGGTGCACAATTGAAGAAGTGATATTCTTCTCTGATTCCCAAGTTGCGCTAGGTTGGATAAAAAAGAATCCATGTCGGAGCAATTTGGGGCGCTTTGTCAACAATCGTATAAAAAGAAATAAGTAATTTTGGTGCATCTTCAAAGGCACAACATCATATCCTCAAACCAGCATGGCTTCCAGAAAGGGAAGTCGACAGTTACCGCTATGATACAGTCCCTCAATTACAGGACAAAGGCACTTGATGAGGGTAAAGCCGTCGATGTCATATATCTAGACTTTTGCAAAGCTTTTGACAGAGTCTCTCACAAAAAGTTGTTACATAAAATGGAAGTCGTGGGCATTCATCCACGCATTATTGCTTGGGTGGAGGCATTTCTATCTGAACGCCAATATTCCGTTCATATCAACTCGTCATTTTCAGCGCCTAGGCCTACACTTTGTGGTGTTCCACAAGGCGGGGTCCTCTCGCCCATCCTGTTCAACATATATCTTCATGATCTCATAGCTTCAGTTGAACAAACCAGCGTTGGCGTTTGTGCTTTTGCAGATGACATTAAGCTTTACCGCTCCATATCAAATGAAAACGAGCACCGCTACCTTCAGATTGCCGTAAACAGGGTTGCGCAATGGTCGGATCTCTGGAGCTTACCTATATCTGAAACAAAGTCAAGGGTCCTCCACCTTGGTAAACACAACAAACGTCATATCTACTTCATCAAAAGTACGTCTCTGGCTGTGGTTGAACAAATAACTGATCTAGGATTCTTGATTACCAACGACCTCAGCTTCGATCCCCACTGTGAAGCCATTGTTAGAAAAGCAACTATGATTATGTACAACTTGTTCAGAGCTTTGTCAACCAGCAATCCGTGTATTTTCCTGCGCGCGTATAAGTCTTATGTACGACCTATTCTGAAGTATGGGACACCGGTGTTTAGTCCGTATAAGATGAAAACTATCAAGAAGATCGAGACAGTACAAAATAGTTTCACTAGGAAACTGATGGTGGGGGTTCTTGGATTTCTGTACGACCGAATTCCTGCGGCTAGCGTCAGGAACAAGAATTTGGGACTAACCACCTTAGAGTATAGGCGTAGAAGGAATGATCTCCTACTGTATCACAAACTTATACATGGCAAAACTGGCATGAATCTCGAGAAACTCTGGTCTCTTAGAAGCTCTATAACAAGAGGCGGCAAGTTGAAAATAGATGTAGGTAGAGCCAAGCTTAACTGCAGGCGGCATTTTTTCACTCACAGGGTAGTCCCCTTGTTTAGGGAGTTTTGTAAAAAGCATCGGATAATCATATCCTCATACAACACTTTCAAAAAATGCTTGAATGAATGCCTGAGCCCGTGAAATCCTTTTTTCTATCCTCTTCTTCCATTGCAGCCTTTTTTGTTTTGTTTATTAGTGGTTTTAAGCAGCATTACCTCGTTCATTTAGTCTCTTATTGTCTTGGTTCATTGTAATGTGATTCCACACGAATCTGATCGTGTAATAAATAAATAAAATAAATAAGTAATATGGATTGCGCCATAAAAGAAATGGGAATAAAAGTGAGGTATGGCTATATACCTAGCGACAGCAACCCGGCCGACGCAGGAACTCGAGGGCTAACCAGGCACGAGATGACCGACCATTACTGGTGGTCTGGATCAGAGTTACTGCATGAACTAACCAGCACATGGGAGCCCTCTCTTACTATCGACAACGTAGAAGCTACCCAGGAAGCAAATGTGTTTGCTGCGTCCGCACAGAGTGAGTCGGACTCGTTTCCTTGGAACCGACATAGCTCCTTTCTAAAAGCTCAGAGAACCATGGCTTGGGTGCTGCGCTTTTTGTGACTGGATGCCGCAACTGCGACAAAAAGTACGGAAATTTATGCAAGGATGTGTGCGCTGTAGACGATTCAATGCATCACCATATGCTTATCCACCCATGCCGGACCTACCGAAGCAAAGAGTGCAACAAAGTAGGCCATTTGAACACACTGGCCTAGACTTCTTTGACTTGCCCAAGGTTAAAGACGGAACCATTATAACAAAAGTTTACGGAACCATTTTCACTTGCGTAGTCACCTGCTTGATCCACTTGGAAGTGGTGAGAGACATGGAACGGAAGCATTCATCAACGCACTAAGACGTTTTTCCCCACGACGAGGAGTTCCACGCACCATTACATGCGATAACGCCCCTACTTTTATACTGAGCGCAGAAATCCTCAAAAGTACGATTAAAAATGCGAAATCCCTACCGATCATTGCGAATCAAATATAATGGAAACACACAACCCCATATGCACCTTGGCAAGGGGGATTCTATGAGAGGCTCATTCAATCAATCAAACAAGCGCTGTACAAGGCTTTAGGAAGAGCCGTCATAAATATGGACAGCCTCACCACAATAATTACAGAGATTGAAGCGAACCTAAATTCAAGACCATTGACATATCAAGAAGTCGAGCTCGAGCACTTGACACCATTGCGACCTATCGACTTCATTCAAAAAGACATGCTTATCAGCTATCCCCTAGAGACGGCCGCAGAGTTTACCGAAGATCCAAAATACCTTCCGTCGTCTCTCCGGGGCACCCTAGGAACAAGGAGACAAGCAGAGAAAGCGTTGCAACCATCTTATGCGATAACTCAAAAGGCATGGCAAATATGGCATAATAAATATCTACTGAGTCTACGAGAACACCACCGCAAGCGGTTGTCGGGAAGGCAAAACAACCTGATACAACCCCAACTTGGAGTTATAGTGCTTTTCGTAGACCACATACTGACGTTAAATGTATGGCGATTAGCACGCATAGTAGAAATACAGACAGGTAGTGACGGCGCTATTCGTGAAGCGAAATTAATCACAGCAACTGGCAGAATCATAAATAGACCAGTGAACTTCATTGTTCCTTTAGAGCTCGATCAAAACCGTAACGCGAGCCAAGAGCGAGACCAACCACGAAAACGACTATCTGACGAATTCCAATTCAATCCAGAATCAGATTTGCGAGATACTGTGCGATACAACTTTCGACAAATGGACAGGTTCGTTACGAGGAATAACTTCTCCATGCAAATCTAACCTTTCCAATTCACATCAAGCAACCTAACACAGCGCTAAAATATACGGATACTGTCTCGAGCAAGTAATAGTTCGAGTTTCATCGCAAACAACAACTCATGCAAATGCGATCATCACAAACAAGTATAGCAATATTCAAAGGTGCAAACAGCGCCAAAAGCTCTGCAATCATCTTTCAACATTCGCAAATAAGCGAGTTTGCAAAGGCGATTGGCATGGGGAGGAAATCATCCACCGAGAAGTGGGAGGCGATGCTCGAGCTCAAGTAGTTCTGCTTCGACGTCGATGGAAATAGGCGAGAGTGATCATCAATCAAACCACAATGGAACGAATCATTGAGGATCAGCTCAATTCAATCAGCAATGCGAAAGCCGCCATTCAGGCCAGAAGAGCCACGCTTCAAAGCGAGGAGATGGATCTTCAAGAGTCCAACCATGCGAAGATTACGGACTCGATAGAATCTATGAAGAGCGCCATCGAAGAAATGGTACGGAAGATTGAAACCCCGCCCGCAGGACATTCGAAAGAAGAGGCGTTTGAGAAGAAAGGACGCAGCCAAGAATCAATGCAAGATGAAGAGCCGATGGACTTCTCAGATGCGGGGGGCCACGAACTTCTAGAAGCACGACGGAGTAATTACGCCACCAAAGACCGAGCAACCCTGAAAGCACAGGAGAAGGCGCTCGAAGAGAAGATCCGAGAAATAGAGATGACAGTTGAGTCACTACGGAGTAATCGTGGACCATACAAGCCGAGGAAGTTCGTTACCGGCGTGTACAGATCAACTGAAGGTAGAATGAAATGTGTCTTCTGCAAAGCACAGGGCAGCCACTACAGCAATTCATGCCGCCACGTACGAGACAGCAAAGAAAGGAAAAGGCTCCCCACCGTGGAACGCCGATGCCAAAAATGTCTTGAAGTCGGATGTACTGGGACTGGTTGTACCAAAAGTTGGACAAAATGCTATCACTGTGGCAAAACTAACCATCATTCCGCCGTATGCGACAAGCCAGACATCATTGAGAGGATCAACAACGAGATAAGACACTTGACCGAGAAGATCGAACAGACCCAAGAAGAGCTACTCGCGATCAGACGAAGCTTGGAGGAGAGCTCGCTCCCCTTTGAGGGCCCGGAATGTCGCAACGATCGATGCGACCTGGGAGGCCTGGGGGGTGACCGTAACGACCAGGGTGGTAAGGCGGGGAAAACGTGACAACCGCCAGGAAACGTGGCAACCTCCAGAAAAAAAAGGTGCGCGACCCGCCTGAACTTCGTTCTTTGAATCCTTGGGGGTATTCAAACCGAGGGTGGTCCCCAGGGTCGTCATTTTCCCATTTGTTTTTTAGTATTTCGTTACTAGCCCATTGTTTAATTACCCAAGTTTGAGGTAACTCCCAGTGGTGTTGCGTTCGATATTTGTTGTGGACTAATAAATTGTTGGATCATCGCCGAAGCACACTTTTACATTATATTATACGTAAATATTGGGTGGTCGGAAAAGTTTTTCTCGTTTCTTGAAGCAATTCATTTTAACACTTTATTACAAAACATAAAGCACACTAAGAAACAAGGTAATCATCATCTTGTTCTACCACTCTTCGCCACCTTTCAGGCAAGCTTGCTTTGCCATCCGCGTAGAACTGATCTGGCTTTGATTCGAGAAAGTTGCACAACCACCGTTCCATGTCATCTTCATTATCGAAAGTTTTTCCTTGGACAGCATTAGAAAGGGAACGGAAGAGATGATAATCCGTTGGAGCAAGATCAGGGCTATAAGATAGATGGGGCAGCACTCCCCAGCCAACTCGAGAATTTTCTGACGGGTCACTTTTGCAATATGTGGGCGAGCATTGTCGTGTAGGAAACGAATCGTGCCATTTTTCGGACGCTGCTCAGCGACTTTCGCGGCCAATCTACCCAGCTGCTGACAGCATAGGATTTCTGTTAGTGTGGTGTTACGTAGCAGCAGCTCGTAGTGGATGATTCCTTTGCAATCCTACCAGAAGCAAAGCATGACAATCAGCGTGTGGTTATGTGGCTTCGGCTGCGTCTTAGGCTGCTCGCCCTTGTCAATCCACACTTTAGCCCGCTGCTTACAGACACCACTTATCATCCCAACGATGGACTTCAGCCAGTAATCCGTGGGTTTGTAAGAGAGCAACTGAGATGCCACCTCAGCCCGTCGTTGGCGGTCACACTCCGTGAGATCGTGAGGTACTTACTGGGTCAACTTGTACACCTTACCCAATTCATGTAGGTGATCGGCGACAATGCTAAAGTGAACACCAATGGCTTCTGCCAATTCACGTGTAGTTTGGCATGGAGTCGACATTGAATCCTCACCGAACGCGGCGTTTATACGACGACTGGATTCGGTTGCGGAGAGGCCATATTCATAATCATATAGAAGAAGACCACGAAAGTACTCCTTGGATGGATCCATTTTGCCGGAAAAGATTACCCGGGACATGGAAGACAATACTAGTACCTACAGAAGCGTGTGAACTTGTATTACATGTGTACTTACAGAAGAAATTTCCGAAAGGTAATTTGGGAGGGAAAAAAAGCGCCTTAAAAAACGAAAAAAACTTTCCCTAATACAACCTAATAAATGAACACAAGTCTTATGCAAGTGAAGATTGCTGGCCAGTCGTAAATAAAGGATAAAAATGATTGATTCGGTATCAGTGCCTTTTTCAAAGGCGTCACTTATTTTACATTCATCAAGAATTGTAGCGCTTCTTTATACGATTCAGCAGGCATTAAATTCCAAAAAATAAGCATTTTTTTGGAGATTTCGAAAGCTATTAAAAACCTTGAGGGTGGGCTATATGGGAAGAAATCTCAATATTGAACAGTTTGCCTTAATTTTTCCACTCTCCGAGCTCGTAATAAAATTGATGATTCCTCAAGTTGAGGTTTGTTCAGTTCTTCTTTACAAGTACCGCCTAGGCTTCAACTTGGAAGAGGGTGGTGGCAGTGAAAACATGATAAGCTGATCTTAATACCAAATTTCCTTCGATTTTCTTCCAAATTGCAAGCTCATTTGTCATATCAACTTTTAGGAACTGAATATATTTCCATACGTGAATGCATACGAACATAATCCAAACAACTAAAGCAACTGCAAATAGATCAATTATGAAATTCTTCCAATAAAAAGATGACTGACTTTATTTTTCAGGAGATTTTTCCGGGATTTTTCTCGAATTGATACTCGTGAAGGTTATCCGCAGCACAAGTGAAAATTTCATGATTCTAAGCAGCCATGCAGTTTGCCTATTTGAGGGATCCCACGTTTGATGTCTGTACCGCGTAGTAAAGGATGGCGTAACTATCGTTAGGGCACACCATTTATTCTCCAAGTCATTTGGGTAAATCAAGCTTTTTTAAAGGAATCGTCCACGGAAAATGAGTTTTTGTGTTACCCATATATTTATGTTGTATTTGCCTAATGTTGGCCTCATGCAAAATTTCACGTGAAAAATGTGAATCTGGCTGAGATACAGCACCACAAAGTGCGGTCCAGGTGGGCGGGGCCTCCGTGTAAAAGCCTCGTCCCGTCGTCCTCCGCCGTTGAGAACGGAGAGTGGGACTGTTTACGTAACCTTCTGTTCCTTCAATGCGTCTCCGACCACGGCGGACGACGGGACGAGGCTTTACACGGAGGCCCCGCCCACCTGGACCGCACTTTGTGGCGCTGCATCTCAGCCAGATTCACATTTTTTCGCGTGAAATTTCGCATGAGGCCAACATTAGGCAAATACAACATAAACATATGGGTAATGATTTTGATATTTTTGATTTTTGGTAACTGCTGTTTATCGCCGCAGCTCGCGATGCGATAGTTACTACAAGGATGCTGAGTTATGGGCAAAAGCTTCGGTGCCGGACGGGACTCAAACCCGCACTTCATCCTTTCTGGGGATATGTGCTAATCCATTAAACTATCGACACCACCTTCACCTTAAAGACACCGTTAGGGGCAATTTTGGCAAATTGGGGGATTACGAAAGTAGAGGTGCTCAGTAATATAACAGTAGAAAAAGAACGACATAAAACGGCGAAAAAACCAAGAAATAGGAATCCGAGATTCCCCCTTCTCTCTCTCGTCCTCTGCGTCTCTGATCGGAGTGGACTGAAGACAGTCCAGAGTCTCAACCAGCCGGCCGCGATTGTTGTCCCGCCCCTCCACGTCGACTCCCCCGGGCGCATAACGGCATAACGGCATGACGAGCTGCTGGGCCGCCATTAGACCCCAAGTCGCGTTTTTTTATGCGATTTTCACCACATTTGACCCCTTCTGAAGTAGAAGGTTCGTTTCAGATAATACGTACTTCCAGATCTCAGTTTTCCCTTACCCCTAATGGTGCCTTTAACTCAGCTTTTGCACAGGTAACACAAAAACTCATTTTCCGTGGACGATTCCTTTAAAGGCACACCTCGCGAAAAATTGTGTGAGCTATCACGCGTATTACAGGATGTAGAGGCCCTCCTGGTTTAGAGAGACCAGGCCGTACGCAGCGGGGATGAGCCGTAGCGTCGCGAAAATGGTCTATAACTATCCAGGGGTCTACCTGCCTTGAGAAGGTAAGGACCACTTTGATTATCGCGTGGTGTGCCTTTAACCGTCCATGCATATTCGGAGGTATGTTCCTTACAAATCATGCATTTTCTTCATGTTTTGCCTCAAATGTAGCGAGTCGCTTGCGTATGAGTGAATAATAGGCATGTGCAGGCGGCGTGAGAGTGGCGACAATCGAGTAAGAGTCCTATACCGGGTTTTTCCGCCGTTCACCGCCACCCATTAACTTCGCGCATTCACCTCTTAGGGAAAGGGTTGACGAGTTATCGCTGCTAAGCGATGCTGATGCATTCACACACATACACTCTCTCTCTATACAGCGACCCCATCCTTCTCTTTCACCACCTTTGGCAGCAACCGAACCCCCCACAGTTGAACATGCTGGTCGTTCGGCCAAACGGTACCTCTCCAGTTTTCTTCTCCACGTTCTCATCCTGTTCGCGATTCGAGTACTATGGCCATTTCGATGTATGTCATGGTGACTAATCTGCTCCCATTCCACAGCTCGTTTAAGGAATTCGTACGTCGTTAAAAGGCATCTCTACAGCATGTATTCAACATTGAAAGGTCCGGGCATTAAACAAATCGGAATCCACTTTGGTACTCGGCTGGTGGTCTCAGGAAGTACTCCTGGCATTCAAGCATTTGTTGAGAAACATTTCTGAGAAGTACCTTCATTCCCAAATCCATTTTGATCATACGACCCCTTACAGACGGGTTGAAACTGTAGCTATACTGAAATGAATCAGTCGGTCGATAATTACAGTTTCCATTTATAATACAAAATGCAACTATTTCTGGGTAACCTGTCAAACACCCGCTGCCCCCTTTCAAAACGATTAAAATCATAGTAGCTTGGCAAGCTCCTCCATTATTCTGCTTCCCAAACAAGACCTCCATCCCTTATGCAACCCAAGATACGATTCCTCTTTGGGGATTACACTAATCACAATGCCGAAATGATTGCATGCAAAGTTACTTATGAGAGTTCCGATCTTGCAGAACCGTTTGCGGCATCCATGACCGCTATACCATCGCTGCCCGTCTCTACGCTCTATCTATTCGGAAATTACTGTACCCAAAGCTGAGCTGGAACAGCTAAACTCCTGCAGTGTATTCATAATATTAGAGAGGTGTGACAGGTGTCTTAGGGGGGGGGGGGGGTAGAGTGGGGGGAAGGGGGGTTGAACAAACAACACCACTTAAAAGGAAAGAGCTCCTGGGTGTGTTAATCATATGTAGCATAATGCGAATCTATCTTTTTGCATCAGAAAATAAGCAGAATAACTCACCATCTCAGAGCTCCTTCTGCTATTGCCGTGGGCATAATCCGAAGCCCTGTTATAAAGATTGTTAGCAGCAAATTCCCTCCATCCTCGCGTAGGCTACGATGAAATCACAATTTCTCGCTCGACCGGAGGAGAATTAAGGTGATCCAGTCAGGTTCAATCTCTCGATCAAATGTTATCCATCATCGCTATTGATGGTGATCATAAAGCTCTTACAGTTCATTTCTGAACGTCTTATGTTTCACAGAGATACCACAGTAAGTCCTACTGGTTTTACACAGACTTCTTCTCGCGTCATGACACAGGTTCCTCAGAGCGGGACTTCGCATCGCAACGGCTGCACGGTACGTTATGCGTGTGGAGACGGCGTAGTGGGGTCCTGATGGGATTAACGGGTCTCGCTTCTTATTTGAGGTGTGAAGCACGGTAATCACCCTATCATCTAAACACAGGCAGAGCTCCTAGCTTGCATTGCGTTTCACGCCTCATGCCGCAGGGCGAGATTCTGTCCTAAAAATATGCACATTCATCGCACTCTGGAAGTGTCTCGCTTTCTGCTTTTTCCGGAATTTCATGTTCGAACTTGAGGTGTTCCACAAATTTATAAGGCACAAGAAGGTCTCGAGCGAAAGTTTTATTGCTCTTTATGTATTGCTGTTTTCTTTTTTGGGCCACGTCTCCGAGATTTTCCTGCTTATATCAATAAAACGCCAATCTTGGAATTGACGACCGCCATGCTCGCTCAATTGCATTCGGTATTACTTTAAACGGAGCGCAAAACCGGTAAAACCTTCAAAGCGTTTGAAGGGACGCCTGCTTCCCCTGTTTGTCGAGTCATCGAGCATAAGAAAAGGCGATTAGAACATTTTCTGAACTAGTGACGGAACTCAACAATGAGCAGACGGTTAGTTCCAGTTGGAAGGCCATTAATGCCCACGTCAGCCTCATTTTATAAGCTGCTCCGAAATTGGTGCCGAACACGTTGTTGATTTCTTCGAAAATAAAAACTGGCAGAGACAAACGATCTGTTTGATGTGACTTATAGTTCTTCCGTATCGTTTCAACTACGACATTACGACTTTGAATGAATGTCGTTATGAAGCGGAATGAGTTTTCTTCTGGAAGTCCGGGCGACGGGCAGTGGCGGCAATTCTGGTCCTGCGGCGATAACGTCTACGATTTCTGAGACCGTTAACTGCCTCTACACAGACCTCTTCATTCGTTGAAGAGGAGTGCGCTAAATTGATTCAGCCCACTTTGGTTTTTCTATCCGCCGCTAACGAGAACAATGCGAGCGAAATGAGTGATCATTCCCTTGAAGGTAAGCCATGCAAGCATTCTTCATTCACAGTCGTGAGAGCATTTAAATGCGATTTGACCTGCACAGTGACGTCTGGGGTACTGCCTATGTGAACGGTATTTAATTCTCCTCGACGATAATGGTACCGGTGGCCATTAGTAAAGGTTTTGTCCAGCGGCCAGCGAATGGGACCTGCCAACCCACCATTCCTTCCCATAAACGACAAGGGACGAGTATCACATCCGAACATCGTTTGCTGACAAAAAAATGTAAGCGACTTCCGCCTTAGTTTCGTTTCAAAGATGGTACACCTAGTTTGTTTTCAGTCCAATTAGGTCATCATGGCTGGAAAAGAAATACTCAGAGATTGAAAATGAGTTCACTGATCGATATCAATACGGAATTATCACATATAACGCCATACAGCGAAAGTCTGCCGCTCAAACTAGAAGCGAGATGGATTAAGAGTTGGGTGGTATGGGGCTCTCCAAGCGTACGATCGCGGAGTATGACCACAAACTCAATGAGGGAAGAAAGGATACAAATGATGGTAGAAACGCCGACTACTTATAATTCGCATGCCCCTCAAAGGCATGTGGATGAAGTGAAATCTCCAGTGGTGGAGCATGAAGGTTCGAGAATTGCCTAGCTTTTCCGCTTTTTTTTCCTAGAACAGCGTTCCTCACTCAACTTTCAGCCATCTCAAGTCCGAAGAAGTGAGGATAGACAAGAAGGGATAGGGGCCGACTGGTCAAATTTTCACGCGGCCGGCGACGCGGCGTGCGCGAGTTGTTTGTAGTATAATCCGTTGAAACAGCAGAATTCCATCCGACTGCATCAAGTCGTGCAGACGGCGCCACGAGTGCGACGCCGCGAAGCGAAAATCGACCAATTGACCCCAACCCGTCAGGAAGGGATGCGTTTGAGTGTCTCATTTGCAGAAACGCGAATCAGGATCAATCTGATGCCTAGAGCAACAAAATATTACGCCGCGACGTCACATGTACATGTCCCGAAACGGGCCTACATGTCGCTTATTTCAATCAGGAAAAAACCGTTTGCATGTTTAAATGGGATGACCTTTTATTTTTACCCTCTCTCTTTGTGAAGAAGGATGTCAGCAAGTCTCGAGCACATAAGGGCTGCCAGGCCTATCGTTTTCAAATGACCACTCTGCAGGATCCAGCACCGTCCGATGGTTTTTGCTGAAGCGATCATTCAGTCGCAGTTGCACTCCTTTGAACTCGTTCACACCAGCACTGAAGTAGTAAAACGAAATTGATATCCCATCGGAAACCTGAACGCTTCGGGTGCTTTGAGTGCTCGAAGCTGTTTTTTTGATGAAATCGCGTGTAGTGCTTCTGGTTCCAATGCAACTAACAACTTTGGGTTGTAATCTGAGTTGCGATACCAGCTGGCGCACGGCTTTTTTCCACTGGAAAAAACGTTTCCATGTTTAGTAACCAAAAGAATAAATCATTTATGGTAATCAGTCGTTTTTGGCAAAGACCAAAGCATGTCGAGGACATGGGCTTTGTTAGCATGACCCGTCTTTACCTATACCCTGCAACACTTCACTGACCTCCAAGGCGTAGTGGAGGCGTAGGCAGTTCGGGTATGCGTCAGGAGTGTCCAACTGGATCAAGTCAGGTCAGGATGATGCCGCGCTCTCTATCACGCGGCCAATCCGCTGCGGGTCGGTAACACACCCGGCGAACCCGGCAATCCAGCTGGATAGTCCGCACTATCCAGACAAGTTGCCGTACTACCTCGCGTCGGTAGCCGAGGTGGTCCGTCATCTCAACGAGCTTTTCACCAGTAATTTTTTACTCTGTTCGAAATACATTTCGCATGTCTTTCCGACCATATACATATATTCTGACTTCTTCTGACGTGTCTCTCAGAAATACCGCTGAATAACTCGTTCTCGTTCTCTGAGCAGGTGCGTACCAACGAGTATCTACCACACTGCGCCAAATGGGCCTTTCTCGTTTGAAGGCGTTGCTCAGCTATTTCTGCTGTCCATGTCAAAAGGTATGGCAATTGGATCTGCAATTGCCTGCCTCCTACTAGCTGGACCCCTTCTTGGATCCAGTCATTAGCTGCGCAGGTTTGACTCCTCCTATCTTTCAATCCATCTAATCTGGGATTCACTGGGGAAATTGCTTATTTTCAATCAGTAACGGATGTATCGATTGTACAGGAATATCTCACGGTAGCAGGATTACTACAATCTTCTGCGAAATGACTTGGGTAGTCGATCCCATTATGGAGAGTGAAGTCGTTCTGAACCTAGCAAGGTTGCAATCTTAACTTGGTACGGCTGTTACTTACTGGTGGGCTAAGGTAATTAAAATGGCAACTAGAAAACTAATCGGACGTCTTTCGTATGATTGGTGGCAACCACGTACTCTGCATCCATGCCACTCCGTTCTCTCCCTTCTGACCTTCTTTCTGCCTCTCCTATCTTTATATAACTTTTCTTCACTAGGCATTAAGAGTCTGTGCTTTCTTAAGCGAAGGCGATAACCAATCCAAGACTAGTGACATCAAAATTCCCGAGACTTTTGCATGATTCTCCTGGTCCGCGTGTTTCAATGGAAACCTGGACAGGTACATCGTCACTGTTTGAGAACTTTTCTTTCACCTGATAGACTCAGTTGAGTAACTATTAGGTTGATCGGAAAGTTTTGATAGGGTTGACATTTTTTTCTATTACTCGGCAAGTAATGCAGGCTAATCAACAATATAATAACCATCGTTAGTTATAACATTGTCCCACCTAAAGAGCAGGTCAGCGATTTTCTTCTCCCAGAATTAGGAGGATTAGGAGTCAAAGAAGTCACCGACCACTTGTCCAAGGTGACGAATTTTTTTTTGCTAGGAAAGCCTTGAGGGGCCGGAACAAGTGGTAATCTGACGGGGCAATATCAGATGAATAGGGTGGATGTGGAACCGTGTCCCAAGCTGACTCCTCCAATTTTGCACGGGTCTTTTTACCTATGAGAGGGACCCGTGCCAAATTGGAAGAGCTAGGTTGGGACAAGGTTCCACATCCGTCCTATTCCCCTGCACTGCCCCTTCAGATTACCGCTTGTTCCGGCCCCCTAAGGCTTTCCTAGCAAAAAAAAAATTCGTCAACTATGACCACCTTGGACAAGTGGTCGGTGACTTCTTTGACCCTAATCCTCCTAATTCTGGGAGAAGAGAATCGCTGACCTGCCCATTGGGTGGGGCAATGTTATAACTAACGATGTTTATTATATTGTTGATTAGCCTGCATTACTTGCTGAGTTGTAAAATACAGTTAGTGCCGTAAGAGTGTTAAAAATCGCGCGAAAACGCGTTTTCGCGCGATTTTTAACACTCTTACGGCACTAACTGTAAAATAGAAAAAAATCTCAACCCTATCAAAACTTTCCGATCAACCTAATATTTCCGTGGTTCCACATATCAAATCTGTGTATAGTAATTGTTGCGATGCATTTTGTTTTCAGCGATTGTTACACTACCGAAAACATGAGTCACAGAAGAATGGAAGTGGAAAGTTGGAAATAACTGTCTTGAGAGCCTAGTCATTTCTACAGTTTCATTTCCATCATGACTAGTTCGACCTTGACTAGTTCCACGCAACTAGAGAGAGAACCTTTTACCCTTTCCAAATTTCTCCCTCGCCCTTTCTACAACTTATTCAGCCAATTTTCTTCTACCTCACCTTACCTCCTTTTCATATTTTACTATACTATTTTTCTGTTCTTTCCGATTTTCCAGCGTTGCAAATTGCCTGTATGCATGGCTAGGTGACACGTTTCGTACTCAATTTAAGTTTTGTTTCGAAAACTATTTTATGGCAAGGCCACTCAAAAGAGGAAGAGTTAGATGTTCATCAACCTTCTCTCGTGGTGGACCAGAAATCCCTCTCTCAATTAGGAACGTGTACAATCCGTACTACGTAAAGAATTACCGAAGACGTCCAATCTGAATTTCATTCTGTTTCTGTGTTTTATGTGGTTGTTACTTATACCAAAAAACGCTAGTGGCACGACCTTGCGCTCGAAATCCGTCCAGAACTCTTAAACGAATTGGTTATGGTGCATGCAAGTGATGGCGTCATTGCAACAATGGAAGGGATAAACAGGTAATTGATAAACTATTACAAGCTCTGGAAAGTACATAAAGCGACGAAAAGTGAAGATTCAGAGTTGAAGCGTTAGATATGCTCCTTATGGAAACCAGTATTATCACTTTTCTGAGATTAGGATTCACCAGAGCATTGACTGCATCAATTGAATCGAATTGCAGTGAATCGTGTCGAACTCCCTCTGCCTGGAGAGCTTGGCACTCACTAATCTTGTGGGCTTCACAAAGGTCAGTCATGGGTCGAAGAACTCTGTGTAGCCGAACTTTGTGCTGGAAATGGGAAAGTTCTAGTCTCCGGAACTTTTCCTCAACACCCGGCTTGAAGCTTTGCTCTACTCAAGCAGGAGTCTCTGTGTTCTCTCACGAGTAGCTCATTCACTAAGGAATGACCCTATGGCCTTGGCTTAGATAGAGTCAGCCATTGTCCCTTATCTGCCTCACATTTCTTTTTAGCTGGGTGGAGAAGTACACAAACGAATCCATTTTGATCCGTAGCTGAAAAGCTCATATTTTGGGCTGTGGTGATATCAACAGTGGAAAAAAGCGTTTCCTAACATGCTTCCAGGAATTGTGCATATGCAGGTAAAGATGAATAGGATCGCTTTGTGGGGAGATGAGGAAAGCAGCTTAGGACCCAGGTATCTACGGGGGTTGGTACGGTGTAGTCGTGGTGCACAGGATTAACTGCAATTCAATTCAATTAATGCAGTCAGTGCTCAGGTAAATCCTATTCTCAGAAAATTGATGATACTGGTTTTCATGAGGAACTTTTTTAGCGCTTCAACTCTAACAGATATGCGGTTGAGTGCAGTCGTCTTGGATGCAGCGTAAACGGTGTGAAGAAAAAGGCTTGAACTACCTTGAGCTGAGCAAAGAACAAGTTCGGACTGTGGTTTTTCTTTTACTTCGACTTTGTTTGCAACCAGTCGAGACGTCGATCATTCAAAAGGCGTTACCTCCTACGATTCGAACCATTTATTTTCACAATATTTTGGGCATTTCTTCGAGTCACATTTTTTCTTTTTCCAGTTTCCTACTTTCTTTTCACCACTTACCTTCCTTTTAATTCTCTCTTCTCTCGAAAAGAAATTCTCTCGAAAAGTACTCTTTCATGTGGTGTGTTAGAAATATGAGGAGTGAGAAACTGTATCGAGCTGAACATTGCAGTGGAAAGAGGAAAACTATAATAGATTCAGTACATCGAATTCCAGGGTCCCAGGAAACGATAGCGGTAAGAAGCGCGTGTGGAATGACTCTACTTAACCTTTAAAGCGCGTCGCTAAAGAAATAAGACCTGCGTGCTACCACCACGATCCGCGTTCCGTTACTCGGTATATGACTATTTCAGCGAACGGAAAATCCATTCATGGCCGAAATCAGCATCCACTGGTTTTCGGTGACTTCATTCCATCTTTTTATAACCACTCTACCTAACACGTTCACCTTCATTTTCAGCTCTCGATCAAACTGTAGCACATGCCCAAAAGGAATCCCACTGTCCCCATGTTCCCCTTCTTGTAACCTCCGCATGATGTGTCGATTGTCTTTCTTTTTGATGTCAGGTTACAGAATGATGTTATATTACCGGTTATTCCTAATAACAACAACAACTTTTCCGCACTACACTGTACGATGGGATTGGCTATGAAGGAACATCTAGCTAGGGAGAGGAGTGGTATTATAACCACCCGGGAGTGTACACTTGTGAAGGATTTTCGCTTTGCGACGTCGCACGCGCGGCGCCATCAGCACAACATGCCGCGGTCGGTTGGTATCCCGCTCAGGACGCAAGGGTCTGGTATCATGGAGGTCCTTCAGGAGATAGCTGTTTATCTCATTATTATCGAAAACTAAAAAGTTTTGTCCCCTCAAAAGGCAAAGTTGCTACATAAAAAGTAAAAGGAACGATAGCATCCCATGATAAGGATCCTAATTAAGAAATAATTGATCCGATCGTAAAACTTTTGAGGGAGTGTTGCAATGCGCGCAATCACACGCGAAGAAATACCCGGCGCCGCTCGCTGCGCGCTGCCGAGCGGAAATTCGACATAAGTGTACACTCCCTAACCACCCCACTTGGCAAGCATGAAATTGAAGAGCCGCGGGATGACTTTGATTTTACGTGCTTTATATTAGCGTACGAAGCAGAAATCTCGTTAAGTAGTGTTTGAGAAACATGCTGGATTTCGGCAATGAAGCCACGACTGAATAATCTAAACGAGTGCATTTCGATTTGCAATGACCTCATGCCTTTTGCATCGCATTGCGAGCTACGGTAACAGCGACGTGCATGGCAGCAGTTTTTGCCCTGTACGGGATGTGAACTCAAGTATGACTCATTTGCCCGTACTGACACTTATACTTAGGGCACATGCTACGGTTCCGCTGGTTGAGTTGGTCGTTTCATTACCGCGAGCGATCTCGAAATGATGCGCTGGCGGGAACGCTAGAGCTGAGAAGGGACTTTTTCGGATGCTTCACATATCCAAAAGCTTCGAGCTGCCTAATTCAGGCGTTTTGAAAGAATCGTCCACGGAAAAATGAGTTTTTAGCAGGGTCAAGCCTCCGTTGAGGAATCCTCAACAGGGGGGTCGTATTTGGTCCGCTAGGAGGGGGGGGGTCGTAATTGTTGAGGTAGGCAGTGATCAGCAGAACTTCTCAGGCTTAGGGTCTAAAGTGTAAGGGGAGAAGTGATTAAATTGACTGAATGGGTTCGAACCCAAAACGCAATCCACAACGAAACCGGCCAGTACCAATAACTCTTTGGTAGGTCCGCTGACACTGAAACCACGTACAGAGACACCTCCGGAATTCACCGATAAGCCGTGGAAAGCGATATCTATCAGCGGGTACCACCGTGGATGGACACTCCATAAACAATGGGATGAAAGCGGAAAATTAGCTGATATGGACTTCTTCCATATCCTACTACGATCGCAAGTACGTAATCTAGTGTTGGCGGCCACTATGCGGACCGGAAAAACGGTTGTATTCATTGAGAATGTGGATGAAATTCTGATGCATGGCGCATCCCACAGAGAAGCTGACCGACGCTTCTCGCCTTCCCACTAGGCCTCCGAGAGCGAAGGATGCATACTGGAAAAATTTCAGTAACAATGAATCGATTTTTTGGGGAGATTCGTGGAAAGATCTCGCAAAGTCGACGAAAAAAAGCTTTCTTCAACTGGCTTTTTTGAACTTTTCTTGCTTCGTTTTGAAGATATGGCATAGCTCAGGTAGTCGTTCGAAAGCAACAACCTAGCAGACCCTGCTTTACCAAAACGACTCATATGGTTAAGTTAGAAGGAAGTTATGACCATTTGAAGTGAAACACTTTGAAATTTTCCTCACCTAATCCTCAACTGGAATTCCATATCGAGAACTAAGCAACCATTGAGGAAAGCAAGCGGTCAATAGATAGGTCTAAGGGAGTTATTGGGAAAACAGTTTACAGCTGTTTGAAAGATGGGCTCTAGGTAAAGTTTGAAGTGTTTTAATAATGTCGGAATTTAGTATGGGGAAGATACCGCGCTCCTTCGATCGCCGTGTCGCAGCCGTCGTCTGACATGAGATCCTGAACTTCTGTAGATGTGTAGGGTATTCTGGATTATTATTTGTAATTGTTCGATTATGAGATAGAAGCGTGATCCGATCTGTAATCTAGGATTCATAGTTTATATATGGTGTATATTATTGGGAATTCCACCTGTACCACATATTTTTCGGGTTTTTTGCGTCCATTTAGTTGTATATTGGTGATTAGTATTCAAAAAATCAAAAAATGCCAATTTGATGGGTTCTGTGCAAAAAGAGGGGGGGTCGTATTGGGGCTCCCTTTTCGGTGGGGGGTAGTATTTTTTGAAAATTTTCCTCAACTGGACGCTTGACCCTGGTTTTTAGTCACCCGTTTATTTATGTTGTATTTGCCTAATGTGTGCCTCGTGCAAAGTTTCACGCGAAAAAAAAATGTGAATCCGGCTGAGATACAGCACCACAAAGTCTCGGCCGGGTAGGCGGGATATCCGAGCAAATGCCCACTCCGTCGCCCGCTGCTTTCGAAGACGTATTGTAGGGACAGAACGTTACGTAAACAGTTCCATCTCCGTTCCCAACCGCGGCGGACGACGGGACGGGGCTTTTACTCGGAGGCCCCGCCCACCCGGCCGTGAATTTGGGGGGCTGTAGCTCATCCGAACTCTCACTTTTACCGTGAAACTTTGCATGCGAACCTTATCAGGTACATACAACATAAATATATGGGTGGCAAAGAAACTCGTTTTCCCGTGGACGATTCCTATAAGTAGACAAGAATGTCAAAACTTCAAACCAATGATGATTTTTCAATTGTTCCTTGTTTAGGGTCTGATGAAGGACCAGTTTGGCTGCTAATTTTCTTTGCTTCATCATCTATTTCCATTTGCCATAAAAAGCGCACTTCGTGTTCCATTTTTGTTATGAAGGTGACACGATGACTAATCAATGAGCATTACTTTTCACCGAAGCCCGCCATACTTGTGCGGTCTCTAGAAGATAGGCAAGCCTTTCATCGTTCGAGGTCGTTAGTTGTTACCAAACTGGTTTGGGAGAATAATAAAACTGATTTGAACATGAGATGGGCTCGTAAGTAAGTGTATCCACAGAAAGTATCCTAACAACATAGCCTTTGTTCGTCAAACCTATACACAGCGAACAGGAATTTTCATTAGAAATTAGTTCTTTAGTGAAGTTATTTATACCAAACAAGTTGTTCAACGGCTGGCGTCGGGAAAGTCTTTGAAATGCACTTGAAAACTCCTTTATATGTAATTCCATCGGTATGCAATTTGTTTCTTGTCATTCGCCTTGTCCCAGTGGCAATGCCGTCTTGCTCAGAACATTCTAGAACATTGACCTGAACCCATTCATTTTGCCGGATCGGTTACGAGAAGACCTTTCAGAATGCGCATCATGAGAATTGTGTCCAAGGTCTCGTAACTACCCAGTGAAAGGCTCACGAGGAAACTACAATCAGTGAAGGTAAAGACCCACCACACGCATGGATCAGTTATTGAGCCCTATATCTTTTCACTTCCTCCTCCCAGGCATCGAACACGATAATTTCATAGGAGCGGTCGTTTCTGCATCAGTTAGCTGTTGTATTCACCTCGTAGACGAAATGGGTTCATGAATGGGAGCCGAATAAGTTGTTCATTCCGGGTGGGAAGATTGGCTGGCCCCGTTCTTCTTGTGTTTATCATGAGTCACGTAAGAACAAATGAGTAAGTCACAAGGGAAGACAATTTAGGTTACGCACTTTTTCCTGGCTGGTAACTAAATTAACCAGCCCTTCGCTACTGTATCCCACGTATGCGACCCTTAACTTTGATTCAGTTACAATCACAGAGACCCTCCCTCACGAAGTCGTCGATTTGATGTCCGAGAGAATAGAGAGCAGTGGCCTGAAGAATGGTACGATCACTACCTCTCCTTCTCGTCGAGGGCCCGTGAACGTTCAGAAGTAATCGAATGTCTCAGTAGTGAACGGGAGACAAATGTGGAATACGCCGGCCGGCAAATGTGTACTGATCGGCTTCAGTACTTATGTCTGCAATTCGAACAATTCCTCATATGTAAATTCCGTATATGTATTGGGTCATTCCATAAGTGGTGTCGTTCTTTTTAGCAAAAATTTTGCCACAAAATCACAAGTTTTTGCAACATATCATATATCATCAGGAAGTAAATTTCCTGCTCTACAAAAAGACATGTTTAATTTTTGAGTATGTTACAATGGCGCCGACATTTAGGCTGGCGAAGAGGTAGGTCCAGCAGACAAAAATTGGCCAAACCGGCAATCAATTAAAACACTATATTTTACTTGAGGAAAACAAACCAATCATGTGATCCGTACTTAGACCCGACCTCTCCTGCAAGTTCCACCAGTCGGTTGCTTGAAAAGTCACGTCGCTCTTTTCCCACATTTAGTTTTTCACCACAACTCGGTGATTTTAGACAATTTCTTCGTACCAAGGCGAGAAAATTTCCTCGACCAATCAGTTGAACGAGTGGTGAAATATTAAGAACAAGTGCTGAGTAGGAACAAGGGAATACCACTGACCGGCAAGGGAATACCACTGACCGAATTTCTTAATATTCTCATGGAAAAAATAAATTGCGAAAAATGTCAACTGGACCCCTATCACATGGTATTAAAACTCAATCTGAATGGCAGCCAAAAAAAACTAGAAAGATGTTTTCGATGTAGCAGAAAAAGTTTTTCGAAGTGGTTCATAAAACAACTCCAAGCAAGGGATTGGAAAAAAATTTCATTTCGGACAATTGTAAGTGCTTTCGAAGAAAAGATTTTGAAAAAGAACGACACGACTTCTTGATCAACTAAATATTGGAAATTGTAGAAGAGGTCAGTACAGGTACGCGACACATAACTGGTTGACTTTTCTAAAGTAAAATGTAGTGTTTCAATTGATTGCCGGTTTGGCCAGTTTCTGTCGGCTGGATCTACTTCTTCTCCAGTCTAAATGTCGACCCCATTCCAACATACTTGAAAATTGAACATGTCTCTTTGTAGAGCAGGAAATTTACTTCCGAATGATACATGATATGATGCAAAAACTTGGGATTTTATGGCAAAAATTTTTGCTGAAAAAAAAACGACACTACATATGGAATGACCCAATACATCCGTAACATTTTCGCCATAATTTTTTTTGTATTTTCGTCTAAACGAACAAAGACGTGCCAGAAAACGCAGTCGACCAAAAATTCGGGAAGTAAACCAACACTGAGGCAGTGCAGGGACACCAGCCCGAAAACAGCGTGCCCCTTCTTCTGTTCTACGGGATACAGTTGACGGAATTCATGAAAAATCGAGTGTATTCGTTAGATTCGGAATTCCTTGAGTGCTTACAGTGGTTTAGGGTTGCAGTAGATGAGGTTTACAATGAAGAGGCTACTGGTAAGAATCCTGTCATAGTATAGTTACAATATTTGCGGATCATGGACCCATACAAGCAAATTTCTTTAGTAGACCTCTTTACAAAAAGTATTTCCAATGATTGTACCGTATGCCAAGTAGTAATTGCAGACTCATTTCACTTAAAACCTACGAAAGGAATGTCTTGATGGGCAAATAGAGTGCATCCCATTTGAGAGGTTGTGTCCTTTCCACGGCTCAGGGATGAACATATGTAGAACATGAAAGATGTGCCCATGTCCACCATCTGAGCGCGCCACCGCTCCACCTTCTCGCTTTCCGCCTGTGCTTCGCTATCTCTTGTCCTTCTCTCACTCGCCCCTTCCCATCGTTTTTGCTTGCTTTTCTCACTGACCGTCCCGTAACCTTGTCCTATGACGAGGATCAGTGGCAGCAGCTTGACATTAGTTTGAGGTCATCGTGGTTTACCCTTTTTTCGATATGACAGTACCTATGAATTCATTATGAACCAGAAGCTCTATCTCACTGAATGGTTCGTATACAGGATGTGCTTGAAATAATCTCCTCTGAATCATTTTTCTACTATCAGAATTTGTATTAGCTAGTCATATCTAATGCTATCGCAGGGAGGGGGCATCTCACTATGGGCGTCATTTTTAAGGAAGCCTAGAAAGGGAAAACCTCTTTTCTCCTCTAGTAACCATAAGGTCCTAGCGGCAATGAACGCCTGGATGTACAGATTGACCCCTCAACGACCTCTCCATGACGCTCAAATGGGCAGCTTTTTATGAGATACCCCACCCTTTTTGCGATAGCACCAATACTTCTACTACTAATGGTGCTCATGACTATGAAAGAACTGACAATAGCAAAAAGGAAGGTAAGTTCAAGTTCTTCCCATTAGTAAGTGGACCGATGAGTTTTCAGCGCCCCAGCGTTAGTGAGGTCGGCGTCCTTCAAACAGGGAGCGCAGTGAGAGTAATGAGAAGGCAGGAGTGGGAAAGTCCACGTTGTGAATGATATTGTACTATTAGCGTTTTGAATAAATAAAAATAAAAGTAAATAAAAAAGTAAATAAAAACAAAAATAAATAATCTGAGTAAAAGGTGGTGGTATGTTTGGTATGCCTTAAAATGAGAACCTGATGAGAGTTCCAAGAAATGATCAAGTGCTATAGCTTCGTTTAGGATGTGATCCCTCCAAGATGTTCAGACTTGCAACTTTTTATAAGATCCTCCCTCCTCCCCCAGCCCCCCACCCCAGTGCAATAGCACCTGGAATGATTCGAGATTCAGATTAATCATAAGCTGGTGCTTTGTTTATTATGATTATTTTTATCATTACGTCGCTTAAAAATTTGTAAAAAAATTCGGTTGGATTAGCAGCGCACACCACTGCGCCCATGACACACTAAACGGGTTGAGCCAATCATGTACTCGAATTCCACGGTTGATCAGCAATATTCATATGCTTCTACGATTCTGAATAGAAGCCTGTCGGGCGTTTCATCTTGTGGTGATATCAGCCTTTATCTGCTTGATCCTCTATTTTTATAGTAATGCCAACGAGTCCCTGGGACTATACGTTTTTCTTTTTTAATCCGTTATAGCCGGTTCTGCACTAAGAATTCCTTTTGAAAACTGCGATAATGTCCTCACTTACTGGGGGACGTTTCCCGGCAGTTCTCTTCTAATGCAATTTTTCTAATGCATCCCTTTCATTCGGTCAATCACTCTATGAAGGGTCATTTTGGCGGTAAAAGGTCTAATCTGGACTTTGACTGAAACCTCTGCGTAGATCAAGAAAAAAAGTGTCTCAGTAATTAAATAATAAAATATGCAACATAGCGTGAGAGACCAATTAGCACGGAGCCTGCCCAGCAAATTCTGGGGTTTATCACTAATCATATCTTGGGAGTGATGCATTCGATGCGAGTTTAACGTCCCATATTCTTCTGAATGAGTTACTGCCTCATAGTCATTAAAATCTCCAGGATCATTTGTATGAAAACAGCTTTTCCTGCTTTTCTAGGACACAACCACATTCTCCCCAGGGATGAGTCACTCATCAGGGCCTTCGGATTACCAGCCACCATTTTGTCAATCGATATAGATCTACTGCGATCCTATCGTATAACCATAATTATAGGGTAGACTTCTTGCTATGTCGGAATCAAACCTTGCGTCGAACCTCGTTTTTCTGTGACTACATCTTATACTCCCCTGTAATTCACTGTCTATCATCAAATCTACAAGGAAATTATGAAAATTATGGAGCATGGCACTTCATTCTGATAAAGCTCTCTCAGTCAGTGAGATTTGTAGGGTAGAAGAGGCTCACAAAATCATGTACTTCAGTTGGCATAATAAGATCTAACGTGTCCGAAACTCTTTACTTTTGTTTACAGTGCCTTCCCAGATCGGTTGAGACACTCCAGAGACTGTACCCGTAGCCTTACTAGCCGTTTTCCTTTATGGCAGAAAATTAATGTACTTAATAGGACCCAATTCCTACTTTGTAGTGTTTTCCTCGGGTGTCGATTGCTTCCCTTCTGCCGAGGTTCCAACAAGGGAGAACATGGGAATCTTGGGTGTCGCTTTTTTAAACAACGGGCATTAAAGGTATTCCTCAAAACTGGTAGAGTGAAACCATCAAATTCCCAATAATATCACAGGACGCTGAAGAGAAATCGTCCGATTTTAGCCTCTCGCCTAACGTTCAAGCGGAAGCGGTGAAGATTCTTTGCGGAAGAGAGTCATCGTGGACGAGGGGCCCCAGTGAGGTGGCGGAAAAGCTGCTTGATATGTAGGAACCCGAAAAATTTCGTCTGCAGGGATTGAGGAGCTAGAAAACCTAACGCATAACCTAATACATTTTCCAAGGTCTGTTAGGCTATATCCGCTTGATGAAATATTATGGCTCAAGTAGTTAAATGGGAGGGAGTTGTCATGGAATTGCTGCGCTACCTACTGGAGTCTTAGTATGATCTAACTACCCGAAAGTTCCAAAACCTCTCGATCGGTACGAATGCTCTCCTGCCATCAGGAAGAAGCATCTAGAAAATTTTGTACTGACTCTCTCTGATCGCTTTTGCTGTTGTCATTATCATTATTATTGTTTCTATTGTTGATTACACAAATAGCGTTTCGAATAAAAGTTTAGTATGACTTAAAATGAGCTTGGGTTAGAGCTATAAATCAACTGTAATTTTAGTTCTGTTTCACTCG
Source organism: Trichostrongylus colubriformis (assembly GCA_963978905.1). NCBI lineage: Eukaryota > Metazoa > Nematoda > Chromadorea > Rhabditida > Trichostrongylidae > Trichostrongylus > Trichostrongylus colubriformis. The sequence continues at coordinate 16,413,509 of OZ022257.1, forward strand.
GTTTGCTCGTAATACATACCCGCAGTATTTCCGCTACAATGGCTCTTTTGACTATTGTCCGCTTTCCCGTTATATACATTTTGAAGCGTCATGGTTCATCTCCAGGGTGTCCGTGAAGCAATCTGACCTTGGTGCCAATGGGCGTCCTAGTGTTTATTGAGCCGTCGTGGCTGTGATCTGCAGCTCCTTCCATCAGCGAGTTTACAGGTGTTTCTTGATATCCATACAGCACTAGTATCCTTAGCATGACTGGAAGTCATATTCCTATTATTGAATTTTAAATATAGTAAACTTCTATTATTAAGTGACCTGCCTATAAGAAGGCTTGATATTTGTGTGTTAATCTAATTCATATCCCTCAGCTTTTTGAATATAGTCCTTTTTCTTCTGTGGTGCATTTCAAAAATAAATTACCCTGTAACTTTGGGCAAAAATTTTCAGAGTAAGCAAAGTAAATAAAACAAAATGCATATGTCGAACCGAAACCAGTCCAAAGAGAGTTTCAGTATTATATTTTTCCTGGGCCGGCTCAGTGATTTGGAACTTTTCAACCAATTTTTCATGGAGTTCTGTAAGTTATAGTCTATCTATACAGCACATCACACGCTATTTGAAGCGCCAGTGAAGTCAAAATGAAACTAAACGCCACGTAAATAAGGGAGCAGGAGGGGCGGAAGTATTAGGTTGTCCCAAAAGTCTTGTCATATTTTTTTCGATCATCGCTTTTTATTTTTTTTTCGTCCAACAAATAATAATTAGGCAACAAAGTATTGACCATTGTTACCGGCAACCCTCTGCCACTTTATGGGAAAATCGTTGATTCCCTTCTCCCAGAACTCTGGGTTCTGAGAGTTGAAGAAGTCAGCGATCGCCTTCGCAAGCAAGTCATAATCAAGGAATTTTCTCTTGGCCAGGAAGGATTCGAGAGGATGAGTAACGTGTTGGTCAGAAAGGGCAATGTCTGGAGTGTATGGCGGGTGGGGCAGGATATCCCAGCCGAGCTCCTGTAGCTTGGCCTGGGCACTTTTCGCGAAATCGGAGGAAATTGGAGCGGGCGTCGTCATGTAGGAGGGTGACCGCGGACCTTTTTCGGCGCTTTTCTCAAACAGCGTCGGCGAGCTGCTGGAGCTGGTGGGTGCATACGGTAGCGGTGACTGTCTCGCCTTGTACCAGCACCTCGCGGAAAAGCATTCCTTCCTCGTCCCAGAACCAGCACAGTCCCAAGTGTGGTTTGCCTTTCATGTCAATCTCGCCGTTGCTGAAGCTGATGAACCAGCGGCGCACGGTCACGTAGCTCACACATCCCTTGCCCAATGCAGTGCTGATGGAGTGGCAAGCTTCCGTCGTTTTGGTGCCGCAAGACCGCTCATAATAGATGACACCGCGAGTTGGGTGGGTACCGACAACGGGCATTCTAGCTCTCTCCACGGGATTTGGTGGGTCAGTATGAATTTTCCTAAAAAGCTTAGGGAACCTTCTACCATATTCCTGAACCGCCTGGACCTGCCTCGAAGTGAACAAGAGCTACTGATTTTTTTTGGGAAAATATGACAAGACTTTTGGGACAACCTAATAGTTTACCCACCTCGGGACGAATCACTTTCCAGGTTAGGTTCATCTCACATCTTTTTGCTCACATGTCTTCCTTCGCTCCCGCCATCAGTGGCCTGTTTCAAATGTATCGAGGTATGAAGTAAGATCATTGCTGTCCATCCCTATCAACCCACCGTATCCACTTACCGCCTGACGCAATATTTCTTTCGAAAAAGTAAACAAACCGATAGCTTCTATTATTAAATGACCTGCCTATAAGGAGGCTTCATATTTGTGTATTAATCTAATAGTTGTAGATCGTACTTATGTTAGGTTATGACTATAAATTCCACACTAAGCAGCACCTACAGAAACAGACTTTCGTGTGGAGTGCTGTTGTCAAAGAGATAGTATCTCCCACCATCGAAGAACACTTAACGCCCTGAGCTAATTACGCTCCCCATTCTTACATTGTCGGATGGTCAGCCAGCTGGGGACTGGTATACTACACTGAGAAGTGTTAATGTGATTATCGCTAATGTTGATGACTACTCTATGGACCATCAATACTTTCGCTTGTATTGGGTTTTTTGAAAGAGTCAAATGTATGGCTTACCCATACAGTCATTGACCCACTTGTAGGCTTCATTATTCCTCTTAGTACAGGTACATTTCAAGGAGAACTTGAAGAACTGCTATGTTTCAAAGGTCATGTAAGTCGATTCAGGCAGAAGGAATTGAAAATGGAAGCAAAACGTAGGTATAGTGCACCATACATACAATACCCGCCTTAAGTTTTCAAAAGAAAACGCGGAAAGCGCGGATCCGCGTTTTCTTCGTTTTTTTGCTGTAACTCGGTTTGTTTGCCTCAACCTCCATATAATTATGTATTAATCGAATCAGCTCATCGAGCTCTACGGAATGGTTTCTTCAAACGTTCAAAAAGCCAGCTTTTTATAATCTCGCATGCACGAAGTGCCAGTGGGCACTCACCTGCGAGCGACGTGCGCTATAATTATAACCAGGAGGCAAATCTGCCGTCAACATACAAAACTCAACAACTTACAGGAATACTAGTCTAGTATTCTAGTATTCTAGTCAAAACTGACTTAAAAATAGATTCTTAATCCTTGATGGTGGTATTTCATTAGGTGTCACTTCACTTAGATGCTATAGTATAATGGTCCATGTGATTATTGTTCAAAAAATCAGCTTTTCTTAGGTTTCAACGGTCTTACTTCATCCAAGAAAAGCTTCAGCTGTTCCGGTTGAGTGTATCACAATTGATTTACGTATAAATCAATGATCATAAGTAAAATTATCAATTCGTTTCAAAAAATTTACCGTTCTACCCTGTCTGACCCCTCGATCTCACAGCAATTAGTCAGCTTTCTGAGATCTCTCAGACAGGTATTGATCGACCTTCCACAGTGATATGCCACGCATGAACCAAACAAATTTAACATGGTAGTTTCATGCGAAGTGCATATGTTTTCAATGTCTGTTTTCAGTTTTCCTCAAAGAACAAATCGCAAACAATATAGAAGATTCAAATAATTTATGTATAAAATCCACGATCATAAGTAAAATTATCAATCCTTTTCAAAAATTTACCACTGTCCACAGGTCGATCAATACCTGTCTGGGAGATCTCATTGAGCTGACTACTTGCTTTGAGATCGAGGGGTCAGACAGGGTAGAACGGTAAAACTTTTGAAACGAATTGATAATTTTACTTATGATCATTGATTTATACGTAAATCAATTGTGATACACTCAACCGGAACAGCTGAAGCTTTTCTTGGATGAAGTAAGACCGTTGAAACCTAAGAAAAGCTGATTTTTTGAACAATAATCACATCAATCACGTTTTCTTTTGAAAACTTAAGGCGGGTATTGTACATATGGCTTCCATCCGAAATTGTGGAAATATTTGGTGCGTTATTGTTTGCAGCAATCAGATTTCACTTCTTATATCCAGACAACAAATTTGATGGAAAGGCCTTCAGTGACCTGTTTCAAATGTACTGAGGTATGAAAGATTATAGTTCCCCATCCTCATCAACCCACCGGCAGGAATAATCTTCTTTCATACCTCAGTACATTTGAAACAGGACACTGAAGACCCTTCCATCAGAACTGTTGCCCGGATATGAGAAGTAAACTCTAATTTCTTCGAACGATAACGCTAAAATTGTGGCTCAGCTAATTATTTGATAATTAGCGTACTTATTTGATCACATGTAAGCCGTGTGACCGAAAATGACCGAAATTGACGTCTTCTTGACTGTGCCATGTCCACCTCAAAGCCGACTCAATTATTCAGTGATTGGCCGAAATTCCCTCTGTTCGAATTTTAATGAAGAGGTTTATATGGTCGGTGACACCTGCGTCCTCCCCCCCCCCTCCCCCAAGTCTCACTAGCTCGTTATCATGTAGGTTAACAACGCGGACTTGGACATTGACTGGCCGCGTAAATCATCACGACGTAGCCACGTAACCATGCAGACATTGGATCAATTCCGATTTCTTTTCCTCGAACAATCGATCAACGTCAACTTGTACGTCCTTTTCTATGATCCTCAATAGGGTTCCATGCTTCCAAGCGAGATTTCCTAAAAGATACAGTCTTTTGATGGCCTCAAGAGATGGTTCCATTTCAGGGAATGTGCGATCGTTTTTGAGAAATTACTCATTCTGCCTTCTACAATATCCCCTCCCATACGCCTGTGTCACAAATGGGTCATCCCTATTAGGGCGAATCGAAATATCCTTATCAGGGCGAATCGAAATAGAAATGCAAGATGTTTTCGAGGAGATACGGGGGTTATTTGGCCTACACCACCATGTGTCCATGATTTCCCTCACGCACCCGCTGTCTGAAGGGTAAGAGGCGATAGCGCCCTAGCCTACTCTTTATCGGACCGCAGGTTACCTATGTCATAATTCCTTTAGAGATCTGTGAGTGGGAGCCACTTCAGCTTTATAGAAGCTTTTGCACAATACCAGTCTGGCGCAATAGGTCTTTAGTCAAATACATCATCTGTTCCAGTTCTTCTCTAGCGGCTGTCTCTAGTGGATGTATGATGGTGAAATGGACAATTTATTATGCCTACATTAGTCATCCAATAACGACCGACTTCCTTCAGTAGAAGTACGGTAATTGGATAGATTATTAGGGTAAGACGTTATCAATGTTCGCTTTGAAGTTTTAGACTGCTACCATCTTATCTGAGGGTGATCAGAAGGATTTATAATGGTGCTATGCCAAGGGGGGGGGAGGGGGCGGGAAGGGTAATGGTATTTCACCATCCGCTTCCTCGACACTCCTTCTGTTCCATATACAGGTCTCTGCTCACAAATATTTCTCCGTTTCATCCGCAGCACGGGTTGAGATATCCTCAAGAAAGTCAACTGGGAGTGAAATTTTTCATTATCGGTCTTAAATATTTTTCGACGCCGCCGTGTATCTCTAAAAAGGCCGTCTGTCCATGAATTGATGGTCATTTTTCGTACTTTCTATCGGGCAATACAACGATGGCTATCGACCGATCGATGACCTTATGGAGTAAGAGACACATTCTCCTTATACCATCCAACTACATTTATTCTAAGAGAGAGAGGAGGCGGGAGGGGGGGGGGGGGTAGGAAATCGCCTTAGAGTTAAGAATTGTGAAGTTCTATCACTCAAAAGTTTTGCTCAACGCATTGCCTGATCCCGCCCATCCCTCGGTGGTGGGTTTGATTGTACTGATATGTGTGGATTTAGTTGCAATGACCTAAAATGCCCTCTTCCACGATGCGATCTCATAGAAGATATCTGAATTGGTTTCCGCTTATTAGATTGGCGATGCTAAAGGTTTTTCTTAGTCACATCACCTGAAACAGTGTTCCGTCGCACGTTTCTGGGTCACGGCCCCCCACCATCATTCCACGACAGCAACCCCAGTCACCTTACCAAAGTCATTGACCAGTTATGAACGTCGCCCTCAGTTTTACCTATATTCCCGAGAGGCGCGGCCTGGCGACGGCTCAACTCTTGACACTCGACCCGATAACTCTTGAGACTGTCCTTCGCATTTGCTTTCTTTTTGACCGTGTTTTTTTTTTCACGCGTGGCGTAACCATTTGAGGACGACTCGACAAGTCCACCTTTTAATTGGTTCTGGACGTTTTTTTTCTCGTGCTCGCCATGTGGCTAATAGCAAGCATTGTGTTTAAGAGGCTGAATAAGTCTCTCTTTTTCTGTCCACTTACGTATTCGAACCGTTCCTCTACACTGTGTAGAGCACCGGATTGGGAGAAATTCTCAAAAACTCCCCGTTTTTTCGCGCATTTTCAGCCCTTCACATTTATCTCTCTCTGACATGATTTGAGCAACGGTTTCTCTCATTTCTCATTTAACAGCATTGATCCTCCGCTCCAATGTGACTATGACCTTCCCTTCTATCAATTGCCTGCTGCCACAGCCACATTCTTTGACCCAATTTTCAAACTGCTACGCTCACAGTCGATTCATTGATATCCGCCGCCCTTTCAGTTCGTTGGGACCAAGCCGCTTACGGTTCATAGCCAATAAATGTCGACAATTGCATCCGCTTCGTTTGGCGCCTGTTGAGGAAATTCAGCAGGGCTTCATTTGCTGCGAACCGTTCGCTCGCTTACACGACGATCTCGTCTTTCGTCGAAGTGGTGTTCCTCGCGCAAGCGAACACCACACGATTGGATCTGGACTACTGCCGTGCACGCCTGGAGAGGAGGATCTGGAAGCCTCGAAGTGAACAAAGTGCGAACAAGCTATCGACGACGCACTCGCCAGGCCTGGGCGCCAGCTATTCCACTATCGTAGCAACTTCTTATATGAACACTAAAGTTTATTGTGTATGATCACACCAGACGGGTGCAGAGAGTATCTGGCTGAAGCGTTAATGAAGCGTCGTATCAGTGGCTCTCATACATCCAAAGGCGGCCTTCCCTCAGCCTAAGCAGTTGCTTTTTATCTGCTACATTTCATCGTGGAGTGCCGACGACCTTCGGAGAATCTTGCGCAATGTGGCGTCTTCCACGGAGTCGCCCTCCCGTTCTCTATGAGTCATTTACGGTTTCCTCCATAAACCAACTGTTTTCTCTTTTACTTTGACCATTTCTTTCCTGAATATGTTATTGAAAGGAAGCTTTGCACAGAAATTGTGTAAAAACAACAAAATATCACTGAATGTTCAGCGATAAGATTTACCGCTGTTAAACGTCTCCAAAACCATCCAAGGGCGGGCCGCGCCTTCCTCCTTTACGCTCTTGACCGCCTTACTTGATTTGAGGGTATAGTCCTCTAGTAGCCGACAACGACGTTCACAAATCACCCGATATCTATTGTGCCGTTTACGATACATGACTGTCGTAATGCCCACACAACGCATCCCTCCAAATGGCTTTTTCGTCCTCTTACCATTTCTCAGAGTTTTTTTTTGCCTACCTGAAGGGAAAACGTTTACGGAATGTGGCCCGACGCCGCAAACTTTGGTGTTTCAAGTGGAGTTGGGCAGAGTCTTGAGTCTTATACAAGCCAATTATGTTGCCATACCTACAGTGACCTCACACCCTCACACTCCTTTCCCTTTCAACGTGACAATTGAGTGAAAGGGAAAAGGCGGTGGGGAACGACTGACAGAGAGAGTTCCATTCTCAAAGTTACTCTATAAGCAATCACAATGACGTAAACTCACTGCTGTCCTTTCTGTTTTTTTACGGTTCCAGTTCGCTTTATTTAATTATTTGTCGTCATTATTTCTCGAAAAAAAATGTGATAATTCAAGATTTCATTTTTAGATGCCCTGGTGGGCAATATTGTTGCTGGCATTAGCCGGCACCACATCAGCTCACGTTCGGCTCACATTTCCACCGGCTCGACAACCTGATTTTGATTTCTTTAGTTCAGCGAACAGTCGACTGCCATGTGGCGTTCCAAAACCGCCTATCGACAAAGGTACTTCCGTTCTTCTTATATTTCCTTTTATAGATCTTCACAAAACTGGTCTTCCCGCTTGCGAGAAGGCGATAAAAAATGAAGAGGATTAATATGGCAGTAACTTTCGTTTTCAACGCTGAAAGAAAATCGATATCTGCTAAGCGAAAAATGTTACAAAAATATTGCAAAACTTTAAAACAAATTGTACGTAGTTTATGAGATGTCTCTGATTGTACTAGGAACGACCATAGCGCTAATGCTCCAACCTTCGCTATATATTCGTTCGTAGTTTAAGTTTCCTAATAAGTGAATCGGATTCCTGCGAGCACTTCTGAGGGCACTATCGCTTCTGCTTCCACATCTAGCGGAGGAGGAGAAAGAGGGAAATAGGAATTAGTCAAGTTTGAAATTGTTTTTAATTAAAGAAAACATTCCCTCTGCCACCTCTATCTAGGGAGCTAAACTTGGGGATTTATTAGGTTGTAAGGAAAGTTTTGGCCGGTTTTCGCAATTTCAGCTTTGGGAGATCATAACTCTTCTCAGAGTGCAACTTTTCTCGTAGAGTAAGCACCTCTCGATTAGCCACACTTTTGGCAACATTATTTATTTATTCATTTATTTATAACTGATCCAGTACGCCAAAGGTATGCTTTATGCATACTTGCATATCTCATTTTGATGATGAATTGACGATTTATATTGCGCGCAATCAAGAGAAGTCGGCTTAAAATGAGCATTCTTTCTCAAGACACCGCTGTTGAAGAAGCTGTCCAGATGTTTGGGAAAGTGGGGCTTAGTTAGCGCTAGATATGGTGAATATGATGGACGACTAATGGCTTCAGCCTGCTACTGCTTCAAAACTGGAAGAGGATTTATGGAGAATGCGCTCGCGCATAGCTGCTTCGAGGAGCCACGACACCCATTTTTCGGTTCTTTTCCAAATCGAGGCTACTTGAGGTGGTCAACTAAGTTTGTTTGTTAAGGGCCAATACTTCTCGATATCCTCTGCAGGTATGGACGCTCATCGCTTCTGCCGTTTCAGTTAAAGCGATTTGATCAATTCAAAATTCGAGCAACTTATTCTCATTGCCGCACTTCTGAAACCAGGGACAAAGTGACCCATCCAATGCTTCACCCCCTTCCCTTGCAGTACTCACATTTGTGGTTACCCCTGCTGGGGCACGATTAAACAAGAACTCGTTAAGTGAAGTCATCCAAAAAATGCCCTTTTGGCAGTACTTTGAAATTTTCCTAATAATTCGAAGACCTTGTGGCATTTCGAGGAAAGCAAATTCAGAGGAAGCAATTTTACTATTCCAAGACAGTGTGCAAAAGTGGGAGCGCTAGGATACCAATAGTACCCGAATTTATCGAGAAAAGTGATAGACTGATATCTTGAAATATTTGGCGTATAATAAGGCACAGGTGTGCATTTCAGGGCCCCATGTTTTATTTGATATTCAAGTTGGCTTAAAAAACCAGTAGCGATTGTCATGTAGTATTCAATTGCGTGATGAGTTTATAATTTTGCTATGATCACCCTTTTGGTCCATATGAAATTAAAAGAATCACTACTTACATCTCACGGGAAAGGTTATCTTTTCCCTACGGAAGGCACATCCTTCTCGCCGAATCGCGAAACCGTGGGTGGACTTCACCGCTCACGGTTGGTTATACAATGAAGATTTCGTGAGTGTTGTCATATCAGCTGTCTAAAAAATTCCTCTGCATGGGGAGCGCTGCTCAGTTTCTGGAAATGGTCTCGGGAAATCCCACAATAGATGTGAAACTGGAGAGTACAGGCTTGTTTTTGAGCGCGTTTTCCTCTCAGGCTCCCCATAGTTTGCCGGTACCGCGATTTGATCTGACTACTTTTATGGCCTGAGACGTTGAGATCGGTTCAGGTCAGAATCCTTCATTATTTCTTCGAGAACGTGAAAATTTTCATGAAATCCTGAGTTAGTGAGAAGGGGTGCAATTTTCGAGGGTTACTTCTTTAGAATATTGATTGATCACTTATACTGCTGATTTTCGTGGTTTAACTGAGCCTGTTCTGAATTTATGACTATTATGGCCATATGAATCATTCCTTTCCCCGTGTACGTAATCGTAGGAACAGGAACTGGTTTTCATAACATTTCTGCAATTTTGGTAGCAATTTTTCGTTATTGAACAAGATTTTGGTGGCCGTACCATTCAGCATGATAAAGACTGAGATCGTAAAACTGGGGTTTCAGTGACCAATATTCAGAGCTCGCTTAAGTTTAGATATAGTCAGAATTTTTTGAGGAAAGTTCATTTCGACCGCGGCGGTAATTCCAGAGTATTCTCCACTTATTAATTTTATGGAAGTCTGCAGTTGAACAGATTTTGTTTACCACCACAGCATGCTGTCATTCTCAGTTCCCATGATAAATTGATCATTACCAGAATTCAAGAGGCTGAGCGCTAAACCTGGTTCCCAAATGGGAGGAGGGGCGAGATTTGTAGAAGTTCTGTAGAGATTTGTAGAGACATCACCTTCGTTTCTTAGAAATCGAGAATAGCCGCTCATCAGCTTTTTGAAGCTTTCGCTAGCGTGTTTCCTGCAAATCTTTATCCCTACAGGTCGATTAGGAACTTGTCGCGGGGGGGGGGGGGGGGGGACGAGATGGCGATTGTCAATTTTCGTTGTCGTGCGGCGTTCTTTTGCCATAAGCGTCCCAGTTTCTGTCTGAACATCCTCAATAATCTGTCAAATGAACAGAATTCAAATCGTGTGCCGATTGCGTGAGTGTCATAGCTGAAAACAGTTTGCATTCGTTATGAAGAACCCTACATAAGTACAATGGCCGACGATGTCCTTCAATTTGATCGGAAAAGCCGAAATTAGACACAACGTCAAGGTCATGGGAAACAGCCATTCCATACATATATCTGTCAGCAGATCCCGAAACGATTCCCTGTTCAAATTATTTAATTTCAGGTGTTCGAACGTTTCTCAAATCTGGTTCAACGGTCGATATACAATGGGCGACTGCTATACCTCACATGGTGAGTACCATCATTAAAGTTTTGCGTAGGAAAGTGATGGGAAGGGGGGGGGGGCAACGATTGATGAGTCGCTTGTCGCACCTCAATCACACAGAACGCAACTCGAATGCGTACCGTTATCTGTCCGTAATCCCTCCAATTACGTTTAGCCGCATATCTCTATCGCGCAATAGATCTCAGGGCCAAGGTTGCCCTGGACAGTTAGCCGGTCACAACCAGTTCCTACTATAATGGACATTAGCCACATTACTAAGTGGAATGAGTGAAAAACGCAGAAAATTTCAGGGAGGAGTCCGATTGGAAGTGCTCAACGCGCTCGATGAACCTATAGCTATCTTCACAAATTTCCTTGACCCCTACAATATAACGTGAGCATTACCGTATCCATGTATTACTGTGCCGTCAGATTCGACCTTTAATAAAAGATTTCAGGCAAGGTGGAAAATCGGTCGTACTGCCACCTGGTTTTGAATGTGCCGATTGTGCGATTCGAATCACACATCAGGCCACGGAATATGGCGACGATTACTTCTTTTACAGTTGTGCTGATGTGAACATTCTCAAAGGTTTGATATTCTAGTTCTTTCGGTCATGGCGCGATTTTCATACTGGGTCAAAAACCCGTTCAAGTAGCCCCTCGATGGAACTATTTACGTGCTTACTAGTTTGAGCGCTTCACAACTATTCAGTCAACAGTTTGGTAGCATCCGCTTTGAACCAGAGTCAAGCGCTATGTTGTGGAAAATCTTTGAAGAATACTTCTTTTGTAATGATGTCTTTTTTAAGACCAAGATCAAAATCACTAAAGAAGGCGTTGAAGATTCCTGCGAAAATCATTTTTCCGTTTATGAGCGCCCACTACCATTTCATCCAACCCAAATTACAACCACCTTCGAGATTTTTCAACACATGCATGCCCTACCTTCGATCTCGGTGTGACTAAGATGGGAATCGAAGACATAGCTCTAATATGTCCAGTTATTTCGAGACATCTGCTCATACATCAGAAGTCTTCGGCCAAAATCTTTTTGTCATAACTTTTTTTCTACGTGAACAATTTTACAAAATTTTAATATGCGGTGCCTGAACCTATTGTCAACATTTCCTCCTACTTGAGTGCCGCTTGACACTTTTCATGGTATTTTACAAGTTACTACAAGACCACCGAAAAAAAGTAAAAGGCTTGGTCAAGAAAAACGGCTTTCCTTACCAAAACAAAATGAGCAAGCCTCAGAGAACATCAATATTTTGTAGATAGACCACGACTTTTGATGACAGCGGCACAGCGGGACGGCTTAGAGAAGGCACTCCAAAAACAAAAAATTGTATTCCACCACGTAACTTACACCGTTGAGCGCCAAAATAGTATATTAAGTATGCAGTGTCTCAAGTACACCATAATGAAATTTCTCTTAGATCGGTGCAGTTGCAGAAAAGTTACAATTAGAAACACAGGTGAAAGACCATTTCGCCCAAGACTTTTGAGCGCTACTGTATAATGCAAGTGAAATGCTACTACTTCAAATTTCATCGTTTTTTGGGATTGAACCCCCCCCCCCCCCCCCCCCCATGAATCCTACGTAGCAGCGGTGGTGAGAGAGCTATGAGAGATAAAATCGGATACTGTAGTGATTCAGCTTGTATACAGTGCTGGTCGAATTGGTATTTTCATTCTCCCGGAAGAGTTCAACTGGACCCAGAAGGATGATGACACATGCGTTAGGCAGGTGTTATATGGGGTGAACGCCGTTGAAAGGAAGCACAGGGTGTTCCGATACTTGATTTCAACCTTAGTGAACATTTACTAGGTTTTTGAAGGTACTGTGTTACCTTTTAAAGATCAAGGAAGAATGTATTGAGTAGGTAGGGGTGGATGTGAGTCCCTACGCAGCTCGCCAAAGTGCGTTTTTTTTTCACAGGTCTATCAAAGGCACACTTCGTGCCAACCGGATGGGTCGACTTTCCTTCTTGGAGCAGTAAATCCTTGGGTGACTAGTCAGGCTGCACCTTTTTCGTCGCGTCGCGCTGCGCTATCACGACGCTACACCTGCTCAAACCCACTCCGACGTCGCCCATTTTGCTTAGTTGACCAACAAGTGCGTGGGGTCGGAGTGGGTTCGGGCAGGTATAGCGCCGTGATAGCGCATCGTAGCGACGCGAAAAAGGTGCAGCCTGACTAGTTACTCAAGGGTCTATTTTCAAAAAAGTAAGTCGACGCATCTGATTATCGCGAAGTAAGCCTTTAAGGGTGTGATGGAGGTAGTGCGGGCCCAATATTATGAAAATTATTTATTGAAGATTAGGAAGTGTAGTGAATAGGAAAGTCGAGAAGTGTATTAATACAAACGTGAAGAAAAAAAGAATGAAACGGTCAAAAACTCATGAAAATAAGACCCTCTACTAATTATTGGCTCTTCAAAGAGGTGAGACATGTTAAAACAGATGGCAGCTATGAAAAAGTGTACCTCCTCCGAAAGTCAGGGCTCTCCTTTCGGAAATTTCGGCACACATAATCAACTTAGCCCCGTAGTTTTCCTTTGGATGAATCACTCTAGGACTCTCATTACCCACATTACCCTTATCACTGTCGCTAAGAAACGGTCCCATAAGTGGCTTAGCACCAACATCAGGAAGGCCAGAAGAGTGCATGTGGGTCGACGTGAATTTCTGAAAAAAAGTGGAAAGTTTGTAGACGCCTTGCCTTCGTATGCTGTTGAGCTGTAAAAACCCACTACGGAAGGAAGAAGGGTCGGTAACCAAGCTCCACAGACTTTCTAAGCAGCTCGCTGATTTTTTGAAAGCAATTTAATCCACACACCGGTGAACTGTTTGGCACCTCTTTGAGACAATGCCGTATGGGGGGAGCATTTCTTCTACGATCTAGCAATTCTTCCCTAAAAATGGGAATTTCACTGGCTTTCACACTTGGTACTGGCTGTATGCCTTCAAAATGGGTAGTGAACTTTGAAAGGGAAGAAATGTTTATGAACTCACTAAGGTTGAACATTTTTGGTGTTAACTAGATTGTTTCTTTTACTTTGTATGAGAAGTCATGGCAAATCCCAGAAGGGTTCGCTAACATAGAACACTTTTCATTCTGGCAATTACTTTTCTTCAAAACCCATCTCGAACATCACGTTTCAAATAGTCGTTAGGCGTGGCACCACGGTGACCATCTGCCATTTTTTCTGATGAGCTGTCCTTGGTTTACTATACACGACGGCCGAGAAAAACCTAAACGGACAATGCCACTGCATTAAAACTTTTGCGCAACCTTTTTAAATACGACCTATGAAAGAAATGAGTCACGGCTGATGCACGGAGAAGGTCGGTCATATCATAATCTACTACAAAGGGCGATGGACGTTTTTGTGAGCGCTATGCTCAGGCTCGCCAAAAATTTAAGGACAGTGATAGGGGTAATGTGAGTGATGAGGAATCGCTAAAAGGAGTCCTTCACTTGAAACTAGGGATCTAGGAAGCCTATCTGCGGCGAAATCCCTCGCAAAAGGCGCGCCCCTGACCTGTGGCAGAGGTGGCCTTTCTAGCTCCAGCCGCCTTTCCTGGCTCGATCTGCCTCCTAGCGACGAGCATCCCTGATTGGCTGGGGTGGGAGGGGAAGATATCGCGGCGCGCGTTCTCAGTTGTAGCTTGAACCTCACTCCAGAAAAAAAGAGGCCTTCTTAGTTCCGAACATCCGTGCGTGATTACGACCTGACAACACGCCAAGGGAAAACTCGTCCGGACTACCCGCCTCTTTTGGAAAAGCCGTCCACATCGAGAATCAACGGTGGGGACGGGTTTTGTTTCTCGGGATTTTGGCCGTTTCCAACCGTTTTTTCTTTACTGTCCTATTACTAGGCATCCCGACGTTCTAATTCACTTCTTTTTTCACTTTTCATCCGAATTTTCCCTATCACTGCCTTTATTTACTGAAAACTGGTGCGAAAAGAAATTAATCAAAGAGAGGGCTGAAAATGAAAAATAAACGTGAAAGTTTTTGCGATGAATACCGTTCGGCTGGATCTGAGCGTCTGATCGCACTTTGAAATCGCCCATTGAACTTTGCGAATCTCCAATATGTCCTCATAGAATTCCGTATGCGCTAATTGCCACTTCTAGCCTCATGCGCGAAAATCCATCATAGCTGGTCCAGACAGTGCTCCTTTCCTTCCGGGTGAGGTATATGGTAATACAGCAGGTAAACACCATCCGAAACGCTTTGCTTCTATCACGTGCACATGTTATACAATCAACCGCTAAGGCAGTTGTGAAATGAAGTCGACCATATGGCGCATCCTGAAGAACTCAGTGGGAGCGATTGTCTTTTCCGACATGTGCACTTCACTCGGAACGTGAAACATTTCACGGTCATTTCCCGCTTGAACAAGTATTTCGTATATGAAACAGAATCGATTTTCTATGGCTATGAATGGAGATCGATTGCGTCTGAGTAATGCATAATCTTTTCTTTATATAATGTTATACGAACCCGACAACGACTGGTGAGCGTAGCATGAGGGTATCAAGTGAGCATATAGGTATCAAATCAACTTGTGAGAAACATAACTATTGATCAATGATCCTTGGCATACTATTCGTTTCTCGTCGCGGTTATCGTTTGTGATGCCCGTCTAGAAAGATGTCAAAGACCTAATAAAACACTTTCAATCAATTGTCGAAGAGAACGTTGTGTGTGTGCCTGGGTTTGTGCGAAAGGATATCTAGGCCATGCGCATTAGATTAGCACCGTGACGAGAAAAGAAATACCTGCAAACCATCGCCGAATCGAAACTATTACGGCTGCTAGGAATCACTGAGATTTTAGGGTCTCCTCAAAACACCTTACAAATCCGTATGAATAAGTAAAAAAGTAGCGAAAAGTAAAGTAAAGGAAAGGAAAGTAAAGTAAATAAGATTTTGGAACTTTATTTTTAAAGAGAACACTCATTTAAAACGTCTTTGGAATGCTAATATTTTTAGTGACAAGTTTTCAAAAGATTCTTATGTGGTAGCAGGTTAGGTTCTCGAAGCACCACATTCTATTCTTGTGGTTTGTATCTTGAGATTGGCGTGGCTTCACAATAGATTTTTCGTTCTAATCTTGTTAGGGAAGTGTTTTGTATATCTACAATCTTTGCACCAATTTGTTTAGCCCAGACGATCTGGAAACTTCCACAGTTCCCACCGAAAATTGCATATATGGTACTTTCTGAAGGATCAGTTACAACGAACTGCCTTGACCTTCAGACTCTTTATTTTTCTGAAACCGTAAGATTTCAGCGATTCCCGACGGAGACACCTGTTTGTCACATGGAACTCGTGCAAATGGTCAATGCCGCTGTGAACCTCATTTTCGAGGAGATTACTGTCAGTTCACAGGTAAGTATACAGGCATCAATTGCCTTCGCATCCTGAAGGCTACGGTGTACTCTTAGAGGGCTGGAATACTCAATAAGAAGGGTCTATGGGCATCTGCCGGTGGAGGTGATGTAGTGACAGCTGGCGCGAACTCTTATTCGCACGGTGCGGGGACCAAATACAGTATGACCCGTCCAGTCCTACTGACATTGAGCTTCCATCCTTCCGAAGTCAGTGATGCTACCACACTCGTTCGGAAGGATAAGGTCACTGACTTATACTTTGTCTGGTACCCGCAAGTCATTGTACAGGACAAATCGCATTAATCTGCCATCACGAATTTGAATGGAATCAGAATGCACGGCGCATTCCATAAAAGTAATCAGTTGATGCCAAAGACTTCAAATTTTGAACTTTCTTGGACACTTGCATACGATAAGTGCGCATTCTCGAGTTCAATGCTTGGCTGCGGTTGGCTGCGTAAGCCGTAAAATCGGCCTATGTACAAACCGAGGGTGATTTCGGTGTTTATAGTAGGAAAAGCGAGGTTGTAGCGGACTATGACTGCAAATCCCCAGTAAATTCAAATTATCAAAATCGATGACCCAATCCCGTTTGAAGTCGCTTTCTGAGATTTGGGCCGTTCACCACCATATTTCTGTCAGTGGTGGTTCAAATGTAACATGGACTAAAGACGTTTTACTGAAACACAAAAAAATTCCTGAATTTTCTGGAAGACCTTAGGATATCGAAATATAATAAATACTTGTATCAATGGTTTTAGCATAGTAGGTAGCTGTCGAAGGAATGTCTCGTATTGGCACTTTTCGACACAGCAAAGTGAGCTGATTAAAAGGGGAAAGAGGAAATGTACTTGTTACGGTCAACGATATAGGTTAGAGAGCCTATCGCAATGGGGGAGGGGGGGGGACATCTTAGGAAAAGATGCTCATCTAAGCATCTTGGCGGGATCTTTAAAGGGACAACCTGCATTTTCAGGCGTATATTTTTGTCCAAGCCCTGGTGGACGGAAGAATGAGTTCTTTTGCCCCTCTAGACTTGAGTCAAAATAATGTCCACAGTGGGATACCCCCTCCCCTATCATGGCGGTAGCAGCAGGTTAGATTTCTAGCATGTGTTGACCTTGGCACCTAATGGGCTCTTTGAACTTGATTGCAGTTATAAACAGCTACCACCACATTTTTCGTGCTGGGTGTTTTTGCGCGACTTAGTGTTGAGCGAAGTTGTGGATGAGATAAAACCATAGAGTTAGGATGCTAATTACAATAGTCACCGTAAAGTGCTGAAGCATCGCGTGAGAGGAGTGTACTGAAAGATTCTTTACAGTCTTAAAGACGCCGAGGTGGCAATCTTTTACGGCATAAATTACCCTAGCGCTTGCAATCCGTTAAGTTGCAGACATTGCACACCCGACACCTTGCTAAGACGTCGAGTTCAATGGATTTTTTTCATGAACACCTGTTTCTTGCCTTTTCGCTTATTTTACCATTTGTTGCTTTGCACACTCGCTGCTGTTTGTTTTCTCACTTATTTCACATCATCATGGATGAATCAAATACACCCTACGAGATGTCAAATGACGTCTTCTACAGCGAGGAACTCGGAAAGGTGTTGTTGCAGTTTGAAGAGATGCGCAGGAGATGCAAAAGCAGACCACAAAGTCGCGCTTTTGAGTCCGGGTTTCTCTACCGATTATCGCTTCTAGCATCGAATGTTCGTATCAAAACGATCATTTTTCCATTTTCCTCTCTCTCAACCCCTTCCGGTTTCTTTAAACAGTGCTTAAGCACTTGATCATTTCTTGGATCTCTCATGAAGTTCTCATTTTAAGTCATACTAAACTTCTTATTCGAAACGCTATTAGTACAATATCCTTCAAGTGGACTTTCCCACTCCTGCCTTCTCATTACTCTCGCTGCGCTCCCTGTTTGAAGGACGCCGACCTCATTAACGCAGGAGCACTGGAAACTTATAGGTTCACTTACTACTAGGAAGGATTTGACTTTACCTACCTTTTTGCTATTTTCAGTTCTTTCATAGTCATAAGCCCCATTAGTAATAGAACAGTTGGTGCTACTGCAATGAGGGGTGGGCATCTTATAAAAAGTTGCACATTTGAGCATCTTGGGGGGATCTTTGAGGGGTCAATCTGCACACTCAGGCGTATATTTTTGTCTAAGCCATAGTGAGTAAGGAAGGGGTTTCTGTCTCGCTGGAGTAAAAACAATTTCTATAGTGGGATGCATCCTTGCTGCCATAGCACGGAAGATTTTTTTGTGAGATTAGCACTTTGTCTAATAAATTGAAATCTCCAAGGTTTTCTTAATCACAAAGATCAGGGTACGCCTGAAATAAAATTGCAGCAAATTGTTGATCACCACAAGGTGCTAACAAGATGTATATGTACTTAGCAGGGTATTGTCTTTACGTCTAAGCCTGATAGTTCAGGAATGAAGTTTACTCGTGAAACTTGTAGAAGTTGATCTAACAAATGAGGAGATACTCTGTGAAATAGGGCAAATCACTGAAAAGATCTTTTAAAGCTGACTGCTCCAACAACGACGACTGTGGCGTGAACGGTCTCTGTCAAACTTCACCGACCGATGGCTCGAAGCAGTGCTTTTGCGTAGGTGGACGCTACGGTGACTACTGCGAGAAAGGTTAGCCATTCTTCCACTTTGATCATTTATGTTTTCTTGCTTTTTCTTGTTGTTTTTCTTATGATGCGATAGTTACCTGTGATTGAGCTGAACTCTTGAGCTGTCAATCAATCCAGGCGTTTCAGAAAGCCCTGCTATCAAATCCAACTCTGACTTCGACGAGTCGCTTTACAACATGAAGGAAGTTGAAAATAACAAGATTTTCTGGAGAATTCTTGATGTGAGATATTCTTTAAGCATTTTATGTTTCTTAGAACACTATGTACAGCCCATTTCCTGACGGCTGGCAGGGCGAGGCCCAGGGACTTGTATCGATCTCTCTCACCCCCCCCCCCACACACACACACTCCTCCCAACTCTGTAGGCCACGCCCTGCCAGCCTTCGGGAACTGGACTGTACTACGGTAAGTGAAGCAATTCTGAGCAAACGCGCTCCAAATAAAATTTTGGGTATTTGTTTCCTTCTCTCGTGTGTAAAGAGTCATTCTGCCAGGTCGATGGAGATCGGACTGTCCCTCCTTTCCCGGCTCTATCGAGATGCGATCTAATCTTTTGCTGCAGCTCTCCTTGCGTAGATGTTACAGTATCGGCGAATTTCACTTTTTCACAAAATCAGTTTCTGGAGAAATGGGTGGCGCTTTTGCGATTCCTTATTGCTCATCCAAGGATTCCGATTGGTTTGTAACTCAGATGAATGAATTGAGTTACCTCTGTTTCAAGAAAAGAAGGTCGATTCTTTGCTCTATCCTAACCTTACATAGAATAGTCAAGGTCATGCCAGCTACCATTAATTATATGATAAAATTACCGGAGCAGTTAAGGCTTATAACTGATCAAGTTGTCTCTGCGGATCCAGCATTTAGGCCTAATCTTCGAAAACTGAGCCCTCATCTGATAAATCAATATGGAAAATGAACTGTAAGCTGGAGAAGATCCGGCAATGCACATATCCCGATAAACTTGTCGATCGAACACTATCAGTGATAAATCAATATAACACATTAATTCAAGGACGAGATCGAGGTAGTCCTACGATATCCCGGTGAGTCATGGGTGGCTCTCGGATGGAAACCACAGGATGCCCAATGTCCGCAGATCTCCGACCAATTCAAGACACCATCGGGTGAGTCCGAATATTTACTCAACAAAGATTGACGTTTTTTTTTGAAATATTGCGACAATTTTTCAGCACCGCCATTGACGACTACTCATCCCCTTCACAAAGTCGAAATTAAGCCTCCTGAGTTGGCGCCAAGCTCGACGAGGACAACGACAACTACAACACGAACAATGGCTCAGAGTACAACTAGGCCGTCAACGAAGGCCACCTCTATCCCCACAACACCACATTCCGTTGAAGCCGGCAGTATGTGAATTTCGAGTTTTTTTTAGAAGCTGAAATATGTAAACATGTCTTCAGAAGAGGACTGTGGCCCGAATGAACAATGGTCAACTTGTCCGGAAATGTCACGCGATTGTGAACCATCATGTGACTGGACGCGATTTCCCGAGACAATTCCGAACTGTCCTCGATCCTGCGGCACTGCCAGATGCGTCTGCAAGGTACTTCTGAGGTTTCAGTCTCCTCACATGCAATGAATTTCACTTTCTATTGACGGTTTCTTAAGGAAGGCTTCGTCAGGATGACCAACGACGAGGAGGCTTGTGTACCTTTTGATTTCTGCGACAAAGAGGTAAGACTGACATTATAAATGAGGCGGTCCATGTCAGAAGAGGGGTGCTATGTTACTGTGTGAATCGATGCTCTTTTTTCGTCTTTTTATAGCGCATCTGCGGCTTGTGTGAGACCGCGTTATTGAAGTTGTAGAATGTTTCACACATGGAGGTAGAGTAGTGATAACTTACGCCGCCGCTATACTTATGGCTCAGGGACCAGATTACAGCTACTTATGGCTCAGGGACCAGATTACAGCTCACTTTGCATTCATGCCAGTGAAGTGAATTTTTCATCGGAATCGATAAACTGTTTTGGAACCAATCCGTAGCTTGCGCTCATTACTCTATTTCGGTTGCATATAGTTAGGATAGGATTCCGCAGCGCGTCACGCTGCGTGCGCCGTAATACCTGCAAGTTAGGGACGACGTATTGAGTGGAGTCCTGAAACGATTAACGTCTCCTGCGCTTTACTTCGGCATAGGACATGGTAAACGCCTCAGAGCCCAACTACAATTAGCCCCCTCAACTGGCACGCTGTTATCCGCGTTGTTAAATCCTGTAGTGAGGATACACCATTACATATGCTTGTTCGGTAGACCAAGTCTCATGCAAATGCATCTACGCTTTTGGATGGATATGGGAAGAGTGGAGTTTTCCGAGAAGGGACTGGAATCCTACACCGCTGATTAATATTTAACGCTTCATCCCTCGGTCCCTTGATGAGCGGTTCCTTTTTTTCTTCTCTTTTTACAGCGTGACAGTTAAAACTTGTTCTCATGAGAAAGCATGCTATTTGTGAGACTTTCAGAGAACAGTAGGAGGCCATACCCACTACACGTTCTTTTTTCAGGCGGAGCCGTCGTGCCCCACAAATTCGACGTGGGCAAAGTGTGGAACGGCATGTGAGCCCAGTTGTGCAAACATGTACGATACGGCTCCTTGCCCAGCAACATGTGAAAAGTCCGCATGCACGTGCGCTGATAATTACGTACGACATCAGGGAACATGCATCTATTGGGGAGACTGTCCTGGTTAGTTACCACTCAGCTTCTCATATAATGCACCTAAAACGTGAGTGAGAAAAAGCATGAGTTTACCTAATATTATCTCTCTCTTTCCTTGTTTGAGAGGTTTTATCCACTCTGCAGGCGATTATTCTTTTATGGGATTAGTGAACTCCAGAGCAATTTTTAAAGTTAAAGTTTAGTTGGACCTTTTTAGCGGCGCTAGTTGCAGCAAGTTGGCCAATTACACACTCCGTGGATTTAGGGTTCGGCTTAGCTCATCCTTATGATCAGCCACCCACAATCAGAATGATCTTGCAGAGTAAAAATATCGAAATGAACGCAAATGGCCTTTGCCACTAACTGCCATACCTTCCGAACGTAGCTTCAACTTCAAACGCAATCAATATGCATAGCTCACCCAAAAGAAATTTGAGCACCCCATGTTTTGTATTTGTACGAAGGAGGTATAGCACAACTGTTCTGCTTACTCCTTTATTAATTCTTTCATTCCAAAGAGCCGAACTCAGAATTAGGCATGAATCGAATATCCTTAGATTCCCAGCGGGTAGTATATTGCTCCCCTTACAAGGGAGGTCTTTCAGGTCATGACGCGCTTTTGGGAAACGGTTTTTTCCATTATATGGGGGTCCCCACATGAAACATATAACTAACTTCCATTTTTGCTGAGCGACCCTAGGAATGCCAAAAAAGGAGTAAAAAAGTTTTTTTCCAAAAAGGCGATTTTAACCAACTTATTGTAACGCATACTTCTCGTAACCTTGACCATGTGCAAATCCAAAGGTGTTCTTCCATTTCACATCCAAAACAAAGTCAAATACGGAAAAAAAGAAAATCTTATTTCCACCACGTACTAAAAGTGCGTAGCAGTTTCATAACGGTTCCCCGATGCATGGATTCTGCGGCGACTGGATGGCCTACTGGATACGGCGATGGACTCTCAAACGGACGAAGGGCTGGTCTGGTGGTTCAAATCCCGGCATTGCCGACCTTTTGCATTTTCTTTTGCATTCACTTTTTCGTCTTCAAATATGTCTGTTCATGCCAAATGACTACGATTTTCGTTGACAGCATACCAAAATGACCCTATTTACGAATTGTCAATGAATTTGGTGATGTGACCTTTTTGGACACGAAAGGGCCCGTAGCGCTCGGAATTCGCGCTTTCGCACAAAATGAGTGTCATATTCGTGTTCAGGGGCTCAAACTATCCTTGGGGACACATTTCTAGCCAATTCCAAATTTTGACCCTAACTTCGAGAAAGATGTTTGGTCATGGGTACATGGTGCGCTTTCTACTTGTAGAAGTGAGTAACTCACAAAATCGATGAAAATCAATGGAATATGCACAGCATGGATGCCTATCGCTATGATTTCAGCTATCGAGCACCAAGCAAGACGAATAGTCAGAATTCCATGAAAAGTGATACCGTCGTCTCCTTCGTTGAACGTGCAGTCCAAGGTATACCAATGCCCAGCTCAATTTTTCGAATTAGGGTCAAAACTTCGATTGGGCTAGAAACTCATCCCTGGGGGTAGTTCGACCTCCTGAACACGAATATCATATCCGTTTCGCGCAAAAACGTCTCGTTCGTGCGCTATGAGCGCTAAAAGGTCAAAAAGTTGGACTGTCAAACTTGCTGAAAACTGACTGTGGAGGGCAGTCCGGGGTTCTAAATGTGATTACTGCACTTAATCTTCATAGTCAAATGTTTACGAGCCCAAAAACTAAAAATTTAAATTTTGCAAAAATTTGTCCTCAGTGGGGATCGAACCATCAACCCCTTTTTTGGCATTCGTAGAGCCGCTCAGCAAAAATGGACATCAGTTATATGATTCTTGTACGCACCCCCACACGTGCAAAAAACAGCATTCAAAAAGCGCGTCATGAGTTGGAAGACCTTCCTCGTTAGACCCATTTACTAGAGCCTTCCCAGAATTTCAATGCAATGCATACCAAGCTAATGTTTTTTAGCAGGTTCGTCTTGTGTTGGTTGGTGGGGATCATATCTGGAAATTTTTCTCAAGGATTCCTCGACGACCATTTCTCTTAGGAGATTTCTGGACCGATCAGACGATCTTTGAAGAAAGGTCGCCAATCTATGATCATGCTCAGTACTAGGTAACAGTGCCATGGTTACCGATGGAGAATTTTTCATAGAAAGGCACCTTGAGTAAAGGAATAAAGCATCAATAGGGGCTCATATTTTTCAAAAAAAAATCTTAGTACCCACCCCCTCCCCGACTCTCACAAAACGTGAGAAATCGGTGGGGCGAATTCTGAAAGCGGCCAGATACTGGACTAAAACGTAGTTTAGACATAGACTTATCTCAAAGAGGAATGCGTACAAGTAGGCATTCTGTTTTCTAGGTTAATCTTCAAGAATGCATACACCGCGTTGTTTATAATCTGCTGCGTAGCAGAATTATCGTAGTAATCCATGTACCATTGAGGTAAGGGGTTTACCGCGATGCGAGATCCCTGACGTGTTTAATTCGATGAGGGTTCAAGAACTTAATTCGATGATGACGATCCTCCACACGAGCAAGTCGTCTTACGCGATTATCCTCCAAAAGTCATGTCAGAAATCTCGTGACGCCAAACTGAAACGGCGCAGTTCGAAGGCACTGGGAGGGGGGGGGGGGAAGAGAGAGCCTTTGTGGGGACTATTCCCTGCAAGCAAGTATTCGAGTACAGAAAAGATAATGGGTTGCGAAACTCGCATTGGGAAACGTGCCTTTGGGGCGCCATTGGCGCCCATCATAGCGCACTTCACGCCGAACTGCACGCTTCAGTAGCCGAGTTACCAGCTGCCGGCAGGCAAAGAAGGCGGAATCGCCTGCATTCATAATGATGTTCGACAAGTGAAACAACAAATAAAAATAAACAAGTGAAACAGTGAAAGGGAGAATAAGAGAGGAAATACGAAAAAATTCATGTACGATGGAAAATATTCAATGAATTCACATTCGACGACAAGAGCCGTATATGCAATTGTCGGATGACAAGAGAGTACCGAAGGTCAAGATTGCCCCCCCTCCCCCCCCCTTTTTCATTAGATGGACCTACAACTCAGTTCTTATGAACTCAAGTTCGAGAAAGGCACCTATATCTGCTGAAGAAACCTGAGTGACCAATAACGAAACAGAGTTTCTATCCAGCAAGTCACTGAAAAGGTGGACTTCAAATTACTTAAATCTGGGCTTTTCTCGCTGTCCTTGAGGTAGGCTGAACAAGTTCATGAAGGCATCGGATAAGGGAAAGAGGGGGGGGGGGGGGACAGGCGAGACAAGTCGGTTGATTTTTGTTTCAACTGTGAATTTTCTGTAATGTGCTCGAATTTCGCTAACGATAGTTGAGGATATTGACGAATAATCGCTTGCAGGCTTAGGTTACTCTCGTTTCACTTGGATATGACTGAGGAAATATGTGTATTGAAAACGACAAGCTTTAAAAGAAACAAGGGCAGATTGGCAAAAAAAAACTGTTTTTCCAGATATCGATAGCCATTTTCACGATGGACCTTCAACAAATCATACCGTCGAGATCATGCATGTGCCGTCTGCTTCCGGTTAGTTTCTTTGCCTGATTTATTTATTTATTTATTTATTTATTTATTTATTTATGCGTGCCGTGACGCGCCGTCGGATGTCACATAGCTACAAATAGAAATGAAGTAGGCAATAGGCTAAGAAACGGAAACTATTAATGTACTGAACAATAAACATACCTAAGTACATGAAACTAACTAACAAGGAAAGGCTCCCGGGTCACCGTGGCCATTCAAGATGAGTTGTATATCCTCCTATGTAGTTTCGAACGGGGATCTCAGATCTGCCCTCCAAATCTGCTAAACGATTCTGGAAAGGAAGTTACGGAGGCCTGAAAGTCCTGAAAGATACGGCGCAAAGCGCAGGTGCTGGTCATATATGACTCGAGAAAATGCGCTATCAGTGGTCGGATGGAGCAGCTGGTAGCGGACGGGCTACAGATTGGGGCATGAGGGTTCGAATCCTTGATGTATTTGCTAGTTTTGCTTTTGCTTTGAGTGTTTTCTAAACGTTTGCAAAACGCTTTTACGCTCCATTAAAGCATCCCGTGCCCCCCACTAATGAGTAATATGTTATTGGTTCTTTTCTGCATAATTGAACATTCTGCCCATCTTTTTTACCCTATTGTTCTGCGATTGTGAGGAATTTGGCGTTGTTGCGTAAAATGACTATGATATTCGTGTTCAGGGGCTCGAAATACCCCTCTGTGCAAATTTTCAGCCGAATCGAGTTTTTGGCCCAACTTCGGAAAATGGGGGGTGCCGAGGGGGTAAGTAGTAGTTTTTGAATTTTTTTTTTCTACAAAAAATCATGCAACCTAAACAAAGGTAATCTAGACATATCTATTACAGATGCTCATGACAAATATGGGCGTAACAGGCGCCAAATAAGGGCATTTTCCCGGCAAGGGTCAACGACTTCTCCTTCATTGAATGGGATGCCAGCCAATAGCCCATGAATTTTTCCGAAATTCGGTCAAGTTCTCGCATTGGCTAAAAACTTGTACAGTGGGGTGGTTTGGTCCCATAAAAACGAAAATGGATCTGATTTTGCGCGAAAACGTCTGGCTCGCGCGCTATGGGCTCACGAACTTACCGCGTAATAGTATTATTTGTTCAGAAAGACCTCCATAACTTCACTCCCTGGCCATTCAAAATCAATTGTGTAAGTTTTTATGTAGTTTTAAACGGGAATCTCAATTCTGCCCTCCAAATCTGCTAAGCGATTCTAGGAGTGGAGTTATGGAGGTTTTTTCTGAACAAATATTACGCGGTAAGTTCGGGAGCCCATAGCGCGCGAGCCAGTCGTTATCGTGCAAAACCAGTTTGTTTTTCGTGCTCAGGGAATGAAATTACCCCAAGCGACAAGTTTTTAGCCAATTTGAGAATTTGACCAAATTTCGGAAAAATTCATTGGCTAATTGGCTGGCAACCCATTCAACGAAGGAGAAGTCGTTGACCCATGCCGGAAAAATGCCCTTATTTGACGCCTGTTACGTCCATATTTGTCATGAGCATCTGTAATAGATATGTCTAGATTACCTTTGTTCAGGTTGCATGATTTTTTTTAGAAAAAAAAATTCAAAAACTACCACATACCCCTTCGGCACCCCCCATTTTCCGAAGTTGAGCCAAAAACTCGCTTCGGCTGAAAATTTGCACAGAGGGGTAATTTGAGCCCTTGAACACGAATATCATAGTCATTTTACGCAACAACGCCAAATTCCTCACAATCGCAGAACTATAGGGTAAAAAAGATGGGCAGAATGTTCAATTATGCAGTAAAGAACCAATAACATATTACTCATTAGTGGGGGGCACGGGATGCTTTAATGGAGCGTAAAAGCGTTTTGCAAACGTTTAGAAAACACTCAAAGCAAAAGCAAAACTAGCAAATACATCAAGGATTCGAACCCTCATGCCCAAATTTGTAGCCCGCCACGCTACCAGCTGCTCCATCCGAGCACTGATAGCGTATTTTCTCGAGTCATATATGACCAGCACCTGCGCTTTGCGCCGTATCTTTCAGGACTTTCAGGCCTCCGTAACTTCCTTTCCAGAATCGTTTAGCAGATTTGGAGGGCAGATCTGAGATCCCCGTTCGAAACTACATAGGAGGATATACAACTCATCTTGAATGGCCACGGTGACCCGGGAGCCTTTCCTTGTAAGTCTATTGAAGCATGAGTAATATATATACTATAGGCGAACAATTTACACAGAAACTGCACTTAGGATCGAAAAACAGCCCTACTCTCAAAATCTGGTGGACGAGTAAGTAGCATTCCCCGACGTTATGTTAAAAGCTGAGGGTGAAGTGGAGCTACCCACAACACTGGACCAGTGCACAATCTCACATACCCGTAAGATTTGTATTGTCAAATCAGACTCTGGTCATGAGATATCTGGGATGGGTACGGCAGCTAATGCCAGCACCAGCCGGCCATGGTGCCCTTACGCCACAAGCGGGGTCATGGGAGTTTTACCTGAACTTCGAAACACGGGTATACCGGCCACCCACGTGGAACAGGCAAACTTGACATAAGCCACGTCACACCAGACCAGTATCGCAGACCAGAGCGAGTTTTACAAGTAAGGAGCTTGTAGGATGCTAGGCACTTGTTTTGTAGATAACTCCACAGTTCTCTTCCTTTTTCTTGCTGGTTTTTATTTGTAGCAAATGACGACCGGAAATGCTAAGTCACTCTACCACTTGTAAGAAAGTCACGTAGAAGAATGAACAAAGTAGACAAAGGGTTAGGAAACATCTTCTAAACCAAGAATCTCCAACAGGTTCAACCTATTCAGTGCAGCTTTAAAGGTGAGGGAGTCTTTGGACGTCAAGACAGAAGAGGGTAGTTTTGAGATCCAACGAGTGGTGCGTAATATAAAACTGTTATAACGTAGTTTTTTGTGAAATCTGCCCAAGCTGTGACCAAACGTCTGAAAGCCGCCTCGACGACCATTTGTGGGACGAAAAATCCAAAAATTTGAAGGGCGGAGACGAGTCTCTCCATCCAGTATCTTAAATGCAAGGATTAAATCTGACAGAATTCTTCTGTGGAAAAGACTCTTCAAATTAAACTTTCGAAGACGAGCTTGGTTAACTTGGGCTAGGGAATAGTCTGTAGTACAAAATTCTAGTGAACGTTTTCTGTACTTTTTCCAGCCTTTGTATGTCTTTGACTAGATACGGGCTCCAAATGGGGCTACAGTATTCTACGACGGGTAGGATGTACGATTTGAAGAGCCTGATCCATACGGTGACATCAGCACAATGAACGTTTCTAAAAAGAAGATGGACCAACCTGATGGTATTTCTGGCTCCAAACCAACGTTTCTACGTCGAAAATGTGTGCCTTCTAAGCGTACTCCTAAGTTTAGAAAACGTCCAAATGAAATACCGTAATCAAATCTGTCACCGCACGTATCTAGATTATCCAAGCATCACTCGGTTCTAGAAAATGTTGCGATCAGTGCAACAAGGTATGAAAAAAGGCCAAACCATCAGGGCAAGGTAAAGGGAAGGACAATCCGAAACAACGAAGCCCTAAGAGAAGAATAATATACCGTTAATTTTGATATTTGGCGTTAGATCAAGCGTGTTGTGTGCGGCAACACTGTTTATTTGACGTCTGGTATTTGCTATGAGACGCTTCCAGTGATTAGCTCACACCGGTCTGACGCTTTATAAGCCTCGACTTTTCTATGCCACGGGTCTTCTCAAAGGAAAAGTTTCAGTTGATGTACCGATGCAGACACGTACGACATCGACGACGTCGTCCACTATCACATCAAGTACAGAGCATCTGAAGTGCGCCATAAATGAGACTGTGGTCGAATGCGGTAGAGTCTGTGAAGCGGACTGTGTGTCGATCTTCACCCGATCTGATTGTGACGATTGTGGATCACCGGCTTGTGCCTGTATGCAGGGTTATGCACGTAATCCACAGGGCATATGCGTTTACTGGGGAGATTGCCCCGTAAATAGTTAGTTATTTTAAAAGTGAAAAGCTAGAAGAGCCTTGAAAAATAGCCCCATTACAGATTCGGCCGCAACAACCAGCACCACCACTGCCTCTACAACCAGAAAGAAGGTCGAAAAACCTACAAAACTCAAAGGTACAGTAATCGGATTGCACTGGGTCTTTCGAAACTTTCTTGATTACTCATCAGGTCGTCTGTGAAATAGGGCTCCGTCCAGGAAAATTAGAATTATCGTCCCCACTTTGATTTCTCGGCGCCATGACGGCTGGGAAGCCGAATCAATGCGTCCGAACCCCAACCTGGCTGCAGTGTTTCCACGATTTGTGGAAGAGGAAAAATCGAATACCGTGGGAGGCTGGTCCGTGTTGAACACCTCAAACACATCGTTATCAGAGGAGCATATTTCGGAGTAGGTGAAAGCGAGGCGGTGTCTCTGAGTCATGTCTAGCACTAATATAGCCTCTCTCCAGCATCTACCCTCACTTCAGTGAAGGCTACTCATTAGGGTATACACCCCAGCACGAGCTGTGCTTTCAAATAAGAACTTGGTATAGGACAGAAATGCGTCCGTTATCAATAACCCAAAAAGGGTGCTGCAGAAATTGCGGCTTTGAAACCGTGGTAATTGAATAGATGGCACATCCCATATATCCCAAATATGCTTATCAGCTATGCACGTTATGCCGGGGCCAGGTGATGTAGAGGCCACCGCTTTTTTCATTCATCGACCTGAAGGAATGTAGGACCTCAAAGATTGTGCAGCATTGAGCTTGATTCCTGGACTATGCCGATGGAACCTGCCTGATTTGACAGCCCGTCCACTATTCACGCTTTTGTAACACACAGTTTTAACGGACATCTCATGGCACATTTTCCAGTTGGCGGCGACGTTTGCTATGGCGATTTTCGTTATCCAACTGGTTGCTCTGACTGTGACTACAAGCTATCATGGAACTATGTTGAAGACTCTGATGATATTGAATTTTCGTTGGAAACGAAGCTAATGCAAAACTCTTGGACTGGTCTAGGTCTAAGCAAAGACGGCTCAATGGTCAGTATCCAGTCGCATCGCTTACAGTAATCGAAAGAACTGAGCAATTGGCTTTAGGTTAACGCGGACATGATGATTGTGAAATCTTTTGGAGGAGTGCTCAGTCTTCATGATATGTACAGTCACGGTTATGGAGCGCCATCAAAAGATCAACAACAAGACCTTTTTACTCCCAACGTGGTGAGCCTCGTGTCCAATTTTTAGTAATTCAAGAGCGTTTCAGTGGTTTTTATGAATTTTCAGATTGGAACGCATGCAAATGGAGTGCTTCGAGCTCAGTTCCTGCGAAAACGGAAGACCGGTGACAAGAACGATAAGTCATTCATGAATGAATGCTGGAAGATGATGTTCCCAGTGACGGGAGGAAAACTCGACGAGGTTAGTTTGAGATTGAGATCTCCGAAACAAGGAATATGCGGGAAGAATAACCTGATATTCAGAGCGGAAACATCACTGCACATATCGAAACACCATTGGTGACTGAAACGGAGGTCTGCATCAAGAGCTGTCGGGAGCAGAAGGCGGACAACGGTGAGCTGGTCTAATTTATTGCTAGAGTTTTCTGAGAAATCTGCTGCTCTGAATAAAGGGAAGGCGCTACCATTTTGTTTATTTATAGTGTTTCGTTTGAAATGAAAACGGTGGTGTTGAATGGTATATAATAGCGTCAGTTGATTATAGACCGTAGGGGTTGTAGATGATATACTTGGTCGTGTTTTCTCGCATGTAGCGGTCAGTGCCACACAGATCTGTGATGTGTGGCGGTCATACGCAGCACATGACGCTTAACTGGAGGCCGTGAGATGTCAGTACGCTCTCGTTAACTTTTTTTGAGTGCGCTCTTTACTCGAATGGAACCATACAGTGCTTACTTTTTGGGGCAAGCCCCCAGGATTTTGTCCTGTGGGAAAGCTTCAGTGGACATCCTGCAAAGTGGTAGACGGCTCATACTAACCACCGTTGGTGCTCACTAGTTAGGAAGAAGGAGATGGAGCACAACCAATAAAAGGGTGTGTAGCGCAGTCATTAGCAAAAATCCGCCTGCCACCTTTCAATGTTGTGGTCAGGACACTCGAAATAAGTCCCCGGCGCCACACGAATTGAGCAACCGTGAACAGTGAGTGCCTTGTTGCTTCTGCTGTGAACTGGGCGTGCGCAAAGGGAAGCGGCCGTCATTTCGAATGTACTGTGCCCACACGTGTTCAAGTTGTCTACAAATGCACTACATTTTTTTTAGAAATTCAACCATATTCATTCATTGGTTACACCTACCTTACTCGTCATTTACGCATGAAGATCTCATTTTAGCAAACTCTGCATGTGAAAGTTCTTACCAATACCCTATTGGCTGTTCTGGTGATGACTGTGAATACCGAGCATCGTGGTCTTACGATAGTGTCAAGAACGACATTCGTATCGAGATTTCCAGCAAAAATATCGGCAGATGGACTGGGATTGGATTTTCCAAGTAAGTTTTATATAGCTATTTTCTATCGTAAAAAAAATTCATATTTATTTTCCAGAGACGGTCAAATGACAAATTCTGACATCTACACCGGATGGGTTTACGAGGGTAAAGCTTTCATCACGGATCGTTTCGCATATGGAAGACAGTTGCCCGCGATTGATCCCGCTGATCGACAGGATATTTACGATATGGGAGGGAAAATCGTGGACGATGTTCAGGTATGTGGATCACATCAGATGGATCGGTTCTTATTTTGAACATTCCTAAATTTTCAGACGTTGTGGTTCCGTCGTGCTGTGCTTACAAAGGACCGTCTGACTGATTATGCCCTTGACCAATGCTGGCATTTCCTTTTCCCTGTAGGAGGTGGACGTGTACTGGCAAGAAAAAGCAGTGATTTCACCAATCCCAGGACTCCTATAGGTGAGAACAAAGTAATTTTTATTTGATGAGCCCAGCCCTCTATAAGGTACCGTACTCCAAATTGGTGGCTATTTCAGGTTACCACGATCTCTATCAACCACGCGTTTCCCCGACCAAAATTTGTATCTGTGACGCAGATGGAGTGCAGATTTCTGCTGCTCGAAAACGTAGTCGACGTCAGGCAGTACAAGTGAATTCGCCTACTACAGCTCCAAGACGTACGCTTAACACATTTATCGATCGTAATCGATCAGTTATTGGGTGAAGTCT
Organism: Trichostrongylus colubriformis; assembly: GCA_963978905.1. NCBI lineage: Eukaryota > Metazoa > Nematoda > Chromadorea > Rhabditida > Trichostrongylidae > Trichostrongylus > Trichostrongylus colubriformis. The sequence goes on from OZ022257.1 coordinate 16,445,535, forward strand.
CTGGTTCTAAAATATATTTTAAGCGAACGCTATGGAGTGTACGGACATGGTGGTTGGTTCGGTTGTGGATGGCCGTGGGCGAGTGCGTGACTACTACTCACCATCAAAGGTATATCTTGAATAACTCAAGGCTTCAAGGCAGAGGTCATCGAATTTAATTAGACAAGAAGTGTAAATACTCATAATGGAAAAGGTGAAAGGATGTGAATGCCACATAACACGGTCGTAAAAGTGCTCCGACAAAAACTTCTGGCAGTCGCCCCCTCCCCAAAATAGACGTGTTATACGCTGCACATTATTACAACGTAGTAAAATTACCGGGTATAATAAATTTGGCAAATTGGGGCATTATGATAGTAGAGGTGCTCCGCATATAAGAATAGAGAAAGAACGACATAAAACTGAGAAAAAATCGAGGAATGAACCCGAAAACTCCTCTTCTTCCCCGCATTCCTTTGCGTCACTAGCCGGGGTGGATGCAGATAGACCATAGGCTGGATCAGCCGGCAGCGATCGTTTTTCTGCCCATCCCCGACGACTCGCCTGGATGCAGGACCCCAGGACGACATGCCGTGCTGCGGGATCGTCATAAGACTCCAAACCCCATTTTTTCAATGCGATTTTCGCCACATATGACCTCTTCTGAAGTAGGAGACTCGCGTTCAGAGAATATGTACTCCCAGATCTCAGTTTTCCCTTACCTCCAGTGGTGCCCTCAAGAGGATACTCGGCTTCATGAGCGCGGCAGTGTTATCACATACCGGTGAATTCTCTCGGTCTCCAGAATGAACGACAGATTTTTTCCTGCTTCAGGCTACGCCACGCCCTGACTCAATGTTCGGAGGATCGGATTCGCTTACTGCAGCTGCCGCATTTAGGGAAGACGGTATCACGACAGTTGTGTTCCGAAAGAAGCTTGAAGGTGATAGTGATCGTCCTGTCGAATGCTATTTCCCCATTAGACCTTGAAGAACTACTTTTGATTTCAGCTGCTGATGAATTTGATCATTCTATCAAGGGACCAATGACGGTCATATGGGCAAAAGGAGCTGATCCGGATAACTATCAACATACTACCGGAGGTAGGCTGAGTGGGGTGGTTATCTATTTTCATCATAGGACCTAGAAGAACTGACCGTGATTGTTGTTTGGCTTGGCATTGGCTATATGTGATTTATGTAGATATGAAATTTTTATGGAAACTCAAACCCCCATGCGCTTTTCTCTTCAGCCATGACAGATTTTTTATGATGGTCCTTAGGAGACGGTTGAACGCCGTCTATAGACCTTTACGATGACCCTCCACTTTGTTAAAAAAAGGCGGGCCTTATAAAGAACGATATAGTTTTTTTTTTTGAGTTAGCCTGCATAACTTTTGGTTCAGGAGCACCAGTCAAAGCCGATCCGGATTTCTTCACCAGCAGTTCTTTCAAGTATCACGGACGTAATCAGCGTGGTGTGCTCACAATCGACTTCTTCAAAGGTTTCAAATATTTTCCGTTCAAAAAAAATCTGATCACGAAGTTTAAAACCAGTCAGGATCAGGAAGGAGCCCAGACGACTGGTAATTTTGACAATTTCAGAGTCCAAGAAAGAGAAGCTCAAACACGGTCTTCACATTGACGCCTCTACATGCTCGGGAAGCTTTTCGTTCCCAGCCGATTGTATTGAAAGTGACAGTGAATCATCATGTCAGTACGTACTACGATGGGTTAGCGATGGTGAAGTTGCCAGATTTAGCGTTGAGGTAAACTCTTAAGAGATATGTCATTTTCCAGCACGCTGACGAGTATCTTGTTCAAATAAAGTGCAATGCATGCTCAATAAAATTGATTTGTTAAAGGAGTTGTCCACGAAAAAAGAGTTCCTCTGTTACTCATATATTTATGTTGTATTTGCCTAATAAGGGCCGCATGCAAAGTTTCACGCGAAAAAGCGGAAACTCGGCTCAGATACAGCTCCCTGGATTTTCGGGCGGGTGGGCGGGGTCTTTGAGCGAAAGCCCCGTACCGTCGTCCGTCCCGGGCTGTATCTTAGCCGGATTCACATTTTTTCGCATAAAACTTTGTATGCGGCCCGCATTAGGCAATTACAACGTAAGTATATGGGTAATAGAAAAACTCATTTTGCCGTGGACGATTCCGTAAAGAAATGCTATAAGAAAATCGCGTCTTTAGCCAGCTCAGGGACATGAGGGCGTGACCAAAATTCCCCTCGGATACAAATTGTTTGAAAACACATTGGTCATGGTGCAATGAGACAGGACAGCTATTGGCATAGAAGCTCCCTGTTCCAAACGCAGACTCTTTCGACTGAAGATGTGCTGCAACATCGACGATATGGGAATAATTCCTCGAATTTTTTTATGTAGATTTCTTCAACCGTCGGATTTTTTCGGCCGATATCATGGGTGTAGTGTGGATCAAGCGAAAAGACATCCATTCAATTGACAGACAATACCCTACTTTTCGATTATTATGAGATCATTCCGATTGCTGTAGTGTTTTAGGCGATGATGAAAGCTTCTCAATGGGTCGCAATTGGCTTTTCACCTGACGGAGGAATGGCCGGTTCAGATGCGGTGATCGTTGGTATCCAGAGGGATAATGTAATCACAGTGACCGATCAGTTCATGCCCAACTATGGTCGTCCAATTATTGACGAGCAGCAGGACATCTTCGATGTTGAGGTGCACTTTAACTTTTGTCTAGTATATTCGCAGAAGTTAAGTGAAAGAATTCGTTTCAGACTAATTACTACGACGGAATGCTCACGGCAAATTTCTCTCGCGAACTATTCAGTGATGACAAGAAGGACGTTAACCTACAGAACTGTGTGCATCTACTGTTCACGACCACTGCAAGTCAGATCGAGCCCACTGGAGAGATTCGCAAGCATGGAGAGACACCAATCGCCAGTCAGACCAAGGTAAGACCAGATTTTGTTTGAGAGCTTGCGAGCCTTTGCCGCGCCGTGAGTGTCTTGCTAGCACCCTTACGTGTGTGCATGTCCTTTTGAAGAGTATAAGAGAAGTACGAAAATTTCGTGTTGTGTGAGAATGCAGACAACGAAATGCCAAGCTGACTCATTTTTCGGAAGCATAGAACACCTGCAACTTGTCGGCAAATGTTCAGTACCCAGCCCTCCTAGGATCTAATCTTTATTTTGAATTTATTTTTGCTGCTGTGGTCTAATTCCGTTCCATATTCGTCCCTGTAGTCCACTACTAACCATTCTTTATCCTTAAATCACCTAGTCTGTGATCCGCCACTGTCTTTCGGCTAGTTATCAAAGAATCTTCAGCCTTTCAATACCTGTAGAATGTAATGAAAAGCCCGTCTGCAATAATTTTTGGGCGGGAAAGCTTCGAATAGTGTCTTCAATCAAAGAAACCATTCAGGTCTGCCTGAACACCTGTTCTGAGTTGCCATCAACGTCGAAAATCCCGAAGGACCACTCCAAAGAGGCTGTCAACGTGTCCACAGAGCCGTTCACGACGACAACTACAAAAGCTATTGTCGAGACGAAAACGAAGGTTACCACTCATGTCCAAATGCCACCAATCATCAAGCCAGCTCGTGGGTTTCGTTTCGATTTTTCACTGTGCAGCGGCACCCACTCCCACTAGCCCCCTGCCCTCGATTTGAGGAATGTCATATCAGAATGAAAAAAAGATTCGAAGCGGTACAGGTCACTGCATCCGTGGCTACAGTAGCCTTGAGCGTAAAATTATTGTGCATAAAAGCTTAGCAGTTGAGCAGCATACAATGTACGCTTGGCTCTCGTGTACGATTATATCGTGGAGTCCGTATAATATAGATGGAAGAGGTTACTATTGATGCGATGTAGGCGCGTAAGTTACTGTAGTCGAAGAAGACCTGTGTCGAGTATAATCCTCCAAGAAAAAAGGGTTTGCTGATTCTGAGGTTTTTCAAAGGTCTCCCAACCAGTAACTAAGACAATGTTTCACTAAAGGCTTTTATCAATATAAGCCTAGTTAATAAGTCAATAAATGAATTTAGCTCCATTTGTCATCTACGAGCCTACAGAACCGATCAAGTCTCGCTATCGCTTGCGTGTCCGTATTCTCAACAAGGAGTACATACCAGCGTTGGCTGATCCACAATCTGAATACTATCAAAGTTTCACGAAAACTGTCACCGATGCGGTAAGTAGTTTGCTCTTTCACATATCTTGTCCTCAGTAGGGCATAATTCGAGTCTAATTCAGGTCAATGCTCTGTTGGAGAAGCGATGGAAGGGCATGCAGGTGTCGAAGTTGATTGAATACTCCAAAGGATCAGTGATTGCCGAATTCGAGGTGGGACTTATCTGATTCCGGGGATTACACGAAATATTTTGAACATTACAGGTGGTTTCCGTGGCCGATGTACCTCGTCCGATAGAGGTGAAGAGTCTGTTCGAGGAAAATGCTGTACGTGGAACAATTGGAGGATTAGCCATCGAGCCCAGCACAGTCAAAGCCTACTCTATTGGTTTGTCTCTTGGAATACCCGTTTGCGATTTTTTGCCAAAATTATTGAAAAAAACATTGCAGAGGCTACTCCTGCAGAAGAACCCGAGTTCGGAAAGGCCTTTGTGCGAAATTTGGTGATCATCGGAGCTGCAGCTTTACTCTTGATATTCGCCGTCGCGTGCACTTGTTGTTTGCTTTGTCGAGTGAGGAAGTCGTCAAGATATGTGAGTTCATCCTTTCGTTGCAGTGTGCAGCAAGCCACTCGAATTGGGTCAATCCACATAAGCAGGACGTTGGCCTCTCCCTTCCCGCGGTCAATCGGAATAGGATCAGTAAAGTACTTTTCGCGAGCGATGACCCAAATTGCGTGGTGCGGTTACCCAATTCGAGTGTGTTATCGCACATCACTTTTGTTTCTTCCGCTGCCTAGATAAATCTTGGATATTTCAGAGCTCTTATCCGGTACCTCACCCAACTCCATATCTCTACGGAAATGGTAATTTCTATAGAAACCATTTTTCTGATTAGTATGTCCAGTTTCATTAATGTTGAACTGACCTTTACCTTTAGGGCTAGCCAAGGGTCCAGCTGGTTTCGATAATGCCGCATACTTCAATCACCAACGGCACTACTCTCAAGCAACGACTGCATCCACCAAAAATGGAAGCAGTCCTCAATCAGCAGAATGTCGTGGAGATCCCCCAGGCGGCATCGGAGAGACCACATACCAGGAGTGGTATTCTAAAGTAAATCGGTTGTATCCACACTGCTAGTGGAAGTTCATGATTTTAGTTATAGGTTGGATCTAAACCCGCATCGCAACATCACGAGGAAGCTCCAGTAGCCACCACCCGTCCTCCATCAACAACTCCATACGTCTCCTATCCAAATGATCCGTCCGGTTACTATACCCTGGGCGGTGAACATCGAACGGAATCAAACAACAAGCATTTCCGATCTCCGTTTTGAGTTCTCTATCGAATTGTGTCGTAATAATTTGCCATTACTAAGTACATAGGCACTGAAAGTATTATTATAATTGAAATATATTGATTGAATGTTCCTCCTCAGATGTTTCCCTTTTCCAGTTCTACTGATGCGTGTTGTTTTTTGTTTGTTTGTTTTTTTTTCGTGTTTTCGCTTCGTTGCTACTTCTACAAGTATTGAATACTACGATCACGTACGAAAATATAGTAGGGTGCTTAGTGTGATCTTCTGCCTTGTCAATCATTCCCAAAGTCTTCAGTTTTCTATGAAGCACAGTTGTACGATTTTCTTTTGGTGATTTTCCTCCTGCCACATTATTGAAAACATAAATATAATTATGTTAAGATTGAGTGAATGCAAGGTTGGGTGGTGCAGTAATAAGTGGCGCTGGTCCCATTAGAATGAAGAAGTCTTGAATTGATGCCATTACAAGTCTTCTGTTCCACCGGTGTTGACGAAATGACATCAGATCCGTCCTCCGCAATTGAATGTACATCATCGTATTCACTGAAACCAGGATTTGGAACGAAAATGGTTTGCGTAATATACCCCAAAAAAGGTTGATCAACGCCAAATGTTCAAAATTTCATCGACGCAAGGCCACAAACCCATAAAAGTTTCAAAATTCCATGAGAAATTCAGCTGTATCTAATGACCTATAAGTTCGAACCGACTTTTCATTGGAGACTGAAAACAACGGAAATTCGTTACGGGGCGGGGGGGGGGGGGGGGGTGGGGGTCGATCGGTCGAATTTTCGCGCCACCACCAGCGGCGAACGGCGCGGCCAGTGCGAGTCGTTTGGAATTTCACTCAAGACGCAGTGGGCTGGTGCCGTGAGAGACCTTCAAAGATTGCACCTATTTCCAGCGCGAGCGACTATTTGCTTTTGTTCTTATGCTTTCTGAGAGAACTGAAATATTAAAGGGAATTTCAATGTTATTGTTAAGTTGCTTTAGCAGCATTAGCAGTTGACGAAACCCATCATGATAACACAACAACAACAACAACCTCGGGTACAATACGAGAAGTGATAGCTATGCCTTTAATAGCCTTGAAGGACGATGGAGAGCTTATATTGCAGTCTTAGGAATTCCAACTAACAACATATTGCTAAAAATAGGTGCAATCTTTAAAGGTTCTTGACGGTAGCAGCCCAATGCGTCCCAAGCGAAATTCCAAACGGCGCTGTGTGCGACGCCGCAAAGCAAAAATTCGACCAATCGAACCCTGCCCTTACAGGGGTAGTGGGAAAGTGAGGAGAGAGTGGAGCAATGCCTGTGAGCTAGGGCATGCACCCAGCAACGCATGAAGAAGGATTCAGTAGAATGACCACTCGTGTCCTTCCCCTCCCCTCTTCCTCTTCGCAGAATATTTTGGTTGTCAGGAACTGAAATTCATAGTCATCGAGGTAGCGGCTCCGTACCCCGAACTGCGTTGTTTAAGTCGTGAGGGAAGTGTTGTTCGCTTTAACTCCGGGAGATCATAGTTCGGCTCCTCGGAGTGCATCTTTTCCCACAGAATAAGCGCCATTCACTACGACGCAATTTTAGAAACATGATGCATATCTGCTCATCTCACTACGGTGAAAGGGTAACGATTTACATAGCGCGATATCGTGAAAAGTCGACTATAAATCATCATGCCGCCTGAGCACTCTGCTATAGAAAAGCTGTTCAGTGTTTGGAAAGATAAGGCTCAGTTGGCTTGAGGGGTGTGAGGGAAGAGTGAGGCTTCAGCTAGCAATTCCTTCGATTTCTGAAAAACTATCTGTAAAAAATGCGGCGGTGCATGGCCGCTCCAAGTGGTGGCGCAGCATCCATTTTTCGAGTTTGGCCAAACCGGACCACCTAAGGTAGCCAACCACTTTTGCATGGGGAGGGCTGATACTTTTTATTCTAAAATACGAACGCTCAGCGCTTTCTGCTGTCATAAATAGAGCGCTTTTATCAAGTGAGACTTCGGGCAACTCATTTACATTTCTGCACTTCTACAACCAAAAAAAAATCGTTTCGTCCCAGGCATCACCTCCTCTTCTGCAGTGGTCTGATTTGTAGTTGCTTCCGTTGTGACTCGACTGAACTGGAACTCATGAGGCTCAAAAAGGGCCTTTTCTGATTTGTTAAATTACCCCTTATAATTTGAAAACTTTATAGAAGTCGAAGAAAGCCGATATTCAGAAAGAAAAACTTTTAATCCTTCTGAGGATCACCATACGTAAGTTGGTCTGAGTTGGGGCGCTTTCAAATTTGAACTGATCTTGTGAGAGCGCAAAACTGGCCACAACTCTCCTCACAACCTAATATCACAATTGTGAACGGAAACCACGTGTGTAATGCTATGGAGCGCATGCGAAGTTCGCGTAGGTTCTGTTTCATCGGAAAAAAGTCTCCTGAAAAGCAGCAGCCGAACGATTAGTGAAATGTGGGTTTCAAAGAAGTGATGTCCTGATTACATGCACGGATCCCTCATTAGCGTAGCAGGCGCGGTGACGGTTACGTGCTATTGAAATCTCATGCCCTCGTTTTAACCCTCAGTACTCTCAATTAGTGCCACTTTCCATTGTCTTGCCCGGAACCGTTTATGAGAACTCGGACTGCAACTCGTTTTCCCTTATTCTTGATTTCCATGGGGGCACGAATTCTTGTTTCTCGTTTTCGCAAAAAAAAAATGTTTGTAAAGATGCTCAAAGGAACCGTCCACGGTGGATGAGTTTTTGTGTTACGCATATATTTATGTTGTATTTGCCTAATGTTGGCCTCATGCAAAATTTCACGCGAAAAAATGTGAATCTGGCTGAGATACAGCACCACAAAGTGCGGTCCAGGTGGGCGGGGCCTCCGTGTAAAAGCCTCGTCCCGTCGTCCGCCGTGGTCGGAGACGCATTGTAGGAATAGAAGGTTACGTAAACAGTCCCACTCTCCGTTCCCAACGGCGGTGGACGACGGGACGAGGCTTTTACACAGAGGCCCCGCCCACCTGGACCGCACTTTGGTGTGCTGTATCCCAGCCACATTCACATTTTTTCACGTGAAATTTTGCATAAGGCCAACATTAGGCAAATACAACATAAGTATATGGGTAACACAAAAACTCATTTTCCGTGGACGATTCCTTTAATGTGGAAGATGTACACGTGAATGTGGTGTAACATGGTTCCAATGATTTCATGAGATACTTCTGGTTAAGCAAGTACTACCTGACGGTTTTTTAGCAAAGGAGAAATTTGGTACACGCTTAGCGCTGATTAAGTTGGCCAGAATGCGCCATGCATGTTAGGTGATCCACAATAGCAGACGGTTTAGGATTTGCAGTTCGGCCATACATGTGTAATTTATGGGTCATTCGATGTTCAAATAAGTTCCTAGCTCGCCAAGCAAAGCTGATATATGCGCATGATGTGAACGAAGTATACTCAAGACTCGTTCGATGCAGAGAAGAACCAATTGCGCTGAAAAATATGACGCTCGGGACCGCCTATTGCTCACACAGTAAACTTTCAAAAACGGAACACTTCGATTCCAGGATAAGTTGCAAGTGGACTCAGTTCACAACAAAAAATAAAATGCTATAATTCTTTTCGAAAGATTTGAATTTTAAATAATGAAGAATAATTCAATGGAATTCTTTGGGGGACTTGTGATAAAGAGTCAGTATGGTTTCCATTTCGCACGGGCCCTAAGGCGGAAACCGAGCAATAGTGAATATGCTCCTACTATGATCTTCAGTAAAGGAGGGGAGAAAAACAATGTTGTTAGTGTGTATATTCATATAAATTTACTCATTCGTTAATATAAGTCTTGGGATGTTTCATTCTTATTCAGTTGAAAATAATTGAAATTCAATTGAAATTGAAATTTGTAAAATATATCTAGTGATTTAGTTGCAATAGGTTGGGGTGTTGCAATAGTTTGTTCATACATATTAATCAACTAAAAGGTTACCATTTCTCTTGCTTTATTACATTACCTGTGTTGTCCTATTCTTTCTTTTCCATTTGGTTGACCGCTTGGGCTGGGAAGTTCATTACCGTGAAGTAGGCTTGGTAAAATCCTCATCATCCTCACTATAGTTTAACCCTTCGTGCTTACATACGAAGATCTTTTTTCTTGTTGTGGTAATATTCTACTTTGGAAATCGCCGCATTTATTAATTGCACTACATTCGAGAGATTACTGGGGGAGTCTTCTTAACCTTTTTGAAATAATTGCCATTTATATTTTATGAAATTGTTTCTATTAAGCATCTGAAAAGGCAAGCAATAAAAGTATCAGCGTAGAAACGTGGCTCTGCTTACTGTGCTTTGGTATTTTGCTTGTATAGGCTGTTGCTGTTCTGAGTATTTCGGAATAAATAGTGTTATGCTTAATATAGCAAGAAAGGCCACTCAACGAATATGAAAATCTTCCAGCGGAACGGTTGAAAAAATCTGTTTTGTATATATTTCCGTATTGATCTTGTTGTCTACAATGTTAACTCCTAGATCAAGGTAGTTACATTTTGCTTCATGAACACGAGTAATTTCAAGATTTAAAATCTCTATAACAAATTGTTGAGAGCAATTAAGATGTTTGTGTGTCTGCAACATGTGTTATTAATATATCGATCATGTATCGAAAAGGTTTGAATTGAATTTTTTAGTGTTGTGATATTAGAGGGATAAAATGTAGCCGTAGTAGGATAAAGTGAGGTCAGCTAAGAAAAGGCTCACATTGCTTTCTTGTGGCACTCCTATTTTTTCGGATGTGAAGTGGCTAAGAAAATGTACAGTTACTATTATTCAATAAGTAGTTCAGAAGACATATTGTGCCCGTAATTTTGTGATAATTGTAATTCTTGCATGACACTAAGTTGTCTGTAGAAGTTTTATGGTCATTACCTTGAATACCTTGAAGTCCGCTCTTCAAGGGTGGTCGCGCCATCCTTGCAGGACACATCCATGCCAAGCGTCACGGTTCCTTGCCACTTGTGCCATCTGTGACCAAAGATCTTCCTCATTGGGTCGCTCCATCTGGTTGGTGGTCTTCCCAACGGCCTCTTCACTCCACGAGGATACCAGTCGGTTACGCGACACGTCCATCGGTTATCGCTGAGGCGGGCAACATGGCCAGCCCATCGCTTCTTCGAATCGTAGATGGTTTCGATGACATCTCTAACACAGGAGCGCCTTCGGATCTTGCGACTAGGAATCTTTTGAATAATCGACACACCGCACATGGTCCGTTCCATAGCCCTCTGCGTCACTGCCAGTCTTTCCTCCTCAGCCCGAGTTGTATTCCATGTCTCACATCCGTAAACTAATGCTGGGAGGACGTGGGTATTGTACACTTGTCCTCGGGTCTGGGCGTCCAGCCGCTTGTCGGTGAGAACATCGCGATACTTGTTGAACGCTGCCCAACCTGCCTTACGGCGCCTGCTTATCTCAGCCGTGAGGTCGTTATTCATGGTGATTGCCTGACCAAGATAAACGTACGAGGAGACTTCTTCAACCACCGAGCATTCCAGGTGCAAACTGTAGTCCTCCACAAAACTGTTTTTCATCCACTGAGTTTTGCCTGGATGGATTTGGAGCCCGGTAAGACGAGCGGCTTCGCAAAGAATTCGCAACGAGTCCTCGAGATCACATGGCTTAGTACCGATAAGGATGATGTCGTCCGCAAAGAGCAGATACTGGAGCTTCTCACCATCTATATCAATGCCACAAGGTAGCTCGACGTTTCTCATTATGATCTCGAGAGCAGCGGAAAACAGCATCGGAGATATAACTTCGCCCTGTCGCACTCCTCGTTGGATTTCCACACGAACTGGACTGTTTAGCAATTTGATATCAGTGAAACAACCAGTATTGCACTGACGTATTACGTCAACGTATCGCTTAGGAACTCCGAACGATATGAGAGCATTGAGCACCGCCTGATGTTCTATCGTATCGAATGCTTTCTTGAAATCGATGAAGAGGAAGCATAACGGGAGCCGGTACTCTCTGCAGCGTTCCGTGAGTTGTGAGACGACATGAATGTGATCAATGGTCGAATATCCTTCACGGAAACCGGCTTGCTCCCTGCGCGTGTTGATGGTGAGAGTGCGGCAAATGCGGTTGAGAATAAGGCGAGAAAAGAGCTTGAGCACCACAGGCAGGAGAGCGATCGGACGATAGTTGGCCAGAACATCACGTGGCCCCTATTTGTGCACCAGGATGGTGTTAGATCCGAGCCAGTCTTGGGGAACCGTTCCCGTCGCGAGGATTTCCGTGAATACTTCAGCGAGCGGACGGGTGAGGAACTCCTCCAGACACTTTAAATGCTCGGCTCGCACGTGGTCTGGTCCAGGCGCTCTTCCTATCTTTGTCAGACGAATAGCATGCGCCACTTCCGACTCCAAAACTCGCCACTCCTCTCTTCCAGCTGCATCGTCACATGAGACAGTACACGGTCGAACTTGCACTTTGGTGGAGAACAGATCCTGGAAGAAACCTCGAATCTCCTCCTCCATATCCTCGCGACTTCGGGCAACAGAGCCATCTGATCTTGTCAAATACTCAGGAGAGACAGTCTTGAGGCGAGTGCTGATGATTGTTCTTTTGATGCTGATCGATTTTTGCGCCGCTTCCCTTGCTCTCCGTACGGCGTATTCACGATAGTCGCTCTCCACTCTAGCGCGAATGACCTTGTTCAGCACCGTGCGAGCCACTGGGTCCAGAGAACTTATCAGCCTTTTTCGAGTAGCCAGCATCCGTAGGGTCTCATCACTTAGCCGTAGGCGTGGCTTACTTAGAATGCGCTCCGAAGCAGCTTCAACAACGTTCCGGATGGCAGAGATCATCTTCCCATATCTGGCATGAACGTTTCCATCACCACCGGAGAAGTCTGTCGTGGAAGCGAGCGTCCTTAACGTGTTCTCGCGCAACTCAAATCGAGCTCTTCGTGAGTAACTGGCAGCTAGTCGTCTCTTTTCTTTTTTGAGATCCAACGCAATGGTCGCTCGGACTAGACGGTGATCGGAACCGATGTTAAAATGCGAGCTTCCGATGACTGTGACGTTGTGGCACAGGCGCAGACAGTTTGTCATAATGAAATCGATCTCGTGAAATGCTTGCCTGTTAGGAGTATGCCACGTCCATCGACCTCCCTGACGCTTCTCGAAAAATGAGTTCGCCACCCATAGTCGACATCGTTCGGCGAATAAAGCCAGGGCATCACCTCGAGAATTTCGTCCAGGTCTCCCATAGGGACCCACGAAGGTCTCCCCGGGCTCGCCTACGCCCAGATGAGCATTGAAATCGCCAGCACAAACAACAAAGTTCCCTTTTGGGGAGGTACTGATTGCTCTTTCAAGCGCGTCGTAGAACTCCTCAACAGCGTCATCGTCATAAGCGCACGTGGGCGCATACACAGACAGAACCTTTAGCGTCGCCTTTTTGCCGATATCGAGCACAAGCATTGCGATCCTCTCTGATAAGGCTTCACAATATGCGACACGAGCCGCCAGTAGCGGTGATACGATGAAACCGACGCCACCAACTCTGCCTCCTCTTGAAGCAGCTCCTAGTACGACTTCGTGACCGGTGTGCCATTTCCACCTTCCCGCTTCTCGCCTTCGTGTCTCCTGGATGCATGCCACGCTTATAGCACATCTGTCCAACTCCGAAATTAGCTGATCAATCCTGGCGTCGCTGTTCAGGCCTCGAGTGTTGACAGTGCCGATATTCAAAAAACAGTTTGGCAGATCGCTTGCCGTGAGATTTCTCCCCCTCTGCCGTTGCCCCCTCTGCCAGGAGGGGCGTTGGCCGCACGGGACTGAGGGTACTGCATTTTGAACTTTATACATGGATGTTGGTGGCCTGGACATACCCCTCACCGCCTAGCCATATCTGGCGGTAGCACCACTGCCGGAAGTGGACTCGTCCAAGAGGGGGCCCGTTTTTAGCCTCACTCGACACGTCGTTGTTCCGGCACCAACGGAAAGCAACTTCAAGTGAGTTTGCACCACCCCACCGCTTTGAGGTAACGGGGCTAGGGATGGTTATGGTCATTACTACCGAGGAAGTTTTTGTCACTGTCTAAAAAGTCTTCTCGTATTCTTAAATACCGCTTCTTCCCTCCATATTGCTTTCCAGTAATCTCTTCTGTACATTCACATGTAGTACAAGTCCACACGCATCTATAGGTATTATTGTCTTACATCTCCCGGATAAACTTTTTCGGCAAAATAAACATATCAAAGGTCAACCTCATTTTCAATTCCAATTTTTTTCTTTGAATGGTGTTAGACAGGGAAAGGAAAGGGTGATAATCCGATGGAGCAAGATCAGGGCTATAAGGCAGCAATTTTTATCCAAGCTCGAGAATTTTTTGGTGAGGCAAATTTTTGGCAAGTCTTCCCACTATTGAAAGAGTGACTCGCCAAAAAATTCTCGAGCTTGGATAAAAATTGCTGCCCCATTCACCCCATCGGATTATCACCTTTTCCTTTCCCTGTCTAACGCCATTCAAAGAAAATTTTTGTATTGAAAATGAGGTTGACCTTTGATATGTTTATTTTGCCGAAAAAGGTTATCCGGGAGATGGAAGACTATAATACCTATAGGTGCGTGTGGACTTGTATTACATGTGTATGTACAGAAGAGATTGCTGGAAAGCAGTTTGGAGGGAAAAGCGGTATTCAAAAATACGAAAAGACTTTTTAGACTACCCTATATTTTCGCATCTAGTAGATTGGTGAGCATATCGGTGAAGTCAGCTGAAAAGTTTCATATATCTCATTTTTATACTATGAAGTTGTTCACTAATATTTATGTTATCAGCTGCTTAACATCCAATAAATTTGGTGTTTCTACTTCTTATGGTATTATTGTAGTTCATGAAGTGTGTTTTAGCGAACTCAAGAGCTCACTAAATGACAACGAAAGTGATGTAAGACGTCTGATTGTCGACCCTGTAGTGAATCGAATTCGATGAGTGATTTGTGCAATTTGGGACAGCATAATTATAGGTACAGTTGGATCCGTCATATTTTTGATAGTGTTATTACTGTTAAACGTTTGGCGTTTGCAATGTGACATGGTTTACAGTGTCTGTGTATATATAAGAATTATCAGCTTTTTGGATGGCTATGATGGAATTGTTGTTATATTGGATACTCACTTCTTTTATGATATTCAGTGGGTAAATCATTTTACATACGATTCTGTAGTTGTTATTAGCTTTCTCTAGTGGACAAAAAGTGTTGCGGTAACTTTCTAGTTTATTCTCGATATGGTAATCCACTATAGATGTAGTACAAGCCAGCCCGTGAAGCTTCGAGCTTTGAAGTGATTTTCAACTAAAAATTATTTGTACCTGATTCAATGGCTCGGGTCCAACTAATTTCTAGTTGAAGTACTATACACAATAATATGGGAAAGCAAGCGAACATCGCCGTGTCTTTCAGTTTAGCCCATCAGTGAACGGCTCAAAAGAGATATACATATATACATACCAGCTAAAAAAAACAACGTTGAAGAGGGGGGGGACATGTATACAATGATGGGACATATACATGCAATAGACTGGGCGACGTGACATAGTTCGCGCGCGAAGTGCAAAGGGGAGCAAACCGTCCATGGGTAGGAAAGAATCTTGAGACATGAAGGAAGAAAAATGAGAGTGATATAGACCGAAAAGGCAAAAACCTCAAAACGTTACTATTTTGGCAAAGTATGTGGTTGAAAAGCGATTTCCCTTTTTGTAACTTGAAGGACAAAGCGTAAGCTTCGTCGTAAAGTATTGATGAAGAAATCAGCATTTGCTGATTTGAAATCTTGCGCTGTAATCACTGAAAAGCTCGATGATTTTACAGGACAACGGGCGACCGCATAATGAGATGTATCTAGTATCGAGATAATCGAGTATTTAGTATCGACATCGGTTGGCCCCTATCATTCAACAGTAATTACCTATTCGCACCTTGATACTATTATGACTCTGAATGAGTGCTGTATGCATGCCTCTCTCATCTTGACGATCGAAAGCTTCATTCGTCAGGTGTTCTGAAATCACGAGGTAAACCATCAACCGCATCTTGAGCAGACATTCTGGAATGAAGAAAGTGAGGCAAAGCCAAGAGCACTTCCCAAAGGATGCCCGTGTTCATCAGTAAGGGCCGCTCGCTGATCATCGAAGAGGGCCGCAGTCACATTGAGCGTACAATCGAGCTAATGATTGACCGTTGTACCAATCTGGCTAAACAAAGAACCTCACGCTATCTGAATGACCTTTCGTATCAACAGATGAGGTTACACAACTGTTTCCTTCACACGGTTCTCCGTATAGTGCTAATCCTTACTGTCTGCTCATAGCGACTGTTGGTTGTTACAGTACCGCAAGTATCGTGTCATGACCTACAGTCAATGAATGGCGGGCATGTGATGAGGCCGCGGTCATACTCTACCTGTCTGCGGTAGGGCGTGGCCGCGTATCTTGCGTCTCCACACTGCCTCGTTGCCTGCGTCATCTCTGCACCTCCCCCGTGCCACTCTCTCTCGCTGCCTGTGAGAGAGAGTGTCACGGGGGAGGTGCAGAGATGACGCAGGCAACGAGGCTGTGTGGAGACGCAAGATACGCGGCCACGCCCTGCCGCAGACACGTAAAGTATGACCGCGGCCTGATGCCACGTGGCATGTTTGTCATTTATTGACTAGTCTGTATACCGTGCAAGCGTTTGGTCGCACTTTTTTTTAATCTCTGCTGTTTACTGTTTATTCATCTGTCCTTGAAGTCTCGCTGTTCTCACCAGTCAGAAGGTCGTTTAAGATTTCAAAGCCTTCTTTGTGTTGTCACATTTGGTTAAGGGGGGAGAAGGTGAGAAAGGGATTTGTTTATGGTGGCTGTACTGAGTTATGCGTCTCGGCTTGAAGAGGCAATGGTTCTATGGCAGTCAGGGGTAGGGGCATCTTCTAAATGAAAGGTCCCACATCTAAGCATTTTTGAGCGATCTTTGAGGGGCAGTCTGCAACGCAAACGTACATTTCTGCTCAAGCCACAGAGCTTGGATGAAGGCATCTTTCCCATTCTAACTTAGGTAAAAAAAATAGGGCGTTGTGGGACCCTTCCCCACTCATTGGATAGCACCGAGAAAGCTTTTTGGCGGTGCAGAAATGGGATTTGAGCGCCGCTATAGTTGTAAGGAAGTCTCTTTAACTGTGGGGGGGGGGGGGGGGGGGGGGGAGACGCAACTCTGCGTCAGATTTTCACCCACGTCAAAGTTTCTTTCCCTCCCTAGGCTTAGGCTAAAGCAGAGAGACCTATGCTTTGAGAGATGCTCTTTCATGTGGAAGGAGGGGATATCAGTTTTTTAGCCTAAGCCTAGGGAGGGAAAGGAGCTTCGACGTTGACGCAAAGTTGCGTCTCTCCCCCCCCCCCCCCCCCCTCCCCGACTTGAACTGACCCGGAATTTTTTTCCCACAACGCTTAGGCAGAAATAAGCGCTTGAGTATGCAGATTGATGACTGTATGATACTTTCCTATCAGCTACAGTAGCATCGGAATGGGCTTTATATCTAGATGAAGTACGAATGTTTCTTGCTCTTAATTCAGGTGAATTTTCTCGGTACAGGAGACGCTGTGGGCATGGGGGTCCTGACCGGCGTGAGTGCTTGCCAAGCTAGACGATCAGAACTTCAGGGTAAGTGAGACAATTGACGAAGACAGATGCAAAATCGCGAAGTATGACGGCGGCCATAGAACTTCCTATTGGACTGGCGCCAAACGACGCTATTCTGGGATCCTGGGATTCTGCAAAGCTGCAACTTGTTTTGTGTGCGGAGTCGCAGCATCGCGAAACTGTCAAATGTGACGTCGACCTTACTGTGGATGAAGCTCGGTTTTTGTCTTTTCATGCCTGTTTCACGGACTAGCCTCTTAGGATATTTCTTATTTTTCAGGCGATCCTCAAATTTCCACTCTAAACATGGCCGATCAACTGGGAGGAAAAATGGCTCAGCTCAATGTGAGTTTCGTTGTACCTTTATGCTATAAAATAGCGTATAAACAAGAAGGGTAGCCAATAACCAAGAGTCGATCACATCCTTGAAAAGATGCGTTGCGCAGCATTGTCATAGATAATTTGGGAACAGCATACGAAACAGTTGCCACTCTCACTAAGGCTGAGGTTATACCGTGCGGGTCGTCCGGTCCGCCCGGTTTCAACGGTCCGCAGCCTAACGTGTTTTCGTTTCCGAAGTTGCTTCCGAAGCTCTCAAAGGCTGGGTAGTGCGCGCGCAACTACTGTAGCATGCGTCGCGGTCTGCAATCTTGCGATAATTCGATCGTGTGGACCGTGCGAGTCGTCCGGACCGGCCGGTCCGGACGGTCCGCACGGTATAACCTCAGCCTAATGCGGAAGAGGGAGTGGAAATCTTAGCGAGGAATTTTAGTCGTTCGAGGTTTGCCCTTTTTTCATTAGTGATCATCAATCCGCTGGTATACCCTGCAACATTTTGCAGTCCGTTTGCAGTTCCGAATAGTATTCACATAGCACATGGAATGTAAGAGACTCTTGAATTAGGTGGCTGTAAGTGCACAAAGTAGCTGGTACAGCTACAATAGCACCTCCGTGAGGTGCCAGGTGGTGACAGATCGGGGCAGCCGTCTTACGGTCGTCTTAAATTCGATCCTGTGTTCTTGCGCTGCGGTTTGGAAATTCATACCTTATATATAAACCAGTTGGCTGGCGCACACTACTGTGAGTGATTCATGGCGATTTTTTGCAAAATGGGTTTGATCTACATGATCACCGTTGTGTATAGGATTGAGTAAATTTTTCTTTCCTCTGCCTTCAGCTGAGCTTTCAAATTGCAAAGAATCGGGAGAGGTGACATGATAAGAAAGCTTTCGGCAGTAATATAGATAAGTCGCTTTTCATTGAACCCATTTCGCACGTCGACATGAATCGCGCGCAGTAGTGTGCGCCAGCCAACTGGTTATACATAAAAGGATCTCATGTAGAAACTCATCGCTGACTTGAATCCATCTTCTCCCCACGTTTGGGGCACATTTTAACCAAACTAACAATTTTTTTCTTAAAAGAGAACATTTCAGTGCATGCCCCACCGTGGGCGGAGCTTAACTTGATCGATGTATGATCTATACTTCTTGTGCCATGCCCTACCCATCCCACACTTGTCCCCATCTCCACAGGTCGTTTTTTATAGAATGTCCAAGCTCCACTCACCACCGCAAACGCCCCGCCCACTGTGCTCAGGATTCTTTTTTGACCTTCAGAAACTCATCGCTAACCTAAATCCATCCCCCCCCCCCCACGTTTGGGGCACATTGGAACCCATTTAACAATTTTCGGTCTGAAAACGGAACATTTCAGTGCACGCCCCGCCCACTATGGGTGGAGCTTATCTACAGTAGGGTACCGCCCCCATATTACTTTGAAAATTCAGGATTCCAGCTTTGTTTTGACGGAAGATATGCCGCCATTCACCTTTCTACGCCCATTATCAGCTCTTATCAGTTGCTATCGCTTCCGTTCCCTCACCATTGATGTCCCCTTACTACCCCCTATATCACTTTAAAAATTAAGGTTTTCAGCTTTGCTGCGTCGCGCGATATGGATTTCCCGTCACTCTCCTTTTGAGGCTCTTTATCACCTCTTATCAGTTGCTATCGCTTCCGTTCCCTCACCATTGATGTCCCCTTACTACCCCCTATATCACTTTAAAAATTCAGGTTTTCAGCTTTGCTGCGTCGCGCGATATGGATTTCCCGTCACTCTCCTTTTGAGGCTCTTTATCACCTCTTATCAGTTGCTATCGCTTCCGTTCCCTCACCATTGATGTCCCCTTACTACCCCCTATATCACTTTAAAAATTCAGGTTTTCAGCTTTGCTGCGTCGCGCGATATGGATTTCCCGTCACTCTCCTTTTGAGGCTCCTTATCACCTCTTATCACTTGCTATCACTTCCGATCTCTCACCGATAATGTTCACTTATCACCTCCTATATCACTTTAAAAAATCAGGTTCCTAGCTTTGCTGCGTCGCGCGATATGAATTTCCCGCCACTCTCCTTTCGAGACTCCTTATCATCTCTTATCACTTGCTATCACTTCCGATCCCTCACCGATAATGTTCCCTTATCACCCCCTATATCACTTTAAAAAATCAGGTTCCTAGCTTTGCTGCGTCGCGCGATATGAATTTTCCGCCACTCTCCTTTCGAGGCTCCTTATCACCCCTTATCACTTGCTATCACTTCCGATCTCTCACCGATAATGTTCTCTTATCACCCCCTATATCACTTTAAAAAATCAGGTTCCTAGCCTTGCTGCGAGGCGAGTTATGAGTTTCGTGACAAACACACACACACACACACACAGACACACTTAGCCGATTATATATAGTAGGATCCTTGATGAACTGATCATTGAATTACAAAAATCTCTGAGGAGCAGCGCTTCAAAGATGAGCTTTGTGAGAACGCGCATACATTGGGGAAACTGGAACAACATAGCAGTGCGTACTCAAGGATATCTTGCTGGCAAAAGACGAGGTAATATAGGAACACCTCTGGGAAAACATATGATCGAGGAGCATGCCGCACACGACCTCGATGTGAAGTGGTGCAGGATTTTGGCATGCGAGACACAGGTGTGCCAGGAAAGTGCTCGAGGCGTTTCGGACTTTCGCAAAAAATCCAGGCAAGAATAACTCTAGTGATTGCTTACCCGATGCTAATGATCTTTTGCCATTTTTGCTACATTGCGATCTACTGATGTAGGGAGAGAGGGGAGACGTCGATGTCCCTATAAGGACAGCATAGTATATCCTATCCACTGAAATTAACTGACACGGAGTGACGTCGTTCCGCTCTCGCGATGGCGAACTGGGTGACTTTCTTCTCTCGTACGGGGTTTCTTTAGCTGTTTCCATTACGTTCCGTCAGAACCGCCAGAGGGATGAGGCGTCTGGTGGTATAGTGGACAGAGTCCTGAATCTTGAGCCATGTTCATGAAGAAAAGATGATCTAGTCGAAAAGTCAGGCCCCTAACAAAAAGTTCCATCTAACAACCTCGTTGGCGAAGAAGAAAATTGAATTTGACTTTTGTAGGTGTCTAAATTCAGGAATCTAGCGCTTTACTCTTGACCTAGTCTGTCTAGCAATTATTTATATAGCTTGTATATTCTATTGAAAATGAATGGCCCTTCAGATTTCGTGCTTACAGTGCGCTGAATGAGGTCCTTCTTGTTAGGCTCCATCTGTCGATGCTGTTATAAAGGGATCGATCATCAGATTTTAAGTAGAGGCGCTGAAGCGGCAAAAGATACGAATGAAATGAAATGGATCGATCCAGCATTTTTTTCTGTATGCTTTTGCCCCAGTGATCTTCCTTCTGGTGCTTCACTGTGAAGTATGGACGATGTAAGAACCGCACTACGAAGTCACCAACGATGCGATGCTCGAGCATGTGAAAGAGTAAATGCATCGAGTCTCATTAAGACTTCGGGTGATTTGGTGAAAGAATCCTATTGGGTTGGGGAATAAGTCCCCGCCGTTTTTTCAACCCTGTTTTTCACATTGTTCCTTCCATCTTTTTCACATTGTTCCCTGCAGAGCTTATATATGCTTTCGATAGAGCTTTTTTTGCTCTAAAAATGCCAGTATCTACTTTTCAAAGCCTTCGACTACCTGATATCTATTAAGTTTGGAAATGAAGTAACCTGAAGGCAAAAATTGACGTTTGCGCACCCTATCTTTCTCGTCTGCCATCGAAGTAAAAGAATGCATGTGTGTATGTTCCTGGTAGAGCTTTTCCAGCTCTACAAAATGGTACTACTTCTTATTCAAATCGCTCTACTTTCTGCTGTTTTCAAAACTCACAAATTTCTCATCAATCAAATCAAGC
Organism: Trichostrongylus colubriformis; assembly: GCA_963978905.1. Classification (NCBI taxonomy): domain Eukaryota; kingdom Metazoa; phylum Nematoda; class Chromadorea; order Rhabditida; family Trichostrongylidae; genus Trichostrongylus; species Trichostrongylus colubriformis. The sequence goes on from OZ022257.1 coordinate 16,466,887, forward strand.
AGTACATACTGCCAGTACATACTGCTTGATTTGATTGATGAGAGATTTGTGAGTTTTGAAAACAGCAGAAAGTAGAGCGATTTGAATAAGAAGTAGTACCATTTTGTAGAGCTGGAAAAGTTTTACCAGGATCATACACACATGCATTTTTGATCTCGACGGACGAGAAAGATGAGGTGCACAAGCGCCAATTTTTTGCCTTCAGCTTACTTCATTTCCAAACCTCATAAATATCGGGTAGTCGAAGACATCGGAAAACGGATATTAGTATTTTGTAGAGCAGAAAAAGCTCTATCGAAAGCATATATAAGCTTTGTCGAAAGATGAAGGAAACAATGTGAAAAACAGGGTTGAAAAAAACGGCGGGGACTTATTCCCCAACCCAATAATTCCTCAATTCTGCTTCGATTCACCTCTCTTTGCTGCCATTAGTGCCCTGATGTACATATTTGCATGCAGATTTACGAGAAATCACTTTGATTTGATGCGGATTCTATAGCATTTCAAGGTGAAAACCATTACACAACACGGTCCGGGGGTCATAATCTTAAGCTTTGGGAAAACCTGAGTGTGAGTCATCCCAGCTTCTAGACAGGTTGACGACGACGATGTCAAACAAGTAGCATAGGTGAATGGCGGCGCGTCGTCATCAGTGATAACCCCGCTGGCTCTAGCGAACATGGGCCCTAATCACTACAGGCTGACATCGCGTGGTCGGCTAATCAGCTCTCTTAGTTCTGGCTTGGATTACGCGTTCTCCGATCGCCCCTCCACCATCGTCATCGTCGTCGTCGCCGCCGTAGGGGAAAGAGAGACCGGTCGAATGGAGACTGCGTCCTATATCCCATCTTCGATGTCTTTCCGACCATATCTCGCGTTCGCCATCTTACGCATTTTTACATAGTATGTCATTGCCGGGCACCTCGACCTCAATCGCATCCGATTTTGCGAATTTCTCTTCTTCACTTTCATTACTCTAGTGATCGTCTGACCTTCGCTTATTCACCTCTGAAAAAAGTGCAAAGAGCTCCCTGTTTAGCGCCAGGTATTTCGAAAAAGGGCAAACGGGACTGATAAGAATTGAACATTTATTAGTGCTTTTTTCACTTCAAAGGGCACGAAAAATAGAATAAAAAAGCACTCTCTCATTTTCGTAATAATTCTTGAGTAATTTCCAGAGATGATATAATTCTTGAGTAATTTCCAGAGATGATATATACTTCGAACACCCCAGAAATCGTTTCAGAAGGAAATTTGAGGGGAGAACTACTTCCTGTTTGTCCGCGATTTTTCCATCTTCTGCCTAAAGCATACTGTGTTGCTCGATAGCGCCACTAGATTATTCCTGATGAACTCGATATTAATATACAGATGTATTGCACGGCAACCTTGCCGTTCTTAGCCGTGTTGCTTGTGAACATAGTGGTCACTCAATGGAATCCGAATCACGTATCCATCAACGAAGAACACAAGCACATAGAAGCAGATTCCAGTTGGCTCGATAAACGGCAGCAAGAAGTTCAAAGGGTAAGTAATCTTAATGTTACATAGTTACATAGAGTCCCCACTCCTATGCACTCTGGGAACAAATCCGATAGATGTGATCGTGTTGCGTAGTTCAAACACGCTCAGAGCTGCTCACTGTGATAGGAGTGAGGGAAACCAGGTGATTGTATTTATAATATTTAAATATACAATATAATATGATACACACTCTCATATATAATATATAACAAATAATAATGTAAAATAGTACATAATATTAGGTTGTCCCAAAAGTCTTGTCATATTTTTTTCGATCATCACTTTTTATTTTTTTTTCGTCGAACAAATAATAATTAGGCAACAAAGTATTGACCATTGTTATCGGCAACCCTCTGCCACTTTATAGGAAAATCGTTGATTCCCTTCTCCCAAAACTCTGGGTTCTGAGGGTCGAAGAAGTCAGCGCTCGCCTCTCCAAGCAAGTCATAATCAACGAATTTTCTCTTGGCCAGGAAGGATTCAAGAGGATGGGTAAGGTGATGGCCAGAAGGGGCAATGTCTGGAGAGTACGGTGGGTGGGGCAGCACATCCCAGCCGAGCTCCTATAACTTATCCTGGGTACTTTACGCGAAATGGGAGCGAAATGGGAGAGGGCGTCGTCATGAAGAAAGGTGACCGCGGACTTTTCCGGCACTTTTCTCGAACATCGACGGCGAGCTGCTGGAGCTGGTGGGTGCATACGGTAGCGGTGACTGTCTCGCCTTGTACCAGCACCTCGCGGAAAAGCATTCCTCCCTCGTCCCAGAACCAGCACAGTCCCAAGCGTGGTTTGTCTTTCATGTCAATCTCGCCGTTGCTGAAGCTGATGAACCAGCGGCGCAGGATCACGTAGCTCACACGTCCCTTGCCCAATGCAGCGCTGATGGAGTGGCAAGCTTCCGTCGTTTTGGTGCCGCAAGACCGATAACACCGCGAGTTGGGTGGGTATCGACAACGGGCATTGCAGCTCTTTCCACGGGATCTGGTGGGACAATATATATTTTCCTAGAAAGCTTAGGGAACGTTCTACCATATTCCTGAACCGCCTGGACCTGCCTCGAGGTGCAAGAGTTACTGATTTTTTTAAGGAAAATATGACAAGACTTTTGGGACAACCTAATATAATATATGATATAATATATATTTACAAGATTGACAGGGATTGCACCTTTCACTGGTGTGCTCAGCAAGAGTAACCACTGCACAAATTCCATCTTCATGTCTAGCCTTGATTTTCGTTTATAGTCGTCGATTAAAAAATGCCTACTTGCAAGGGTGAGGACTCCTTTTGATATCCTTAGCATTACAGTCATGGCACACGTAGACTAAGGATTAATCGAGTGAGTGATTAGATTCAACACGACTTCCTGTCAAAATTTCTAGCTTTGTATTTTCGATGACTTTCTCAATTGAAGAGGGGGTTCGAAACAAAGATTTAATTCTGTTTCGCATCTGCCCGCTGCCTTTAATTGAAAACTGAACAGAAACCAGAAACCATAGTCTTCCCTAGTCTTCCGTGCTTATCATTAAGGAAAAGGAAGAGTGATTTCGGTAGTATTTCGGTAATTTCGTATAAGAATTACCTGTATTTCATAAAATCTTACTAGGAAAGGGTTTCGACATCCCATGGAATTTTGTAACGAGGAGCGCCTTCATCACTGGTATGGTTTGTGAATTAAATTCCACGCAATTCTGAAGTAACGATTCTGAATAGATATCGAGTGTAAATGGCATTGAAATAGGGGCTGATCAGCTGGACCCATGGTTCATATCCCTTTGATTTGAAAGAGGAAGGGAAGGGGAAGGGGGGTGCACATGGCTTGCAGATTATATGGTGTACGACCAATAAGAGAGAAGGAAATATATTTACCATTCTCCCTGATTTTATATGCTGTTACTCGTGCTAAAAGTGACTGGTAAAGCCTGATGCTGCAATTACTGACTAAGAGCTCTAACTTTCAAATAAGAGCAGAAATTCATTGTACTGAACTTATACGACGACTTGTGAGTACTTCATGTTACTCGCTGGCGCTACTTCATATACACGCTGATGATTTTGGCACCTTATTGAAAGTGTGGTACACGATGAAACGGAATACTTGAAAAGGAATACAAATAGCACGAAAAAAAATTCGTTTATACTGAGATTCGAAGCCTTGGAAAAAGAAGTTGTAACTCGATCGAGCCCCGCTGAGCAACTTTTGAACGGTTAATGGCCTGTGAGTGGCTTCTATTCCCTTCGCTCTGCCTTACAACCTCCCCGCCATCCCTCCCCCCCCCCCCCCCCCCCCATCCCACGTTACCTGCGCGAGAGGAGACTGGTGAGACTTTGAAGGGATGTATCTTCGCCAAAATTCGATTTCATCGAGTGAAACTTGCAAGTGGCCAGCAATGAACAAATACAACCTATGGGGAGGAGAAACTCAAAACTCCGCGGGCTCATCCTTCAACTTTTACGATATTTGTTGCATTTTGTTATGAAATTCTAGAATTTGTCTAACGACAGATAGAGGCATTTTCTTGACGTGCAGTTTTTTCGTATTTCCTGACTTTTGTCAGGCTGTTCGTGAAATATCTAACTGGAACATAAACATTAGTAGATGGATTTCGCCTAAATGTGCCATTGGCCTTTCTTGGCCTTAAGCTGGGCTTTGAAAGTTCGCGCCAGTACACATTATAGTCCAGCCTGCCACTCACAAGCCACACTGTATGTCCAAATTTGCTTTCAGATTGCCCTCGATGCATCCAACAAAGAAAAAGTAATTCTGGACCTGTTGAACAGCCAACAAAGATTCGCAGCTTCTGCGTCTGGGAATGTTGCTGCGGCCGAGACCTACGACGGCAAGAGAGCTCAAGTACAAAAAATCGGCGATAAAGGCGGTATTGCGACCGTCGACGGGCACAGGTATGTACAACTCGAATTCGTCTTCTAGACGAAGAGAATCTGTTAACAATTTACACCAATCCACCGTAGTTTTAAGAGCACAGCTGAGGACGAAGGAAGATGAAACTGGAAAGCATGCTTTTTTGAAAGCCGACGGGAAGTATGATCTTGACACTGTCGCCTCTGGTGATCTTAAGGATCCCGCTGTAAGTATCCAAGTGTCCTTAGTTTTTTTCCTGAAACATTCCGGTCATATCGATTGATTTGCAGAAAACATCGTTTGCGGCGACGAATGATCGATTCGATTTCAATTTAAACCCAAAAACGCACGATAACAACACTGGCACCGGAACTCTTGGATTCAACGATAAGGTGAGCCTCTCAGGAATTGCATTTAGCCCTACGGTATCCTCAGCAACATGGATTTGAAAAGTGACATTACTCACACTACCGGACTATTCAATATCTCCTTCAATTTTGAACTTAGTTTTCATCGCTGCTCGGTTCGTTCACCGTTTGAACCATGTAAGACTTTATTTGTATCGAACTTGAGCTTAAACAGCCCAGTAGAGACGGAAGTATTTTAAAAACGTGTGAAACCGAGCTATTTTTTCTCTGTCGGCAGTTCGCAAAAAAAAAAGACATAACAATTAAAATCTGAGAAAATTCTTCTCAAAAATTTTGAAGAAGAATGATGTTTGGAAATGTGCCCTGCTGTAGGTTACCGAAAAACTCGACAGGAACGCCAATAATACGTAATTACATCGAAAAACCCAATTCCACACGTGCAGTATTTGAATGAAGGCGCAGGATCCTTGCTGTGTGTACTGTTGGCTCAACGCGAGGGCGCGCTGCTTACGTTGAGACGATCATGTGATCAAATCCGCACAGTAGAAACCTGTCTATGATGTCAAAAACACTACGATTTAATTTGACATCACCACAACGTGGTGACCATGGGAGGAGAACAGAAAGCTGAGGCAGGTTTTACTTCGCTGAAAGTTGTACTAAGGAATGCTCAATTCTCAGGAACTTCATATTGTCACACAATTCTCATACTGTCATAAAATTCTCAGGAACTTCATATTGTCCTATCAGAGCGGTTATGCTCCTGCTAACCATAGCAAAAGCTGCCGTGTCTCACTTAGCAATAATCTTTATCTTTAAAGATTGTATTTATTCAGAAAAAAACTGACGATAATTAACTTTGACTATTACGTTAACTGTTGTTTGCAGGAGAAGGGCAAAAGCGGCAACTACGCATACACAATCACCCAAAACGGAAAGAAAACAGATGCAACTCTATCTGCACATGACATTGGTAGTGAAGGTTTTGCCGAGAGCCTTTTCGGGCGACGTAGTGAGAAGTACCACTGCACAGGTCGGCTTCGGTTACCTACTAATGCTTTAATATGACCAATTTTTTGAAATAAAAGTGTGTATATTATCTGCTGATTAAACAGCCGCATCCGAAATAGTCAATAGAAACATGCTCTTTCGCTAGCCGGCCATTTTAGTCCATCTTTTTCAGCCGAAACTCCTGGAGTATCGCAATGTTACGATGCGCAGGGTCGATCAGTTGGTAAAGTTGTAGCCGATAAGAACGGTAACACCGTCGTTTACAACGAAAAAGACGTTCCCATCGGTACTGGATCTGTGAAGAAAATTGGACCAAGAAGCTACGAGGTTTCTTCTTTTCGCAGCTGTCATTATCTTATTCTCATTGTCTATTGGAGTCACTAGCTATATGGGACCGGATTCTTCCTGCCGAATGGCCTGGTTCAGCGCAATTTATCTGATAGATCACGCAAGCATGTACTACAGAAGACAGAGCTGTCACTCAAATTCTTGCCCACACAATCAGAAAGCATATGGATATTTTGGAACCGATTCAAAATTCGCTTGCAACCGTGTCCATTTTTCTGTATCATCTGTGTCCTCTTGGAGTGGCTCAAAGCTCCCTCTTGTTCCCTCGACTTCTGTTGAAAAAGGTACAAATATGACATGCCTAGTCAGGCGTGGCCTTCATGCATGCTTTTTAATCGGGTGGGCAGAATTGCAGCGCGGGGAATTCTAGATGTCTCGTCACTGCTAGTGGCAGTTGCGGAATATGTTTTCAAAGTTTCTAGATGCTATTTCCGGCCACATTCCTGCAGTACCTGCACTTTTATACGAATTCCATATAATTTACAAGTGGGCAGAAAGAGGTCGTCGTGGTAGCACCGTGCCGTGGTTCAAGGGAATCGCATCCATTTTTTGCTATACCTCGTAACTGAGCACTTGATTTCATAAGAGATATGCTATACTGAAGTAGAGAAACGCCGCACAGCTGTCTAACAAGGTCACGCTTGGAGCTGTGTAACCGGGATTACAGGGGCTATCCAAAGACGAATCGGGCCCTTATTGGGCATAGCATCACGCCTTTTGACAAACACCTGGTAGGCGAAGAAACAATTTGCAGCGATCGGCCTAGAAATGAGCTTCAAACCATTTGTAAGCACCAAAGCCTGACCAGGCGTGTGAACAAACATGAGATTCGAATTCGTATTCATGATGTCCACGTAATGCTGTATGCCAAAACCCAGATATATCCACAGTTCCAATTGAATAAGGGTAGACGGTGACTTATCAGCGTAATGCACTCTTTCTGTAGTCAGATAGTTCTTTCTGCAGAGACGGCTACGCATTAGGATGGCAAATAACTGAACAATACCTACCGCTAAACTTACGTAGTAGCAGCAGTAGCAACCACGTGATATGCGTCTCTGTCGCTCGTTTATCCCCCTATTCCCGCCTCTTTCATCTGGTGTCTGAGTGGTCAAGTAGCAGCTGTCGTGAGTTTTTTACTAAAGATAAACAAAATAAATAATTCCAGGCTGTGATTTCGAAGAACCTCTTCATTGCTCGACTTAAAGATGCCCGTTCTCAAGCGTGCTGCCGTGAGGTATCGGGTCATGATTGTGTGGAATCTATTAAACTTGCAAACCCATCAGTAAGTAATAGTTGCTTGATTTTCACGAACGATATTTATCACAAAGCCTTCAGTTCTCACATCCCTCAAGCCGAGACGGTGATGGTACTGTTCATTTGACTTGGCCGGATTGTTTTGACATGGGTATAGACGTTACCCTTCCCAAAGGTAGGAATCACGTAATTCCTTGATAATTATAGCACTAATATATGATGTAATGTGATATGATGTAGATACATAACATGAGGGTAATGCTATATAAAGCGCGAAGTAACAGAAGTTACTGAAATTGGGCGTAGGGCGTAGTGACAGGTGACGCACTCTCGCATGCACCGTGCAGGGATCAAATCCCGCAACAATAGTCGTTCAGGTCAACCAAGTCTCCAAACCCTCCGGCGTAGGTGATCTCATAACAGATCCATCTGGCAGAATACATAAATCCACGAAGTTATGCATCAGCAGGCCATCAAAGTCTCGACTAGAACAAATATCATTTATCTGTCACAACGATTCTGAATGGAACCAGAATACGTGGCGCAGCCCACAGGGAGGATTGATGAACGCCGAAACACCCTTTACTTTTCAGCCACTGAAACTTATTTCATAAAACTTGGACACAGGTGAAGACGTAGCAAGTAGACGTGCCCGAGGATCAGAGGGGAGTCAGTTCTGCCTGGGTTATCTTTATCGAATTGGGTGAACTGGAATTGAAATTGATGACTGCATGCCACACAAAACCTGAGATAGTGCAATCTCTGTGCGAGTTTCGCCTGAAACATCTCAAAATTCATTCTCAAGTTGCTCCTCATTTCTTTGCAATGGCCAAGAACTCCGGACTGGAGGATTAGGAAAAATGGTAGAGAAACGTCATGACTCTCTTAACTAGCTTAATCTCCTTATAACAGCGGATGTAACATTTCTCAACAGTATAATATTAGGTTGGCTGATAAGTTCCTGGACACTTCAAAACAGTTTGATCCACAACGCGTCGATTGAAAGCTCATCTTTTCATGTTCGGTCCTGTTGAACAGTGTTCTCGAATGTTCCACCACATATGTATATAAGGGCCGGAGCTTGTCTAGAAGATCATTTCTGTTCAAAATGGAAAAGGTAGCTCGTCGGACGCTCTACTTGTACGAGTTCCGCCGGGGATGTTCTACGAGTAAGGCGGCCGAAAACATCAACGCTGCGTTCGGGCCACAAACTACTTCCAAGTTCACCGTTCACGTTTGGTTCGAACGCTTTCGTTCTGGAGATACGAGCCTGGCCGACCAACAACACACTGGACGCCCTGTTGAATTCGACGACCAGCGCCTCGTGCAAGCAGTTCTGGAGAACCCAACGGCAAGCACAAGACAGTTGTCTCAGATGCTTGGATGCACACACCAGACAGTTGAAATGCATCTCTCTCGCTTGGGATATAGGAATGTTCTGTCCACATGGCCACCCCACGTGCTGTCTGACAGCAACAAACAGGCAAGGTTGTCCATTGCGGAATCCCTTCTCAGCCGTCTACGCAGGAAAGAATTACTGAGTAATATTCCAAATTGCCCGGACCTTGCCCCATCTGATTAACATTTACTCTCCCCTCTCAAAAGATATCTGAAGGAGAGGCAGTTCAAAAAAGAGGAGGACCTCAAAACCGCGACCAACGACTTTTTAGCGTCGCAGTCTGCACAGTTCTGGATGAATGGAATTGAAAGGTTGTCAGAGCGATGGCAGAAGGTTATTGATAATAATGGTGGGTATATTGTTGATTCATTATAAGTTGTTCCAAAATAAAGCTATAAAATAAAAAAACGTCTCGAAGTGTCCAGGAATTTATCAGCCAACCTAATACATCAGTTGCCCGCCTAGACCTGCCTCGAAGTTAACAAGAGTTAATGATTTTTTTTGGGAAAATCCTACAAAACTTTTGGGACAACCTGATACCTCAGTTGCTTCACTGCCTCTGCTACTCTTACCACGATGTATAGGGAGGAAATTTCCAGGAAAAAAAGGAAGGAGAAAGTAGGCTGACTTAAAAATTTTCCATGAAAACAGCAAATGGTTGAGACGGGTCTTCCGCTGGAAGATTCAGGAATGTGAGAAGAAATCGTCCGAACTAGCCGCAGTGCTCTAACTAACTAGGCGATTAGTGAATTATAGTTGGAGCAACATTCCTCAAAAGAGGAGAAAAATTCCACCAAAAAACCCCTAAAAGATCACATGGAACTGAAAAGAATGTGTATCTGCCTGTAACAAGCAAATTTATTTTTTCATATTTCTCAACAACAAAGACTCGCTCCCAAAATTTTATTTTCCTTCGTAGAGAATCTTCTCAGGTGTTCACATTAATAAATTGGCAATGAAATTGGATGTGTCCATCCAACCGATTGGAAAGCTTCGTTGTATGGACGTCGCTACATGCGGCCGAGAATGTTTCTACTGCGATTTCTGCAAAGAGAGTCGGTCAGTTCAAATTAGCCGGGCAGATTCAAGAGCCGATAAGACGATGGCCTCTCATGAGAGGATTTCATGAACACTTTAAGGAAGTTGAAGCTGTTGGAAAACACCGATGGAAATCTGTGCCGAGCTACTGCAGAAAGAACGTATCGATTGACGGTCAAGCTTTGTCCACCACCCGAGGATCCAAACTTTACTATGTGCTCAGCCTTTTCCAAGTGAGTTTTCAGTCAGAGACAAAAATCACTTGCATATGATGAACTATGAAAAGTGATAAAAGGAAAGAAAGAAAAAGGAGGAAATGAACGGGAAAGGATTCGCTGTCCGCGGCTAATGGATTTTGCTAGTATGCGCTGTGCGTTTACCTCCTACAAAACACTTTACTACAGAACAGATAGACAGACTGACACACACTCACAGAGAGACAGACAGACAGACAGACAGACAGACAGACAGACAGACAGACAGACAGACAGGCAGGCAGGCAGGCAGGCAGACAGACAGATACACAGGCAGATAGAGAGACAAACAAACAGATGGACAGAGAGACAGATAGACAGACAGACAGACAGACAGACAGACAGACAGACAGACAGACAGACAGACAGACAGACAGACAGACAGACGGACGGACGGACGGACAGACGACAGACAGACAGACAGACGGACAGACAGACAGACCGACAGACAGATATTTACTTCATGCGCTCAAACATGCTATCAAATTGCAGGTCCGTTTGGCAAAAGGATTATTGGCAAAAACAAGGAGCTGTTGACGTGTGGATGAAGTTTTATGAACGCGGACAGACCCGTCCTGAGGTTCACTTTTCATATTTCTCTTTCAAATTCCTTTACCCGCAGAAAAAATACGGAAGCACTAATTTTATTCCGATCTTTCAGCTTGAAAAGGAGTTCTTCGCACAAATCGATAACCCTTTGCTGGGAAAAGCTTTTAAGCTAGCCATTGTTGCTGAATGGCTAGCGGCTAACAGTTTAGACGTAGGTTTTTATTCCACTATTACTTCATGTTTATATGCCCATACATCAACCTAATAACATATTCTACATACCCATTCTATTCTCATGTATCCTTGGAACTGACCACAGCGCAAGATAGTAAATCAACTTGTGGTCGCAAGACATGGATATTAGGCGTGCAGTAGCGAAGCGGCTGAGTAGTGTACTCAGTAGAAATTGAAGCCGATTCTCGGAACGTACAAATTTCGTAAGCTTGCGCGAATGTGCTTCAACTGATCAAACTAACCCCTTTCCAGACCCGGGAAATGTGTACGATATGGCGCTGCATAGGCTATGCGTTAAACTATCTGTTTATTATTTGAAAAGGAAAGACGAGAGGTGGTAAATAGAAATCTATGAGATGAAGCAGGATTAAAGGAATCCCTGTGTTTGAAGTTTGGGGATCGTTTCCCAATATTGCTACCACAATAAATAATTCTTTTCAGCAAGGATCCTATACGCCGACAAACTCAGAACTGCTGGAGTTTTGGGTTTCAAAAAGAGATCCCGATCGTCTTCTGGCTTGCCAGCATGCTGTGGTCGACTATGAAATCGAAGGTGCTAAGGTTAAAACGAACGTGCTGTTTGAGGCGGCAACCACTGCCAATTCGGTATGTTATCATGTTTCGTTGCCGAAAAGTGAAACAGAACCACGATTTCAAACCGTATAGTTCCCGAAGAAAAGATTTCTATAATGGAGTCTTGATCCGCACAGCCTCATTCCTTCAACGTATGTACATACTTCAATTTATTGTTTCTTCCACCACGCGGTGGTTAGAAGGTTAACAGAAGGGGATGACCAAGATGTAAAAGATGCAAAATGTTTCCTTCATTTTAGTTCAACATTTTTAATAGAGCGCTTTTTTGTTCTCTCACTACTTGGCTTCCCGTCAGAAATGACCTGTCTGTTCCATTTCGATTTCGTTTCCTCCTTCACTGCCCTGTTTCATTTGCAATTTTCATCAAAACAATCTGCTAACACAGTCGCCAAAGAACAAATTGTGTGATTTTCCCGCACCTTGCACGCAGTCACGACATAAAGGCAACTTTAGGGGTACAGTGGTAATTTGTAAACCAGAAAGAAGTCACTATATGGGAACTAGGGACCTATGAAGCCTAGCTTGAAGCTCACTCCAGAAAATCGATGCTGTCATATTTCCGAACATCCCCTTGTGTATACGAGTTGGAAACATGCCAATGAGAACTCGTCCGGACCTTCCGCCTGTTAACGGGACGGTCGTCCGCGACAAGAATCAAAAGAGGGAAGAGGATGGACATTTCCCTTCTTCAACTCCCCTCCCCCCATTTTTCTCCACCATCGCATTATAAGCAGCTCGACTTTCATACTCATTACATTTTTCATTATTCGTCCAAATTTCCCCTAATACGGCCTCTAATAGCAGCTGCACTAATAAGTAAAGATTCCTATCAACAACTAATCGAATTTAACAGTAGGATGACATCTCTAGCACAGTAGTAGTCCCAGAATCGATTCCTGCCGTAAACTCTCTCCCTGTCCTTTCCTAAGCAATTTTCGATACCACATTTCCCCGGCATGTATGAATATGCTGATTTTAGGTTTTACGATAGGAATTTCTTGAGAAAAACAATACATAGAGTGGAAGTTTCAGCGCAATGAGCTAGCATTCGCCCTGCAGTTATCCTTTGGATCCCTGACCTGGTTCCATAACGCTCCAAGGGTTTCGCGTCGTATCTCGACTGTAATCTCGAAGTCCTCTCGGTTACGGGTATAAAATTGTGATAACCTAAGTAGTGATGCCTGACCTGGCCTTACCGTCCAAATGCTCCTCTGCGCGCATATAATGGGATGTTTCTCCCATGTATTCAACTCCACATTTACGGCACGAGATTCTGCTGACGACCTCGCAGCAGTGCAGCGTCATTCCTTGCCAGCAGGATATATCATACAACTGGACGAGCAGGTACAGACGATTCCGCACCAGGAGTTTCCTCAGGTTGTCTGGAAAGACCGTTGTAATTTCACCACGATTTCCAGACCTGATCTCTTCAAGCACTTTCTTAGAGAGTTGCTAATTTCATCAGAGAAATAAAGGTGCTACAAAGGGGAGCTTTTCAGCTAGAGGACTACAGATCGTTTTTTGGAATAAGGCCGCTGCCCTAGCTCCACTCACAGTGAATGAAGATGATTTATTTACTTATTTATTAATCATTTTAGGCAGCAATTTCTATAGCCAGTCCCACGGATTCTCCCATTTCATTCCTCCTGTGCAGACGCTTGCAGCAGTTCGGAGCTCGTTTCTGACGATTGCTCGTTTTGTTCAGAACGAGTGCGCTGGCCGATAACGAATAATCATGTTTTAGCTGCTGGGCTTTCCATACCAAGGGTTTCCCATCGAACCCGACTTGAACATTGGGGAAAGGACGCCAGCTTTCGAAAGTCTTATTCCAAAACACTATTTCAATTTTCAATAAATTTAGGACCAATAAGGAAAACGAATCAATTTTCCAAGTTATTTTATGTGCCCAGTACAGTAACCAAAATGTTTAATAATACCTTATCCTCTTCATACCCGTAGCTATTAATTACACCAAATATAATTTATGCGAATGTAAGAAGCATGTCAAGGAACAGCATTGAAACTTTTGCTACTGCCACAAGCTATCTTATATTTGAAGATGTTTCAGATCCCAAATATCCTGAAAGACAAGAAATGTGCAGCATTCGAGCGATTACAAGAGGAGCGCTTTCAACAAGAGGCTCATGCCTTCAAGAAGCAAACCGGCGGTGGAAACTTTTTGAGTGGACTTAATGGATTTCTGAACACAGTACGGGGATGAGGACCTTTCTATCTCATCATTTTTGCATTATAATGTAATATTAATTATTAAATTTTAAGTGCCTTCAAACATGTACTGTACACCCATTGTAATTCATATGGTCCTCTTTCGGCTTGTCAATAAAGATCTCTTTTCTTTATTCATTAACACATGTTCCAGTTCTTTATCGGTTTTAGTGTCACAGAATGTAGCTCTGTAGCTAATGTAGCTTCATGCATGATGGAAAATTGGTGGCCGAATTACTTCGGAGTTATTCAGAAAGAAGCGCGGGACATTTTTGAAGGAAAATCTTGGCTAGTTGCTAGCAACACTGTGTGGCGTTTCGAAACTGATAATGACCAGGAAAAGAATCGTAATTGCCGTTCAACGATCTTAGGAGAACTGTCACTTCATAAATGATTAACGAGTTTTTATGTTGCGGAGAAATATGTGACTGTGATTCTCTCGCGGGTGATCAGTCCTTTAGCGTAAATGAAAAGCCAAAAAGAAGCAACAAAGAAAAGCTCAACGTAAAATTATACATTTTTATTCTATTTATCCCCAATTTTCGATTGTTGCATACATATTTCACAATCTGCAGTATGAATGTTTTTTGAATGCTGATCTTTTGGCAAAACGTTTACCGGACGAGATTCCACCTATTTCGTTCATTATTGTATTTATTAATTGAGAAATTTAGTAATTGATGTCTTCCTAGTTAATGGATTGTTGAGCGTATTCATAAGTGAAGTCAATGAATCACTAGCAAAAGAAATTAAGCTCAAGGTTAAAAGGTCTCCAGAAAAGGACATCAACCGATAATCCTAATACATATTGCTACTTAGTACAAATTATGATTAACGATTTATCGATTGGTGACTTTTTAAAAGACCTCTATTAGCTAGAAAAATCGCTAAGAAGAGGCAGTGAATGAGGATAACGTAATGAAGTTCTCTAAAATATGGATTAAATTTCCTTTTTTTTCAACCAAAGGCCACAGAAATATGTATGACACACACAAGGAAATTCCACATCCCATGCATGTCCTCAGTTTAATCCCTCTAATGATTCTCTCAGGTTAGGAACATTTTCTCCACTGTGAGTTCAGATTCTTATAATCCTAAGCTGCATCGTACAGATTTAAAGGTACTCTTCCCGATGATTAGATGGGTCGACATACCTTCTTAGCGGGCTAGATCCTTAGGTAACGGCCTTTGATTAGTCAGCCTGCACATTTTTCGTGTCGCCACGATGCGGCGCTTCTTCTGCTCGAACCTACACCGACGTCACCCATTTCAGCTCCCTTATTGTCAACTGAGCAAAACGGGTGGCGTCGGAGTGGGTTGCTTTGGTAGCGCCGTGATAGCGCACCGTGACGACGCGAGAAAGGTGCAGCCTGACTAGTAACCCAAGGACCTACCGCTTCAAGGAGGTAAGACGACCCATCTGATTATCGAGAATTGTGCCTTTAACGGATAACCAAAAGTTCTGTAACGGTTTTCCTAAGCGTTTCTAATTTCTTCAATTAATGTCAATTTATAACATTATAAACCAGCAATATTTAGTCGACCCATCCTGAATGTGCGCATGGAAGTGATAAAAAAGGAACCAACACTGCTTCAAAGATAGTACCACCAAAAATTGTGATTGCATGTTAATTATAGCCGTACGGCACAAACAATTATAAATATAGCCCTGTGCTTGATATAGACACGAACGGTTGCCATTCCCACCCTAATATGACAGGAAATAGCACCCATTAGGCCGTCATTAGCTTGATTCAAACTCCCGCATTACTGCAAAATAGAAATGATTGTGTTAATGTTCGATTATGTTCTCTAGATTTTTCTCATTGCTGGACTCCGAACCCTAATAAATAGCCAAATTTAGCATTGGCCACCCAGAAATCGGTTCACGGTGCTTGCATAATCCTGCTGCCCAGCTTTTTTGTTGTTGAGTCTCTGAAAAACAAGGAAATAACAAAAGCTCTGTGGTTTTTCAAAAGGTAAAATGCTTACTTTTGTTTCGATCATGATAATCTTAATCATCACGCTGACGGGACATCTCAGGCGCTCATCTCAGGCAAATTTCAGACCTAATCTGAGATATTTCATTTCTCTGACAAGTTACAGCCTAGAAGAGGGGAATCGTATCAAGCCGTTATCGTAGTCAGTAGGCTATCGAAGAAACTCTCGAAACTATTCATTCCGGAGAAATTGAACTTTTCTACCTTGAGCCCTACATAAAATTTCAAATTCGAAATGAAATTCCAAAATTGAGAGAAAACATCGCGGTATTCTCAGTTTAAGGTTTTTCTGGGAGCTCTGCGGATTTGATGTTGCACTTTCTGATGAATTATTAATTTTGGTTCTTTCCTAGTGTTGTCTACACCATATCAAAGCTCGTCTCTCGCTCTCTCTACCGGTTGCGATGCTTTTATCCTAAAATGAATTTTGAATTTTTCTGAAGTCTCTAGAACAAAATGGGCAGGTGACAGCTCCACACCATCTTTTTTTCCGGCTCACAAGCGAACCATTTCATAACAGCATCGTGACATATGATGAGAACGGATTCTGTAAGACAATCGACGACGATGGTTTGCCAGAGGTCAGGATCGTAGGCGTCAGCGTTCGTTAGTATGGTGGCGGTATGGCGGTTTCAGAATGGTCTGAGCTTCGTTGATCCTGACGAAACTATTACGGTTGGAAAGAAGTATGAGGAGCACGCAAGGTGCCTCTGCTGACTGCAGAGATAAGCTCCATACTAGCTAACAAGGATGATGCTTTCTTTCTTCGCGGCAGCGCATGCCACCTGTTGTTAAAACAACACTGAAAAAGTAGTGATATCAGGGATAAGAAACTCTGCGGGATGTACCATACTCATCTGAACTGGCCCCACCGATTACATTTTATCCGAGCGCCTGGAGAGCTTTCTCCAGAGGAATCTTCCCAAGATCCAACGCGATGCTGAAGCGACCATCAACGAGTTCATCGCATCTAAATCTCCACATTTCTAGGCGACCGGAAAAAGCAAGCTCGTACGTGATTGCAAAAATTCCTATGGTTCTTGTCGCGGTTGATAGAATTCCGTACGAGCCTAGATATGAGCATTTAAAATCAGAGGTCCAAAACCACAGGGAATTTCCCAACGACCAAACGGACAGTCCTTCGAAGATATTATAATTTTTAATAAAACCTGCGTAGGCTTACAGTAGCTCTCAAGTTATGCTTTTTAGCATACCTTACATCTGTTCGCTAAAAGCAGGAAGCTCTTTTCATTTCCTCTTCAGCCATTAAAATCATCACACAGCGGAGGCGGGCAGTGTTATAAATGAGAATATTATCAGAACCATATCATTACGCTTTACTGATAACGCAAGACCGGTTGGTTTTCTCGCTTTGTTATCGATCTTTTTTTGCGCATCAAGTATAAGCATGTGCGGGCCGACATTAGACAGTAAGGTTGAAGAGTGGATGCTCACTGAGAATTAGGAATATTTACATGCCACGTCTGTAATAGGTTTCAAAGGCGTAGCGGTACAGCGACAAGTGGTACATTTACGCCCTCAGGGGTCGCGAATCAAATCCCCATCAATACCCGTCCAGGCCACCAAGACATCCGCCCGTCAGGGGGGGGAGGCAACCACCTCTTGTCACTAACGGCAATGGGCTGTAAAAATAGGAACATTAACCACAGACTTTCTAGACAGATGTGATGTGATATGCATCAGCCAAAGTAATTGAGCCTAGATTGGAGGGAAGGCAGACCGGAGTACTTGCTTCTCTTCACTCCTATAGGATTTTTAAAGCATTGGGATCCTCCCCAACGATTATGGACTTTAACAGTGAATTTGTTCTGTACCCTTACAATTGACGCGATACTCTTTTTTTTTGATGGAAGTAAATATATAATTGTCCCTGTTTCTACCATTGAACGCCATAAGTTTTGTAGGTTTGTATCAGATCATCGCTGTTCTTTGTCGCCAAGGCATTGAAGATGTGATGAGTCTGATTAACCGCACTCTCTAAATTTTCTTGTAATGAGGGGTTAAATCAAGTTTGGGGTTATAGCGAAATCCTATGTATTCAATTTCTATACCTCTGAAATTTGCAAACCATAATAAAATAAGCACTGTTGACTGAAGTTAGGGACCATTGCATGTGTGCTGTTTCCAATGAGGATAATGGAAGCTGCTACATATTATAGCTGTATTATAGTGACCATTCAACGACCCGTCAATCGATTTCTGTAGTGCACGGGCATCTTGGGAAGTGAACCACTTTATAGTACTCCAGATCATCGGCGAACTGCTTACAGGCGACTTGAGGTAATGTTGTCTAGATCTGAAGTATAAATAATAGCAGAAAGTATCGCTGATAGTACTCCCCTTGAAAGACACCGCTGATAACATCAAAAACGTACGAGTATGATGAGTGTACACGTACTTGGGATGTCCTGTCACAAATGAATTCCTGTAACCACTTGTGAAATTGCTCAAGAACTCCCAGCTTGTCCAATTTGTATAATAGGTTTTAGTATCTAATATTGTTCAAAAACTTGGTGAAAGCAAAGTAGATTGTGTCAACACACTTTTCATTGTCTAGAGCGATGGTCCTATCGTAAAATGATTCGAGTAAATTCGTAACTATGTACAGCCTTCCCTTCCACGAAACCATGCTGCGAAGCCAGTTACACTGTTCTGCTCTGAGTGACGGAGGATATGCGTTCCTGACAGTTTTTAAAGTGTCGAGAAAAATTAAGTGATACTGATAAATCTGTAACTGGAAATATCCGAGGAAAGGAGCAAGGAACACTTTTAATTTGGACTTTCGAACATAGGAATGCTTCCATACTAGAAAGACTTGATAGTGCATAATGGATTGGTTGAGCAAATACGAAAGGGGATAAGCGATAGCATGCGCAATGCTTTTCACAAATAAAAAAGGATCCCATCCGGAGTAATCACGTGCAAAAATGACTATTTCATCAGAGTTTCATAAATGTCCTCGGGATCGAAGTGAAGAAACGTTTGCATTCCATATCGAACGGTGGGTGCAAACACTAGTAGATTGCCGTCATCATTTTGAAATGCCTCAAAAACTTTGAATGGATGACTTATAACTTCACTCCTTCAACCCTTACACATATACTGAATTTTACATCTTTTCACTGTTCATTATTCTTTAACTGAATGAAACTCGAGAAGGATTGAATAATTATTAACCACCATTACGTACACGATCCTGCGAGCGTGGAAACAACTGTTGATGTCCTTTTCATCAAGCGAGAGCATTTTTGAGACTAAGCTCTCCCTAAACGTTGACGGTTTTTCACCGATGTTCCCAGTTAGGCGTTGGGGAAATAATTCGAAGCAGTTATATCGAGAGAGCACAGTCCACACTTAAGAATTTTTTGAGGCTACCCTGGTTTTTGCGGTGTACCTTAATCACACTCATTTGAAGTCCATTTTCTGAATCGATTAAAAACGAGATTTCCAAGTTTTCCAGATTAGATCAGATCAGAAATTGACAGCGTTCTCTATATAAAACTAAAAAGTTGGTGCTGTGAAAAAAGCTAGTATGTAGCTGATGAATTAAATTCAAGATTTCCACTGAAAAATTATTGGCTTCGAAAGAGGAAGTCGCTCGCAGTGCTCACCGCTCCTCACGTCATCCACGTGAAGCGTTTCACCGATCAATGGGGAAATAAATCCTTCTAAGAGGGACTCCTTCGCAAACACTTCATCGGATCAAATAAGACGTGAGGTGGATGGAGTGTGATACTGATCCATGGTGATCTGATACAACAAGACATTTCGTTTTTTTTTTTCAAGCATGAACTATCGTGGCTCGAACCTCTCCCTTTAACCCATATCTCGTGATTTCCACATAATAGCATAGATGCCGTGTCTAATGTTTTAGTGCAGATGCGTTTCGAATTTCCATTCGCGTACACGAAAATGTGCGAAATGATGAGCGTTGAGCAAATAAAACCCCATAAAGCTGGCAGCTTGCTGAAACGGCAGTCTTCATTTCCGCTCCAGGTTCAACTCTGTATTATTCTTTGGAAGTTCAACGGCAGCGACTCTCTTTCATTGCTAGCCATCGAGCTTTGTAGCGAGGTAATGGTTGCTTTACATTTAAAATTATTTTTATTTAAAATGAAAATTAGAGGTGTTTCTTACTATTGGCGCCTTCTCTAGATTCGAACCACACCCGTCCAATTGACAAGCCTACTCCTATGATGCGAAAGAAACCCGTTCAGGAGTGTAAAATCTGAAACTTGCATGTGTATTTAAAACCTTGTTTGAAAATTCAGAAACTCAAAACCAAATTGAAAAAAAAATGAATCGAGACATCTACCACCGCAAAAATTCAGTTATCACTGAAAAATTAATTGAAAGGTAAAGTCAAGGGATGAAGTTTTTGCCGTTAATCAATCCCTTTCTGGGATGCGCCGCACATTCTAGTTCCATTCAGAATCGTGATGGCTGGTGAATCTGATGTGGCCTATACAATGACTCGGGGTGGCCAGCCGATGCACAAGTCAGTGCTTTTATCCTCCCAGACGAGTCTGGTACCAATTCTTCAACCCCAGAGGGATGGAAGGCTTGGTTGGTCTGGGCGGGCATTGATGCGGGATTTAATCCCTGCACCATGAGAGTGGGGTGGATGCCGCCCGTCACTACACCACCTCCGCCGAATTACCACGGTACTATTATCTATTAAAGACTTAATCAGACAGAAATATTATCCGACGTTCATTATTGATTACAAATAGATACTTTTGCAGTAATTGTTGAATGCTTTAATCAAAAAAAAATAAGTTTTCACGGCTAATCGATTTTTTTCGAGATACGGGATGCCTTCAGGTTCATTTACAATCGTTTGGCTGTTCACAGGGATATAGAGCTACAGAGTGATCTGCGTGGGTCAGCCGATGCACAAGTCAGTGTTGCTGTCCTTCCAGGCGATTCTCATAGCAGTCCGTCGACCCTGGCAGGAGGGAAGTGTGGTTGGCTTGGGTGTGGATCCTTATGTCAGGATTTCGCACGCGAAGTCCTGACATGAGGGTTCACACTCGCTTGGCTTGAGCGGTCAGTAATCCATGACTTGACACCCACACGGTGTCATGGAAATGGCGTCTCCTGTCGTCACGGTTTCACGTCAATTTCTGCTGATTATCAATTAGACACAAAAACAAACACAAAAAAGCGATTACCAATTAGTCACGAAAAGCGTTGGAACTGTCGTGGACCTCCAAAACTAATTCCAAAACATCCAAAGAGGATCCTACGAAAAATTGCAAAAGAAATTGGAGCTCCACAGACAGCCTTCCGACCCTTAGCGCCAGTATCAGAATCGATATAGTTCAATTTACTCCATATGTGGAGAGATTGGGATCAGCACTCAAATTGATTTCAAAACAAGAACGCATACTTCCTTGCTCATTCTTTTCCAAAATTTTCAATAACTTTTCGACAACCAGCCGTCAAAAAATATGTGCACTAACTTAGTGCCACGGCAACATCATACACATGGTTCCACCATGTCACTCAACTTTTTCAAAAGAGTGACGGACCCCGTTTGTGTGCTATCACCTATAAAAAATGAGCGGCTTTCTGCCTTCACCATTGAACCTCTGAAGATTTCCCCCTGTCATAAGCCACGCCTACTGCCCGGAAGTTATTACGCTGGCTTATTCACGCTGTCAAGCATTTCTTTGTTATATTGCTAACATGAACGATAATTGTGTGCTGTCTGAAAAATGTCGAAAGTCTCTCTTTGCGTGTGCTTAATCCTCAGTACTGGCATTTTCTCACCTCGTTTTGTTCTCTGAACGAAACACCATTAGCTAAGCCTTTTGCTCGGCGATGAGTTATTACGAGATCAGTGCGTGTTATTTCACCAAAGACAATCACCGTCAATCCTTACTCCTTTTCAGTTGCTCTTTTCGCCTCAGTCAACTTGCCAACGAGAATTTTTTGCTTTTTCAACTTTTCAAATTCACTAGGGACTTCCCATACTTGATAGAGGGTGTACTTGTATGTATGTTCCACTGACATAATTTCTAAGAGTCCAGTCGTTTCTCGTCTTATCTCAACGATGTAACCCTTGGTTTCAGATCAAAATTACCCTGCATTATCTTTCAATGGAGCGTGAGCTCCGCTTGAAAGCTTTCATAGAGGAGTATGCCCGAGTGGTGCAACTATTCGATGACATCGTTTCAATGAAAGAATCAATGGGACGACTGGAGACATATATGGTCGTGATGGTTTGTCAAGTCGGTGCAGCTATGATTGTGAGTTCATATTTTTCTTGAAAATTCCTATTCCGAAAGAAAAAATAAAAACAGTGAAATCACGTAAGACTAGTCTTTCGTGCCTTCAGCCGACGTGCACCACTTAATTAAAAGCAGATCTAACCAGAAGATTGAAAGTGTGAGGGTGCTCTTCAAGCTTGCAAGGCTGTGAATAAGGGAGATCGGACATGTCAGTGCGTTCGACTATGTTCCCATCCATGAGGATTAAAGTCAGGAGCCTGCGTAATCCCTTCATAGAGGTTAGAGTTTTGAAGAGATTCTCAAAGGAAAAAGTTCTTGAAAACGTTTCCCGTCACGCCGTTGCCCTTCACTAATACCCGATGCGACCGCAATAATTGATGGATTGCCGGTGACAGACTGTGGTGTGGATGAATGTAACAATCGAACCGCAGCCGTCTCCCTTGGCCATCTCAATGAGGCGTCTCATGGGTTCCAGGTTGCAGGGAGGGCATCGTAAAGATCCCATTGGAGATGCTTCCTGCTTCAATTCGACGTAATGATGTGATGTGGCCGTGAACGTGTTCATGTTTCACCAGCTCTGAGAGCGATTACTCGTCTCAGCTGCTTGCCCATTAACGAATTGATATTTGGATGAGTTCGTCGACGCATCACTACGTCGACATAGAGACTCAGCTCAACTCTCATCATCCCCACGAAACTAATAAAGTCCTCAAGACATGCAGTGATTGCATCTTACCCTGAACCTAGTGCATCTATGGTAGCCGCTGACTTCAACATCTGTGGTCTATTTTAAAACATTGATTTAATACATATTCAAGACATTTGTAACATATTAAAACACATTTAAAACGAATTACACGGAATTGCTCCAATTTTTAAGCTCATTTATATGTTATAGACGCTTTTTATCTCCAAGCAGCGAAAAGTGAGAAAGCGCACGAGTAGATAAACCTTTTCGTGATACGCCATGCCTGCGATATCCACTCGATATTCCGATTTCTTTAAAAAAAAGTATGAAGGCCCTAAAAGCATATGTTTGGTGCCATAGTCAATCGTATCTAATTTGTGAACAAAGCATGGGAGGATCTCAACCAAAGCCACCCACCCTGCTAGAAAATGATGACCTTTCATACATATTCGTCAACGCGCCGCATCCGCCATATTTCGTAAAAACATGAATTTCTTCCATCCACACAAAATTAGCACTAATCAATCACAGGAAATTGGGAATCCTCGCCATCTACATGAAGCCTTCTGCAGCCTCGGTTCATTGTCAGAAGCTATGGCTTAAAAAACGTTCTGTTGTACACTTAAAAACTGCACTAAGGACATCCACAACCCGCTACAATTGTAAGGGCCAAGCAACGCAGTCAACACCTAGAGAGGAGCATTCGCCTTTATAGCGCTATTTTTGTGAAGTTATTTACTAAGTTGGCGAATCATCACTTCTTCTCTCTCTTCATTAGCGATCATGCATATTTATGACCGTCCCTCAAATAAATTCCAGGAATTGCAAGGCTACTTGTAGAGCCACTACTACCTTGGCCTTATATGTAGCTAAATTGCTGTAGTATAATTGAGAAATGGTTATCTAAGCAACCAGTGTATCGGAATAGAGCTCCCTTCCTGACGGCGACGCCATCAAAGAACAGTCAATGTTTAGTTTCTTCGAACGTACTTCCAAGAATGCAAATGCCGTTTGCGCACGTTTCAGAGCACCAAGACTTGAGCACTCACTTGGAAAACGCTTCCACACTCCGATTGTTCGGAAAAATCACAGTTTACCACCATTTCTCTACTATTTTATCGTGCTTCTCTCTGAGGTGTGATGTGCAGAAGATCCCCTTGACTACGCTTTTCTTTTGGTATATCTGGGCTTGCCCAATTTGTAGACGATGCCATACGAAATGGAATGTATGCATTAACTATACGAAAATATTTACTAATTTCAATGCCATTGAAGGGAGTAAGATGTCATGTAGTGCAGTGTTCAATTCGAAACATATGATCAAGCCTAATAACGGTTCGACCGGCACTACCAAGGGGTTTTCGCTCTAGGTTCTACAAGAGAACAAAGTTCATGTAATGGCTCGATTTTGAACTATCAACATAACACTGTTGACGGTGTATCCAAGTTGTTATTGCTTTGTGTTGTTTGGGTTCAAGGAAAATCCGCTCTATTTACCACTCGTTGTAATAGCACATCAGCCTGCACTTCGGCGTAACTTCAGATCATGCAGGATCTCGGCTACATAGTTCTCTGCAAACAATTCAGCAGGGTTCTCAGAGATTCAACCACCCCAATAAGTGATGCGAGTGTTGGGGAGACCGATGCTAGGGAAATGGTGAAGGTCGTGTTCAACTTTGCGCCGGCAGGGAGTGGCTGCGTTCACAAGCAGCGAGGCAGACTGGCACGAGGGAGGTGCGAAGACGACGCAGGCAACAAGACAGGGTGGCACAGGGGTATGAGCAGAGACATGCCCTGCCGCTGGCACCGCAAAGTATGAACGAGCCCTAATCTTTTCGGTATATATCACATTTCGACTTATATTCGGAAGCGTGATTACTGATTATTTCTTCGTAAAGAATGAATCGTGATGTTGGTGATATCTCTCCCTCACACAAATTCTAAGGGAAAAGGCTTGGGAAGCTTTCACCCTGCAGGACAAGCAACCGATGTATATAGCACAGATTTGTCGGAAACTGGTCAAGTTATCACGGCAGACGCGGAGTAGTGGTAACTGGCATCGACCGATGGGTACCAATAGCATTGATATGAGTAATTATCAATATAAATAATCCACATGGTATCAATATTAACAATCGATCAATAGTATCAATAGTACCAATAATATCATTATTAATGAACCGCATGGTATTAATATCAATAATCGATCAATAGCATTAATATTAGTGATCTACACGGTACTAATATTAATAATCTATTCCACATGGTCACGGGATCCTGTCTGCTCAGACTATTAAACAATCCTGCTTCCCTCTAGGCTTTAGTCAGAGAGCACCATTACGGACAGAGAAAGAAGACGGAATTCAGAATATTCTCTAAAAACAAAATAGCGATTTCAAATGAGCGGTCTGCGCAGGCGTTTTTTTCGAATTTCGTTTGACTGCTTTTCTACCTAACGGCTTTTGATGAATGGGTATCCAAAGAAGGCGGAAAAGTGCTCACGGCTGAGTGGCACAGCTGTCCACCGTCTGGGTGACTTCATTCAACGGTGGAGTTCGGCGAAAGCACGTCTTTGATCGTTGGAAGGATCTCGAGCTCAAACCATCTAATCTCGTTCATTCTCCGCTGTTACACTACTTCTCACCTACTACCTCATTTCTCAATCGGCCAACATTTTTTACAAAAATTTCTTCACCTGCCACCAGAGTCACTTTGGGAGAATTGCTTTGATATGAAATATGACTGCTCTTAAACATTACAAATACCTAAGCACATTTGAATTGGACTATGACTCTGGGCGAGATGAGTTCATAGCTCATGTTTGAAAGTACTTGGTGAAGTTCCGCCGCTTAACAACATTTTTAGTCAATAGATCCTTGACATGGAGTCGGTAATATTTTTTAAGATATAACTTGACGTTTAAGCCCATGCTGCCATGGGACTCGATGCCCTTTCATACCAGCATGCTCTTGAATCGAGAACAATTGATGGATGTAGAAAGAGGATGAGTGCTTTCAACAGACACCCATATTCAGAAGTCATGCATCATTAAATGTTGCAGTCTGTTTTTGTTGCTTTCGCCGCTTAACAACATATTTAGTCATTTTTAGTTTTGGATCTTTGACATGAAGTCGGTGATATCTTTCGATAACTTGACGTATGAGCCCATGCTGCCTTGAGAATTGATGCCCTTTCATACCACCTTGTCCTTAACTCAAGGACTATATATGGGCCCTTTCATACCAGCATGTCCTTAAATCAAAGACAATTGATGGATGTAGAAAAAGGATGAGCCCTTTCAACAGGCACCCATTTTCAGAAGTGATTCATCATTAAATGTTGCAGGCTATCAGTCTGTTTTTGTTGCTTCGATTCTGCCAAGCACAACGGAACAGTGGTGAATATCAACTGGAACATCGATTTGAGAGAAATCCGTCCACGACAACGACCACGGAGAAGAAAAATGTACCCTAACATTTGAGTGCTTCGATCCGTAGTTCATATATCTTCTTGCCTACAAAACCTGTGAAAAAGATAAGAATCGATCGACTGTGTGATGCTAATAGATGACGCCTCATATAACACTATCGATCAATTCTTAAAGTTTTCATAAAAACGCTTGGAAGCTTTTGTGAAGCATTCCTATCCTATTGTGCAAAATTATCAGGCGTTTTTCAAACAATATTTTTACGGTTTACTACCACTTCTAATACATAGGTCCACTTGTTTATACTTAACGAGTATAATAAGGTCAGGAAAAAGGCCATATATCAAGATATCATTATAATATTAATACTAATACTTTGTTAATACTATACAAATAGTGACATTCACCAACAAAATTTTCATTTTTTTTCTCAAAAATCAATTTTCATCAACGGAAAGGAAAACGTCTGATAATTGAGCACCATCGTTTTATTATAGCAGTATTCTGAAACTCACTGCCCTCATGACCCCTAAATCTTCTTTTAATTTTTGTATTGAGTTTTTTAACGCATCCATGTAGCCGCCCATTTTCGGATCTCAGTACATACACTGAAGAAGACAGTTGTCAAGTTTGTCACCTTTGCCATTTCTTCAGATGCATGAGACTCCTGTTTTGATCACATCGGGGAATGGCTCGCTTCAATGACTTCTTCATCAAAGTATTATTCCTTCCTTCTTGGCTTTTCCGTGAAAGCTGAAAAATACGTTTCGCTGTAGGGATATGTATAACTAGAGACCGATTAGTGTAGTGTGTGCCTTGAAATATATTTAAAACTATGCATTTTATCATAATGATCACTATATTCAATGATTGTGTTTATCACTAGATGCAGAACTATTTCTCTATTTTATATTATTCCATTGTATGCAAGTTTCCACGTTTCTTTCGTGGTGTTCTGCTGGGAACATTGACTGTATACTGCCATTCGTAATCTTATAAAAATACGCGTTCTTGAGTTTTTTATGTATTTAAAAAAGGACAACAAGAAGCACTAAAGCCACCCAAGTAAATCTAATGCGCACCATTACGCTAGGAGAGCTCTTGCAACCCTTGGATACGCTCCAATGCCTTCATTAATCGTCTTTATGGGCTTTAAGGTTAATGTTTCGATTCCTGCCCTGGCCTTTCAGAATCCTGATACCCACGCGAACGTCACCAACCCCGCTGTTAATAAGACACCTGAGTACCACAAGGCAGAATCTGTGCATTATTTCGAATAGATAGTACAAAACTATTATTTGTAAGGATAGCACTCTGGCTCGACTCTCCCCCGCAACAGCAGTATCCTTAAAATCAGATGTATTAGTATACACATAAATAATTGTGTAGCCTTGGCAAACGACTCCCTTCGTAATCTCTGACGATGAGATAGCACCATTTCATCGTAGTGTTCCCTATATGTACTTAGCCCTGAAGATTGGGTTTTCTACAAGAAATCCAATTCATGGTCCTGAATTCCTTAGCTGGTCCGATGAAGGAATGAAGACTTGGTGACTCCGCAAACCCTCATTACTAGCCTTTTTTGATGTTTTTTTTTTACTTTTAGTTATTTATTCATATGATTCTGTGTATATATATTAGGTCGGCAACTAAGTGAATGCGGATCTTTAAATACTGCTTTTTCCCTCCAAACTGCTTTCCAGCAATCTCTTCTGTACATACACATGTATGTAGTATAATTCCACACGCATCTATAGGTATTGTCTTCCATCTCTCGGATAACCCTTTTCGGCAAAATAAACATATCAACGGCCAACCTCATTTTCAATACAAAAATTATAAAAAGTTTTTTCTTTGAATGGCGTTAGACAGGGAAAGGAAAAGGTGATAATCCGATGGAGCAAGATGAGGGCTATAAGGTGATGGGGCAGCAATTTTTATCCAAGCTCGAGAATTTTTTGGCGAGTCATTTTTTCAATAGTGGTAAAAAAAATTTTTAAATTTTTTTTTCAAAAAATTCTCGAGCTTGAATAAAAACTGCTGCCTTATAGTTTTGATCTTTCTCCATCGGATTATCACCTTTCCCTTTCCCTGTCTAACGCCATTCAAAGAAAAAAAATTGGAATTGAAAATGAGGTGATTTTGATATTTTTATTTTGCCGAAAAGGGTTATCCGGGAGATGGAAGACAACAATACCTATAGATGCGAGTGGACTTGTACTACATATATATGTACAGAAGAAATTTTGTGGAAAGCAGTACTTAAAAATCTGCAATTACTTAGTTGCCAACCTTATATTTTTACATATCGACCGTTTTTCTAGAATGTTTTTACACTTTTCCAATCTTCAGGTTTTCTATCAATCCCAGCCCGCCGATGGTCCTCGGGGGTGAATAGGAAACACAGTGGTTCGTATGAGAAAAAGAGGCGAAAAGAACCGCAGACTAATTTCAAACATTAACTTTCCCAATAACTTTTTATTTTTTTCTTCTTTCGAATCCATGACCCTCATACCCGCTTCAGTGCCAAAGTAATTGTGAAGGCAAATCGGGAGCGTATCCAAAAATACTATTTGGATAACAAGCTCCTTCATCATGTGAGATCAATAATAATTGAGCGAAAAGATAGCGTGTTTCTAGACACGACATTAAACCAAAATCGATGCTGCCTATAGTGGATTATGGATGGATTTGTAGCCTCCATGATGGGAAATTCTCGTTGAATGGCTACAATGAGACCAATTATTGGTGACTATGACGAATACTAGGGTGGACACTATGAGATATTACTATTACATTTCATTATGATTAATTGCTCTATATATTTTTACATCAAAATGGAATGGCAAGCATGGTACGTAATGAAGAGATTGTCGAGCCGAATACTTTCATTTCCGACCACCCTCGAATAAAACAGAGGGTGTATCGCGGAGTGGAAGGAGAGGGGGGCATCCCACCATAAAACTATTTTCACCTAAGCCACAGTCTGACAGAAACTTCTTTCTTCATCCACTAAGGCTTAATCAGAAATAGGCTTAAGTTTGCAGAATGCCGGCTCAAAAATCTCTCAGAGATGCTTATGTGTGCAATTTTTTACATGCCTCCATCGGGATGTCACTGAACTGAGCTTTTCATTTTTTTCCCACAAACCAAAACTGGGGTGTAAGGCGATTGGTCGAGTTTTCGCTTAGCGGCGTCGCACTCGCGGCCCCGTCACTACGACTTGCCGCAGTTCTTTGAAATTTCGCGCAGGACGCAATGGGCTGGTACAGTGAAGGAACTTTAAAGATTGCAGGTTGGGAGCTTCGGAAGTTCGCCTATGTTGTAGTGGTACTGTTACAAGAGATACAACAAACAACTCGCACTTGCCGCGCCCCTCGCCGTCGGCGGCGCGGTGAGAAAATTCAACCAATCGCCAGACACCCCTAAAAGAGTCATTTATTTGACCCGAGGGAGGCTCATATACCATGAGTGGTTTCGGATGGGTGCTATCGATGCTTTTCTGGAACGGTTGTTTCGCTTCGATCGTTATAGTTATAGACAAAAACCTGAGTATATTTAATATTTTACAACCTTTTTCTGACTTTTACAACGTAGTGAAGCTTAGAAGTATGAACCGATTAGCATTGCTCAACCCACTACATGCAGATGAGCCATGTATTCGACATCCTCTCAATATCTTATGGACACTTGAATGCGTAGCTAACCATGACTCAAGGGCTAGCCAAAGTGCAAATAAAAGGCAGACCGGTTTGATCTATAATTTTTGAAAGCTGCTGATTTTCGCCACAGTCCGCGATGCAAAAGCTGTTATTAGAATGCTGAGTTATGGGCAAAGCTTTTAGTCTCGGACGGAACTCGAACCCGCACTTCATTTTTTAAGATGCAGTGCGGGTTCGACTCCCTTTCGCGACAACAGCTTTTGCCCACAACTAAGCATCCTAATAGCAAACTCGCTTGCTACCTTTGGGGATATAGATTTGGGCACCATTAGCGTTGTGATTCCACCTATTTGTACCACAGCGATTAATATGCTACTCTACTTCAAAAGTGCTCTCTCGCGATTTCAGCGGTAGTTCTGATACTTGCTGAGGAATACGGGTCTTCAGTTGAAAATAAACAGTACATCTTACTGAAGCTGCAAATCTGATTTCGTGAGGAAATTTATTATTCATGAAACTATCGCTGAAACCTTCACCTTGAAACTCTATACTGACTTTTGAAAGCATTGAGCCATCCTCGAAAGTTAGTTACGGATAATCAGAAGTAGACCGTCATAGGCAACATTGTCAGTAACATACAGGGGAAGCGGAAATCGATTAAGAATTGTAGCACCACTCTCGCAGGAAGATAATAGTGGCGATCTCCCAGGAAGATAATAGTGGTGATGCGAATGTACTATTCGACAAAACTTCATATGTATTTCAATCTCTGATTCACGAAGAAAGATGGAAACGAAGCGGCTTATTTCAATCAGCCCTTCGCGGATTAGGCGCTCGTAATCCCACAACGAAAAGTGGTAGGAGAGCCTGTTCGAAGTAAACCGTTATCTAGCAAAAAGCTCGTCTTACATACTAAATTGCGGCAGCATAAAAATAACGACCTCCACATGTAATCGATTGGAGACACACGCATGGTTCAAATTGGTTTAATACATGGAACTAAATAAGCACACAAACTCATTTTACAAATGGGGCGCATCACTGAGCACCTTCATACTATGCTATGGTGCCGCTCTGTCTGCTAGCGACGGAGCGTGACTGCATTCACACGCAGTTAAGCAGAGTGACACGGGCGGAGAAGCAGACACGACGCACCCACGCCCTCTCGCGGGTACCACAAATTACGGTATAAAGTTTAGGTGTGTACCCTTATGTCAGGATTTTGCACTACGCGGGCGTCGTGCGAACTGGTGCGTCTGATTGTGAGCCATGCATGCCGCCAGGAATGGATTTTACAGCGACTACACGGTATTGCTAATGGTGCCATTCTCAGTTGACTTGTAATCGCTTTGGGACCCAAGAGCACCGCTCTTTCAACCCGTCAACGTCGCTTCGCTTGTGACACGCCGCGGTGCAAAATCCTGACATTAGGGTCACACTCATGAAGTTCACTCCGGGTAAAGTAGTGGATAGTTGCAGGGCCTGGAGAAATATTTCAGAGATGCTCACCCATAGCGAGGAAATACCCGTCCATCGTTCCCATCGCATCAATGGATTTTCCCACTAACGACGAGCACAGAAGATTTGCATCGCTCTGAAATACATGCCAACTTTCCTACGTCGGCTATCGCGGGCACTTTCACAGTTATCGTGGCCTTGTTTATGGAAAACCCATATACGCCTTCGTGGGTTCTAGGACAACTTCCTTATGACTCGAGTACAAACAGTCAAAGAGATAGGTAAACGCCCTTGAACCACAAGTATGCCGTTTCGATGCAGTGTAATATGATAGTCAACAGCAGTGACAGACAAATTACGCTCCTCCTACCCCTACAGTGACGTGTAAAATCTGCCTCAAGTGCATCAGCGAGCTTTCAGTTTCATCACTAAAAGGAGGTCAAATTTGTTGTTATCTCATTCATACCCTCTTCTGGGTCATCAAATCGCCTGTGCCTAAACAGAAAACGAGATCTACATTCTTCCACAGGAAGAGAAAATCGAATCAATTTTTGGAGGAAATGCACATTGGATATAGCGGAAAAACCACGCTCCATCAAGTTAGAATGTTACATGAATAGAGCATAATATAATGACTAATATGACCATAATAAATATAATGATTTAAAGGTGTGAAGTTTGAGTTCTTCCATGTGGACGGAATTGAATCTATTAAAAATTCATTTAGAAGCATACAGCACACTGTAAGATTTCCGCCTCTAATGTATGGAATTACTACTCTACAAGAATTAGCGCTCTCATTGCCACCTTCGTGTACTTGTGTGCCAACTTGTCACAAATCCATTCAACTGATATTTATGAAACCATCATTCAAACAATTTAACAAGACTCGCTTCCAACCAAGAGACCAACATCAAGTTTACTCTACAACTCAAAACATACGAGAAGCGAATAAAAGAGAGTCAAATTTGCAGTTGAATAACCAATACTATGAAAGTTGTTTAAGTTTCTGTTCTTACGATCAACTCAAAAACGATAAGAGACAGAATAAACGGCGTTGGAGAGTAACGCCACATTAATGAGTAACTCATAACAGGAACGGTACAACACCTTTTTGAGAAAGGAAAAAAGTTGCAACTTTACTTACCAATGTACTGTGTTCACTTTGCTTCATCTACTTCCATACCATCTGCTTGATTCTGTTTGTTTTCGTTTCCATTCACTGGTGCAGGTGGATGGCCCACACCAGCTAAATGGCCATTTTGATTATATGCTCCTTGGAGATCCATTGCGGCAGAACTGTCATACGGAGCAGGCGGATATTCGGATGACTCGTTTTCGGGAACGAACCTGAACCTGTGTGTTGAGAGGCAAAACAAATTTCCACGCGCAGTCAATCTGAAAAAGGAGAGATAATCTGACTAACAACACAAAAATTGGCTTGAATTTATCAACCAGAAATCGAAGTCAGAATGATTTTCAACGCCTCTCTAGCGAAACTGCCATCATTCTAGCCTATACGTCAAAATTTTCAGCCCAAGCAGCCCAATGAAGCTACGTCCCGCTAGCAAGCCTATATTCGTGATGAGATTCAGTATTGAGAAATGGCACTCACATTCCTTCCTGAGCCATAGGCATACCATCAGTATTGAGAAACATTTGTCTGTTCCATCCCTTTTCAGGAATGCGACCACTTGCCAGAATAGATTGAAGATATTCGACCTCTGCTAGTGATCTCGCACTTGCGATGGCACTCTTCAAAATGACAATAAATAATAGAATAAATAATAGCGTAAACGTAATGCAACAAGAGAAAAATCTCATTAGTGTTATAATTATATATCCCATTAACTAGCTTTATAGCTACCAATCACTAAAGTTTTCCGTCCAGTAGAGGCTCACCCATATCCTAATAAAAGGAAGGGAGACCTCAAACGAATAACTGACAGCAAGGGATGCTTACCTGAATTTTAGCTCTGTCTTCAGCAGAAATGCTCGTGCCATTAACCCTTTGAGTCTCTGCTGTATCTGTTTCACTGGGCGCAGCGGTACTACGTTTGATGGCATCACGATTTTTCTGACCTTTTTTGCCTTTGAATAATTTGCGAGCAGCCTCACGCTCCTAAACACATACTGGTCATCAGAAAGATTTGTGCCTATAAAACTGAATGTACTTGATGAGATAACACCAGCAATTCTTTTCGGAAACCTCACATAGTGAAAAAAAAAACAAAAAAGAGGTTGCAAGTGAAAATGTTTAAAAGTTTGATAAAATAAATTCACCGCTAGTCTTATGCGTTTGAAGTCGATGACACGAACGGATGGCAACTTGTAGATGATGTAAGCACGATAATTTGCTTTGTGAGTTATAGGATTTCCGATAAAACTAAAATCAAATACTTCAAAAAAGCAAAATAAAAAACGATCCGATGGATGTCAAAGAAAGACTCACGTAATATATTCCAACTTCTTGCAATTAGCTAATGGATCGATATCACCCAATTC
The DNA here is from genome assembly GCA_963978905.1 of Trichostrongylus colubriformis. NCBI lineage: Eukaryota > Metazoa > Nematoda > Chromadorea > Rhabditida > Trichostrongylidae > Trichostrongylus > Trichostrongylus colubriformis. The sequence goes on from OZ022257.1 coordinate 16,500,550, forward strand.
CGTAATATTGTTATTGGTAAGAGCAAGAATCTTCAAATTTGGAAGCTTCTCAGCAATGTCTGGCTGTATGTAACTGAAAAGGGAAACTAGACAGAAACCACACCCTTACCTTCACTATTTTGCTTCTTGACCCCAATTTGGGTATGCACGGTTCAATCGTAGTCAAAACAAGATCTTAAAGCTGTTTTCTAGCAATGAATAGTGCTAGTGCTAAAGATTCACCACTAAAAAGGTATAACCAAATGGAAAATTCTACATGGTCGTGAGAGATCAGAAATGAGAGTTAAGAGATTAAAGGAGAGTCAAACATTCGACTCTCGGTGGCCAACCAAATTTTTAACCAAACAAGAACTGCTTCTACTTACTGAACTCTGTTGTTGTGCAGATAGAGCGTGTGTAACCGCTTCAGCAGAGGAATGTTGTCCAGTTTTTTAATATCGTTGTCTGTCAAATCGATCACATCAAATTGGTCCTACAACATAAAATGAGTGCGAATAGCATTGCAACATTAACAAACTTTCTGCGGACCGTTATCTTACCGAAATTTGTCAGCAAATATTCTAATTCCAACTCACTCTTGTAACTCCCATGTTTTCAATTACCGGTATTTTATAACCACGCAAATTAAGCTCGCGTTCCCGAACTGTGTTGATGAACTGTGGCGCATTGTCGATCAGTTCCACAGTTAAACGAACCATGGCGTCTTAATACTTGAAGTGCTGACTGAATTATAGAAATATATTTAAATAAAAACGGCGATCAAGCCAAATAGTAATGGTGTCAAGACCTAGTACTCCACAACAGAATGTATCAAGCACATTTATCACAACGCATTGGATTCAGCAATCGAAATAACTTGTTGAAGACAGTGATAAGGATGACGTAGGTGATAAGGAGCCCCAGGAACCCCTTTAAGGAGATACTCGAAAACTAGGGGTCTAGGAGGCCAATCTGCGGCGTCCCTGAACTGTGGCGCAGGAAGATTTTTGGCTACGGCCGCCTCGCTTATCCCGTCCCGCTTCTGAGGGTTGACTTTGCCTAAGAATGACTTTAGTGTAGAGTGATGAGCATGATAGGAAAATGATAGTTATCGCATTGCATTAAAGCAGCAACGATCGAAATGACGAGGTGCATTACGTGTCAGCTTTGGTCGTGAAAACGTCCACCGGTCAGTTTCAAATGGAATGAATGATACCACAGCATTACCCCTTACCACTGCCTTTAAGATTGTGCTAGTCAGTTACTATGCTTATGTAAAAAGATTTCAAAAATGTTATTTGCTACGCATTTCAATATTAAGAATGAATCTGAGAACCAGGAGGTAAGCCAATGATCAAGTTAACGAATCTGAATAAATACAGCCCGTAGTAAGGTTGATGAGGCTCACAAAAGTGCGAATGCTCATCCACATGTCTACATACATAATGATATAAAGATTTCTAAAAAAGGTAATATACAGCAAATAAAAATGAGCATGTGAAAAAAAAAACAATTCACGAAAAGATAAGTATAACAGCAAAGACTATACATATAATGAAGAAGAATCCCCACTGCTTGATGAAACCTCCGATGCTGAAAGTACCTTTTCTGAAGACCAAAAGATGTGTACTACAGAACTACGTAGAAAGTGTCTGCTGTCAAAAAGTTGCCTACCCTGTGAACTTTCCATAGATTTGAATGTAAAATCCCAGTTTAAACATATTCCACGTATCACTTCCTCCATATCGCATTGTATTGAGAGCTAGAGCCACATGTGAATGGCAATTATCACAACAAATGTTGTGCTAAAATAGATGCTTTAATTAGAAATTTATTATCGCTTTGACAGTTTCTTGTAACCGTACTTGCACAGGAAGAGTAGGGGAATGTAGGAAACGTATTTTTTTGCTCATGGCCAACAACACTGAAGCTTATAACCCGTAGAGTGACCAGATTATGGAGCCCGGTGCAGGCTATCACTGATACCTTGACACAAGCGGAAAGAAGCCCTCGTTCACTGTTCACACTGTGAGCGAAGAAAGCAGTCATCTATAATTACCGAGGAGCTAACGATGATTCGCAACACATGCGTCAACTTGGCAACTGCGCACTTTCCCAAGTTCGGTCACAAGCAGAAATCTGAACAAAGGGGTTCTGCCTACTACCAACATTGTAAACCCATCCAACTTAATGGGTTATGAGGAAAATAGTCTCGGCGAGTAAAACATTAAGTGGAAGTTTAACAGTAACGATTACTGCAGTGCTCAAAAGTCGAAAGATGTACGCCTCCTCTGTGCACTCCCCTCCCTGTTTTCCTAACCATGACCGGTAAATCAGAAGCTATTTGGAGTCTTACGTTAACAGCATTCAGAACCAGCCAATGACTTGAAGAAGGTCCTATTGCCTAACGAAAGTGTCGAACAATTACGCTGTTGCACTGGAAATAACAAGGCCTGAATTCTGGACGAAATGACTGTAAATGTACTTGGTTTTGAGCAGGTCAATCTCAATGTTTCTGAGCAGCCTTATGATCGGAATTCAGCTCAAATTTAACTAACGGTACGTAAGACCTAATCTCCCAATTATTCGAAATCAGCTGATGATATTTAAAGCGAATGATGCCACTGCGGCCGCATGAGGAATAATGCGGAAGAACTATTTCAAAGATCCTTGAAAACACGAGGAAACATCCAACTGGAAAAGGAAACCCTCACCATTCTACCTTTGTATTCGTCAGACGCTTCTCGAATAGCTCTGTCGTAAGCTTCTGCACCCCCTTCAACAGCATCGGCGGACAGTTGCCAATACATTGTCGGCCAATCGAAACCCATATCATCTTCCTGAGATCAAAAATAAGCTCATAGAGTCGCAGCGTTCATTTCAGATTCGCGAATAACAAAACTAACCGTGACGCAGTAGCTTCCAGAGAAATCACGAATTATTCCTTTGCTCGTCGCAATTCCCATATGACCAATCACCGGAAAAATCCATCTAAAAGACAAGCTTTGGTTTCAGCAGAAAAAATAAGGAATGAAACACAAGAGTAGCCTCTGATAGGACAGATATTAACAAGACATACGTGAGGATTGGAAGAGGGGTCCAGACGATACAAAATGGGAATCGGTGCCTAGCAATGTCGATTTTTTCATCGACACCCATTCTCGAATCCTCGAGCTCCGGATCTGCACCGCTACTTAGCCTTGAAGAATAATCCACGATTGCTGGAATGTGTCACTGGAAAAGTTCTTTCATCGATAGTATGACACCACTGAGATCAGCTGATTTGACAGCTGATACGTTACAAAAAAATTACGCGACTCAAAAACGAGTGTCGTACACGTGATTAGTTCATAGGGAAGCACGATGTAAACGATGCCACAGCTAGCTCATCTGCATAAGGTAGAGGATGATGCACATTTTGCTCAGGTCCACCCCACAGAAAACAACCAGAGACAGAATAAAATTAATATAAGTATATGAGTTTATACATTCTATATGTTTACACATATGAACATTTTTCATAAACATGATAACAAATATAAAAGGACTGTGAACGAGTTTCAGGAAGGGTTTTGTCCATGAGTCATAGATAACGTGGACACTTCAAAACCTGAATAAGTACCAACAGCACTAGTGCCATATGATGTATGTACATTCATTCCACACCTAGGTAAATTGACAGAACCAAGTGTCTAACTGGAATTTACTGTACATATACCACATTTATCTGTGGAAAACACTGATGATTTGATTGGAAAGGCGAATCACTGCTCGACAGATTTAAATATTCCGAAATACTGTCAACCCTAAGCTACTTTTACCAATTTATTGGAATGGAATAAATTTGCAAAATCGAAGTTCTCATTGCTGATATTCCGCTATGATTACAATAAAGACATCGCAATCACCAATAACTCTGTAAACTCAAGTTTTAGATAAGAAGGAGCAAAACAGGCACTATTCAACTATCACTACCTTGGTTACCACGAGATGCTCAAAAAATGGTTCCCGCTGAAACTCTGCCTATGAGTTTATTTGGTGTACTGATCACCAAATCTGACATTCGTTTCCGGCGTTGACGCCAATTACTACAACTTCTTCAAGCCAAACTTGCTGTAAACTTCTATATGGAGATTATTTAGAGCCCTGACCATGAACATCACATGGATTAAAAGCAGAATCATTGGCTTTACAAGCGGTGCCAATGTAGTAAGAGCACTGGACTGTGCCCAGCGTCCGGCGCTGTTTTTTTTTAAACAGTTTACGTCAAAGATTTACTTTGATAACTTTCGTTTTTCTTCTTGCCCAAGCTCTTAGGAGAGGAACTCTTCCTTCTCCACTAACGTTTGGACGAAAATAAACGCTTGAGTGAGGCTGATTGCTGTGTGATAATGCAAGGTGGATTACGAAACTGAGAAATGAGTGCCCTCTCGCTACATTAGCACCATGAAAGCCATAAATGAGACATACCTACAAAAATGCTAGACATCTGCAATCTCTGTCAACCCTGGATTGAAAATCAGTGCTAACAGTAGAAGCTCAGCCAAGCGAGTTGTGCTAATTGTGTCTGAGTTAAGTTTTTAGAAGGGTAGAGTTCCTAAAGTGAGAAAATTTCGCAGAAATATGACATAAACTTAAACGTAACACCTAGTTCAAGAAAAAAATAAGAACAAAGGTAGCGGCTTCGCTCAATTTAGTGATACCTACAAACGTTGCTTGATTTTAGTACTAGGGAAGTATCACAAGTTTTTTCTACCGTTTCTGTTCACCGCGCTAGTATTGCCAGGACTTTACAGACGCTGAACGTTAAAAACATAATAACATCAACATTTTAATTACTGGACATGATTCAAATCGGTATTACGTAAAGCACCTTCGCTCACAGTGCAATTACGTACATCCGACAACTACCGTAACCAACGTCTAAATAAATCGACTCTGGAACGCAACTTTCGGTACCATATTTATTTCAACATGCAGTAGAGTTGCTTTTTGCGTCAACAAATTGAACTTTCTAAAATCGCTGCTGTGGTGTGCATGCTGTAGTGAACACAATATTGTCTCGTGGACGAATAAGCGGACGACTGCTGAAAGCCATGTACCGCGTTCATGAACCGTTTTCAATGGTTTTCATTGGTTTTCGGAGAAATGCAAAAGCAAAATGTATACCTATTTCCAATGTGTTAACAAGTATGTCTAACGAAATTTCTCAAAAAGATGAGATATATTTCATGCACATCCACATTCTACGGGAGTACGATGAAAAACCCCACAGTAGGGATCGTAAAAGAGGACCTTCTGAACAAGTACACAGGATGATGAGGAGTCGGTGCTAATGTAGTTAGGAGGAGGCACCACACGTGCTCGGCGGTCGACGCTGTTTTTGCCGGAGCTTTCAGCCTAAGCCTTACCTGAGGGGGTAAGCCCCTATCCCTACCAAGTAAGGCTTAGGCAGAAATCTACACCCGAGTGCACAAAATGATGATTCCAGAAAGGTATCGAGTGGGGGCGACAGCGCGACTATGGCTATTACCCATAAACTACATTAGCACAGGGTAATCCTCCGCCCGGAGCTGATCCCTTACCTCAAAGAGGCAGATGATGGGCGCCGATGATTTGTTTGAAACCTGGGGATTCTTTCAGTCACAGGTTGTTTTGTATCTATGATGAACGCAAGAAATGGGTTGGGTCAAATCCATTATTAAGACTTTAGAAAACTTAGTGATCCATGTGAATGGTGACTTTTGGCACTCGTTTATCTGACCATGAAGACGATGCATGCGGTTCACTGCACTACAATATCGAATTTTAATGTTGATGCAGTGGGTTCGCGTAAAAACCAACTGTAGTGCACGATGAAACGAATGCGGCATGTTGCGAAAGTCGTGCTCCAGAAACGATTTCTCTAGACTTTGGTTACGGTAGTGGTCGGTGGTACGTAACTGCACTGTGAGCAAAGGTGCTTTTACGTAATACCATTCAAATCATTAACGTCAAATGGTAAAATCAGCGAACTGCCAATTCTAATAACACATTTGTAGAAGAACTTAAACGGCAAAATGTGACATTGCTCTCCCCGGTGCGGTTGCTTCGCGGCTTTCGTACTGGAGCATATTATCTCCTCCAAGCGCGCTAATTTCCATGCCGCTAATCTGCTTTTAACTGGGAGTGGCAGTTTTCCTCGTTACCTTTCCATTTGCTGCTTATTGTAGTAATATCTTTTCTCTGGATTGTACTTTATCCACAACGTGCACTGTCTTTATAGTGTATTTTAAGCAGGATTTGCCACTTTTCTATGGAGATGCGAATTCAGTTTTCACTACTCCTTGCGTTGTTTTCATTAACTGCGCGTGCGCTATCAAAATGCTTTTAGAAAATCTTTTATGTCAAGGGTCCTCTGAATGTTAGGACCTGTTATGTTGAGCGGTATTAGTTTCCTGATATGCCTTCATATTGTTGTTGCTTTAATTCAAGTTATCGGAGCTAGCATAGATTTCCAGGTTTTTCAGAACTGAAGCTGTAGAGTGGCTTTTGTGTGATATTTTTATGTGATATTTGTTGAATTGATTTGATTTGTTGAACACGTTTCTTGATGAACAGTGGGGTCAAATAAAGTCTGAGGAGGGGGAGACGCAAAATTTCCACCCACGTCAAAGCTTCTTTCCTTCCCTAGGCTTAGGCTAAAGCAGATGAAACCTATGCTGTGACAGATGCTTTTTCATGTGAGGGGAGGGGATATCAATTTTAGCCTAAGCCTAGGGAGGGAAAGGAGCTTCGACGTTGACGCAAAGTTGCGCCTCGTCTTGATGAACACCCCCCCCCCCCCCGCCCGACTTTATTTGACCCGAACAGTGTTGACTATAGCAATAATGGATGTTAAACGACGATTCCGAAGACATTTCACCTCAAGCAGGACCACATGGCATGGAAGATTAGCGCGTTTGGGGAGATAATATGCTCCAGTACGAAAGCCGCGACGCGACCGCACCGGGAAGAGCAATGTCACATTTTGCCGTTTAAGTTCTTCTCACATTTGTTTTGCGTGCCAATAGGATCGTATCCAAACCTAAGGCTTTGTTCACAGTTTTGGAATTTGCGGAATTGCAGAATTGCGGAAAACGATGAGGATACGCATCGACTGGGAGAATTGCGGAATTTGCGGATTTGTGGAAATGCAGAATTGCGGAATTTGCTGAAAAGCATTAGATACGAATCGACGCTTTCCACAATTCTTCACTTCCGCAAATTCCGCGATTCTGCATTTCCACAATTCCGCAATTCTCCCGATCGATACGTATCTAATGTTCTTTCCACAGCTCCGCAAATTCCGCAATTCTGCAATTTCGCAAATTCCAAAACTGTGAACACCGCCTAAGGTGCGACGGCGCGGGCGGTCGCGTGCGCATCCTTGTTGGGGCGCGCCAAACTTTTTGAAGAAGAGAGATTGCGTGGCGCCGTAGCAATTTCGACGTAGATGCTCGGTCAACTCACACTTATTGTCTATTTCGTGTAGTTAGCTATATTAGGCGCTATAAAAGGTCTAGATGAGGGAGATATTCTATTCCTTTCGATATTTCAACAGCCAATCACCAGATCACCACTGATCAGCAGCTAGTTGTGTGAAAAGGACCAAAAGAACTGACATTTCACGACTTCCTTATTTGAAAAAGCAACACTCCGAGTCTCACTTTTGTGCGCACTATATTCAATCACTAAATGGAAATGGTCTGTTCCATCAATCATCCGTCCTCAGAACACCGTAAAAGTTAGTGCAGTGGTGCTAGTGTAGTTTTGGGGGGAGGGCCTCACTGTTGCGCTGTCGTACCTCAGTCGGAACCGACCTACAATCATCAGTTTGTGCGCTCAAATGTATATTTTTACCTAAGCCTTCCTTAAGGGGGCAGGGTAGAGGCTTAGGGGGCTTAGGCTAAAAACCTAGGCGAAATAGCGCCGGACGCCGAGCACAGTGGAGTGTCCCCCACCATCTTATCACTACCAGATAAAGGGAGGTGTTCAAAATATGTGAGTGGATCGAATTCAGACATTTATGTTATCAGATTAAAGGGTAGTTAATCCTTAACCTGAAGGGTGTGTAGCGGTATGGAATTTATTACAAGAGAACTGGCTATACATATTTATTACATAAGATACATAATACTAAAACACGGGGTAGAAAGGGGGAAGACGAGGGAAAGCACACGACGGGCTATGGTCAGGCGACCATCTCGACTCACCTCTCACCTCCGTTGACCTCTGCCAGCTGCTGCGCCGTGGGTGGCACGTGCGGGGCACTTGGGTGGCCTCGCTACTCACGGCTCGGACCCAACATCTTCATTCCTTCAGTAAGCTCGTCCTCGAGCTTAGGATACCATTCCATTGTGCGAACGCTCCATGTACTCATACAACGACTGGGGAGCATTGGTGAGTAATTATGAATGATGACATACGGAAAAAACGTCACTGAGTTTAGAGAGCCGCTACAAGGCTACGTCTATTCTCATGACCTCTTGATTACTCATATCGCCATGGAAGTATTCTAATTGGACACACGTGACAAATACTAACCACTGAAGGCTGATGGAGAAGCAGTACACGGTAGATAAAAAGGCACAATGGACATAGAGGTACAACTGGTGAAGTGAGAATACCAGTGCACTCACTCCCTCAGAAATGAGCTCGTCCTCGAGCTTCTTATGGCATGAAAAATAGGAACCGATACTGAGTGGCAGAATGAATCGGTTCAGGATCGAAAATGACGATGGTGGGGTAAAGCAATTATAAGAAATACAATTTGAAAAAAAATCCTATTCTACGAGTTATCCTCATACATTTTGTAAGTTTTAACCCAAGAATTTCTACTGTAGCAGTACATTGAAAAGGATGGAATTTTACGAGTTTAAACAATTTGTGAAAAGGCAAAAATAAGGTATAATTTGATGTATAGCCCTTTTTTTCTTCGTTTGAACAAAAAAATGGTGGTAATAAAGTAGTTATAAGGCACATTTGAAGCTAATTTTGCAAGAAAAAATAGTATAACGAGACAAAAGTTAGTCTTTGAGATCTGTGGATCAGCGACTAACTTATGTAAAAGAAAAAAAACGATACGAGTACTAATCTGTGTGGACAAACATTTCGATTAGTACAAGGGCGTAAGATTATTGCAAATAGTGTTTGTTTTGAACGCTTTTTAGATTCTTTGAACCGCCTATTCAAAGAATGTTCTTTTATATTGCGGCAGTGCGGCGAGAAATGAAGGAAAACAAACAGACCTAAGGGCGAACTGTTTGGAATGAACAGTTAGAAACCCTTTTAATCATCCGAAAGCTGATCTATTGCAACTGACTGCTTTTCCTGAAGACGACGCGAACGTCTTATTATAGGTTGTTGATTGGCAGCTGGTGTTTCCTCATTAATTGGTGGAATTGGTTGTTGGTTAGAGTTGGAAACGCTAGCTGACAATGAACGTGGGCAATACAACTTCAGACGATTTATATGCACAACTTGTCGTGTAGCACGACCTACAAGATTAGTAATGGAAATGTTGGGACGATTAACTTCCTCAACAAGAAAAGGGCCTTTCCATTGATTTGTGAGCTTGGGACGCACTGTGTCGTCGTGTAATAGAACTAAGTCACAAATGGAAATGTCCTTAGAGTATACCTTATGTTGTAGATCATATCCTGTTTTGTACTGTGCTGACTTGTTGGCGATCTCGTTTCCTACTTCCATAATTGTGTGTTTCAGACCAGCGGCGAATTGATCAGCAAATCGTCCGACGTGAACACATGTCTTGTTGGAAGTTCGTGCAAGATATCACTCCACGTGATCGGACATCTACCATATACAATGAAGAATGGGCTATAACCTGTAGTAGCGTTGATACTACAGTTGTAGGCGAAAACAATGGGTTGGAGGAAGTCAGACCAAAGATCTCTGGCTTCTGAGCAGTAAGCTGTGAGGGAGTCAATTATGACTTTCACAAGTCTTTCCGCTTGACCGTTCGCTTTATGGTTATAGCTGGTAGTAAATTTATTGGTTATGCCTAAAGCTTTATTGATTTTTGAGAATACTTCGCTGGTATAGTTCGAACCACGATCAGACACTATTTCTTTTGGGACGCCATGTTTGGAAATGACATCATTAATCAAAACTTTGGTAACTGATTCTGTAGTTTGATCTATCAGCGGAGTGCAAACCATGAATTTGCTAAAGGCACAGACTGTGATCGAAATAAATTTACTACCATCCGGGCATTGTGGTAGTGGACCTACGATGTCCGTGTGGAGGCGTTCAAAGGGTCGCTGTGGAATCGGGAAATTTCTTAATTCTTCGCGAATTATGTGTGGTGAAGGTGTTTTCACCTTTTGACACACGGGGCACGTATTAATGTACGTGGATACGTCCTGATATAAATTTGGCCAATAGTATTTAGCTTTTATTGATTTGTATGTTTTATTAATACCTAAATGTGAACCTAATAGAGGATTGTCATGAAATATCGAAATGATTTTCGTTTGCATATCTGCATCTGGAATGATTAGATTAATTTTGTTATGCAGATTGTAATAAAGTGCATTGTTGTGAATAGAATAGTTGTGCAATGTATTGTCGAATTCTTGAGGAGGGTCCTCAAGTTCTCCTTGGAGGAATTTCAAAAGTTGGCCATATTTAGAACGTTTTTGGCTCTCTTGAATTTCTTCAAGAGAGGGGAGTGTTTGCGTGACTATAGCGTTAATACTAGGGAGTGGATAACGACTAAGGAAGTCACAGAAAGTATTATGTTTGCCTGCACGATATTCTATTGTAATATCGTAGGCTTGAATACTAATTTGGTCTTAGCTAGACGACCAACTAGATCTGATCTATGCATAAGTGATTTGAGGGGTGCATGGTCTGTGACCAGCGTTATGCGCGCATTTGCTACATAAGGGTAGAAATGTTTTAGCGCGAAGACTATGGCTAACGCTTCTAATTCAATGACAGCATAATTTTTCTCATGCTTGTTCAATGAACGACTACAGTACGCTATGGGATGTTCTCCTTTGGTTTTCTGATTGTACTGCAGTAAGCAAGCGCCTAGTCCTGTTGTGGACGCATCCGTATGTATAATATACGGTTGTTCGAAAATTGGTGAGAATAGAAGCGGAGCTTGCATAAGAGGTTGCTTAATTGCTCAAATTCCACCCCCGATTCCCTTCCCAAGAAGAAGAGAGTCACGAGAAGAATGAACAACCGTTTTGTTGTGCCTCTTTCTGTAGTGTGAATAAAAAGTGATGTTGAAATCTTGTTGTGTACATTTTTTTTTTGAAAGGAAACAACAAAAAAAAAATACGTGGGTGTTATTCGGCTTACCTTTTCGGCGGACATTTTTTTTGTTTTGCTATTCGCATATGGGCCGTAATCCTGCAGCTTACGGTGCCAAGCGTGCGCGGCTATAAATCTTCTATGCAAGAGCAGGAAGCGTTGCTAGCCTTGCGTTTTTACACTAAGGATTTACAGCTACGAGGCTGTTTGGGGTCATTGCGATCATCTGAAGACGATTTACAATCGTTGATCGCTTTCGTTGGAGTCTGGAGGATTTATGACTTCTCCATTCAAACCTTTCCAGACGGGTCGGGGTCAAGTTGAGATTAATTACGTCTCAATGCTAGCGTGGCCGTTGGGGTGAGTCGACTATATGGCGGCGAGTCCTTTGTAATATGTGCGGCGATTCATCAAACAGGAAAATTTATATATGAATAAATACTTGGGTACTCTGCTAAACGAAAAAAACTAAAACACCACAAAACTATTTCAAAGAGTAATCATCGTAAGAGCTTCACTGTGGTTACAGTAAGAACAATTATACCCTCATTTAACAGGTACTATCTGAAGTTCAAAAGGTCATTATGGGAGCGATTCACTGTCGTCACAGTAGAAACAATTATCCCAAAACTCACTTGAACGACGCTACCTAGGGGAGAAAAAAATGTAAATAGGAAAATGGCCCCTTATAAACCATTATATAGGGCTCCTCTGAAAGGGTTTGAACGAGCCTACTATCAACTATAAGGCTCATTTGGAGATAAGCGAAACTGCCTAACATAAACTAATGGCATGGGTGGCCGTTACAAATGGATCTCGACGCCAGGACTGTAAAATTTTTTCAAATATTCAACACCTTTGTATGCCTTCTTACCCATAGTACTAGAATATGAGACGTAGTGTGTACATCACTACGCTCTTCAATGGAAGATCGGCACTTGAAAAGGAGAAAAAAAATTTTTTTTTTGAGAGTTCAGAGACGTGTCTGAACTGTTTTTGGTTATTCATGGAGCAATATGTTAACCTATTACTCACATGAGAGTCGTTCGTTGACATCCGTCGGTAGTTTCCATTGTCGTGAACAGCATCTGTCGACAGGAATGACGTAGACGAAGGAAGGATGGGGAAAAGGGATCTTATTATGAGTTATAAACTGTGGATGGGCGGGCGATTTTTTTCCAAAGAAACTCTTTTTTCCGAAATTATTTGGTACCTTTAAATAAGAACTGTGATTTACGAAAGGAGAGGGGAAAAATTATCTCACTGGGACCTCCATATCAGATTAAAGGGAAGCTAATCCTTAACCTGAAGGGTGTGTAGCGGTATGGAATTTATTACAAGAGAACTGGCTATACATATTTATTACATAAGATACATAATACTAAAACACGGGGTAGAAAGGGGGAAGACGAGGGAAAGCACACGACGGGCTATGGTCAGGCGACCATCTCGACTGCCCTCCGTTCACCTCCGTTGACCTCTGCCAGCTGCTGCGCCGTGGGTGGCACGTGCGGGGCACTTGGGTGGCCTCGCTACTCACGGCTCGGACCCGACAATGTGCATTCTTCAACAAATGAAGCCGTGAAATCAATAGTGCGAAAATGGTTGGTTACATTGTGAAATACGAGGGGTTATCGTCACGGTCGATATGACGAACGATTTACGAGTAATGCAGATTACAACGAGATATCATATATAAAGAAAGCATCCAAGGAGGGGTGTATGTCGTTTGGCGCGGCCTCTGCAGCTACTTTTCCAGTGGGTCGCAGGGGCTGTTGCTCACCATTGGGGGCGTGTCCTTCGCCGTCTGGACTCTCCTAGATTTGCCTAAGCCTTTTAGGAGAAGGAGCTTTGGCAGCGCCCCGTTGGAAAACTAGCTGCAGAGGCCGCGCCAAACGACCGTCTCCCGGGGTTATCGTCAACGGTCGATATGACGAACGATTTACGAGTAATGCAGATTACAACGAGATATCAGATATAAAGAAAGCATCCAAGGAGACTCCTACACTCAGTACGGCGCCGCTTAGCGCGCCCCAGCAACGATGCACACGCGACCGCCCGCGCTGTCGCACCTTAGGTTTAGATACGATCTGCCAATAGCTCCCACATGCGCGTATATTCGCGTACACCATCCTATTACAGTAACTCACGCCTATATCTAATCGTTTGGTTGCTTCCTCGAAAGTCGAAGGAAGTCGAAATAAGTAGAAGCTACTACCAAGGTACAAGCCCTTTCGCATCCTGTAATTTATGAATTACTGGATAGTTTGCAAGAGAAAGGAAGATGTGATACTGCAGAAGTTCAACAAATATTGTACATTACCTCCGTTTTTTTTGTGAGTACCTTCTAAAAAGTGGAGTGGACTAACGGCATAGATATCAGGGTGCTATCGCAATGAGAATGGGTAGGTGCACCTTCTATAAATTTGCTCATCTAAGCGTTTTGTAGGAATCTTTGTGGGGTCAGTCTAACATTCAGGGGTATATTTTTCCCTAAATCCTATTGTTAGTGAAGGAAGGCAGTAGTTCCTTTCCCCTTCTAGGCTTAGGTAAATAACGTCAATAGTGGGATGCCCCCCCCCCTTTCCCCCATTGCAATAGCACCGATATCAGTAATCAATAAACGGTCTTTAAGTACTAGCTTCATATCGCCTGTTTAGCATTTTAATAGGATGATGAGGGACATATGTTATGTGAGGCGATAAGCTATGCACCAATCCAAAGAGAGATTATACTGCCAATGGTCTGTGTGGAGATCGTAGTGCTTTTCACGTTTCTGCTCCCTTTGTTTTATTAAGGTGCACACAGTATTGCTATTGTACATTTCAAACATTGCACGGCAGTCCCTTCGGTTCGGCATATAAGCACCCTCTAGGACCGCGGGGTGTGCCCCTGAATCGAATCGTCCACGAAAATAAGCTACTTTTTTACTCTTATATTCACAGTAAAGCTCAAAAGTCTTCGGCAACATGGTTTCTCAGCTGTAACTTCTGTTCTACTAAACCAACCGAACAAAATTGTAGTACGTTGTGCCTGAGGGTAATGCATATGAGATATATTGCTGTGACACGAAACGGTAAAAGATGCATGGTTATATACAAGTTTTTGTTACGACACCACCTTTTCCAGGTTCCCATGCTTACTATATCTTCACTTTTTTCCTACCTAATATCTTTGACGCATCATCAGAGCTAAATTCACGGTTGGTATGCTTAAGGTGATTGTTAGAAGAGCAGACATCCTCCAACGTGTACGTGAGGGGACAGTGAAGATGGAAATCTGAAATGAGGATCAACGCTATTTTATGTTTTGTGGAGCTGTCCCATCAAAGGATATCGTCGATTCTGGAACCATGCGAGGTTGGAGGCTCCAACAGCAACGCAGAAAGAATGGGAATACTTCGCTACAGTTTGTTTTATGCAAGACAGATGGATCATCCGCAGTTAAAAGCGGACCCTTCTCACGTCTACGGAAATCGTGGCTAAGTTCTTTTGAAGGGCATCAAAATCAGTCGACAGACTGTGGGGAGAGGCCTAAACGATGTTGGATTCTACGGACGACTTCCAGTCAAGCAACCGTTTTTAACTCTCAGGAATAGTGGAGCCAAAGTTTCCATGCGCGCCGCCATCTCATCTGGAGTTAAGTGGATTGGTGCAAAGTCCTTTTCACTAAGAAGGGCAAGTTTAATTTGCTCGAAAGTGATGGGATCTGGTATGCGAGACGTCGTATTTGCGACGATTCATTCCGAAACACACAGAACCCACAGTCAAGCATGGTGGAGGATCTGTGGCGGTGCATGGGGCTTTTTCACTGCATGGTATGGGTCTCATTTCAAAGCTAAACGGAACGATGACAGGGTAGATTACAGGGGCATGATGGTGAACATCGTACTACCATAGGCGAGCAAAAGTATGCCTGCTGGATGGATGTTTCCGCATGATATCGGTCCGATACACGTCAACAAATGTGAAGGAAGCCTTCCAGCGCCAGGAAGTCACACTTCTCAAGTGGCCAAACCAATCCCTGCACCTCAATCCGATATAACACATGTGGTAAGAGCTCGAAAAACGCTTTCCACTGAAAATTAATAGGAACAGAGGTGAAAATGCGTCTAACTAAAAGAAGAATAGAACGCCTAGCGTCATACAGTTATAAAGAAGTTCATGGGCTCGATCTCGTGCCGAGATGCAGCTCTCATCAAAATTCGTGGTTTTCCTATAAAATGTTGATGTTTTTCACGGTTTTCTGATTTTGTACTTCAGAATGAATCCTTTTTCCTAACCAAGCTTTTCGTGTTTGCCGATGATTTTGTAATTAACGCTTGTAAAATTCCATTAAAAGAGTCTAATGGCAACCAAGTAGTAGCAAATATCAAGAGTAGGTTTGGGCACAACACACTAAATTTTTGCTCAATTTGGTCTAGCAGGAAAAAAAGTTATGGCAGAAAAAACATTTGGTCGAAGACTTTTGTGCGCCACTGTATGCTGTATTATATTTGCCTAACAAGGGCCGCATGCAAAGTTTCACGCGAAAAAGTGAGAGTTTGGCTAAGATACAGCTACCCAAATTCTCAGCCGGGTGGGCAGGGCCGAGTAAAAGCCACATCCCGTCGTCCGCTGGCATTATGCGAGATATCTCCTCCGAGAATGTGTGGACAATGGTGACTCCTTGTCCTAGTCATACGAATGGTTCTACGTTATCCACAGATTTCTCACTGAGAGTTATTGGTGCGGGAGAATTCGCCATGACTTTTGTTTTTGAGTCGCTTTCCTGCAGACCACATTTAAAAGATTGCTGGTCTAGATCGTCTATCATGGACAGTAATTCTTGTTCGGAGTTCGCAATTAAGACCACATCACTGTGAATCTTAGGTTTGTTAACCGTTTGCCATTTATCGACATTTCAAGTTCGTCCCATGAAAGTTGCCAAAACGCATGCTCGAGAATGGCCGCGAAAAGCTTCGGTGTCTCCTTGTCGTACGCCTCAACAGTTTTTTACTGGAACTTTGGTTCCACCAACTTAGATGGAGGATCGAGCGTTGCAGAACATGTAGGAGTTCGATGAGCTTGCTATCGACTCCTTATATTTGTGGAGCTGTCCATAAAGCATTCATTTCTATTGTGTCGAAGGCTTTTCGTAGTCGATGAATGCAAGAAAAAGTGGTACCATATATTCAACACTTCTTTCAATCAGCTATTTCAAGGCATGCATATGGTCAATCGTCGAATATCCGTTTCGAAAGCCGGCTTGTTCTGGAGGCAGCTCCGCGTTCAAGGTATTTTCAACTCTACCACCTTTGTGAGTGCTTTGTACAAAACGGATAGTACAAAACAAAGCGAAATTGGACGATAGCTCTTCAGCTCCAGCAAGTCATTTCTTTTGTGGAGAAGAATTGTCATGGAGTCGACGAAACCGTCTGGTGTGGTAGTACTAGAGAGATAACGGCTATACAGTGTGATCAACGGAAGCAAATGCGTTAGTCCCAATTGTAGCATTTCTACCGTAACGTGATCGTAGCCAGGTGGTGTGCCCTTTATCATCGACATGATCGCTTCTTCGACTTCGCCCTGAGGAAATGGTTGGCAATACCGATATTCATCCTTGACTGGAACGAAATCTACGTTAACCGTGGAGCAGTATAACCGTTCAGTATTGCTTCGAACAATTGGTGATTTCTCCCTTGGTATTGCAGATATTTCCTTTTTCACCTCTCAGCTGGAACAAATGTCTTCTTACCAATGCAGTCATATGTTTGATTTTCTTCTGACTACTATTAGGTTGTTGCAAAATTAATTAATAATTATAATAGTTATTCTGAACCGTAGTATTTACCATCCCATGAGATTTTCCTGGTTTATTTTGAAGAAGTAAGTTCCGTCAGCCCTGAGCAACTCTTTTATTAAGTTGTTGCGAAATTAATTTCGGTTTCAAGGTATGTATAAATAAGTAGATTTTTTACCCTGAACTATTCCATCCCAAGGAACGCCAGGCATAGCATTTGGTGGGTTTTTTCTGCTCTTTCAGAAACTTCTATGAATGTCGCTCTAAGTTTTCCAGCCGGCCTTTTCCAGGGCTGCGTATAATCATGAACCGACGCGACCATCGAGTCATCATGCTTTATGAGTTTAAATTGGAACACTCCGCAGCGGAGGCAGCTCGTAATCTCAGCAGTGTTTTTGGGACGAATTGTCCTTGCGAACGAACAGTGGAGCTCTGGTTTAAAAAATTTGCTTCTGGCGATTTTGATCTCGAAGAGAAGTCGGGTCGCGGCCGCAGGTCATCGTTTAATGAACAAGATTTAAGGAGAGCCGTCGAAGCAACTCCGGAGACGAATACTCGTACGTTAGCAGAAGACCTAGGCGTACATTACTTTACAGTGGCCAGACATTTGCTGACAATCGGCAAGGTGAAGAAGATGTCGAAGTGGGTGCCTCATGACCTGACCGATGAGCAGCGTCTGGCACGTTTCGACACCTGCTCTAATCTCCTAGTTCGCCATAAAAATGAGCCATTTGTAAACCGTATTATAACTGTAGATGAAAAATGGGTTCTTTATGATAACAGGAAGCGGGGATTAGTCTGAGTAGATAAGGATGCTCCTCCAAAAGCTTTTCCTAAACCCGACCTTCACCCTAAAAAGGTTATGATTACTGTGTGGTGGTGTTGTAAAGGTGTAATCCATTACAGTTTCTTGCAACCTGGTCAGCCAGTCACAGCAGAGTCTTACTGTTGTGATCTGGAGCAAATGTATAGAAAGTTGCAAAAATTGTGGCCGGCGGTGGTGAATAGAGGAGGGCCGATCCTGTTGCAGGACAACGAAAGGCCACACACCTCATAAATCACTCGGCAAAAATTGACCCACTTGGGTATAGAAGTTCTCTCTCACCCAGCGTATTCTCCCGACCTTTCCCCAACAGACTATCACTTTTTTCGAGCCCTCAATTTTCATCTGCGTCAGAAACAATTTACTAATTTAGACGATGTTGAATGTGCCTTCCTTGACTTCGTTGATTCTCGTGATAGTAGTTTTTATAGTGAAGGCTTAGATTTATTGCCTGTTCGTTGTCAAAAGTGTGTAGATTCCGATGGTTTTTACTTCGATTAATAAACTTGTGCTTAAGCTGAGTTATAGTAGTTTGAAGTATGCGGTCCATTTCCGAAATTAATTTTGCAACAGCCTAATATTATCTCGAATTGCTCTCTCAACGAATTGATAATGATGCTGACTGATATCTTCTCGTATCAGTTTTCTCGATATTTTGCAAGTCGCAGTGTACATCAGCTGGTCGATTATTGTTGAGACCTTCATATTATGTCTAGTTCGCATCAACGCTAGCGTAACCGTAGACAAATAGCCTACCGTTTCTTTATATTCTGTGGCTACTTCTGCTGAACTTCTGATATAATTACAAATTTCTGCACATCGGTTGCTTCGCCAATCAGAAAGTCTCGATGGACAATTATTTCGGATTTCCTTTCGAGATAGATGAGGATTGAGGGATGCACGTACAAATGTACGCCTACTTCTTGTACGACGTCGTCTTCCATATTTGCGTGCGGTACTGTCAACCCTCAATACTCCTCTCAGCGGAATGATCAGTTGCGAACTGAATTGTTCTTGTTCCGACTTCCTGAAATTTATATGCTTGCAAGCTGAAATATGATCGATACAGTTCAGTGTATTACCATTTTCTCCAGGTCTATTTCCTTACACTGCGTGCTTTTAAAAAACTAGCTGACACCTTCAATTCATATTCTTCGCAGAAGTTTACTAGTAACTGTTCTCTTTCATTTCTTTCGTCACTATAAGCGGGAGGTCCCATCGATTTCTCCAGATCGCTCTTCTTTCTCCCTATTTTTGCGTTAAAATCTCCGAGTGCTATTAGGTGTACGGCACAAGTGCCTTGCGCTGCTCTTTTTTTGCTCCCGTCATTTTCCCTTGTCCACACTTTGTTTTTGACACTATTTCTCTCAATGTTTCCATGAACTCTTCGTATTCATCATCTTATGGGTGACAATTATTCGATGAGGAAGAAGCATATATTGATAAAAACCGAATTAAAGTATGGCGAGACATTCTTACATCTAGACGAAGATCCTCTCTCCTTCTTTTCGAAAAAGCATCAGTAAGTGGGATCATGCAATTATTTACCAAAGCCCGTGCCGGACTCTGGTTGACTGTCTGCAGGACCAGCATAATATAGCCAGCAGTCAGATTTTCTGAGATCCATACATCCTGTTCCCCTTCATCGAAGTTCGGTGAGGGCTAAGATGTCAATGGACGTCTTCTTCAAAGCTTCCTGCAGTTCGTAGGCGTTCCTGGATGCTAATCTTCTTACGTTAAGTGTTGCTACTTGGATAAGATCCGGTCCAAGGTGGAACTCACCTGACCCTGTCGTTCCATTGCTTCCTGAGTCAAAGTGCATCTTCTCTAGTGGTTGTTTGGAGAGTGAGTAGTGAACTAACAGCTCAGTAAGCCGACAATGGAGAGAATCAAAAACTCTCACAACAACTTCAATTCACCCCTTCTCAACGATATTCTCAACGGCACCAAGCAGCTGCTTCGAAGCTGTTCGGAGCAAATTCGCAAACTATGTTCTACTACCGCCAGAAATACGAACTTTGTGGGCTAGATATCGTAAAGCGTTTCCCATCTGCATAGATAAGCTCCTACTACCAAATATTCATATCGTAAAGGGATGGAAAGAGAAACGAAGGAATTATGTATGTAGCATTATTATACATAATTAGGCCAGAGTAAGAACGGTCCTTCAGAGTGCTTTATGTGGAAATAATTGGGAAAGCAGCGATAAAAAAGAATCATCTAGGTCTCTCTGATTCTTCTTTTACGGTGCAATCATGGACATCACAAAGACTGGAAATGATGGCACACTCAAATCTGCTCGAAAATGCACGTTACTTGAATTTTTGATAGAACTGCAAAGGTTGAGTTGTGGCTTGACTCAGTTATGTTGCGGTACTTTTCTTGCAGTGTCTTGTTGTAGTATCATATGGCTAGGCTAGACGTCTGCTTGTCAAAAGCTTCTGACTCACAAAGTTTTCGTATACAGGTGACTGTACTGGCTTTTGTTTCCGGAGTGAAAAGGACTGTATCCCCTGGCTGTGTGGTCTTGTAAAATCTGTATTCTGGTGAAATACTTATGAAAGAACTAATAAGGAACAATGTGGGCATGCTCTACGGAGAATTCGTAAACTAGTTGCATGAACGTCAGTGGAATAATGACCTCAGCTGTTCCATTTATTTTTATCAAAAGATTAGTTAGTAGCGTGCTTATAAGCATATTCAAAATAAACTTCCGTTTGCTACTTATGCTTTACTTCAAGAACCTAGAGACGATTTCTATGTTTCTACATTCACACCAGCGGAGTCTTCATGATTACTACACGATATCATTTGGCCCTGTCAGCCTTAGCAATTTCGTGGCAATACGATTTCGGTGTGTCACGGCTCCGCACGCAAATTTGTAGAATTGCAAAGTCTCATGGTCGAAACAGTAAAATGTCAGCCTGGAAAGTGTTTTACTTGTGGTTTTTTTTCATTTCGCTTGTATGTTATTGTGTTTTTGAGTTACTCCTCTTAGTTTCGAGAATTCTGCGACTTTGGTTCAACGTCCCCGCGAACCTTCCGTCGAGTGCCTCTGATGGAACCTGAAGGTATCTTAGATTTCGCAGATGAGAATGGTTATCTTGATCACTTCCATATCATTGTATTTTTTAGGAAGTGCTTTTTTGAATGAGATGACTTTTTCTATCACGCTTCGTCACTTTCATCGTTCCGTATCTTTGATAAAGTTTGCATGAATTTGTAGCGGTAGCGTACGTGATGCATGAGATAACTATATTTATTTTCAGCACAATCCAACATTTCATTTCATTTCCAGAATCTTCTAGCACTTTATTTTCGGTACCGTTTCCCTGCTATCGGACTGCTTTGGCTGTTTTTGTTGTTGTTTTTTAAGGTGGGGCCACACTTTTCCGGTAAGCCCAGCATTGTCTGGTGCTATCTTAATTTCCAAGCATAATAATGAATGTTCTCAGCTGGGGTGTAATGATCTAAGAGAAGTAGAGTTTGATTTCGCGACGATCCTCTTTTAGGTTTAGTTATAAGTAACGTTTTTAGGTAGACACCTGCAGAACATGTTTTCTTGCTGAAGCCAGGTACAAGTAGTCCAGTGCCTGCCTTTTCATGTGGAGCGACTATCTATACCCTTGTCGTAGAACATTTCAGAGTTCAATATTCATTCCACATGTTCTGCCTTGAGATCCTCAGCGAGCGAAGCCTTTTTAAGTATCAGTAGTGTTGAGAGAAAGCTTTGGCTTTATGCAAGGTCGTGCTAGCATTAGATTCTGCCTTTTCACTTCACGACGCATTTTGAAAATGCGGTGTTCAACAAGAGCAGCTTTACGTTGCACAGGCTTCCCGAATCCATGTACATCGTTAAACGTTGACATGTAATAAACATGCAGACCTAACATGCACTTTCCAGAATATCAGTAAGGCAATGCGCATGAGGTATCCATTGTGTGTACATCAAATGACCACAAACAACAGGGCAAAGGAGAAATACACTTACACTGGATCACGCATAACGACAACAAAAATCATCATTTAAATTTCAAAAAGGTGATTGACTTTACATCAGGAATTGCATACATGATTAAAATGAATCTTTGGCGTCTGTGTGATCGCATAACAAAGGCAAGACTCAGATCTCACTGACGGAATTTTCCGTAAATAAAATCTGAGTCTCGTAAAGGCGTAGGAAAGCTCTGTACGAAAGAAATAATATCCGCAACAGCAAAAAGTTTTGCTGAGGGAGTAGCGGTAAGGAAAGATAGTATAAGCTCGTGATCAGTGTAAAAAACTGTAAATCTTATCTCTTCCGAATTATCATGACCATTAAAAACGGTTTCGCAGTTTCCAGAGAAACGGTGATCAAAACAGTATAGAAGTTTGCGAGACCACGGGAAAAATGCTGGGACCGATGAATTGCATCACCAGGAGAACTACAAGATTTTGAATAATTGAGTAAAAACGAGTGTTCTGTGAAACACCTAAAATGGGGAAGATGCCGTGTCTGTGCAAATCTCCCACAATATGATGAAATGCAGAAGCATCAATTTTTGCATTCTAAAAGTAGTGGTCTGATTTCGAAAACGTCAGGCGGTCCGCTGATGAGCGAACTATCGCTTTGATCATTTACACCATGTTCACAAGCCTTGACAAGTATGGTATATAATACTTTTGAATGCTGTGACCAAGAATATTTAGGCGATGATATGGGCTGCGGCCGCAACTACAGCTTCGAACCGCTGCAAGTAGACAGCGATAGGCATAAGTGTGGCGGAAGACGGGCTACTAAAATCAGAGACACCCTTGCAATATTGCAGAAAAGAGTGCTTCAAGGTGCATTCCCACAAAAAACATCTGATTTACAGAGGGTGCCAAAAAAGCAATTTTTTCTCCTCCCTCTCAACATTGCATAATTGGGAGTTCAGCTGATTCTGACGAGGTATTCATCCCTGAAGTTAGGAGCAGACCTCACTCTATCACTACACTCCGTAACAACCCTCTGCAGAGGGGAAACAGGAGGTGCTTCCGAGTGAACGAGATGTGTCAACTCAACCGGGCAAAATTCGAAATTTCGTCACCCTCACTCACAACCTTGACAAAGTCCGTTCACTCTGTCTGGGTACCTGAAAAGATTCATACTGGGTGCTGTACTCCAAAAGACCGTTTTTTTCCGAGATCCGAGCGCCCTTCGTTTCCAAGAACCAGTACATGCCGTTCCCACTAAAACCTCTTCGGAGGCAGATTCGAAGCATGAAAAATAATACTTCGGATCATAACAGCGTTGTCCGAGTGGCCAGGGCTCTGTGATCTCCCACAAAATACCTACCTTAGAACCTGGCTCCACTATTTCAAACGGATTCCGTAGGTGTTCTGAAGCCCGACTGCGCCGATTAAAGGCTCCGTATTTTGGAGAAGGTAGAAGTAGTGAGTCTCAGCTTGCTCCTGTTACTGAAGAAACATTTCGGTAATATTTTGCTCCAATATTTATCTCTTTCGTTTTCCTATGTTTTGTATACTTGACGGATATGAGCCGTGAGCAGTATTGACCTCCTATACATCAACGTACATCAACCAAGTACACAAAATATCTGGAGTGTTGAGTTGAGTGTTCTCAAATAAAACAGTACTGCATTTCCACAAAAAATTGCTTAACGAGTCTACTATGTATAGAAATCGTTTTATGATGGAGCATGGAAACGTTATTGCCCGTTAACAATAGGACGTTCTTTTGCGTCTGCCTTTCCTTTATACTTCCCTGCCGATCCAACATGGGATCCAACATGGCTCGAAAGCAAAAGAGAGAACCCAACATATAGGCCATTTTAGAATTATTTTCATACGAATGTGTGAAAAACACTGTGAGGCTCTCAAACTTTTGTTTCAAAAGGCTCAAAAGATCTCACAAAATATTACGAAGGAAATTTGAGTCTATTGGCAAGCTTTCAACACCTAGCGCTTTTTTCAAAGCCTGAGATAAGCAATTTATTTCATTTTATATACTGACATTTTTTGAAAGAAACCAGCAGATATATATCCTAGTAACTCACTGCTGCCGCGTCTACCGTCTTGATGGCAGTGAAGCAGAGATAGTCGACTCACCCTGATCTAACCATTGAACGGCGTGGACGTGCTATGACTGTGGTGATGTATGATATCACACTCATTTCACAGTGCAATGCGCTCCTATCAAGACGGCAAGAATATGGTACACGGCAGAAGTGAGTCACTCGAAAATGTATCTGCTGGCTCCTTCCAAAAAGTGTCAGTATACCCAGGCTTTAAAAAAGGCGCTAGGGGTTGAAAGCTTGCCAATAGACTCAAATTTCCTTCGCAATGTTTTGTGGGATTTTTTGAGTCTCTCGAAATAAAAATTAGCCTCTCAGTGTTTTTCACACATTTGTATGGAAATAGATCCAAAATGGCCTATATGTCAGGGTTTTTTCTGCTTCCGAGGCATGTTCGATCGGCTGGGAAGCATAAAGGAAAGGCAGACGCAAAAGAACGTCCTATTGTTAACGGACGCTTACGTTCTTTTATGATTGATCATAGTACGATTTTCAAATAATATTGGGACAGATTCAGCAGATCCATGTGAAAATGCAGTGCTGTTTTATTTGAAAACAGTAAACATTCATTCGCAGATACTTTGGTGTACTTGGTTAATGTAGATCAAAACTACACTATGAAAATCTCCCGGTATTATCAGTGATCACTAATTTTTATATCAAACTACCATAGAGGTACTAAAAATTTCATTTTCTAATTCAACATCTTCTACTGTTCATTAGATGTTGAAAGCGACTGAGGTTAATGGAAGATCTACGAGTTCAAGCATTGTCGTACCTCAACTACGCTGTTGATTTGGGCGGTCAAAATGAATGGTGGTCAAACCAAAAAAGTTATTCATCTTGTCATGAGATTTTGAAAGACCACCTAGGTGTATCGGCAGGGTTTCGAATGCTGACAGAATTGTAGGAAGTGTAATGTATATCCCGGTGAGAAGCTCACCAGAGGAGGTCAAATTTTGCCTGTTCCTTGGCAGAGACTTTGTTTGAGGTGACATCAACGGCACTAATCTTGAAGACAATCCTACCGTTCACCATCTCTGGAGCAAGATGGCTGCCACTGAGAAACGAATACCATTAATCTCGGAAGGATGGTTAGTCGAAGAGCCTGAACGCGAGTTGCGCATCATGCTTATATGCAGCTACCCATCTGAAAGATCCAGAGGAAACCAAGATGGCCTGTAATTCATGTCACTTTAGTCACTTCCAAGGTACCGGGAAGGACATTTTTGATGTGTTGCATCCTATAGATCTTGTTTTGCACTTTTATGTAAATGAAGTCGTTAGCGGATCCAAGACAAGCATCAAAACCACAGCTCAAACGCTATCTTCAGATCACTCCTATGGCTCTTCACAGCAACGAAAAATTATGAAGTGCGAAATCTACTTTTGGTATACGTGTTGGATACCAAAGGCTCTGTGAACATTAAACAATGGAGGTGGGCGTATTCAGCTCCATATAAGCAACCCAGTGAGAGGGCTGGTCACCAAGTCATGTGGCTTTGCTACTTCCTCGTTCTTGCTCTTATTATTGGCCTCCCTGGTGGAATGGCCTCCAAGACACCTACATCAGAGGTAAGTTGACAAACTTGTAACTCGAGCCAAGGACATATACAGTTTAGAGAAAAATTTTACCCTCTCCACCCTTCCATGAATTTACGGTGCGATCCCATTCCTGAAAATTGCCCGCCCTCAACGGGTTTCACTGGGACCCCTTCATGTTTCTTTAAGGAGCGTTTTTCAGCGATCCTACCTAACCCGAATATAGTTAAGAGTTGCAGCGCCACTTTCACGCTTGGACAGTACAACCACCTCCACCACAATCTCTCAAGCATTACTGCGCGTTTTTTGAAAAAGAAAATCTCGAAGATCGAGTACCTGGTATACTGCTGATGCGCCTCTTTGCTTCTTTGCCGGTATGAGACTCAGAAGACCCACATCTAAAAGCAATTCGCATCGAAACTCTGGATATAACCGCACATTCAAAATCCCTTAAGTATATCCTTTGAATGACTACTTATGGAAAAATTTGATATTTGTGGGAATATCTGAAAACATGCACGGACTTGAAAGCAAACCTTCGTCGATATCCATTTCCAAAAAGAAGAGGGAAAACCATTAGCGAAAATGTATATGTGCTTTGAGTGCTGGTAATATTGCTCCGTGACATGTAATCATGATGGATATATGCTGAAGATTTAATAGAGTATCTCTTGTTGGAACTGTAAAACACTATCAGTGAAACAGTGAAAACCATGTTCATAATTTGTTTCTATTAAACAATCAGTTAATTATCTTTAGCAACCCATTAAGTTTTCGAAATGCAGTAACTTTATGATAAGTTTGTTGCAGAAAACAGGCAACTCAGACGATACATGGAAGTTCCCGTATACGGATGAAGAAAGGGCAAAATATACGCAAAAGCCCTTAATTAGCAAGGCGAGTTTCAGAATTAATTGTGCGCGCATACAAGTACATGTATCCTCTTGAGGAAAAATCGGATCTTTGATTAGTAGAGTATCTCTTTTCGGAACTGCAAAACAGTACTGGTGAAAACCATATTCATATTTGTTTCCCTTACTCAGTCAGTGGATCATCTTGGCAAGATATTAAATTGCGAAGATGCAGTAACTTCATGACGAGCTTATTGCAGATAGACCTCTCGGATCCAGGATGGACGGCGGGTTTTGTGAGTGCTAGTAATATTGCCCCGTGACATGTAATCATGATGGATATATGCTGGAAGATTAATAGAGTATCTCTTGTCGCAACGTAAAACACTACCAGTGAAACAGTGAAAACCATATTCATAATTCGTTTCTAGAGTAACAGTCGGTTGATTATCTTTAAAAAGACATTGAATTTTCAAAATGCAGTAACTTTACGATGAGTTTATTGCAGAAAACACCCGCTCCATGGGAGTTCCCGTATACGGAAGAAGAAAGGGCGGCATATAAATCACCCAATGAAAAGCCCTTCCTTAGCAAGGCGAGTTTCAGAATTAATTGTGCGCGCATACAAGTACATGTATCCTCTTGAGAAAAAATTCGGATCTTCGATCAGTAGAGTATCTCTTGTCGGAACTGCAAAACAGTATTAGTGAAAACCATATTCATATTTGTTTCCCTTACTCAATCAGTGGATCATCTTGGCAAGATATAATTTCGAAGATGCAGTAACTTCATGACGAGCTTATTGCAGATAGACCTCTCGGATCCACGATGGACGGCGGGTTTTGTGAGTGCTGGTAATATTGCTCCGTGACATGTAATCATGATGGATATATGCTGAAAGATTAATAGAGTATCTCCTGTCGGAGCCTAAAACACTAACAGTAAAACAGTGACAACATATTCATAATTTGTTTCTACTTAACAAGCGGTTAATTATCTTTTGCAAGACATTAAAATTCCGAAATACAGTAACTTTATGATAAGTTTATTGCAGAAAACAGGCAACTCAGACGATACATGGAAGTTCCCGTATACGGATGAAGAAAGGGCAAAATATACGCAAAAGCCCTTCCTTAGCAAGGCGAGTTTCAGAATTAATTGTGCGCGCATACAAGTACATGTATCCTCTTGAGGAAAAATCGGATCTTTGATTAGTAGAGTATCTCTTTTCGGAACTGCAGAACAGTTGTACTGAAAACCATATTCATATTTGTTTCCCTTACTCAATCGGTGAATCATCTTGGCAATATATTAAATTTCGAAGATGCAGTAACTTCATGACGAGCTTATTGCAGATAGACCTCTCGGATCCAGGATGGGTGCCGGATAGAGCGTAATGCACTCAAGGCGTCAGATGTGGATCGCTCGAACAACTGCAGTGCTTGATGCACCATCTTTTTACAAATAATGAAAGTAATAAAATTTTCAGGAATTGTTGTGCACGCATGCAAGTGTTGTGCTGTGCATAGATCAACCAATCTTAAAATAGTGATTACAGTGGGAATCAAGGGACAAGAACACCGGTACTGATGCATAGCTCTCGATCTGTACGCTGTAGTACAAATTAGATTCCAAACTGTCCAGTGAGGAACAAAAGGGCAAATGGATGCAAAACTTGGAAATTCGCTGACTCAACCTTGAGAAGCATTCCTCAGATTGTTTGCGGAAAATGTTATAGCTTTTCGTATAAGCCCCTTGTTCTCATATCCAACATATTGTTCCTTATAGGTGAAGTTTTCAATTACACAAACAAGCCATAATTACTATTATACCTGAACCTTCACGCGACACTAAAGTGAGTGGGTTTCGCCCCATCAGTCTCACACCTACCCCAGTCTAGGTTACGAAAAAATGATTTTTCATTCATTGCTCATTCCGCACTATGGATTTCAAATTCCTGCTGGACATATGGGTTTCTACCCAGAGCATCATGCTGCACTAATTTCCTTGATACGTAACCGCTGTCAGAATCATCATAGTTGGTCCGTCGACACCTTGGTTTCGAGAAGCTTCTATTGGTTTGCGGTAGATTTTCCCTAAAAATTAAATTTTGTATGTGCCACACTTCACGAAGGTCAATTGAACATTTACTACAAATGAGCGTAACATGAGCGTAAGGCCAAATGAACAATCTTGAAATAATAGCACAGCGAAAATTAAACCTAGCTTCAAAATATTATGGGAGTCAAAAGCAACTGTATTGCTTAGCTTGTATGGAGCTGAATCATTCTTTGCTGCTCGATATGACACGATTCCCTGTTCGTCTACATGGTTCACGACATGAGCTAAATAAACTGCCTGAAATGCAGCAGCATATCATTGGATGCGATTCAGAGTCTCAAAAATATCCACATAACTCTATTTAGGTAGTGTTTCGGGTCTGTTGGGCACATGAATCCACATTTCGCAAGATAGCGGATATGAAATCGTTGAAATCGTCCGCTCTCTCTACAGCATCTGAAAGGTACAGTTAGTGCCGTAAGAGTGTTAAAAATCGCGCAAAAACGCGTTATCGTTTTTTCGCCATAAATCGATTGATATTGATTATTTTTACTAAACATAATACTTTCTAGATTCAGCTCGTCGAGCTCTACAAGATGGTACCACAAGTTTTTGGTTTTCTCAAATTCGGTTTTAGGCCATTTTTTCTCATTCTGAAAAGTTTGAGGGAAAATTTCTTCGAAATTTGATGAACTGACAGCGAAGTATTCTCACATCCCTGATCTGAGTTCCCAGCTGTGTAGGAATTTCAGAGTTTCGCTCATTTCAGACGAACCCTCCTTGGTGTGGCCCTAAACAGTGCCTCCGTGTATATGCTGTTGAAAAAACCATCTCTTAACCCATTTTCAGCCGCAGATTCCCCATTGAAATGTACACCGTTGATTTCACAGGGAAAATGCTATCGAATGATATATAAAAACCTTGATGTTAATAGAATTCTTATTTTCCTCATTCAGTCTTTTCCTTTTGTCAATCGATTTCTCACGGTCTAGTCCGCCGCATCGATCGACGTGCATGGCCATGGGAAAGCTGTGGCACCATCGTAATGGCCCCGCGCTATCCACGTGCACGGCCGTGGGAAACTGCTCGGGGCTCCAACGGTGCCATCGATCGTGACCGCTCCCCCTTCCAGCCGAGCGCTTTTCCACGGCCGTGCACGTGGATAGCGCGGGGCCGTCACGATGGCGCCACAGCTTTCCCATGGCCATGCACGTCGATCGATGCGGCGGACTAGAGCTTGAGAAGTCGATTGACAAAAGGAAAAGGCTGGAAATGAGGAAAATAAGAATTTTACGAACATCAAGGTTTTTATATATCATTCGATAGCATTTTCCTTGGGGAGTCGAACGTTGTACATTTCAATGGAGAATCTGCGGTTGAAAATGGGTTAAGAGATGGTTTTTTCAACAGCATATATACGGAGGGACTGTTTAGGGCCACACCAAGAACAGGGGTTCGTCTGAAATGAGTGAAACTCCGAAATTCCCACACAGTTGTGAACGTAGATCAGGCATGTGAGAAGACTTCGCTGCCAATTCATCAAATTTCGAGGAAATTTTCCCTCAAACTTTTCAGAATGCCTAGTACCGAATTTGAGAAAATCGAAAACATGTAGTACCCTCTTGTAGAGCTCGACAAGCTGATTCTAAAACATAGAAATGCTTAGTGAAAATAATCAATATCAATCAATTTGTGGCGAAAAAACGATAGAAAACGCGAAAACGCGTTTTCGCGCGATTTCTAACACTATTACGGCACTAACTGTACAGGGTGCAAAAAACCTCCCTCGCGATCTCCCAGTTTCTTGTTGATGAGTTTTGACAGGAACATAATGACGGAATAGAATCATCAGTTATCCAAAAAGCCCAGATGTGAATGTAACCATATTTACTATTTAGTTTTGTCTTCCGTGTACTGAAGCAATGTTCGGTGACATGAGTATGCTCCAGCATACTGCGTAAAAAGTTAATTTGTCTGCTAGTAGATATTGGAATTTTAGACCACAGGTTCGAGAATAGGTGGCTCAATTCTCCACTGATCCTTCATCCACCGCAGGAAATACTCAATGAAGTCCAGTCCGATGACAAGGTAGCTCAAATCTCCACTGTTCCTTCATCCACCGTAGAAAATCTCAATGAAGTTTAGTCCCATTTATTCAACTGAAACTTATCCTAAGATGGTGGCGAGTTGGTGGCAATGGGATTGGGCTACGATGCGTCTTTCGCCTCGGCAAAAGCTCCTGGCAGGTTCAACCATGCTGAGAAGGAGTCAAGTCCTAGCGACGAGCGGACTCCCCCCCCCCCTCCCTCCTTCTCTCTGTTTCGATGCTTGAGGAAGGTGCATGCGACGCGCTGGCAACCCTTCGTCAGAACACCAGGGAACAAAACGCTTAACCAGCAGAAAAACAGCCCCAGTACCCCGCACACTGGGCTCTGGCGTGTCCGACGTCAGAGGTACGACAACCGGTAAGAGGCGAAGAAATCTCGAGTTGCGCAGGACGTCATGGATTTTGAACAATGACGACACACCTCGTACATGGCATGGAGACTGCTTCATGCTCTGCACCTGCAACACCAGATCGTCCAACGCCAATCTTCATGCTCTCTTCAACGTTGCGACTCGCATCAAATTCCATGTGGTCGCGCTGGACATGGGAGTCACCCACTGGCACGACTCATGCTGAGATCGACCACATTTTAACAAACAGAAGGTGGCGCCGACATCTCCGTGGTGCCACCTTTCTGCTGTGGATCCGATCACCGCCTTCTTCGTGCTAAAATGAGGTTCGACTATCGACTGGGGAAGAACACCTGACACCGGTCGAAGAGGAGGAAGCAAGTCGTGTGTGACGAGAACCTTCTAAACGTGGCACTATCTCGTTATGACTAGCGAGTCGTGCAGGACCCGACCGAAGACTACGAGCTGCTTCTGAAAGGATTGCGAGCCTTGCTGACTCTGCATGTCTTCAACAATCAGGCAGAAGCGATCGGATTTCATCGAACACCAAGACACTGCTTGAAAGGAGGAGAAGCTTGGGTGGATCTAAATCCGACCCAGCTCGACTGGTTATCAGTGCGAGCGTTACAGGAGGACCTTGCGCAGTACAGGAAGAGAAGAATTCTAGAGGCGGCGCAGGAAAGAGAAAGTTTGAAGAAGTGCCGTCGGGACCTCAAGGAGTTCAGTGTTCTGCTATCGTCATTGAAAACTGAAGACGAAACTGTCACCACTTTCCTTTGCCAGAATTCTAGAGGCGGCGCAGGAAAGAAGAAGCTCGAAGAAGTGCCGTCGAGACCTCAAGGAGTCCCTCTAGAATTCTTCTCTTCCTGTACTGCGCAATTCTCACGGAGAGTTTCCGCATCGTTGTGTTCCGTTGCCCACTATCCCTGCCAGATCTGGGCATCCCCGCCTATGAAACACCTCCAAGGATTCTGTTGTCTGAAGTGCAAGTCACAATCAGAAGTATGAAGAGCGGCACGGCTCCAGGGCCGGACAATATCTCTGCCGATCTTCTTCGAGCAGGAAACCACGTCTTGCACGAACTACCAGGGTCAAGCCTCAGTTGAGGAATCGGGAGGGGTCGTATTCGGTCCGCTAGGAGGAGGGGGTCGTAATCGTTGAAGTGGGCAGTGATCAGCAGAATTTCTCAGGCTGAGGGTCTAAAGTGTAAGGGAAGAAATGATAAAACTGACGTAACCTGGTGCTAGGGGCCGCTATGCTGACCGGAAAGACGTTTGTATTCATTGAGAACGTGGATGAAATCCTCATGCATGGCGCATCCCACAGAGAAGCTGACTGACGTCTCGCCCTCTTCTAGGCCTCCGAGAGCGCAGTATGCATGCTGGAGAAATTTCAGTGACAATGAACCGATTTTTCGGAGGAATCGTGAGAATATCTCGCAAATTCGACGAAAACAATTTTTCTCCACTGGCTTTCCTGAAGATCTCATATGGTTGAGTTTGAAGGAAGTTATGACAATTTTAAGTGAGACACTTCGGTATTTTTCAAAACTTTCCTCAACTAGAGACCCATATCGAGATTTACGCATTCGTCAGGGAAAAGGCGGCCAATAGATAGGTCTAAGGGAGTTGTTGAGAAAACAGTTTACAGTTGTTTGAAAGATGGGCTCTAGGTAAAGTTTGAAGTATTCAAATGTGCTCAAGCATCGCTGCGTCGCAGCCGCACCCGCGATCAGAGTGAGCGCTGTAGAGCGTGCTACATGGCTCCTATTTAGTGTTTCTTTTGACTTTTAACTTTTCTATTCTTATTTTTCATCCTTTATCTCTGCCCCATGACCTGCATGACTATTAAGCCTTCTCCTTTGTCATCAGAGCACGAGCACATACCAGTGGTCGGCAACGTTTTCGTTTTGGAATATAAATGTTGGAACTGTTGGGTTCTCATTTGAGACGATTTTGTTTTGAAATATGAGTACTGAATTTTGTTAGGTTCTTATTTCTCTCTATCGTCAGGAGCTTGGTTTGGCCTCAATATTTTTTTTCACCAAAGGCTCTTAATTTCCCTGGTGGATCGCACTGGCTTGGTAGAAAGCACAGAAGAATCGGAACATGAAAAACAGGAAACGGTCGTATTGAGGCCCCTTTTCTGGGGGAGGGGGACCCTATCTTTCGAAAACTTTTTTAACTGAACGCTTGACCCTGCTATAACTATAGCATTAGAGACGGTCTCTAACGCTATGGTTAGAGAGCAGAGCTAGCCAAATTGGGTTCGAATTTTGCAAGAGAATGATTTTGATGAAGCAAATTCGAGTTTTTTTCTCATCCTGTGTTAGCCTGATTTTGGAGAAAGGAGATTCCCTATGCGTAAGCTTAGGCCGATACGCGTAAGTGGTTGTTTAGCCCAGTTGAGGCAAATTTCTTGTAATATATCGATAAAAGAATATTTTGTCCGTTATTTATTGCATTTATTTATTATTCATTGCAAAGTGAAAACTAACAATAACATAAGTGAAGGGGGAGGGTCGCATCGAGGCCCCCTTTCTTGAAGGGGGGTCGTATTTTTCGAAAATTGCCCTCAATTGGACGCTTGACCCTGCCCATGATTCCCCGTATCGCTCACCATTGCTCACAAACACGTGTAGACGTGACAAACTTTGCCAGGAAGGTGTGTGTTTTAACGTAAACGTGGAGACGGGACCTAGTCCCGGGGTCAAGCGTACGGATGAGGAAAATTTTCAAAAAATACGACCCACCCCTCAGAAGGGAGCCTCAATGCGACCCCCCTTCTTCAGGTTCCGCTTCGTCAGTGGTTTCTACCAAGCCAGTGAGTTCCACCAGGGAAGTGAAGAGCTCATTGTAAAAAAAAAAACACTGAAGCCAAACCAAACTCCTGACAAAAGAGAGAACCTAACAAAACTCAGTGCTCACATTGCAAAGCAAAATCATCTAAGATAATACCCCAACAATTCCAATACTTATATTTAGAAATGAAAGCGACGCCGACCATTGGTAATGAGCTCGTGCTCTGATGACAAAGAAGAAAGTTTAGAAGTCATGCAAATTATGCGGCAAGGGTGAAAGATGAAAAAATAAGAATAGAAAAGTTAAAAGTAAAAAAGGCTTAATGGGATTCATGTGATGCGCTCCACAGCGCCCGATCTGCTAGCTGGCCGCTACTGCGGCTGCGACGCGGCGATCACGATGGAGCGCGGTATCTTCTCCATACTAAATTTGGACACCTTTGAATACTTCAAACATTACCTAGAGCCCATCTTCCGGGCAGCTGTAAACTGATTTCCAGTAACTCCCTCAGACCTATCTATTGGCCGCTTGCTTCCCCTAATGGTTGGCTTAGTTCTCGATATAGGTTTTCAGTTAAGGATTAGGTAAGGAAAATTTCAAAGTGTGCCACTTCAAATGGTCATAACTTCCTTCGAACTTAACCATATGAGTGCGTTTTGGTGAAGCGAGGTCTTCGAGGTTGCCGCTTCCGAATGACTGCCTGAGCTATGCCATATCTCCAAAACGAAGGAAGTTATTTCAAAGGAAGCCAGATGAGGATTAGATGAGGAAAATTTTGAAAAATTGAAGTGTTCCACTTCAAATGGTCATACACTTCCTTCAATCTCAACCATATGAGTGTGTTTCCAAATGCCCGGGGTGGACTATGCCATATCTTCACAATGAAGGAAGAAACCTTCGGTAAAGCCAGTGGAGAAAAATTGTTTTCGTCGAATTTGCGAGATATTCTCACGATTCCTCCGAAAGATCGGTTTATTGTCACTGAAATTCCTCTAGTATGCATACTTCGCTCTCGGAGGCCTAGAAGAGGGCGAGAAGCGTCGGTCAGCCTCTCTGTGGGATGCGCCATGCATGAGGATTTCATCCACGTTCTCAATGAATACAAACCTTTTACCGGTCCGCATAGTGGCCGATAGCACCAGATTACGTACTTGCAATCATGGTAAGATATGAAAGAAGTCCATATCAGCTAGTTTTTCCTTTCTTCCCATTGTTTCTGTATCCATCCACGGTGGTACCCGTTGATAATTATCGCTTTCCACGGTTAATCGGTGAATTTTGGAGGTGTCTTTGTACGTGGTTCGGTGTCAGCGGACCAACGAAAGGGTAGTGGCGTTGACCGGATTCGTTGCGGATCGCGCCATGCATAAGGCTTCCATGATGATCAAGTCAAACTAGTTTAGTCAGTTTTATCATTTCTCCCCTAGCACTTTAACCATCAGTCTGAAAAATTCTATTGATCACTGCTTACCTCACCATTACGACCCCCGTCCTAGCGGACCAAAAACGACCCCTCCCCCAGTTGAGGCTTTCTAAACGTAGGCTTGACCCTGCCTAGTGCTGCAGGTAAGTTAACCACTGAAAAGCCCCTTCAGCAAATTGACATTGTCTCAACCATGTCGAAGCTCTTCCTTCCCCCCTCCCCTTCCAATTTCCTCCTTAGGTTTAGGTTGTAATTTACATACCTCTCCTTCTACATTGGAAAAGCATGTGGAATTGATGTGCACTAGAGACAAGGTCCTCAAGGCGTCCTTTTTTACTTGTATGCGAGCGCGCGACATAGAGTCACGTCCCCCCACCCACCCGGATCCACAATAGGTTCATGTTTTTCTTACATTCTCACGAGTTAGGTCTCGGTTTTTCCCGATAGCCCACGAATTTCCTTGGTGGACCGGCTTGACTGGGTAGAAAACCACAGAAAGAACGGGAAAATGAAGAGGAGTAAGGTCACCGTCATGGCACCCTTTTTGAGTTGGGGGAAGGGAGGAATTTCTCAAAAAGTTTTCTTGACGCTGAGAGATGAGCTCAAGCGGTAAACATAGTATGTCGAATGTAAATGCACTACTGATTGTTAAGGCCACGTTCATACTTTGCGCCGGCAGGGGGTGGCTACATTCACACGCAGCGAGGTAGTAGCACGGGGGAGGTGCAGAGGAAACGCATTCAACGAGACACAGGCGGAGACGCAGAGACACAGCCACGCCCTGCCGCTTGCAGTGCAAAATATGAACGTGGCACATTGGCTTCTCGATCAATAAGGTTTTACAGCTAGAAGCAATTAAAAGTCTTAACCATATGTGTGACCTGTAAACCTCAAAAACCCCTCAAAAATATCTGCAACTGTGTGATTGTTACAATGGTTATCGTCCCATGCACTTTACTGTTCCCTTCAGAACAGCTGCAGATCCTGATTTTCTGGATAGACGACATTCGCTTACCTTGCATTTTGTATGGAGTGCTGAAAGATAATTTCTGCAAAACTTCTGAGAAAAGTGGAGGTGCAATCGAAGGAGCTTTAGTGTTAATGTATGACTTGGCATTTAATTGAGTGTATCTAAGTCATCTTACGTCTCTTTTTACCTCCTTTATCGTTTTATGGGATTTAGCGGAGCACTTATCCAATACACTGAATATTGCAGTCCTAGAATGAGCGGAGTACACGTGAAAACCACCAAGATAATCAATCTGTGTATTACTGACTACGCTTTGAATCACAGACCATTATTTGAGTCAAACTTCATATTTGGAGATGGATAGGACGTATATCTCCCGAACAGCAATAAGCGTGCACAGCATGAACTCTCCGAAATGCTTTGCCCCCTCTTTTGTGATACACGTTACTAATCGGCTTTACCAATCGAAATGGTCTCGCTCCAGAACAACCAAATAGAATTTCGAGAGAAAGCTGAATGACTAAATTCATGGATAATCCAAGAGAAAACCTTCAATGAGCTGGAAATGATGCCTCTGAGGTTCACAGGTAAAAGACGATCAGGTTTTCTTCCCTGTCTCATTTCCCCTTTCGAACTTTCACAGAACCTGAGCATGGCTTTCGACAATCGTTCCTCAACGGCTTCGATCCCTACACCTCCCCACTTATTCTCGACTGCTCAATGGCATCACAAAGTGATTGTGGTGGGCATGATGTAGAATTTTCCATCACTGCTCTAGTGCTCCTTTTCAGTTTCCATAACTTTTTGTAGCCTTCTCTCGTATTTCCGACACTTCGATGATACCGACGATAAAACTGTGCAACTTTGATAACTTCGAACGCCCTGGCAATGGCCAGGGCATTTAAAGCACCAATCTATTTTTGCACTCTTCCAAGTTTTGAAGCCCGTGTAGCAACTCCGCTGAGCTGCAGCGATCTGAGCTGATGATTTCTGAAAAGCACCACCTTTGCTGATCACGTTGGTAGGAGAAGTGATTCCTGTCCTGGCTGCAAGTCTGTTTTCGTGACAGCATTTGCAGAGCAGTGGTAAAAGCCCCCATGCGAGTAAATATTAGGTTGTCCCAAAAGTCTTGTCATATTTTTTTCGATCATCACTTTTTACTTTTTTTCGTCCAACAAATAATAATTAGGCAACAAAGTATTGACCATTGTTATCGGCAAACCTCTGCCACTTTATAGGAAAATCGTTGATTCCCTTGTCCCAAAACTCAGGGTTCTGAGAGTCGAAGAAGTCAGCGATCGCCTTCGCAAGCAAGTCATAATCAACGAATTTTCTCTTGGCCAGGAAGGATTCGAGAGGATGAGTAAGGTGATAGCCAGAAGGGGCAATGTCTGGAGAATGTGGTGGGTGGGGCAGGACATCCCAGTCGAGCTCCTGTAGCTTAGCCTGGGTACACTTCGCGACTTGGGAGCGGGTGCCATCATGAAGGTGGGTGACCGCAGACCTTTTCTCAGCACTTTTCTCGAACATCGACGGCGAGCTGCTGGAGCTGGTGGGTGCATACGGTAGCGGTGACTGTCTAGCCTAGCCAAATGCATTCCTTCCTCGTCCCAGAACCAGCACAGTCCTAAGCGTGGTTTGTCTTTCATGTCAATCTCGCCGTTGCTAAAGCTGATGACCAGCGGCGCACGGTCACGTAGCTCACACATCCCTTGCCCAATGCAGCGCTGATGGAGTGGCAAGCTTCTGTCGTTTTGGTGCTGCAAGACCGCTCATAATAGATGACACCGCGAGTTGGGTGGGTATCGACAACGGGCATTGTAGCTCTCTCCACGGGATCTGGTGGGACAATAAATATTTTCCTAGAATGCTTAGGGAACGTTCTACCATATTCCTGAACCGCCTGGACCTGCCTCGAAGTGAACAAGAGTTACTGATTTTTTTTTGAGAAAATATGACAAGACTTTTGGGACAACCTAATAGATTTGTGCTCTTTACTCCTTGTCATTGGCCTATTTCACCCCGAATCCCTTTCACAAATTTTGTCAGTGTCGCCAGTTCTCATGTATCAAACCGTTCACAAAATTTATATACAGCTGGAACCACAGAAAATGACAAAATGGTCAGTGGTCTCCAAATATGCAAAATGGATGTGTTGGGAGGATACTGATGTTTGCAGGCACATTAGTGTCTGCTAACATCATCAGTACCCTCTCCTTCATGATCCCTCTATATGCAAAGCAGTAATTTAAGGCCATGTCCATTCCTTTTTTAGCGGTTCCGATGCTTGCCTTGATCTCACTACGAGTTCCTGCATATGGCGTTGTTACAGTAGATGCACATTTGGTTGACAGTCACGATCAGGGTACACCGAGAGTCGAGGATTCCTCGACAAGGAGACGATGCACAGAATCTGCTGCAGTTATCCCCACAGCCCATTTTCAAGGCATGTTGCTAAAAAAGGATAAAACTATGAAATTTTAGGCGTTATGCGTCTCTTGCTGGGATGCGCCACACATTCTAGTTCCATTCAGAATCGTGATGGCCGGTGAATGATGTGTGATGTGGCCTATACAATGACTTGCGGTGGCCAGCGATGCGATTTACAAGTCAGTGCTGTAATCCTCCCAGACGAGTATGATACCTGTTTACCAACCTCAAAGGGACGGAAGGCTCAGTCGGCGTGGGCGGACGTGTCTACGCGGGATTTGATCCTCGCACCATAAGAGTGGGGTGCGCACCACTTGTCACTACACCACCTCCGCTTGTGTTGCAAATACAGGGGGTGCCAAAAAAAGTAATTTTGCCCACGGCTCACATCTCCCAGTCATACAAAACACAAGGAAACAAAAGAAATGAAAGTATTGGGGCAAAATATTCCCGAAATGTTCCTCTAAAAGCATGAACAATCTGAGACTCACTACTTTCATTTTCATAAAAATATGGAACCTTCAAGCGGCGCAGTCGGGCTTCAGAGCACCCACGGTATCAAGGTCTCCTTAAAACAGTAGAGCCGTGTTCCATGGTAGGCCTTTTGTAGAAAGCTTCCTAAAGATTGGCCCTTTGGTTCGTGGAAGACACGGAGCCCCTGCTGCTTGGACAAGGCTGCTATGATCCGAAGTATCATTTTCATGCCCAAATCCGCCTCCGGAGGGGTTTCAGGGGTAAGGGTACGTTTTGGCTCTTGGGAACTAAGGGCGCTGGGGAGATGGAAAAAACGGAATGTTAAAGAGCATCACCCAGTATGAATCCCCTTAGGTAACCAGAGTGAACGGACCTCAGCAAGGTTGTGAACGAGGGCGACGAAATTTTGGATTTTGCCCAGTTGAGGTGACACATCTTGTTCACTCTTTCCTCGCTCCCGTTCCTGCCCGTGCAGAAGGCTGCCACGGAGTATAGTGATAGAGTGAGGTCTGCTCTTGAATCTGGGGATGGAAATACCTCAACAGAATTTGCTGTAGTTCGACTGAAACGGGGTGAAAGTGGAGGAGACAAAATTACTTTTTTTGACACCCCCTGTATACACTTTGAACTAAGATTCAATCCATAAAGCGTGCGTGACCTGGTAGAAATGATGATTCTTCGAAACAAGAAAACGAGGACTTCCAATTAACAGTATGAAATAAGAACCTCCAATCAACAATAGAAAATGGCACAAATACATGGTGAGCGACAGAAATACCGGTGTCGCAAGCATGTGGCGAGGACATATCTCCAATATTCGGCTATTGCAATTGTGAAGTCCAGAAATGTCTGCTGCTTCAGCTGAGCAAGTTGAGTGAAAAGTGAAAACTGCTAAATTATTCTAATGTATACTTCTCGCATTTTTCACAACAATTCAGGAAGTCAGACAGGTTCCCTTGAATCTGCTTCGCCTCAGTTCGCCTTACGGCTGCTTCGCAGAGTGTGAAGGTAACCCTATGGAATATGTTAGCAGCATTAATATGTATGACATTCCCATGGTATACGCATCATTAACATCACATTTTGGTCATTCAGGACACAGCATTTTTACGGTTGCTTCAAAAATGCAATAGTTTATGATAGCCCTTAATGGGTAGTAGTCTTTTTTTAGCGCCGCTATTCTCTAAGGGTTCTGCAATGTGAATTATTTTCTTGCGCGAACACATTTGAATACGATCCAGTGCATTCATACTTGGACATTGCTTACCACGTTATTCATTTTGCCATTTACCAACGGTCAGCGATATTATGCCTCAATTGCATGCAGACATGCGCACACGGGAAAGTAATTCACATGGCAGAGACTTTCGTGGTCTAGTGACGCTCACGTTTACCACCGGTAACGAGGACCAAATCACTGTAAATGCTTAGCAACGGACGCACTACTTCAAATTGTAGTGTGCTACTAAGAGGATACTGCTAGATAGCAGTTTTCGGTTTTTGTGAGCAATACCTACGGACAAGAAAGGTTGATCGTCTAGAGGACTTCCTCTCACCTTTATGCATTTTATGTTGTGGAATTTGACCATAATGAATGAAGTTTGATAGATATAAGTTATTTTCTGTACATATTCTAAGATGACCTCTTAATTGAGCGTAATGAGAAAGGATTACACTGAAACCGGCACAAACAAGTGAAAAAATAGTTAGCACACATATTTGGGTGGTTAGTAGTGACAAAAACCTTGTGCGAAAAGGGCTTCTTTGTCGAAAGCTCTAACTTCAGAATTCAGAGCTTTTACCCTTCCAAGTTAATTCTGGAACGTGCCCTAGATTTACATGTAAAGTAGTTATTACCGTTGATTTGATCCAGTGTGTTCACCAACAGTTCTCCTCAAAAGCCTACGAAAGTGAAGGAAAGGAATGCCTGCTTAAGTACAGGACTGATAATTCTTGATTCTTCACTTACTAATGCGAATCACTGGTTATAGCCTTTACGTGATGAATGTTACTGAAACAATCCTTGTTCTCTTCTTCCTTGGTTTGGCTATACTTAGCGCAACTGGGAATACCATCCCATCTAATCATCCAAGATTTTTCTCATCGTACCTTGCTCACTGAAACCCTCGCATGCTGTGCATTGGTTTATATGAAATGAATGAATCAACTTCTTGGTGTTCACGCGGAGAGCCTGTTCCGAGTAATGGAGAATTGGAACAGCGGGTTTTTATTACAGGATATTTTGCTAAATATTTATGAACAGCATTAGCCGTTACCTCTTACAGCAGTTGTGTTGAGTGCACTTATTTCAGCAACTACCAGCTATATTCGTCGCAGTTCTTCTAGTGAAACGTAAGAATAAAACAAAAGGTGTGGCCTTTACTGCAGCTTTAATCAGAAATTGTAACATTTTTCCAAGTGCATTGCGTTATTCAAGCTGAATTTCATTCGATTCATCACATTTTTTCCCAAACCGCTTATGTTTGTTCATTCCATTCTGGGAAGACATTTAACAGAACGAGTGGCGCAAAATCTTGAAGTGCGGACTCAATATTTATCGTGATTTTCAACATCCCGAATTTCAAAAAAGGTATACAGTTTGCGGAAAGGGTCATTCGGTGCAGGATGTGACCAGTGTGCATAGTTGCAATCTGCTATTTCCTCAAATTAGCGAACATGCTTTGCATAAGCGTGAAGTTATGCAGCACCCGTTCCCCAAGTTTTCCTGATTCTAAGCTGCTGCCTGGTCGACATCACTTCCATGGGATATCCTAATATTCGTGGATCGCTCTTTACTGTTTTCACTAAGTTGATATCATCAGCTGAAGTCTCCAGCATTCTTTCTGTTCCGAGCTTTCAGAAACTAAGGAAAATCATCCGTGCTGGTGCCGTCCCTTCAAAGTACGATGGTCGTAGATGTGCTCCCAAATGTTGTTGACGAAGCGTGAGCTCTGAAGTGAATGTAGTAAATGCGTCTGATCCACGTCTTGTGCAATAGAGAAATGCGTCTTGACCTTTCTGCAACCTGTGATAAATCTGCTCCCTGAAGGAACTTGCAAGAAGATTTATCGTGTGAAAAGCTGATATTAACATCTAAGGAACAAAATATCACTCGGTCTTATATACATGCGACCAAATATGAATTACTTTATGGATTTGCGGAAGCAGAAAGACTCTCACAAGCAGCAGCTCATGTGAAGACGAAATTCGATGAGATTCAGGAGAATACCTCCCCACAGGAAGTTAAGAATAAATCAACCTCATATTTTGCAAGTATAACGTTATATTCTGAGACCTAATTGTGGCAACTTGATAGTGCTAAATAATTTAGTTCCGAACAGCTATTTTGATACAAAGATAGTATTGGGTCGTCCCATGAGTAATGGATTTTTCGTCGAACAAAACTCCCCCTATAGAGTTGCAAGTTTTTGCAGCACGTCATGCATCATTTCAAAGAGATTTCCAGCTCTAGAAAAACTGATGTGTAGTTTTTGAATGTGTTAGAAAGTGGCCTACATTCGAGCTGGGTAAGAAGTACGTAGGTGCAGCCGACAAAACGGCCAAACTGGCAATTAATTAAAACTCTATATTTCACTCCAGGAAAATCAGCCAATCATGTGTCCCTTACCCAGTCCCGATCTCTTCCGCAACTGCCAATATTTGGGTGAGAAGTCGCATCGTTTTTTCAAAGCTCTGTTTCTCAACTCCTTCTTCCGAAAGCATTCACGTTTACTCAGAAAGAAACTTTATGGAATCCCTTGCTTTGAGATCCATTCGGAAGGATTTTGTCAGCTCCGAAAATGTGTTTCGTTTTTGCTTTGGCTGTGATTCATATTGAATTTCAAAACTGTGTGACTGAGGCCCAGTTCACATTATTGCGCACTTTATTTTCTCGACAGAAACTCGAGAAGTCCGGTAAGTAATGTTTTCCCGTCCCTACTATTTACCTGTAATTGACGTTTCGCCACTCTTCCAACTATTTGAGGGGAATTTTCTTGTTTTGGTTCGAAGAAATCGTGAAAAATCACCGAGTTGTGGCGGAAAACTAAATATGGAAAAAGGGCGACTTCACTATCGAGTCACCATGCATCGGAACTTGCAGAAGAAGTCGAGACTGGGTAGGGGACACACGATCGACTGATTTCCTGAGGGTAAACATAGTGTTTTAAATAATTACCGGTTTGATCAGCTTTTGTCAATTGAACCTACCCCCAGCCTGGAAATTGACCATATTATGACGTACAGAGAAACTGCGCACGCCAATTTGTAGAGCGGAAAAATCTCTTCTGATTGATATATGATATGCTGCAAAAACTTGTAATTTCGCAAGAAAAAACTTTTTTCTGAAAAAAAAACGACACTGCTAATGGAATGACCCAATATCTTCATGTGTACAGCAAAACTCTTCTTCATCTCTTTTCTTATTGATGGGCAGGAAAGGAGGGTTCTGACACTTTCTTGATTTCTGCTCCAGGGCATGTGCAACACGTTGGCAAACAACCTCATTTTTTAAAGGCCGTCAAATTTTTTAGTTTGGGTAATCAGGCTTACCTTCTCTTCTTTCGTTATGTGATCCAATTTCTTAGATGGTCGAGGAACGAGCTAGCGAGAGAGTTCAAATGAGGAAAGGGTGTGAAGGAGAAGTTGCACTTGTTTGGAAACAAATGAAGTGCAACGTGCAGGAAGTGACAAATAGGGTGCCCTGACAAGGGAGGTCTTTCAGGTCATGACGCGCTTTTGGAAAACGGTTTTTTCCATTATATGGGGCTACCTACGTGAAACATATAACTGACTTCCATTTTTGCTGAGCGGCCCTACAAATGCCAAAAAAGGAGTAAAAAAGTTTTTTTACAAAAAGGCGATTTTAACCCACTTATTGTAACGCATACTCCTTGTAACTTTGATGATGTGCAAATCCAAAGGTGTTCTTCCATTTCACATCCAAAACAAAGTCAAATACGGAAAAAAATAAAATCTTCTTTCCACCATGTACTAAAAGTGTGTAGCAGTTTCATAACGGATCCCCAATGAGGGACTGGTGCAGCGATCGGATGGCCTACTGGATACGATGATGGACTCTTAAGCGGACGAAGTGCATGGGTTGGTGGATCGGATCCCGGCACTGCCGAAGTTTTGCATTTGTTTTTGCCTTCACTATTTCGCCTTCAGATATGTCTGTTTATGCGAAATGACTATGATTTTCGTTGACAGCATGCCAAAATGACTCTATTTACGGATTTTCAGGGAATTTGGTGATCCGACTTTTTTGGACACATAAGGGCCCGTAGCGCTCGAAATTCGCGATTTCGCACAAAATGAGTGCCATATTCGTGTTCAGAGGGTCAAACTACCCCTAGGGACACATTTCTAGCCAATTCCAAATTTTGACCCAAACCTCGAGAAAGACGTTTGGTCATGGATACATGGTGCCCT
Organism: Trichostrongylus colubriformis; assembly: GCA_963978905.1. Classification (NCBI taxonomy): domain Eukaryota; kingdom Metazoa; phylum Nematoda; class Chromadorea; order Rhabditida; family Trichostrongylidae; genus Trichostrongylus; species Trichostrongylus colubriformis. The sequence goes on from OZ022257.1 coordinate 16,544,935, forward strand.
TTCTATTTGTAGAAGTGAGTAACTAACAAAATCGCTGAAAATCAGTGGAATATGCACAGCATGGATGCCTATCGTTATAACGTGACCAACCAAGCATCAAGCAAGAGAAATAGTCAGGATTTGTTGACAAGTGATACCGTCGTCTCCTTCGTTGAACGTGCAGTCGTAGGTATACCAATGCCCAGCTCAAATTTTCGAATTTGGGCCAAAATTTCGATTGGGCTGGAAACTTACCCCTGGGGGTAGTTCGACCTCCTGAACACGAATATCAAATCCGTTTCACCCAAAAACGCTTCGTTCGTGCGCTATGAGCGCTAAAAGGTCAAAAAATTGGACTGTCAAACTTGCTGAAAACTGGCAATAGGGGGAAGTCCGAGGTTCTAAATGTGATTACTGCACTTAATCTTTATATACAAATGTTTACGAGCCAAAAAACTGAAAATCTAAATTTTGCAAAAATTTGTCCTCAGCGGGGATCGAACCATCAACCCCTTTTTTGGCATTCGTAGGGCCGCTCAGCAAAAATGGACAACAGTTATATGATTCTTGTACGCACCCCCATACATGCAAAAAACAACTTTCAAAAAGCGCGTCATGAGTTGAAAGACCTTCCTCGTGAGTAGGAAGCATAAGTGATGTGACTCCGTAAAAAATAGTGGTTCCCATTTATGCGTTTACTGGTTATAGCACTTAGAGCAAATCGTCTCAAAACAAACTAACGTTTGCTACATCACTTTCGTAGAACGAGTAATTTTTTGTTGTGGACGGAATTCGATCTTAAGTGCAGCTCCTGCACTTGGGGTCCTACTTCAGCAAATGGGAAGAGCGCTATTTGCAGTAATCGCACCAAAAAACCATGGCTGCTGAATCGATGTAACGTGTACTGAAGCAATCTTTTTTATCAGTGCAATGAATATTTAGTGACTAGAAAGCGTAAAGACGAGTAAGTTGAAGATTCTTATGATTTGGATATATTCACTTATTTATTTTATGCCTGCAGTATACAGATGCACCGAAACACTAAAGGAAGTCGACAAAGCTTATGGTAGAGCAACAATACGGCAGCAGCTACACCCCTTATGGACCAGTAACTATTCAGAACAAAAAACAAAATGGTTATTTTAGTATCTTGTCCTTTTTGCATTCTGCCTATTTGCGTGGATGTTAGAGCTGGAAACATTAAACGAAATTCACTAAGCAAAGGGGAATCAAACGTCTAAATGTTGAGTAACCGTGAGTGTGATCCGAGTCAATTACCGTATTAGATGATATGAAAGCATTTGCCTGCGAATTTGACTCTCGACTGGAACTTTGAAAATATTGAAGCAGAAGGTATCGAGTTCCCAAATAATCAGAGTCTATATACAGTAGCGGTCAAAAATATATGCGGTTTTGGACATAACCATAATTTTGGCCGACGTTGACAAACTCTTTTTTTAGTAATTTGAAGGCAACTGCTGCTCCATGAATGAAGTATCTCAGCCGAGTAGGATGCAGTGTGAAGGTAACAAATTTTCTATCTGGAAGCCCTAAAAATGGCCGAACCTTTCAAAAATTCAATTAGCTATAAAAACCTTATAACTCAACGAAACGAGCCGTTATGCAAAAAATAGTGCGGTGTGAGGCTAGAACATTATTATCCGTCCTTTGGAATCCTGACAGCAGCGAAGCGCGGTGTTGATAATTTTCAGTGTTTTCAGTTAAAAAATTTTTTCCACCTTCACACTGCACCCTACTCGGCTAATTATACCTCCTTTCACTGAATGACGGTTGCCTTCGAAACACAAAAAAATTTGAACGAGATATATAAAAGCTGACCAAAGTTATGGTTAAAATCCGGAACCGCATATATTTTTGACCGCTACTGTAGTTATACCATAATAACTCGTATACTGATAGTGAAATTTCGTTTGGAATGGGTGCTGATAAAACACTTGGTGGAGAAAATATTAGCAAATTTTGAAGGTCGTGCTAGGCGGGTTACTGCATTTGGGATTTTTATCACATTACGAAGAAGGTGAAAAGGGTAACGAATAGTGTTGGTGGTGAAATGGATAATTTTGTGGCCGAATACAGATATTTTCTGAAGAGAATTCTGTCCACACTCAGCAACCTCATAAGCAACACAGATTCTTGTCAAATGGGTGTTGAATAATATGCTGAATCTGGTCTTCAACTTTTTACCTTCAAACTTTTGGGACAAGGGTTTTGTACATTACGTTGTGAACAGCTATTCACAGATTTCGGCTCAACGATTCTATGAGGCTTGTGAAATGTACATTGTTGTGTAACAGGCATAAATTGAAACAATTTATTCTACAACAACTACAGCAACCCTTGAAGGGGGATAACATGCTAATCACGATAACAGAGAGATGCCTATCAGAACGACTATACATATATCCCGTTTTGTGATGTTCAGAAAATAGAGATCAACACAATGGCCTACTTTTAAGGTGGTCAAGCTGTCAACCTTGATGTTGCTGAGCAGCACAGCTGGCAGCGGCTGCTAGCTACGGCCAACTCTAGCCTCGTTACGGTACCCGTAGTTATTCAGAACACTAAATCTCCATGTTCTCATCCTAGCAATATACAGCAATAAACTACGAATCGACAATAAATCAGGGGAGTATTAGAGACACATGTTACGTATTCGATTGCAATTCAGCAGCTAAAAGGAAAGATCTGAGGTGAAAGATTTCACGGTGCAATCGAGATTATTCGAACGTCAGATGCTACTCGACAGAGAGAACATGCCACATCTAACAGAAGTTCACAGGCAGCTACTAGAAATACGCTCAAATTAGAAGAGATTACTCGAATCCAGTAATTAGTTTGAAGGAGCCTTACTGTAAAGAATAAATGCGCTCACGTACAAAGTCATCTATTCATGTGTTGCATGCTTGGATTTTAGTCTCTAGTCGCTGGCTAAAACCATGTACGATATTAGCCATTCTTGCAGCAAAGTGCTTCCAACTCAGACATTTTGCATTGACCTTCACAGCACTTCTTGGCGATGGACAGCTCCCGCTTCATGAGCCGTTGAACTGTTTCACGGGCAGTTTCTAAAAAAGATACAATGAGATATAGTAGCACAATGGTTGAGTAAAAAATTTAAGCATAAAAAGCAAACAAGCTGTAAAAAAATATGATCCATAATGATTTTGAAAGAATGAATTAGAGATCAAGATGAGATTTTTCAAGAGGACTGTGAGCAGATGAAAATTGGAGAGAGATGGGAAAATGAAGAGAAAAGGCGCGAAGAAAAGTTGAAATAAAGGTCAACTTACCGTCGATTAGAGAACGCTTGACGATCTCTGAGCCAGCAGGAAGGATGCAGGAATTACAGAGAATCAGAAGATGCTCAATAAATTTCTTTCCACACAATTTTTTAGACCGCCGTTGTCGTACCAATGTCGAACTGAAGGATTTTGTGACTGGAAGATCATCGTCGTCTGCAGTAAGCTGTTCACGATACTCAGGCCTATCTTCGAGTTCTCCTCGCTCCGTTGGCCATTCGAAGTGAAAAGTATGCGCAAGAGAGAATATCAACATCAGCAGCACTAATCCTGCTGGCTGCATGGCCGAACGACGAAAGTCTATGAGTGCGTGACTTAACACCTGTTCAAGCCGCTTTATATGGCTCGGGGGCGGTGCTAGGAGGTCCGTGCCCATACCAATTAGAATCGTTCAACGCGAGAATTCTCGCGATGCAACGACGACATCAGCAGTGATCACTAGGAAAAACTGTAGCCATGTGTCTGATAGTGCAAGGAGAATGCCACTCGAAACAATTCCCGCCCAGGTATCCCTAGAACTACTAATGCTTCGCTTCAATTGCCAGCCCTAGGTATATCAGACAAGGCAAGGAATCGTCGTGTGTTGGCAGCACGATTCATGAGGTTAATAAGAGATGAAGGATAAACTTTTAGCGTTGATTAATTTCTTCTGTGGGTTACGCCGTGCATTTCAATTCCACTCAGGATTGTGGTAGCAAGTGACTGCGATTCGGCCAATATAAAGACATGGGGGCCCAGCCGATGTGCAAGTCAGCGCTTTTATCCTCTTGGACGAGTTTTGCAGCGCAGAGGGATGACAGGTTTGGTTTTTTGAAAGCTTTTTTGAAAGGTTTTGTCCTGGTCGGACGTTAGTATGAGATTCGATCCCCGTACCGTGGAAATGGGAGCGTCCGCAAATCGGTAAGTCATAGTGTCGCAGTTGAAAATTGCTCCATGGCTTCGAATGGATCTCACAATCATTCATTTCGTAGCTTTTTTTTATCATCTTCTTGCGCTTGAGCTACTTCTAAGTTGTCTTGGATATTGTATTTTAGCAGAAAGTATTAGTAATAAAGCAGCAGTAGTCTAGCAAAAATGACGCTGATTCCAAAAAGTTGTACCGAAGAAATCTAAAATAGATGCTTTTCCAGACCATTCACCAATTTATCCTTCCCTACCCTGAGGAGCTTCATATATGCTACTCTTCCAGAACAGTGAAGACTGCTATATCAAATTAGTTCTTGGTCAAAAGTCCACAGACGACGTTTCCTCCACGAAACTCCGTTGAACTTGCTGGTCCAAGCACGTTAACATATATTATTCATTCACGCACTTTAAGCAATGTGTGAAGCAAGCGTCTCCATCGTTTCAAGAAATCTTCAGCCATCAGTCCACTCCTACAGAATGTCTGCATAGAATGGGTACAAGTCTTTGCTGTAAGAGATTCTGCTCCTTCACTATGAGCTTGGAGCTGCATCAAGTATGCAAGTATTCGAGTAAAATTTAGTATATGGCTGCAGAGTGGTGGGAGCTCATTGACAAAACTACAGCGGATAGCAATTTTCCTCGACCCGTTAATGGCTCAATGCTTAAGAGCAAATAAAAGTGAAGAAGAAAAAGAATAACGTGTTTTTTTGGTGTTTCGGATCCATCCGAATATACTGAAATTGTATGCGATTCTCAAGCGCAAATGGTAACATAATCGCGCGTCAGAAATACTAAGAGTTTGTCAGCTTATCCGGACTTGAAAAATCATGCTTGGCTGGTCTGATCTCGAGTAATTTTTGGTGATTTATGAGCTCACTAGTAGATGTTGTAAGCAGTTTGGGCTATGGGATGTACCTCGCGCGCCAACAGCACCAGTGAGGAATGGACTAGGCGCAAGATAATTTGAAGAAGTAATTTAGCGATCTCTTAGCAAACATGGCGTGAGAGTTATTGAATTCTCACTTATGCAAATGAACTCTTTCATTGATGCTACCTATTAGTCGCAGAAATGGAACTCAACCCACTGGATCCCCTCATGGTGCAGCCCGTTATCCGTTTCCTGCCTCCTGCGCATAATTCGGTGAATGATGGAGTTTGCTGTGTTTCCCACAACCTTATTCGATCCACACATCCCGCACTGTTCTCCTAACAACCTTCATATCTATGCATCATCCTACTGTACTGACAGCCAGCGTAACTTGTTTATGTGGACATTGCGAGAGTAGTTCGTCTGGGAACCTCCTGAGCTTTGCCAGTCACTGTGGGGCTGTATCAAGGAGCGAAGGACGTGTTTTTTCTACGTGTTGTGCCACACATCATCTCCTCGGATATCTGGTTCTTCTTCACTGGGCCATCATTCTGAATTCTTGAATAATATCCTCTGCTGCCCGTGAGCTGTTTTTCATGACATATGATCATAATCTGCCTTAAAAAGGCAATGTACATTTTACTCTTTAACGATAGCTTTCATTAGATTCAGCAGTTTTTCAAATTAACAGTTATATAATCGAGAATTGAGCAATGAAATTATCTGCATTTCAATGACCATATCTACTTAAATTTGGCGAACGGGCCTTATTTCATCAACTGCCATGTTTCTCCTTCACACCGACGTCTTTTTTTTTCGAAATAAGTGCTAGTGGAAAAAGGGAAGACTGTAAAAACTATTTCTAACTACTGCTGTCCTTACGGACACACGAATCGAGTGTCTGATTAGAGCCGAAATCTCGATTATTTCCCACACGGTTCCATTAAAATTTGATGAAATCACGCAAAAGTTCAACGCCCTTACTGTTTGTGAAGTGACGGGAATGACGATAGTAGGAAATTGGTTCAGGAAGAAATGAGCTAGCGATGTAGTAACAAATATGCACTGGAAAAGAACTTCCTGTAGCAGTGTTTGTCAGTCAGTAAGTAGGGAGGTCAACTGATTAAAATTAACGCTTGTCTGGGAATGTACTGTACTACGGGTTCCCATATTTATTAAGTGGCTAAAGAAGGGTTGCACCATAAATATCCACAATCTGAAAATTCAGAGAAACTTCACTCCGCATGCACTCGACCGATTGAATCCGTAAAATTCAGAAGAACTAAGCCGAAGCATAGAAACAATGCGGAAACCGAGTAAAAGCGATTTAGAGTGGATGATTCAAAACATATGCTTCTCTCGGAACACTAAAGCATTTGACTTAATTTACTATAAACGACTATTTATTACATACAACATTATTATTATCGCGAGTTGTTAATTAGTTTGTGCCTCTCGAGGTTGAATGGTGGAACGTTTATTGAACTGGCCTGACGTTCCGACTAAATCGTCGCAGAGGCCTGAACGTGAACGTTTAACAACTCACACTAACAATGCCGAGGTTGCAAGAAGAGAGAAACTGGAGAATTATTATTATCATTATTGCACTTCATTACTTGTATTTAGTACCGACACGTTAAATGCACGATGTCTTTTGCATCTTTTATTGCATAGACCTATTATGTTATGGATTCTAGAGTGACTGAAGACGATTTCCAAGCCATAAAGATTTGCGAGGCAGCGACGTTTCAGATCGGGGTGGTGGCCTTTCAGATTCCTAAATTCCTCCAGATTTGATTTGCTGAATCCAAGCAAGATAAGCCCGGCGTTTTTACACATATTCGCACTGTATCTGGTTGACAAAGGTGAATAGAGCCTCGAGGAGTTTTCAAAAGTGCGTATAACGCTTACTCGAAGGTAAGTAGAGGCTCGAAGAGTTTTCAAAAGTTATACAACGCCAGATTTTCCTGTTTCTAGGACCAGATTTGAGACAACAAATGTGAAAGAACTCTTCGATCCTGCTTTGAAGATGTAAGATGTCAGATGCCCATTTTGTGAGATGAGAACTGCGGTGATCAGTACGGACGTCCGAGTACACTTCCGCGAAAGACAGCAGCATTTTTATGGAGGGATATACCTTCGACCGCAAATACGTTTATATGTAGAAATTGAAAATGTGTGGTTCCCTCTGAATCACCCTAACGGAAGAAGAAAAGGCGCGCTGCACTGCTTCCATTCCTTTTGATATAAAGTCAGATCATGGTTTCAGTAGAAAAAAAAAAGAATCATTGAAGTTTTCCAGGTTCGGCGAAGGAAACAAACTTGTTTGAAGACCTGATCTGAGAGTCTGATCAACGATTAACTCCTGCAATCCCTTGTAGTCACAAATATGCAGTGGAAAATTCTATAGACCAATCGAGGATTCCATAAGCAGATCAGGCACTACATGAGGGATTAAGCAACCTTCAAAAATCTTCGAATTTTCTGTCTAACAACGGCTAAGTGCAACACCGCGACCTAAATAGGGAAGACCGCAATTAGAAAGTGCAGTCAAAGTGAATATTGCTATTCAAAAATTGTACTTATACAACCTTCTTTCCAACCTAGAAATTCGTTGCAGATTTACCGAAAAATTCTTTGACGTCATGGAAAAGTTAATAACTATTTTCGCTGTCAACTAATTGCTCCTTCATGAGCTCATGCCCAATCATTAATCCCTTTTCGCACTATCTTCTATTGCCTGAAGTTTTTCTATGTTTCTTTCACTCAAAATTGTCGCCTTAAAGGAAATTGGTGGTAAATGGTGTGCGCGAATTGGAGAGAATAAAAAAAAATAAATTCAAACGTTACCATGCACTTTTTATAGACGGAATCCGAGTGACTGTCTACCAATAGCCAGAGACCTCATTCCTTTCCCGTTTAAGTCTTAAAGCAGATCCAGGAAAAAAGCGGAGGCGGATAGTAGCCTGCAAATAGAAAGATGATAGAGCTACACATCACTTTTGATGTCATTACAAATTCACCCATTTCATTATTGAATTAACTAATACCGCTTCGACGTCAAGCTGATGCTCTAATTCGCACACACGTGAGTATCACATGCAATTGAAAAATAAGGATAACAACAATTTTTTAAAATTTCTTTGATTAGCTTCATTTCATTGCTCGTTCAATCTCCCTTCATTCTTGTGCCCTGTACTCTTTAGTAGGATGCATTTAGCCTTTGGTCTTTGGCGATTCGATAGTTGAATCGAAGTTACTATCGGATTTTGTAGCGTTCCCATCTAATTCATTTCACACTTTGTAACCTACGATTAAATTAAGCATAGTTTCGCTCGTTTCCTCATAGTCAGTCCTTCACAATAGGATTTGTGCTCCTTTTGGCTCACAAATGTTAACCACCCTTCTTCGTCCTTTTCCCTTCTCTCTCTAGACGTTTAACAGCGAAAAAAAAACTTACTTGACTTCAGAAACATCGGGAGGAGGGCAATTTGGGTACACGGTATGGGATTACGGTAATTTGCAGTGGCCGCAATGCACACATGCACCTTGCCAAGACGTCGAAAGTGAACTCATTAGGTTTCAATTGTAATCACAACTTTTTTCTCACGCTTTCGCTTATTCTTCATTTAACTGTTTTACTTTCGGTTGCTGTGAGTTGTTCCACTTATTTCCATCATCACGAATGAATGAAAGACACTCTACGACACAACAAATGACATCTCTACAGTGGACAACTCGGAATTTCAGTGTGGTGATGCGAATGTGATGCGAGTACACACCACAGCGTCGCGATTTTGAATACGGGTTTCCCCACCGATTATGTTATAATCCTAAATGTTCGTTACAAAATGATCATTTCTTTGCATCTTTCTCTTTCTTCGGACCCCTTCTGGTTTCTTTAACTACAATTCCTGTGATGTTGTACCTCAGCAAGCTGAGCTGCTGCCCTTCAACAAATGAAATCTCATATCGAACATCTAATGAAAGAGTTTTTGGAAATGCAAAAAGTCGCTGGGTTTGATGCTAGCACTGTACACCGTAATAGACTAGCTAATTGTGTGAAGGGAATCCTCCTATGCCGGTCAAATCAGCATTCCAAGTGATGTCAGGGTGCAGGTTCTAGTTCTAGCAACAAACAGAACTTTTCCATTGTTAACCCATTGTCTTTCCAAGATACTAATGAATGGGCCAGTTCCTCGAACCCTTCCCTCGCAGTGCCTTACTAGCGTATGCGGGCTAAGACTGGAGAGGTTTTGTGCTTTTTTCTATAAAAACAAGGATGATAGATAGGGAATAATCACGTACGTCCCTCAGACGACATTAAACAATGCCAAAAAATAAAACCACTTCACGGTGACCACAGCCCTTGAGCAAAAGTGGGGAAACATGACGCAAAGCGGTTCCAGTGAGTCGATCGAGTTTTCTTTTAGGAATTCTTCAAGTACATAGTTGAGCAACCATTCAAGAGTTTGATATGTCTTCCAGCAAGATGAATGGAGCGGTAAGTGGACTTGATTAACGAAGTCGGCTACTAACGAACGACTGTACACTTGTAGACGATCTGATCGCACCCTTCGATACTGTCAGTACCCGGTTGAGCACGTTTAATACGAACTTGCCATTAACGTCAATGAGGACCATGTAGGTTATTCAGTCGTGTGAACGAGGTAAGACATGAACTTCAGCTGGCCCGTGAGTCTGTGCTGGAGGAGCATCTCAATCTCAGTATCTCGTTCACGAAGCCACCGAACGAGCTGCACGTCGTGAGAATGACTCATACACATGGAAGTTTCTTCAAACTGCAGCTCCTGTTCACCTTGCACTTGTGTCCGCGTTTGTTTTTGTTTTTCTAAGCTATTTTTGGAGGTCATGTGAGCAGTTTGTTCACCTGATAGTGAAACTTCTGCAAATCCGACGTGTTCCATGATCCATTGCAAGCGCTCAGGCTTTTTTGCGCAAGCTACTGCGTGTTAGTAAGTGCTATTTCAGTGAGTTACCAATAATAGAGCATTCGAGATATAGTATATCGAAAATTACAGGATAAATTCAAAGGAGAAGCCGGATGAGCTATTACGCAATTCTCTGCAGAAAAATGCAATCGTTAATACATTCGTATTTGATTGAAAAGGTCGTATCTAAGAGCGAAGTAGCAGCAGCGTACGCTTATGTTCCTAATGTTTTAATTTGTTGCAAAATTTTTACAGTACGCGATGAGTGGTACCAGGCACAAGGAATTCCGCTGCACTCCCTCTTCGAACTCTGGTCAATTGGTCGGCTTGGACAGATGGCAGTGGAATGTGTCTCCAAGAAGTCGCAAGTTCTGATTTCGTTTGCGTGCAAATTCAGGCACGCCCGTCCTTCCAAAATCCTTGGGTTTTCTCTTCAGTAACTTTGCACCCGTCAATGCAACGTCATTTCGCTATATAGCGGAACAGATGATGAGACGCGTGGTTCACCGGTACCGGTATTTTTAGTACAGCAATGAAATCCCTAAAAACCGCTATGAATCTCTCAACGGATCGTGCTCATGGCAGGGGTCCTAGAATACTGTTCTACTGTTTCCACATTACCGTAGTCACAAAAGAGTTTACGTAAAAGTCATTTACTGCACTCCGAGCATGGAATTGGAGGAAAGGTCTTTGAGAGCACTTACCGTATGTGCAAGTAAGGGCTCTATCTCAAAGTCCTCTTCTGCACTGGGACTACTCCACATTCCTTCCCGCTGAAATATAAAGTGGGAATGTGCAGCGAATCTATCGCGTGATGATAATGAACACGTCACTCAGCACGCCAGATCTTGGCTACGTAGTTGGTCCACTTAAGTTAGAGGTAAAGGTCAAATAATGAAGGCAGATATTTGTGAAGTTAGATATGTAGTAAAGTTGGATATTGGCTACTGAAATGATCAAGTTAGGGGAAGCAGATACAATCGATGATGGAGGCGGAAGCTGGGTTGCTGTACATGAAAGTCCATAATACAAGGTTTTAGTCTTCGTCGTTTCTATAGTGAGTTACCCACTGGCGACGTGACCTCCTGCAACACTGGTCGGAACACTTGCACGCCACCCCTCTGCGCAACAGCACTGTAACCTTCATCATTTCTTTAAAGAGTCGTTTCGCAAAACTGCAAATTTGCGACTTCGGATGAAAAAATTCCGAAAAAGGATTTTGAACAAAAGTAGGTTTGAGTGCCTCCTGCAACACTGGTCGCACTTGCACGCCACCCCTCTGCGCAACAGCACTGCAACCTTCATCACTTCTTTAAAGAGTCGTTTCGCAAAACTGTAAATTTGCGACTTCGGATGAAAAAATTCCGAAACAGGATTTTGAACAAAAGTAGATTCGAGTGAACATATACAGCGACGTGCATCTCATTGCGATTGGACACAGTAACCTCTTCATCTTCCCATGCAAGAAGAGTGACCAGAAGCGACTTTCGAAGAAACGGCTATTTCGTTTTTTGCTGTTCCTTCTATGATATTTTATATTCTAATTTATGAAGCATCTCAAGAAATAAAGTTAACACTTTGACGTGGCTGACCCAGAGCTATTCATCCCACATGGCTTGCACCGAATGCTGATTTTGTACACACCCCGGGTGATGGAGGAGAAAGACGGACCTTTACTTTGAATTGCCTTATAAGTTGCTTCATACGGTCTTTGCAAAAACAAACCGAAATCCGAAAGTCTGTGACAAACCTGGGCTGATTATCTGCGAATTAGCCCAGAAGCTACAAGCCCGAGAGGATGTTCAGAAGTCATTGCGAAATCAGGTCCGCTTCGAGAAGTCAGTGGACAGTTCTCGATCTGATAGAATGTACTGCAAAATACGATATCACGTAGAACATTTGGATTTTTTTTAAAAATGTTACTGATTACAGAGACCTCTACTATCCTACTGTATATTCTGAACATGAATAATATCAGAACATTTGGAAGATAAAGCAAACGTCATGCAAATGACATCTATTTATTGGCCCTTTGCGACCGTGGACAGATAAAGAGGCTGAAAGGCGATGGTCCAAAGTAACAGCTTGTGCCGTTATTGTCTAACTCTTTCGGAAAGTATTTTTGGCCTAAATTAACATTCATTCAATTAGTAATCATTAATTGTTTGAGGATGAATTATATGATGCACTATACAAACTGTCACGATAAAAGCACAAAGCAGCACGGTTTTCAGCGCGTTCGTGAACATCCAGTGAAAGGTTGAATAGGTGGATTGGTGGGACCAGCAGCTAGAGTAGCCATTAATCAGAAAGATGCTGCTGTTTGCTTTTTTATGTCTTCACAGTACCTCACATTGGCCAGAAGCCATTATCAAGGCTTTGAAGTCGTTAGAAGAAGGAACGCGAGTTTGCTTCAATTTCGCAGCTGGTCTGCAAGACGCGCCAAATATGTATGTAGTCGCGCGCTGGAACGCACATAGAAGGTCAGATATACCTGCAATTTCTGATTTTTGATCGAAATTCCGCTTTACCGAACCTCGACTAAAGTTCGAAAATTAAAATACGTGCATATCATCAAAAGAGTCCAGCTAACAGGTTTTGAACGAAATTCATAAGTGTGGGGCCAGACGAAGATTTCTCTTGGGTACGTGGCGATTGGTCGAGTTTTCGCTTCGCAGTATCGTAGTCGCGGCGCCGTCAGTACAACTTGCCGCGGGCGTTTGCAATTTCGCTCAGAACGCACTGAGCTGGTTCCTTGAAGGATCTTCTGTTCGCTTATGTTGTTGTTGCTGCTGTTTCAGAAAGCTACAAACGACTGCAGTCGAGTCGCGCGGGCGGCGCGAAAATTCGACCAATAGCCACACACCCTTTTTTCCTTAGTAGCGTTGCCAAAAACCAAGGCGCGGTGCCGTAATCCCCTTTTCAGGTCCCCTCCGAACACCTTCTCTTATTGAGGCATATTTAGTCTGACATATCGCGACGAATATATATCACGAAAGAATTTCTTGAGAACAGAGGATGAGAGCAATTACGCAGGATAAAAACTGAGAGTGGGCACCCCAGCAGGTTGTTCAGCAGTTTGAGTCCTTCGAGTCAACTGTGAGAAGTTCTAACAAGCGTTGTGGATTGATGGAGGCCACTTCTACAAAAGTCGAATGGAAAACTTTACAGCATCTTTTTGTCTGTCAGAGGGCGGAGGTGGTGTAGTGACAGATGGCGCGCACCCCACTCTCATGGTGAGGGGATCAAATCCCGAATCAACGCCGCCCAGGCCAACCAAGCCTTCCATCCCTCCGGGGTCGGTAAATTGGTACCAGACTCGTCTGGGAGGATAAAAGCACTGACTTGTACATCGGCTGGCCACCGCAAGTCATTGTATAGGCCACATAACATTCACCAGCTATCACGATTCTGAATGGAACTAGAATGTGCGGCGCATCCCACAGAAGGGATTGATTAACGCCAAAAAACTTTATCCTTTTACTTTGTCTGTCAGAAGGGAACTAATCGCTTGTAGCGCGGTAACCCTTGACTCACGGTGACAAACATCATCAAGAATCTTCGTAGCCGACGCTACGAAGCCCTTGTATCTCTAATGCCCACGGTGGTTTCAGTGAGCAGAATTGATAGGAAGGCCCCTAGTGGAACAACACACATTTTGCATACATTAGAAGAGCGCGAGTAGATCAAGAGCGTTAACAGCAGCCGGATGTTCCGTGTTCCACAAACAACATAGCAGTTCTAAGGTAATAGACGGTGGTGGGGTGACATGTAAACTCCATGGGTAAGACCGTTTGTATAGAAAGTGCCACCTTCCAATGAGTAGGGCGAAGAGTGTCATGATTACGAGAACTGCTATTTTAAAGGAACCGGCAGGGGTCCAAAACAACAGAAGGATGCAAAGAAACGAGCATTTTGTCACGAACACTGAAGGTTGGATGCGATAATCGGTGAAAAAACCCGGATTCAAAAGCGCGACGCTGCGGTGTATATTTGCATCCCATTCGCATCAATACCCTGACTTTCCGAGTTGTTCGCTGTAGGGCGGGCCGCGGGCCAACTTTAGTGGTAGCACTGACTCCCAGCGCAGTTGAGTGGTCATTCCCAACAACATTAGCATTCATGTAAGTACATTTCGAAACAATGTGAGAAAGAACAAAGGGAAAAGTAAAAGGAAAAAACTTTAATAAAAACATCTCCTCTTAGCACCATGCCAAGGCGTCAAATTGGCGAGTTTGTGCAAAGGCGGCCACTTAAACTCGTCCGACTTTAAGAGGCGTACGATTAAACAAATAATTTGGTAGGCTTTAGCTACTCGATACTATTAGGTTTGCGCACTATATTTGGACCGCACTGATTACGAACTGGTCGTAGTTTCTAATTACTGCTAACCGAAGGGTTTGAGGCTGTCCTCTTTTATCAGACATTTCACTTCTCCTGGATCATCTGCTATGCTGAAGCCAGTGCGTACATTGTTGAATAAAATAGCAAAATTACATGCTTTTATTAGAAGCCCCTGGGCACTACGCAACACCGTAATTCAATCAAAATGTAGTGTGATTCAAGTACATGACGTGTGCTGATCCATGACCATTAGCTCTTCAGTTGCATTTGCAATGCTTCCTAAATTGAGTATGTATGTGTTGTTTACTACAAAATAGCGCAATGTTTACATGTTAGATTTCTAATAGCTCTTATTTATTGTTGTCCCAGTTTCGGTTTTCGATGTTCAAATGGTCAAGGAACGAAAATGCTCGGCGATTACAGGTTTCCTGTGATGTTTGAGTTATAATAAAGTGTAATATGTTGCTCGACTAGCAACTAACGAGATAACAAATGAAGCCGCTCATTAAATGCTCCATAGTTATCAAGCGCTGCAAATAGAGTCGGGGTGACAGGGGCCTCGAGTTGTTTTAAGCCATGAATCCGACTTTGGTCGAAATTGTAGTGGTCTGGTGTGTAATGTTGACCTTATTAGGAGGAGGGTGTTACAAATGAGGCTTTTTTAGGGATTTGATAGCATACACTCAAACCGATAGTCAGTATTCCGTGATTAATCAGGGTACAGAATTTGGCAGTGTGTCTAACTAACTCCTCTATGAAGAGATCCATCTTCACCACAAGGTCAATTACTGAGTCAAGGAAGTTTATTGGTTCATGACTCTGTTGGTCCCTCTCGCCAACCCCCCTCCTTCCTCTCCCCCTCCTTGTTTGAGCGGTCGACTTCGTATGAAAATCAGGCCCCTATATGTTGCGGTATTTATTAATGTAAACTGAAGTAGTAATTCACAGGCTCTTCTATTACATTGCATAATAAATGTAGAAAAAGGCAAAAACATGTTTGTAACAAGCCCTGAATTTTTATCAAAATTTTTTGTGGAAATTACGCGAGTCAAACTCCTTTTGATTTGCTTCAGCTTGGAAAATGTCTTGGTAAACTGTTAGTCAAATTGTGAGGTAGTGGCGGAGTGCGAGGCCTTCATTCACTGCTTGTGGAATGAAGAATTATAGAAAAATAGCAAATATATGTAGGGAATGACAAAAACGTCACTTCGACCATGGCTCACACGCTAAGTATACCAAGCACACAGTTATGGGAGAGGCAAATGTTATGGAAAAACGTTCTTGAATTCTTCTATGAGCAGAGGCAAATTGTAGTTCCCGTCGTGAGCGATGAAGTCGTTCGCAAACATCGTCGGGAGTAAGAACATCCAGTACATCGCTGTCTGTCCTAAGTCGCCGTGCCAACTTCCGTGCAAGTCTCTCGTGGGAACAATTGGCCTCAAACGAACGAATTTTTAGTGAATTTTTAGTGCTGGAGTGCCTTATCATCGAAATGACTGTTTAATTGAACTACCTGCTACATTAATATAAACGGGGCACAGGTGAATCATTGTCAGAGCTGGTGTGGTGACAGGTAGCGCACATCCCGCTCATTCTCATGGTGCCGAGATCAAGTCTCGTATCAACCCCCACCCAGGCCAACCAAACCCGCCATCCTTTCAGGGTCGGTGAACTGGTACCACCGCAAGACACTGTGTAGGCTACATCACATACACCAGCCTGCATGATTCTGAGTGGAATCAGAATGTGCGGAGCATTCCAGGAAGGGATTGATTAACGCCCAGAACTTTATCTTTGTCCTTTTGTCTTCTCTGATCGCAAGTTTTCTTCTTCAAGTGAGAGTCACGTTGAAAATCCGTTCGTCCAAGGCCAGGTGTGATTTGGTCGAGTGGGCGTGGCTTGGTTGTGTTCAAGAGGCACAACACTGTGAGTGTACACCGTGCAGCCGCAAGAAAGGTGCAATGCGAGCAGTTTTCTGAGGACCTATTCGCAGTAACAAGGAAAGCCACCAATCTGATTATCGCATTGTGTGCTCTTAAACGATGGTTCAAATGGTAATGACACATGTATCAGGATTATCTAAGTGCATCGCACACTTTGAGCTCTCTCAACGACCAAATGTGGACAGGCAGCAGAATTGTGTACGAGGGTGATGAAATTGCGGAATCGCGACTAGTTGAAACAGCCTATCATGTTGGTTTGGCAAAAGTTTCCTATCTTATTGATGCGGAAGGCTGTTACGGAGTTGAGTGATCACGCGAAGTTTACCCTTGATTTCAGAGGCGAAAGATGCGGTAAAAATTTGGTTAAATTTCTCATTTGAAATTGGAAAAACAGGAAAAAAGTGACACTTCCCAATTTTACACTTTATTTGAGTTATTTTAGTCTATGCCTGCGATAAAAATGATGACGCTACGAGAAGGATTGCGATGGTTATTCCTTCTTCACGAGACGTGCCTACACTCTAACGCCCACAACGAGGCCATGGAAATATATGTTCGAGAAGATGACCACAGATATATATTGCACAGATATATATTGCAATTTATTTTTCTCTCAATTCGAAATTCGATTCCTCAAATTCTTATCAATACTACAGTACCATATATATCTCGACGTATCAACATGGTCATACATGCATTGCTGAAGTATCTTCAATAATTCAGGCCTAATTTTTAGTTTAGAAGTAAAAATCGAAGCAGAAAACCTACAAAATGTTGCAAAATTTTTTTCCGCAGCCTAATGCATGGTTCAATGCTTCCAATGTATGTACCATGGGGCGTGGTTAATGGGGCCACGGTGGGATCGAAACTTTTTGGAATTTTACGAAACTATTCTCTACCCATGATCAATGAAAGGCACACTCCGCGATAATCTGATGAATCGATTTACCTTGTTGAAACATTAGTTCCCTGAGTAACTAGTCACCTTTTTCGCGTCGTCCTGGTGCGCCATCTCGGCCCTACACCTGCTCGAACCCACTGCGACGCCACTCACTTGAGCGCTCTTATTGGTCACTGAGCAAAATGGGCGGCGTCACAGTGAGTTCGAGCAGGTGTAGGGCCGTGATAGCGCACCGGGGCGACGCAAAAAAAGTGCAACCAGACTAGTTACCAAGGATCCAGTGTTCTGAAGAGGTGAATCAACCCATTCGGTTACAGCGAAATGTGCCTTCAAATGAGAACCAGACATTTGAGAACACCTGAGCGGAACACTGAACCTATAACTACCTCATGGAATGCAGAATGAACGATCTGTGTATGCATCCATACGACTACTATATACCAATGATTTGCAGTCGAGTACATGACGTGGTCTCAGACTAATTTACCAATTATTACCTATCAAAGGCGAGGCACAGATTACAATTCTAGGGCTTCTCTATAGAAAGTGGTACACTACATATTTCTAGGGAATTTCGTCATGACTACGTATCACTTTGCAGTATGCAGCCTGATTACGTATCGCCGACAAGCTTCTCGAAGGAAGCCCCCGAGAGGGACCTTTGAGATCAATCGCATGAATCATCAGAAGTCCGCTGATCACTCCGTAAACGAAATCAAATTAAATGCAGAATCGGATAAGTGTCAAGCGATTTTCGCTGTAGTGACATCACTTCAAGAAGGAATTACAATTGAGCAAAATTAGACTTCAAACGCGTTATCCTGGTAGGTGCTAATAAAGGTTGTTGCAGGGACGTTGGGAAGTTACATGAGAAGATTTTTGACTGAAACGAGAATTGAACTCGCGTTTCATGCTTTTCGAGAGCTGATTTCAGCTGTAACCCACTATGAAAATGATGCTATAAAGATGTCGAGTTTCAAAAAGTAGACCATATCAAAGAAAACAGTCAATCCTCGTCTCCATGATTTTGCATAATGCCTTTATAAACAGTTAAATAAATGGCCAAAATCCCGGCTCCTCATGAGAGCCAAATTTTTGCAACAATTTTTTGCAGTATGTAGGGGTTCCGCAATGGTAACATCGGTGAGGCATCCATAATACTTTTTATAAATTTTAATGAAGCTTTGTTGATGTCATCTATTATGATCACAGCATTAATGAATATTGTACATCGTAACAACTCAATGCAGTGCAACTCAGTAATTCCTTTCATAGAATTGGAAATAGATCGCAATTCTGCAGCTTTTCCTAGTGTGCGAATGACGTGTTTGAGATTGAATGAAACTTCAAAGAACTACGACGAATTATGTAGCTGTTTCAAGGAGCCCTCAGTCAACTTCGTTACTTAAAACGCTTGGAGTCATCAAGAGATTTTGAAGCAAAGAGTTTTGCACTGCTTTGCCATCATCTCTGATTCTCTTTAATCCGTGTCCTCATCCTATCACAGAAAAGAAGACATAAAGAGCTGTGTAAATTTGTGCAATATTGTTGCACGCAAATGTTGTTCCCAAATGAGCCAATCACCTTCACACGGCTACAAAATGCAGAACAATTTCAATTTGAATTAGCAACAGCTAAGCTACGCGATGAAAGAATCTTATGGTCACATCAAAACATAACTCCTCATCGCGAGAACGTCGAAAATAGAAGAGAATAGTCTTTTCGAGCAGCAGCCAATCCTACCCAGAAAGAAGAGGGTGAGTTCAAAGTATTGGGCCTTTTAGATTATAAGAAGGGAAGGAAGCAACGATTCGATATCGCTAAAAATGTTAGTTGACACCACTTGGACGAGCTCTCTATTTTGAAACAAGTGATTCAGCTACAGATAAGGTACGGGATAGTAATCGAACGTTAGGAATTAATATACTGAAGATAAACGCATGTATGTATATGTGTATGTGCATTTCATTGTAGCTTTGAGATAGCACGGAATGTAGGAAGGCCATTTTTTCGGATGGATAGCAGAGGAGATTTTGACAGCAACCTTGGCACATACGAAGTGGTTTCTGAAATTGTTCGTGCAGTTCCATCTAGCATGGAAATTAAAATTTTCTGAGGAAATAGGTTGGAAACGTGCATTTCTGAACATGGTCAACGTGCGAGGCATGGGAACGTGACAACGGATGGGAATTTGTTAATCAGCCTGAAATACGTGACGTCAGCTATCTAGACTTTCGTTCCGCATACTTTTGCCTATTAACTGTTGCACCCATTGGCGAAAAGTGCGTTGGAACTGTCCCCACATTCACTGCCAGGAATAAACGGAAGCAACGGATTTTTCCTGGGAATAGTTGGATCAGGATGTTTGGTTGCATGGCTCCACATGAGATACCTTGAAGTTCAGGAGCGGTTTGTCTGTCAGGCTGCCCATTTCCCCTTATGGAGCAACTCTTCCCTTTATTGTATCTTTAAGAGCTACATGTACCATCACTTCTTTTTTGGGGTAGAGTGCTTCTTGTAAAGTTCACCTCATATGTGATGGTAAATGGCATAGAGTAGAAGTTTCACATGAACACGGCGGTTCTGCACATGCCAGGTATTGCGGTATGTGTACATACTGGTGCTTGTCTTGTATGCACTCAATCATCTTTTTCTTCACTTTCCATTTCCCGTTTGCCAATGTAGTAGGGCTGAATCAGCCTAAAATTCTAGAGAAGAAACTCCTTGATTGCCCACAAATTTCCATCGTTTTACTTTTTCCATTTTTCCAATATTCAAAAACAACATGAATATTGAAACAGCCCCTATCAAGCCCGATCAATTTTTCAGGTTTTTTTAAAGCTTGACCCAGTCATCGAAAAGTTGTCGGGGTGCTTTACAAGTGGCTCGCCTACTAACATAATTTTCTGTGGCCCCTTTCCTCAGCCCAGTTGTACTATGGAATGGTTCAGCTCAACTTTCCCCGCCCGAACCTTGCAAGGTATCGCTGGTCATTTATCGAGTTAAAGTGAGTAAATTAACTGATTTAGGCCGGAAAGTATTCGGTTGCAGCATAAAACTTGCAACACTTACCAAATTTCGTTACTTACCAGAACCAGAATTGGTTTCACTGCTTTGAAACTTTATCGAGCATCAATTGCAGTAGTAACTTAGAGCATGGTCCGATGATTTTCTCAAAATGCTTGCAGTAGTCTCGTTGAATTACAGCAAGAATCGGCTCAGTTCGGAACCCCATCTTCACTCCCATTTTATAGCGTGGGCCATCAGAATCTTTGGCTGAGGAACAGCGCTTTTACTTATGCTGCACTCAATATTGATGCCTTCCATCATTCTACAATGATATCATTCCCTCTGCCCAGTGCTCTGGATCAGTAGATCGATCCTTGTAGTCCACCATTTCACAGGTGGTTGGACGCCCACTGTAAAGAACGCTAACCAACTAAGACTTGGAAGCAAATCCGAAGGTCGTCATGCCTTTACTCTACCCACATGACAATAGGAAGTTGCTCGTGAGTCATCGAAACTGTGGACAGTTTGGATACGCCACCATATCACTGACTTAGACAAGACAGGGCTAAGAAACTTTGTTATGCTGTCCTTCCTGATAAAAGATCTGCGAGACATTATAACTGGGGATGAGAGATGGGTACTCTATGAAAATCATAAAAAGGGTCACCATTGGCAGAGTGATGAAGAATCGTCTTCATGTGTGGCAATAAATGGACTTTAGGTCAGGGGTATCTGTCCCAGGCTTTCTCGGGAAAGCCACAGTCACAGTTGGACCAGCCGATGCTGCAGTAACGACGCTTGGGTTGAACATAATTAGTGTAGTTAGTATTACCTCCCACCTTTACCGAATAGCAACTGGTTTGTTCTGCAGCATAGTTGTATGTTCCAAATCAAGAGAGAGCTGAGCTCTGGTTTCATCTCTACCTGCATAAGTTGAAGTGTTCCGATGCCTTTCAATCAGGGCCCTAAATGTTAGATAGGAATCAAGTAGTTTAACTATCTAACAGGATTCGAGCAGTGTATCCATGGACTACTCAAGTCGAAGCTTGTGAACTTTTGGGAAATATATTGAGCACGTACCCAATCACTGGAGGTAAGTGGTAAGGATAAGGGTAATCATACTGCCTATTCATACGTTACAGGTGGAGCAGCAACGCCTGAAGGAAAATTCGCAAGAATTATGCAACACCTCAATACGTACCGGGGGTGGGGGTCGCGAGGTCGAATTTCCGCTTGCGGCGTCGCGCTCGCGCCGCCGTCAGTACAAGCCGTTAGGTAATCCGCTCAAGACGCAGTGGGCTGGTATCGTAGGGAACCTTTAATGATTACAAGTTGGTAACTTCGGGATCGCCCACCTTTAAAGGTTCCTCACGGTACCAGCTCATTGCTTCTTGAGCGGAATCTTGCCGCGCGGTTCGCCGCGGGAGGTCGCGCGGAAGTTCGATCTCTGCGACCCCCACTCAGGTACCGGTCCTTGAAGTACACTGCGGGTGATCTAGTGTTGCGGTACTTCCACACCATGCAAAAGCAGCTGCAGCGGTTGCAGCAATAATTTAAACTTCTTGTTGAGTTTACTCCGCCTGCAAAAAGTCTACTTTTAGGACTGGTGTAGAGCTCACAAAGTGTCTAATGATTTCACAGACAAGAGCTATTGCATTCTTGTTTGTGTGGGCGGTTGACTGAACTCATATGATAGTGGAAAAAGTTGTTTTTCATCCAAAATGAAACATTGCAATTATCGCAGTCTGATTGAGGGGACTTCTCTTGATTGACGTTTATTTCTACTGCAGTCTTCTTAGCTTCAAGTGCTGAATATAGGCTGCTGACGACATTATAAACATTTACTGAATATCATTTGTGATTCCGAACAAATGCTCAAAGGGCATACACGTTGTTCTTATTGCTCTTCTAAGTTGTTCGCCGAAGCGTTACTCTAATTGATTGTCAACAACAAAATTGCTTTATTAAATCACAGTATAGCTGTTTAATTGAAAGATATCGCCACGCAAGCAATTAAATGGAGATCACATTCCGAATGAGGGATATGCAGTGATCGCCTATTTGGCTTGGATACTAATGTAAGTCACGGAAAAAGCTGTTAAAAAAGTGAGAGTCTCTAATCAAGGGGGAGCTCCATATACTAGTGGTCAAAGGCATTGCATGGTTTTGAACTGTCTATGTGATTTATAATAGCATAAGTGCTATTCTAACAAATGGAGACTTCATTCTGTGAACGCTATTTTTGCTTAAGCCTAGAAGAAGGGAGAAGTGCCTTCCTACATCAACTGAGGCTCAGGCACAAATATACACCTGAGGGTGCAGAATGACCCTTCAGAGATGTGCAGGTGTGCAACTTTTATAAGACTCCGTCTCCCCTCATTTCAATAGCACCCTATTTTGTCTTTTGCCAAATATCTGCCGCGTGGCAGATCCCATACAATAAAGGTAATCGGAATTGAAGCAATTCTAGTCTAGAGTTTCAGTTTAGTGCGATCGCAATGAGAGGGGAAAGGGGCGCATGGTACTATGGACGCTTTTCTCACCTCACCAGAAAAATCAAAGGAACCCCTTTCTTCATCCATTAAGGCTTAGGCAAACATATACGATAATGGTTTAAATGTGAAGAAAGACCCAAGAAGATCCTCCAGAGATACTTAGATGTGCACCTTTATATGAGATGCCCCCCGCCACTGCGATAGCACCTTCAGTTTTTTCTCACTTTTGTTTCATCTTGCACCGTTACCTTCATTGCTGTAAATAAACTACACAAGGTCATCTTGAGATGTACCATGCTTGAAATACGGAAGACATCAGAGTTGGCATGGGTCATATTTTAAGTCGGAAAAAGGAAATCATGTGTGGGAAGGGAATTCAAACTTCACCTAAGACCTTTGGTAACCTAGCCGTTTTCGAAAATTTTGAAAGTCTCAGATGGTCTTTGAAAAGAGTCATCAGCCAATTCATTTTGTACAAGGTGTAGCACCATGATCATTTATAGATCGACCAGTTTTTCTGCATAATGAACCGTTTTCATCCCGTTCTCATGAATTAGCTGCTTGCGTATTTGGTATACGTTATAACATTTATTTTGACTGCATGCTGTGGTCAGTACATGACATTGTTGACGTTTTCTGGTGACGCCATTTCACGAAGACGACCAATACGTCAAATTTCAGATGAGGATAACATGTACTGTGATCGACAACATAGAAAATTGATTGTTTTTTGACACCGAGATGGAAATGATTGGTTTTTGACATCGGTGCAGGAATTTGTCGGTTATTCCGCTTTTGATGGTTGTGCATGCACCTAGATAGGGGACCAGACACCCGCGAGAAGGGAAAAGTTTTAAAGAAGAAATTAGCCCATTGGGCTTGATAATCTGCACGGAAACCTTTGTAATTAGTAATTACGCAAGGAAAAGTTCGATGTACTTGACTAATTAGTACCTATGCAAGTGGAAATGTGCATAAAAGTGCACTTGCAGTACAAACTATAAAATTAGAAGTGCTGATCTGGTTAACTTTTGTTTGGAATTAGGGATTCCTGCAGAAACCTGAACGCAATTAGAGTATTCCTTGGAAGTGCTTTTCCGAGAGCTTTTCACCAGGTTAATTCTCGTATGCAAGTGAAAATCCACTTATTAGCATGAGTACCGAAAAAAGACCTAACATCGTTACAGTACTCTGTAATGCGATAAATTCTTTAGCTCTCGATGACAGAGCGTGTTTCACAGGGTTCTACAGGGTGGCTCCTAATTATTTGCGCGTAGTTTATTTCTAATAATTTCAAAGAAAAACAACGTTTATACAATCTGATACAATTTCTCTGTAGAGCAATGCCTAATAATCATTCACTCCAGAGCATGTTCGAAATGAGCTCCTTTTGCAGCAAAACAGGCCTTCAGTCTCTTCTCCACCGACATCACTGTGGGCCGCAGGTAGGTGACGTCGATATCGTCCCACTTCTTCTGAAGTGAAGCTTCGAGAGCGTTCAAACTTTGCTGCCTTCTCGAGAAGCCCTTCTCCTGCAAGTACTTTCACACATCGAAATCCGTCGGATTCGGATCCGGCGAGTTAGTTGGCCACAAGTCCTTCGTCCAGTAGCCAGGGGAGTGACTCTCGTAGAGTGCAAGTGTGGATCTCGCAGAATGAACAGGTGCCCAGTCCTGTTGTAGCACGCATTGACCACTGACAAAACTTTCAGCAACCCAGGGGAGTCTTTGAGTGCTATCTTCCCAACGAACAAGATTTTATTAGGTTGTAAGGAGCGTTCTGGCTGGTTTTCGCAATTCCAAATTCGGGAGATCATAACTTAGCTCAAACTGCATCTTTTCTCACAGAACAAACACCATTTGATTCGCTACACTTCTGGCAATGTCATGGATATTTGCATATCTCATTTTAAAGAAGGGCTGATCGGAAGGCGTGGGACGATATCGACGTCACCTTCTTGCAGCCCACAGTGATGTCGCACGGTGAGAGTGGGGAAGAAACTGAAGGCCTGTATTGCTGCAAAAGGAGCTCATTTTGAACATCTTTTTGAGTGAATGATTACTAGGCATTGCTCTACATGGAAGTTGTATCGGATTGTATAAGCATTGTTTTTTGTTGAAGTTATTAGTAATAAACTACGCTATAATTAGGAGCCACCCCTGTATAAGCGGCTTTTGAGTTTCTAAAAAGGTTGGTAAAAAATCAGTGGTAGGATTCCAGTTTCCATGGTTGCATAGCAGGAGAGGGGGTGGGTTTTCGGTCAGGATTGTCCTTTCACACTTCTAACCTCGCACCTTCCCTAATAACTTCACCATCGGGTACGCGCCCAGGGTGTGCACCCTTACGTCAGGATTTCGCACGATGACGAGCGGCGTGCGACGCAGTGTGTGGGAGCCATATGCGTCGGTTGTTGGGTCTTAGGACGATTACAACGTAATGCTAGGGGTGCGATACGCAGTTGACTTTTAGCCGCTTCGGGATCCAACAACATGGCGCCTTTACCTCGTCCGCAGTGCTCCGCATGCGACATGACGCAGTGCGATATCCTGGCGTAAGAGTACACACCCATGCGCCCACGGCTTCACACCCGCAACTGTCTTCGCTCACGTCAAGATTTACAGTGCAAAGAATACAAAGCGTGGAATAATTTGGGACAAAGACAGATCTGCGAGAATAATTGAACTTAGTAAGAATTCATGAAAAAGGGAGTTAGGGTGAAGTTGTAAAACGGAGCAATGCCTTTTTTTAGAAGCTGCGTAAAAGGGAACAGGTATGCTTCCATGAATTCTTACTAATTTTAATTGTTTCTGCTGATATCTCTTTGTCCTAAATCAATCCCGAGCTTTCCATCCTTCGCGCTATGAATCTCGACATAAGCGAAGGCAACAAGGGGCGTCAAGCCGTAGGCGCATCCGCGGAGGTGAAGTAATCAGGGAAGGTGTGATGTAGGCAGTGTGAAACGTCAATCCTGACTAAAGACCCACATCCTGGAGGGGACGGGCAGGGTCAACGAAAAATACCTGTAAATACAAACCTTTCCAAATCCGTCATCTTCTTGGTAAATAAATTATGGAGGCTACTTTTACACTCCAGCAAAGCCGTCACAGACTCACTGTTTGTCCATTATAGTTAACAAAAAAAGCTTGCAGATTTATAAGCATTTAATGTTATGAACGATGGTATTCTATGTAAATTTCAGTGAAAATAGCAGAAAACTCACATATCACGCAAATTACAGGTACAGATAGGAGTGCCTCCCTATTTACAAATCTTATCGAATTGTCGATTCGTTTTGTCACAACCAAGACGGTCACCGCCGCCGTCGCAGAGCGCGAAGGCACTCGGATAGAATGCATTCATCTTTCAGGCGAGCACATTTTTTCATTATACTCCTCTTATAAACCTGATATGAAAACCACATCGTGTGAGAGGCGAAGTGGACAGTGGCTGTATGGGATACCTTTTACTGATCAAAGCACTGCTCTTTCGGAAATTTCCTGGTGCAGGCTTCTTCTCTCAGGCTCGGATATGTTATACTAAAGTGTTGCTGTAATTTTTTTCCAAAAACGAAGTGTGTGGGCAGATTTCTCAAAACTTAGAAAACTTAGAAAAGGTTGCTTGATTTTGTGGCCACGAGGTTGTTACAGAATTATTAGTTACAGGGTCTGGTTTTACTGGAAAGTGAACAGCTTGCTCATTTACCTAACCATGCTCAAACTTGGAGTACTTCGTTATAAGCTGTCTTGATTATTTCGGAGATGTGACTTCGAATGGGAAAGTATGCGAAGCAACCATGATCGACAGCTTTGAAAGTTAGCCAAATCATACGAAATTCATGATTGCTTTGTTTTAATGATCATAACGATCTTACTTAGATCGTGAACTGTCATCTATTCAAGTACAACTACAAAGTTACACAAGCTGGCTGAAGGTGCACTCCTTGCGGTTATGAAAGGGGCGATCTGCCCACGGATGTAGAGGGAACAGTCGAGATATGCTGAACTGTGCCTTTAGACAAGGTGCAGGGTGGATGTTGAAAGAATCAATTATCGGAAAGCCATGAAACAATCAATCCTTTCACAACTTCATAGGGCCATAGCAAAGTTATAACCAAACGAAAAATGCAGATGTGCGCATAATAACACGCAGCACGTCGTTACACATCTTTTGATACACAACTTTTGTAATGATCATGACTTCACAGCATTTAGACATGAAGTCGGTGGGTGGCTTCAATATTGACTGAGGGATAGCCTCCTATTTTTCTTGGATTTCTGAGCTTTGCTGCTTCCTCCCTGGCTCCATTCCTATTGTGGCTTTTTTACAGCTCCTTTCTCAACGGCTCAGTGAAGTTGAGGTCAAGAAAATGGCTTGGTCACCGCTATAAATGCACCTCATTCTGCTCAACAGCTATTGAACAACAGAGGCGCCCTTTTTTAGCTCTCACTCCGTTGGAGCACGAAGTTACATAGAAAAAATGTGTTTATGGATACATGGCATCCCACGAAATCTATCATCATTCAACACATGGAATTCTTTGGACTGGAACCTCTTACAGTCAAAAGTGTCCAGTTCCAAAATATGGCACTTGCCCTCCTCCCAATTATACAACAATATCGTACAAACGTTTTCTTTTACTACGGAGTCGCAGGAGCCATTTTACCATCGTTCACTACCCCAGAACTGCTCTTGTCGTTCTGGAGCGGTGTGTAAGGATTTAAAGGACTCGTCTACGGAAAAATTAGTTTCAGTGTTACCCATATGTTTATGTTGTATTTGCATAATGTGGGCCTCATGCAAAGTTTAACGCGAAAAGATGTGAATCCGGCTAAGATACAGTACCACAAAGTACGTCCGGGCGGGCGAGGCTTCTTGGTCAAAGCCTTGTCCCGTCATCCGCCGCCGTTGGGAACAGAGAGTGGGACTGTTTACGTAAATTCTGTCCCTACAACGTTTCTCCGACCATGACGGACGACGGGACGTGACCTTAAGCGGAGGCCCCGCCCACCCGGACGTACTTTGTGGTGCCGTATCTCAGCCACATTCACATTTTTCGCGTGAAATTTTGCATGCGGCCCACGTTAGACAAATACAACATAAACTCACGGGTAACACAAAAACATTTTTTCGTGGACGATTCCTTCAAAGCTCGGCCGCACAACGCTCAACCGACTCGAGCTCCTCTGATAACTGCAGAAATGTTTTTCTGCTGGGAGCCTTCCTTTTAATTCCGCTGCACTCAGACGGCGGTTAATAGAAGTACAAGGGTTTGGTTGCAAGTTTCCTGATGGATGTTCACCACAATGAGGCAAAGGTCATCGCGATACAAGCGATTTAAACTTCTGCAAAATCGTCCTTTTCTCGCTCTGTAGATTTAGGCCAGGGTCAAGCGTTCAGTTGAGGAAAATTTTCAAAAAATACGACCCCCCCCCCAAAAAAAAGGGGACCCCAATACGACCCCCTCTCTCTGCACAAAAACCATCAATTAAGCATTTGTCGATTTTTTAAATGCTCCTTACCAATATACAACTAAATGGACACAAAAACCCGAAAAATATGTGATACAGGTGGAATTCCCAGTACTATACACTCAATATATAATCTATGAATCCTAGATTCCAGATCGCATCACGCTTCTACCTCATAATCGAACAATTTCAAACAATAATTCAGAATACTCTACACATCTATAGAAGTTAAGGATCTCATGTCAGGCGACGGCTGCGACGCGGCGATACCGATGGAGCACGGTATCTTCCCCATACTAAATTCCGACATTTTGGACATGGTAAACTTCTCCTAGAGCCCATCTTTAGAACAGCTGTAAAGTGTTTTCCTAATAACTCCCTCAGACCTATCCATTGCCCATTTGCTTTCCCCAATGGTTGCTTAGTTCTCGATGTGGGTTTCCAGATGAGGATTTGATGAGGAAAATTTCGAAGTGTTTCACGGAAATGGCCATAACTTCCTTTAAACTTAACCATATAAGTTCGTTTTGATGAAGCAGGGTCTGCTAGGTTGTCGCTTTCGAATGAATACCTGAGCTATGCCATATCTTCAAAACGAAGGAAGTTAGTTTGAGGGAAGCTTGATGAGAATTTGATGAGGAAAATTTCCAAGTGTTTCACGGAAATAGCCATAACTTCCTTCAAACTTAACCATATGAGTTCGTTCTGGTGAAGCAGGGTCTGCTAGGTTGTCGCTTTCGAATGACTACCTGAGCTATGTCATATCTCTAAAACGAAGGAAGAAACCTTCAGAAAAGCCAGTTGAGGAAAGCTTTTTTTCGCCGAATTTGCGAGATATTCCCGAGATTCTTCAGAAAAATTGATTTATTGTTACTGAAATTTCTCCAGTATGCATCCATCGCTTTCGAAGACCTAGCGGGTGGGCGAGAAGTGTCGATCAGCTTCTTTCCGGGATGCGCCATGCATGAGGATTTCATCCACATTCTCAATGAATACAAACGTTTTTGCGGTTTGTATAGCGGTTGCTAACACGAGAATACGTACTTGCAATCGTAGTAATATATGAAGAAAGTCCATATC
This sequence comes from Trichostrongylus colubriformis, assembly GCA_963978905.1. Lineage (NCBI taxonomy): Eukaryota > Metazoa > Nematoda > Chromadorea > Rhabditida > Trichostrongylidae > Trichostrongylus > Trichostrongylus colubriformis. The sequence goes on from OZ022257.1 coordinate 16,574,200, forward strand.
AGCTAATTTTCCGTTTTCATCCCAATGTTTTTGCAGTGTCCATCCACGGTGGTACCTTTTGATAGATATCGCTTTCCACGGTCAATCGGTGAATTTCGTGAATTTCGGAGGTGTCTCTGTACGTGGTTTCGGTGTCAGCGAACCAACGAAAGGTCTATTGGCGTTGACCGGTTTCGTTGCAGATCGCGCCATGCATGAGGTTTCCATGATGATTAAGTTAAACTAGTTTCAGGTACCAACCTAATTAGTCAGTTTTATCATTTCTTCCCTTACACTTTAAACCCTCTGCGTGAGAACTTCTGTTGATCACTAGTACCTCAACGGTTACGACCCCCCCCCCTCCTAGCGGACCAAATACGACCCTCCCGTTGAGGATTCCTCAACGGAGGCTTGGCCCTGATTTATTCTCCCTCAATTCCTCAAGGCTTGCTTAATGCTCTTACAGTTAACTCGGAAATACCAAACTGAAATCCCTGGTGAGTACCCTCTCAGTTTTCACCCTGTCTAGATGCTCTCTTTCTTTGTTGTTCTACGCCGCAGCAGCTCATCACAACATTTCATAAATTGCTAGCATGAAAGTTAAGCTTAGCACGGTAATTCCATGCTCCAGCATTTTTTTGAGTAGCAGGCACCAACGCACTGCAGTGCCTTCGCTAAGAGTACAGCACGGAGTGATTCTTGCTCGGGCCGTGACCTTGGCTCCATAATCGTTAGGCGTGAGCAATGCCATTGAACGCTCCTATTTCGATAAAAAAAAAACGAGCTTTGTTGCTCAAATTGGTTTTTCATTACGAAATTTCAATGTCATTGTGCATAATTTGAAACCACAGAAAGCACTTTGCTCTGCATTTAATTTGCATTTGACACTTCAGCAGACTTTTTTCAGAAGATTGCGGTGTAACGCTATTTGCAGAAAGGGCCATCAAAAAGTCTGTGAATTCTTATGCGGATGGGGGTTTTTCCTATAGTATTTGTCGTAATTCATATTCATTGTAAGCGATAAGCAACATTCAGCAAAGGTCCCAGCTTCATGTTATGTACACGACATCATTCACTTGGTTTGGAGTGCGACCATGCCTTCAATTTCCATGAAGTGTTCCAAGGAGCATATTAAAGCCCTAATTGCAAAACATTTCCGGAAATTGTTGCTCCAGAAATCATACGAAGTAGTATGAGGTGTGAAAAAGTTTTTGTGCTGAATTCGACGATTTCGCGTTTCTGTCGCACGATTCATGCTTACGGTGATCATGTGCCAATAATTGCTCTTAAAAGGGAACGACATAGAGAGAAAAAATAAATCAGGCTGCTTGAGATCTTCAATATTGAATTATAATTCTGTTTAGTACCATTTTACTCTTACAAGAGTATCAAACAAGAAAAGATTATGACGGATCAGGTGGGGGAAGGTCGAGTCTACATACCATATAGAATGCTTGTGGAAGTCGCGAATGGCCCAGCATACCTCGCCCTTGGTTCTTGGAAAAGGGTGCAAACCTGTCACCCGATGAATAATGTTCCTACAAAGGTAGTCTGTTCCTGCTTTTAATAATCGAAGAAATGAGTCTGAGTTGCCTTCGAGGATTCCAGAACAAACTATGGACACTATTTTTGCAGACACATAAGCAGTAATTTCACTAGACAAGGGATTCAGAAGCAAAATCGGAGGCGGTTGAGCTCAGTGGACTATTTCATAAGCCTTGCGCACCAGTGTAGCTACTGCTTTCTCTACTTCTTATTTATTACATCTAAAGAACTGTCAAAAGTAAGGTGCCAAGTTTGGTGATTGGCTGATCATGTATCCTTTTTGCTAGGATGAAAGTTACCGTAGGCCGAAGGAGCATTCCCAGCTTAAGTGCAATTTTCGGCCGGCTGTACTTTAGTGCATAGTGCCAAGATCGCTTTTGACTCGAGAGTCACACGGTTGTCAATGTCTGATGAGTGGGGTACCTTTAAGCTAGAGGATATCCAGGCCTTAAGACGGATATTCGTGCAGATGTGCAGAAGTCATTGCACCATAGTTTTCATCCTACGCGAGGGAAATTTTTCGTTTTTTGAGACAGTCGTGAACACGAGGTGTGTTTCGCACAAATCAGAAGCCACCACGTGATGTTAGTTGCAAGTTGACTAAATAATTCAATTTTTGCTTTCTGCAGTTTTAAAATGAGGTGGGAGGAGTGTGTTGCAAGTGTTCCACTGATCAGTCTGGGGTCAGGTCACCCATGAGTGGATCCACTTCACGAAACGACTAATTCACCACCAATTTCAAGATTTTCACTACGTAGTTGGTCTACTTATGTCAAAAATAAGAGTCGAAGAGAGAAGACAGATATTTGTGAAGGTAAATTTGTATGTAGTAAAGTTGGATATTCGTAACTTTAACGATTAATTCAGGGCATCTTCCAATAAATAATGCACAATTTCTAACTGAAAGCAGATTCGACCTATGATAAAGGTGAAAGCTGCTAAATGTAACAGTCCATAATACAATTTCAATCGCACAAGAATGTTGATTTTGTCGTCCAGCACAGCAATGGTGACCTGAACCCCTGGAACTTCGGTCGGAACACTTGCACGCCACCCAGGTGAGAGAGCACGATTTTAGTGGAGTGTTAATTATGCAAGGGGGTACCGAAAGTTATGAATATTTAAAATCCTCGTGGTTTTATCAAAAAATACATTGCCACCGTTGATTCTCTTACATAAAATTAGCGGGACATCGTCCCAGAACCTTACAGAAGGTACATATTATGGTTTTAATAGAATCATAAGATAAATAGCACTTTCGAAGAGCTCAGTTTTTCATATCAGTCCACACAACACTTTGTCAACCACATAGGTATAACTAGCTTTTTTATACAAGGCTCATGAAGCACTGAAGAGATTAAGAATTTATCAATGACCATCAAGCCATAATGTCGATTACCCATTTCATTGCTCAGGTAATTAATTATAAGACTGATAACTTCTATACTCTTCAAGTTTTTCACTTTTTTGCTTTTCTTGTTTACGAAATTTTCCACAGCAAAGCTACTGCGTATAGAACATCTATTTGGTCTCATGAAGTCATTAGGTATTTCTGTGTGAGGGCTTCATGGGCTGGATAGATCGAGAGTGAACGAGGACAGCAATCTACCAGAGAATGAGATTTTCTGAAAATCTCTCAAGCACTTTTTCTTTTACGTCAACGCTCCTCTCTTCTCAACTACAATACCCGCCTTAAGTTTTCAAAAGAAAACGCGGAAAGCGCGGACCCGCGTTTTTTTCGTTTTTTTTTGCTGTAACTCGGTTTGTTTTGCCTCAATCTCCATATAAATATATATTAATCGAATCAGCCCGCCGAGTTCTGTAGAATGGTTTCTTCAAACCTTCGAAAAGCTGACTTTTTATGTACTCGCATGCACGAAGTGCCAGTGGGCACTCACCTGCGAGCGGCGCGCGCTATAATTATAACCAGGAGGCAAATCTGCCGTCAACATACAAAACTCAACAACTTACAGGGATACTATCCTTTTCAAAACTAAATTAAAATTAGTTTCTTAATATTTGATGGTGGTATTTCATTAGGTGTCACTTCACCCAGTATGCTATAGTAGTCACCATCTGATCATTGTTCAAAAAAAAAAAATTAAATTTTCTTGAATTTCCACGGACTTACTTCATCCAGGGAAAAATTCAGTGTGCCGGCTGAGTGAATCACAATTTTCAGTCCTTCTCAAAAGTATGCACTCTTAGGTTTTCTACAGCAATACTTACTTGTTTTCTACTTTTTACTTTTCATAGTTTTGAAAAAATAAATGAAAAATGCTTTTCAATAAGTACTATTAATCCACTGATAGTTAACTGCCAATAATTGCAATGAATGAATAATTGCTTGATGCCCTCATAATCTCACTATTAAAAACGGTTGCCCTTTCCTTGAGGTGCGAAGAGCGTCCTCTGGTAACTGGCAGAAGAGCCACCTGGATCGACATTCAAACCTTGCAGTAGGTTAGGGGCTCTATATGAACCACTATGAAGGAAAGAAAGCTTTCATATCGTTTTCGATGTCTTTTTTGAGAAAATTGAAAGCACACATTGAACATATGTGCACTTCGCATAAAACTACCATGTCATCCAATCTGTTTGGTTGATGCAGTGGCATATCACTGCGGAAGGCCGATCAATACCTGTCTGGGAGATCTCAGTGAGCTTACTAATTGCTATGAGATCGAGGGGTCAGACAGGATAGAACGGTAAAACTTTTGAAAACGATCGATAATTTTACTTGTGATCATGGTTTTTATAATAAATAAATTGTGATACTCAACCGATACACTGAATTTTCCCCTGGGCGAAGTAAGTCTGTTGAAAGTCAAGAAAATTTAATTTTTTTTTTGAACAATGATCAGATGGTGACTACTATAGGATACTGGGTGAAGTGACTCCTAATGAAATACCCTCATCAAAGATTAAGAAACTAATTTTAATTTAGTTTCGACAAGGATAGTATCCCTGTAAGTTGTTGAGTTTTGTATGTTGACGGCAGATTCGCCTCCTGGTTATAATTATAGCGCGCGTCGCTCGCAGGTGAGTGCCCACTGGCACTTCGTGCATGCGAGTACATAAAAACTTAGCTTTTTGAAGGTTTGAAGGAATCATTCTATAGAACTCGGTGGGCTGATTCGATTAATATATATTTATATGGAGATTGAGGCAAAACAAACCGAGTTACAGCAAAAAAACGAAAAAAACGCGGATCCGCGCTTTCCGCGTTTTCTTTTGAAAACTTAAGGCGGGTATTGTAGGCACCACACCTACCGATCGCATGCCCTCCATGTCTAGATTAGTCTCAAACATATAATGACGGATTGTGGCTGGTCGCGGTTGTTTATCTAAAAAAATGTTTGAATTCTCCGGAGTTTTTCATTGGTCGCAAGTGCAGGAGAAGTGACGCGGAGGACATACTATCATGTGCTTTGCAGCGCTCGTCTTTTATGGCGGCGAGAAGCATGACCTACAAAATATGCTGAACGAGGTAAAGGGGGTTAAGAACAGCAACGATGTAAGGTGAGTTAAAGACACCGTAAGGGAGTAATTTTGGCTTACGGTAGAACAGACGTAGGGTGAACGAGTTCAAGTGGCCGCCATTGCACAAACTCGCCAATTTGACGCCTTGGCATGGTGCCAAGAGAAGATGTTTCCATTATAAAGTTGTTCATTCCTTTTACCTTCTCCTTTGTTCTTTCTTATATTGTTTCTAGATGTACTTACATGAATGTTAATGTAGTTGGGAATGGCAACTCCACTGCGCTGGGAGTCAGGTGCTACAACTAAAGTTGGCCCGCGGCCGTCTCCTACAGCGGACAACTCGGAACGCCAGTGCGATGATGCGAATGAGGCGCGAATACACACCGCAGCGATGCACTTTTGAGTTCGGGTTTTTTCACCGATTATCGCTTCTAACCTTCTGCGTTCGTTACGAAATGCTCATTTCTTTGTATGTTTCTCTTGTTTCGCACCCCCTTCCGGTTCCTTTAATGTGAAAGATGCCATACCTTCACAAGAAATATATAACAAAGTAAATATGAACCGAATCTGGAGTAATTGATCCTCCAAAATTGCGCGTCATGGACTGCATCCGACGAAAAGCAAAATTCGTAGGCTAGATTTATCTTTCTAATAGTGGACTTCCGCGAGTACTTCTTCCTTACTTCTTGCATAGACCTAACATCGCGCTATCTGATAAACACCTAGTCTGCTCTCTAGTTCTATTACATTTATTCAGAAGAAATGGCAAGCTAACCAAAGTAATCTTGAGATCCGTATCCAACTTTTTTTCATCCGCAAGTCTGCAGAGGTTAAAAGAAAGAGTATCTCACGGCCCCTATGTGCTTTTGACACAATATAGACGGTTGCGGTGCACTTTGCGTTGAACCGATGGGTGGAATAGCAAAAAGTAGAAAATGTCGGTCAAAGTAATAAACATGCTAATAGGTAAGTGAATGTATGGAATAGCAAAAAACAGAAGATGATAATCGGTCAAAGTCATGAACATGCTAATAGGTTAGTGATTGTCTTCATTCTCCAAGCACGACATGGAGATGGTTTCTTGCTTTGTATGTATGTACAACGCGAGAATAGTTTCATTCAACGTCAGCCTTCAGGTATTCTTCAAGCGAGCAATCATATCATATACTGTGACTGCATTGCATAAAGCCCAGGGCAGGAAAACCGTCGTTCCTTAATTGGAGAATGGAGTCCCAATTTTTTCGAGGCAGAGTACTCCATCGCAAAATATTGAGGAGTTGGATTCATGGTGCATTCATCTGTCGTACACTCCGTTAACTCAAAGATTTTGTCTCATCGCTTTGCCATCCTGCGCCTCCGACTAACCCATTTATGAACCATGAACCACCAATCTTATCAACTGCCACTCACAAGGGAAGGTCAGTAGGTTATCCCGGCCAACCTCAGTAGGGTGAAAATCGTGCAAAAATGCTCTTCTTTGACCATTGCCACTCGCTTTTGCTGCGATAAGCATCTCCTGGCGTCAAGGATATGAATCCCTGCCACTTAAGCTGATTACGGCGTTGATTTCTCTTGGACGTCGATGCGATGATGAGGTTCCTCTGTTCGCAGAAGCCGTTGTCCGATGTACGTTCCGCTGGATAATACCACTTTCCAAGGTCATCGGACTCTTGATCGAGACCCATCTTGGCGTTCGCACGATTCCGACAACAATAGTGTCCTGGCTAGGTATCTTACAAGGGGAGGTATTTTACTTCCCATGGAACTTTGAAATGAGACCGGGTGATCGATAGAGCTTTGAACGCTGATTATAACTGTGAAAACCAAAATTGCCAAATGACATCCTGAAGCGAGTTACGAGGGGTCACAGTTTGCCTGTAACATCTCAATGGCGAGGCGCTTCGTCATCAGCATGACTAGCGCAGAGTCAGTAATGGCCTCCGTGGCTTAGTGGTAGTGTCTCGCTTCTGCAGGCGCGTCATCGTGGGTTTGCTTCCCGCCGATGCGGCTTTTTTTGTATTTTGTGTTGTCAGTAAGTGCTTTTCTTTCACTTCTAAACGATTCCTTCTATGATATTCGCGCGGAAGGGTCGAATTGCCCCTTTCTGCAAATTTCCAGCCGGATCCAATTTTTGGCCCAACTTCTGAAAATTAGGAATGGCAAGGGGTTAAGTAGGAGTTTTTGAATTTCCTTCCACAAAAAATCCTGCAAGCTGAACAAGATAACCTAAACATACCTATCACACTTGCCCTTCACACTAAACGCACGTAACAAGCGTCACATAAGAGCATTTGCTGGGCAAGGGTCAACGACTACTCCTTCGCTAAATGGGTTGCCAGCCAATAGCCAATAGCCCATCGATTTTTCCGAGATTTGGTCAAATTTCGAATTGGCTGAAAACTTGTCCCATAGGGCAATTTGATCCCCTGAACACGAAAATCACACTGGTTTTGCGTGAAAACGTATGGTCGCGCGCTATGGACTCCCAAACTTACCATGAAATGGTATTACTTTTTTTTCAGAAAACCTTCATAACTTCATTCAGGTAAATGTTTGACAGATTAAGAATACAGATTTGAGTAAGCATTTGAAAGCGAGTACAGTGGTGTGTGTCTCATTGCAAATGGCCATTTCAACAAACCGTCTGAGGGCAAAGTGCCTCGCCAATGAGGTGTCACAGGCAAACTTTGAACCCTCGTAACTCGCTTCAGGATGCCATTTGGCAATTTCAGTTTTCACAGTTTTAATCAGCGTTCGAAGCTTATCGATCCCCTCTGGTCTCATTTCAAAGTTCCATGGGAAGTAAAATACATTCCCTTGTTAGACGTCAATTTGTCGAGTACGTCATAGAATACGTCCTTCTTATAGTCCTCTGCGGCTTCGGTAGGCGCATGAGCACTCAAGATCCAAACGCTGAATCCTCTGCGATCCCGCAGTCGCACGAACGCACTTCTAGGCAACGTTGATATAAAGTCTTTTGCTGGGCTCTTATAGTCGTTCCTTACGACTACGGCACACCCTCATACACATCTTTCGTCAGCATCGCCCGAACAGATGGTGTAATTCTCGATGTTGAAGGCGGGCTGAACTCCGATGCCTGTTTCTTGAAGTGCAGCAAACGGGGAGATAGCTAGTAGTCCGGACAGCGCAGCCCGTTGGAGTTCACTTGACAATCAGCGGCAGTTCAGCGTGTGGAGCTGGATATTTGTAGCCAAAGATCCCACATTTGTCGCAGGTATAAAACCTGGCAGGTCATCATGGGCTACGGCTTTGCGCTGGACAACAGCACCTTCTTGCAATATATGGAATACTTTTGCCATGATAAGTGTGCGACTTATATAGCTCGAGCGATACCAGCATATACTGCGCACGCTTACTGCGTTCAGTAGAAGCAGCGCTACCACGTGCAGGTACCAGTAAGCTTGTATACGCAACTATCCGAGGGATAAATAAATGTTTGTAATATTTGTATTATAACATTTATTTACAAAAGACAACCAATATATTAACACAAAACATGAAATAAAGGAAACATACAACCTTGCGGTGCTGTAGACGTCAGGAAGAGGGAGGGGTCGTATTTGACAACCCGAAGAGGGGGGGGGGGGGGAGTCGTATTGACGCGGCCATTTTCCTCGACACCTGGAAGTACCCTGTCGTATGCATACCCAAGTTCACATTTTGTTTCATACCTGTGGTGAATCTGGAATTGTTTCGCTTGTGGACTTATAGTTTGAAACAGGCAAGACTTAACTTTTAGAATAACGAAAAACGTTTTAGAGATTTGATATTCTCGAAAACACTTTCTAGAGGACTTTCGATGGTGAGGAACTCAGTAATCCACGTTACAGCTTTTCAAAATGTATGGGGAGTCCATAAGCTGAAGATGCAGGGGTGGACCTATAGATATAAGACGCAATGTATGAGCAATAGTTTCTCCAAAAACATGCTCACGAAAGACCTCCCAACTTTATAGTTGAAGTGCTGCACCACTCCATTGGAGACACAGTGACAAGAAGAATCCTCTGACTGTCTCCAAAAATGAATAGCAAGAACGAGCCACATGACTCTTTTCAATCATACATAATTGCAGTGATTTGCAATGTGGAGTGAATGTGATATCATATACCACCATAGTTACAGCACGTCCACGCTATTTGAGGGTTAGATCAGGGTGGGCCAACCATTCATATTCCAATCCCCAGCAATTCGATAGGATAGGGTACGGGTAGCAGTGAGTCGGTCGAATACATATCTGCTGACTCCTCTAATAAAGTGTCATTATATAGACTAAAGTAAATTGCCTCAGTTCAGGCATGAAAGGACGCTAGGCGTCGAAAGCTTGCCAATAAGCTCAGATTTCTTTTCGCAATATTTTGTGATTATATTATTATTATTTTGAATCTTCTGCAATAAATTTGGAGCTTCACATGGTTTTTCAACACATTCAGATTACTTAATAACTGTTGAAGTGGTCACTGTCTTCTTGTGCTTATCTCGAAAACTTACCTGGACTTCTTCGCACCCTCTCCCTGGTTTTTACTATAGACCGCTCTGTGTTCATGTGTTTGGGATAATTTCGGGCGCAATTGCAGGAGCGCATATATGCATGCAGCTAATAAAGATAAACAAGTAAACATAGCCATTGAAATAGGGAAACTCCAAGTGGTACAACTCGTGCTAAGACCGTCCATGTATAGCTAACAGGAAATGGCTCGAGATATAGTCGTGGTACCATCTCCTTGCAGTGGCTCTGATCATAGTCTCTGTTACGCTGAGATCAGATTCAGCCACAAGCTGGTGAAGTTCCTTCCCATCGAGCGAACGCGCACAGTAGGTTGCATGTTACGGAGATATACCAAAGAGGTCCTATTCAGATATGGCTGGCAATACAGAAAAGATCAGGGTAAATCAAGGATTAGGAAGCAACAGGAAAAAAAAGATGTGAGCGAAATTCATATAAAAAACTATGAAAACATATCGCGATGTCTGCTCCACCAATGGAGCGAAAACGGGTGGTTGTAAAAATGCACACCAGCTCGGACTACTAGAAGTAAAATTTTATTTAAAGGTAACAGTAGAAGTCCTGAATGCCAGGAATACCTCATCAGTCCACTTCAGCAATCTGTCCCCGAAGCTACTGCCATGCTAAGCTTCCGCAATCGCAGCTGGCGACGACTGAAGCCATCCCGTTCCACAAAAGGGAAGAGCCATCCCGCTGCTCGAATTGGTCGGTCACACAACTGCGTGACAAACTACCTGCAAGATCCTGAGCACTATGGAGAGAAGAACCTTGGTGGCCGTCCACGGAAGCTCTCCAGCCAAGATGAGAGAATGATTGGACGCCCTCTGTTGGACTCCACGATGACCCTCAATCGGATGTGTGCCGAAATGTCTCTTTCCATGAGCAAAAGAAAGGTGTGGAGGGCTCTCAGTCCCTGAAAATCTCACTAGCGAGATTATGAAACGAGTCCCGAGGCACACAGGACATCACAATATGGCTCGCTTTGAATTCGCGACTAACTATTAGGTTGTCCCGAAAGTTCCGGAACACCTCGACCACTTTTTCAAATTTATTTCTTCACAACATAAACACATTTCGGTCAACAAGACATGTCATTCTGTAGAGTAGAAAATTCTCTTCCGAATGATATATGACGTGCTGCAAAAAGCTCTATGTTGTAAAGAAATTAATTTGAAAGAAAGAGGTCGAGGTGTTCCGGAACTTTCGGGACAACCTAATATATCGGAAGAGATTGGTATAAGGCACGGTTTTTGCTACTTTCCATCTTTTCGAAGCCTTGTTTGAAGGCACACTTCACGATAATATGATTATCTTGATTCCATCCCCGAGTAGATAGCCGCATCCACAAGGGCAACATGTGTGCCATCACCGCGGCGCGAGGGTGAGTGCTAAACGCGTGAAGAACCCGTAAATGAGATGGCGGCCACCGTCTCAAGATGACCCACACCCATCTTACGATTTGCCAGCAGGGAAGCGGTGGCATATACGTGTATAAGAGGCATGATATCGACTGCGATAAGAAAAGATAGGAAAAATTTCCATAGATTAGCAATCTTATCGGATCATATTATCACGCTAAAACTTGTCGAAATGTTTGCCTCTGGTCTGAAGGCTCGTCGAAGCCAAATGTCAGGGGCACCTAATTACCATGGTTTTTGAAAGGATTATTCGGCTCCTTTTTCACTTATGTGTTCTTCGGCACCTCCAGAGCCTTTTTGGAGCGTGATGACGCACGAAAATCATCGTGAACTGTGCCTTTAAGTCTATTTTCTTCGAGGTAGTCTGGACTGATGAAAATAAATGAAATCTCGACGGACCGAACGGTGGGGAGCGGCACTGGCGGGATCTGCGGAAAGAACCACTATCTTTCTCGAGACGAAATTTGAGCGTGAGTTGCTCATGGCCTGGGGTGCCTTTTGCGAGAATGGACTGACTGCTCGACATGGCCTTCGTATCGTGTCGCATGGACTCTGAGGACTACTGGAAGGTTCTGTGAGACCATCTCCTTCCGTTTCTACGGCGCCGCCATACTAGGTCAATCACCTTCATGCACGACAGTGCTGCAATCCATGCAAGTCGGTCAACTATGACGTATAATGCAGCCAGGAATATCGACGTTCTCGAATGACAATGACCGGCTTATTGTCCTGACCTGAATCCAATGGAAAATTCATGAGCTAGCATGGTGCGAAGGATCTACAGCGATGCCAAGCAGTACGATGCCGTTGAAGAGTTGAAGAAGTCCATTGTCGAAGGATTGCTCTCGATCCAACCGTCGTGGCCAATCTAGCACTTAGCATACAGGCGCTTGATTGAGGTCATTGCGAATAAAGGAGGACTCACAAGTTATTATTTGCTCAGTTGTTGCTTGTTCTCGTAATAAATGTTCTGAAGTCAATATGAGGACGCATAGTTTTGAAACGGTGAAGACAGAACTACTTATTATAAAAAAGGTTCTTGTGCTCGAAATTCCCTGAGAACAGGAGTGGGACGGACACATCAACGGTAGGTGATCCAAATTGATAACGATTGATGAGATCCGATAAGTTCAAAAGGCTAGTACCGCTAAATCCGTTTCGCTCTTGTGGCTAACAGTAGAATGTTCGCATTCACAGGTATCACAAGGTACGGAAACTTTAATGGCCGCTTTTCGAAATTGATAGCGGCTTAAATGGGCTTCTAACAGCCATCAGGAAATGGTGTGGGATAAAATCCGGTACACCGCTTACTACTTCCATACGACTGCTATGCGTCTAATGCTCCGTAGCATTGGGTGAACATATTTTGTGTATGTTCTGATATCTGCTACCGCTGTATCGACCGCTCAATTGCCGAGCGTTCCAAATAATGGTGCATGTCTTTTGAAACTGTGATCTACATGGATGATGAAGACACGATACAGATTTGTGATGGCAAAGCAAGCGATTCATTCTCTCATTCTCTCATGCGGTGCCAGCAACAATACTGGGTATCGACCGTTAGACTATGTAAAATTCCAAGTAGTTTGATATGGGGGAAGTATGAAATTCGCGGGATTTTGTCTCCCTTCTCCTGTATCTGCGGAGTTCTCTTTTAGAAAACTCTATGAATGGTGATATCCAATAATAGATATCGATTAAGCTCATTTTACGTGCTCCCCTGTTTGATGCGCGCAGTAGTGTGCGCCAGCCTAACTGGTTATGAATACAACACCAGAACAAATATCCGCTTGTCACTACCAAGCTGAGTGCTTGAGATGTTGGCTGTCGATAATTAGTTATTTACCGTTTCATATTACACCGCTCAAGAGGTCCACCCATTTTTGAAGTCCCAAGTGATCTAACGATTGAAGTAAATGGATCTGGAATAAAGTGTGTTTATCCACTGATTACTTAACACTTAGGCTAAAGTGGTCGTCATCGGGAGTTCAGACAATTTGGGGATCGATAGTGTTGTGTTTAATTGCATCGATTGGTACCAATTTGTCCACTTGCTGAGTAGTATAGTAATCCCTACATAGTGGTGATAGATCCGTATAAAAGATATCGATGCTCATCGTTTTTGTAAACATGCACTATTATTTAGAATTTTACATAGTCTAACGGTCGATACACAGTATTGTTGCTGGCACCGTATGAGAGAATGAATCGCTTCCTTTCCTATCACAAATCTGGATCGTGTCGATCATCCATGTAGATCGCAGTTTCAAAAGAAATGCACCATTATTTGGAACGCTAGGTAATTTAGAGGTCGACACACTGGCAGCAGATATCAGAACAGAATCAAAATATGTTCACTCAGTGGTAATGAGCATCAGACGCATTTACTATAGCAGTCGTGCAGTAGTAGCTTGCGGTGCCCTAGATTTTATCCCTTCCCTTCTTCCTAATGGCTCTTATCAACTTCTGTAAGCCGTTACCAGCTTGAAAAAGTCACCATTGAAGTCTCCGTACCCCTTAATAGCTGTGAGTGTGAATATTTCGCGTCAGTCAAACGAGCGAAACGGATTTGGCGACATTAGCTTATTGATGCTCCATATCGAATTTTATCAATCGTTATCAATTTGGATCACCCACCATTGATGTGCCCGTCCCAACTCTCGAAACAGCTATGAGTGTCGGCACTTTAGGATCGACCCGAAAGCTGAAACGAATTTGGCTACATTTTTTCGAGGCTCTTTATCAGCCCTTATCAGCTGCTATCACTTTTGTTCCACCACCGCTGGAATCCCCTTACCACCCCCTATATCATTTTTTGAAAGATCCCACCTTCGCTGCGACGCGAAATATGAATACCTGGTCAGACAGACGTACACACAAACACACACACGATCAGACGCACTTAGCCGATTACGTAAAGAAGGATGGTAACCAGTGGTAAACGGCCACCTGACTACTAGAAGCACAAAATATTTCGACCGCTGAACTGCCTGAGCTCACGAGGAGTGGTGGATATTCATGGAGATACCACGGTGGCTAGCGCTCAGTATTGCACGTGTCACAGTGTGGAATAATGCGATATGAGTTTCATCGATAACAATTACTCAATGTCGGCCATTTCCACATTATCTATCGAGGGATGCGCGAAGTACAGTGCGATTGCCAAATTGTGACTGATAAGGGCCTTAATCTTACTGTATAGTGGGGCTGGCGCACACAAGTGAAGTATGGAAATCAAACGATACAAAATGGAAGCATGCAAAATGGGCCTGATCGACATCGAATGATATGAGTGGAAAGGAGGATTTTCACGAAATTTTGTCTGCTCCTTCCTTTTCCTGAGTGGTGTCTCTTTTGCATATCGTTCAAACGATGACAGCGTACAATCGAAATCGACCAAGCTCACTTCACATGCTTCTTTGTTCGGTGGGCGCAGTAGTGTGCGCTAGCCCAAATGGTATAAGTAAGAAGTGCTATCGTAACGGCAATCACGTCGATGTAGCCATCCAGAGCAATATACAAATCGATGCACAAAGTTAGTGGTCTACATGAAAGAAGGATATTTGTAATCAGCACTCGAGGACCTATCGATCCTACCAGATCTCATTTCAAAGTGCCATGGGAGGTCATAACTTTTCCCACGTTAGACCCATAGTTTTCATTTAGGTAACTTACATCGGAAATTCCTCATTGTCCGCATCACCACTAGAAGTGTCTTTGAACGTGCAATTTTTATTAAATGCCCTTTGTTTGCGATAGCACACGGAAAGGGATTCGAAACATATCGACATTTAAGCTCTGAAAAGACGTGAGGATCAGATAAATAAAGAAACAATCCTGCAGTCCCACGGTTCCTAAAACTTAGATCTCTTACACTTTTCGTATACGTACATAATCTTTTTTTTCCGTAGACTCTTCTATCCCGCGGATTCCACAGTTCTGCATTTTCATGAAAAAGGAATTCAGACACTTGCTCCCATGGATACTTATCAAAGCTTTCTCCGCAGATTTCACAATTCTTAATACTCAGATTCCGTATTTTTATAAATCCCGCAGTCAATACGTATGTAATCTTTTCCAGCAGATTCGGTCAAGCTTTCCGCAAATCTCACAATTCCACAAACACAAGTTCACAAATGCACTAGCGCAAACGCAAACTGCAGCAGTGACTCACGAAACTGTCTGCTGAATTGGCCGAGTTATCAGATCTGATAGATTATAACAGTAACATCGAAGTACTCAGGGTTTCTCATTTAATACTCACCCCTCCCCTCACTAACATCTCCCACTCACAACTCGTAATGAAAGCCGTGGTATCATCCTCCTTCATTCTACTAATACTTTTTATAGAGTCTTCTGAAGTCCTATACGGTGAGAGCTAGAAGGCTAAATCGCTGTACTAAATAGCAATAGCATTGTTGCAGATGCTAAGCATTGTGGATTGAAAGGAACACGATCACACAGGTTCGTTTCGAAACCGTAGAGGGCTGTAACGGTAGTAATCTACCCACAAACTGGCAGTAGTCAAATATCGCTAGCGCCGAAATTATAACGGTCGAATTTGGGAGGTTACTTCCCTCAAATTCTACGACTTTTACCAGTGTGAGCAGAACTTGCGATGAACACGGATACCGAACCCTTAACCTTACGTTTCACAGCCAGCACCTGTGCCGCTACATCACATAGCACTGATGTGTCTAACGTAGTTCTCTCCATTAGAACAACATAAGGCGCTGGTTACTTTGGGTCAACATCTCTCAACGTGACTGACATGTGAAGAATCTGCCACAGTACTGTTGGAATGTTGGAATCATCCCTCAGCCAAATCATTCGAGTTACGCCATATCATATTTAGGAAATTGCCATATCACGATGCCACGTTTTTCCTCGTGTCCCTACTGCCTCGCACTCTCTCCACACACACTTTCTTTTCCTACCTCTACTGCTCGGCCTCTCTCCCTTTTCAATTCCCTGCCTTTATAGGGTCTCACGCAATCCATGTGGCATTCTTTGCATCAGCTACCGAATAGCTCGCGCGCCGCTCGGCATTGCTAGAAGCAGTTTATGCATAAGATAATTGATCAGGAGTTGCTCGGCATGTGGTTCGGCGAATACAGTGTGCAACGGTTGAATTATAAAAAAATGTATGCGAGTGAACCCATCCACGTGTGCGACCCATTACTTATGGAATAGAAGCTCGTTGACGCTGATGATCCCTTGATGATGTGGTCCATTATCCGATAACGATCGATCGCTTATTCTCCCAGTCACTATTTCACTTGATTGCTACTGATGTTGTTTCATTTACTCCATCTCCTACGAGACAATTGAATACACCCTGCATGAAAACAAGTGACATCTCCTACAAGGAGCACTCTGAAAGGTGATATAGCAGCTCGCGAAGATGCACGGAAGATGTGGATACAGTCCACAATGTCGCGCTTCTGAATCTAGCGATTATCGCTTCAACCTTCGGATGTTCATTTTAAAACGATCATTTCTTCCCTTGTTCCCCTTCCACCCGATCCATTCTGCCTTCTTTAATGCACTCCTACATTTTCAAAATACCTGCGGCAGTCAAAGCTCGGATGTTACGCGAAAAGCGCAACGAATCTAGTGGCACTCACTAAGTGCGCTTCTTTCTTCAGTTTGGTTAGCTACTACCAGCTCGAATCACCCACCACTGAAATCGCAGTACCACCCCCATGACGCTGTATAGCGATGCTCCACCCTAACTCGAGAACCGCAACGGATTTGATGACATTAGCCTTTCGAAATATCATATCAGCCGTATTCAGCTCTCATCTACCTACCACCATCCATCCGAAATTGTTTCCAAATCTCTATCTTTGCTAAGACGCGAAAAATGCGCTCAGACATACTTCGCAGATTATTTTAGGTTGTCCCAAAAGTCTTGTCATATCTTCCCAAAAAAAATCAGTAACTCTTGTTCACTTCGAGGCAGCTCCAGGCGGTTCAGGAATATGGTAGAACGTTCTCTAAGCTTTCTAGGAAAATATATATTGTCCCACCAGATCCCGTGGAGAGAGCTACAATGACCGTTGTCGATACCCACCCAACTCGCGGTGTCATCTATTATGAGCGGTCTTGCGGCACCAAAACGACGGAAGCTTGCCACTCCATCAGCGCCGCATTGGGCAAGGGATGTGTGAGCTACGTGACCGTGTGCCGCTGGTTCATCAGCTTCAGCAACGGCGAGATTGACATGAAAGACAAACCACGCTTGGGACTGTGCTGGTTCTGGGACGAGGAAGGAATGCTTTTCCGCGAGGTGTTGGTACAAGGCGAGACAGTCACCGCTACCGTATGCACCCACCAGCTCCAGCAGCTCGCCGTCGATGTTCGAGAAAAGTGCCGGAAATGTCCGCGGTCACCCTTCTTCATGACGACGCCCGCTCCCATTTCGCGAAAAGTACCCAGGCTAAGTTATAGGAGCTCGGCTGGCATGTGCTGCTACACCCACCGTACTCTCCAGACATTGCCCCTTCTGGCTATCACCTTACCCATCCTCTCGAATCCTTCCTGGCCAAGAGAAAATTCGTTGATTATGACTTGCTTGCGAAGGCGATCGCTGTCTTCTTCGACTCTCAGTACCCAGAGTTCTGGGAGAAGGGAATCAACGATTTTCCTATAAAGTGGCAGAGGGTTGCTGATAACAATGCTCAATACTTTGGTGCCTAATTATTATTTGTTGGACAAAAAAAAAATAAAAAGTGATGATCGAAAAAAATATGACAAGACTTTTGGAACAACCTAATATATACTACCAGTTGGGCTGTCGCACAGTAGTGCGCGAATAACATGATAGAATCATGTAATGAGGAAATGGTCGATACGGACCAAGCGATGTCAGAGAAGTCATATCGCACAGTTCCACATTGTGATAAGCGCAGTCCACGTTCCGTTTACTTGTATCGAAGCACGCAGTATAATGTTCATCTGTAACTAGTGCTCAAACCTATGGTCTATTGATAATCTAGTCATTCACCACTGCATATCGCTTTCCTAAAGAAGGTCACCATTTCTCGGACGAATGACTTAGCTGTCGATACCTCTTGTTAGAATGATATCGACTCTCAATAAATGGATCAAGAATCAAGAAATGTGTTTATCCACTAATCATTCAACACCTTGGCTGATGTAGTCACGTTGGCGACCGCGCGTTTTTTCACGTGCCTGCCACGTGGGACATCGCGCGCTCGCCTATGCCGAGAATTGCGTCCCAGCATTGGAACACATTGTCCCAGAGAGTGGTTTTTGATATCGCCTCTCCAAACTCGCTGGATTTCGCGCCTACCTTAAGCGCTAATACAAAATAGTGAGTGCTGCGGAAATTTAGATATCCCTCGAGGATATCTGAGATCATAGCAAGGGGGTTCGGTGTTTTATCATCTATTATTAGTATTATCTGTTATTACTTGATAATATTATCTACAATGTAAATTTATTTGTTATGAATGTTACTAGGGAATTTGTATATTCTAGGTCAGACTTATGTTTCTGAAAGAAAAGCACTTTTTCTCAAGAAGATCACTTCTAATCAGGGCACTACCAGGTGTCGAGAACAATAGCCGACTCAGTGCGACTCCCTACCCCTCTTCGGGTACCAAATACGACCGCCACCCATTTTTGTCCTCTACAATACCAGTGAAAGTGGCCGTAATGTGCAGTTGCAATGTGCTTATTGCTATGTATTCTTACTTGAAGCAAAAAGAAATTTTTTTACATTTTTTGATCCGAGTTCGCTGCAAAACACCCTTCTCTCCTCATCTGCTTATTGAAAGTTTAGATTCTAGCGCTTATTGCGGACCTCTGTAGGGACCACTCCCACCCCTCCGTCCAAACAAATACGATCCCCTTGTGGAGGAATCCTCGACTCCCGGCGTATCCTGCTTCTGATGTGCCCAAAGCATGAAAAAAAAAACTCATTGAAAAGAAAGCGGATTATGTTAACCATAGAGACCCTTGCGCATGTTAATTAAAACTGATTACTTGTGAATTTCAAATAGTTGATAAAAGGAATTTTCTGTGCCATCCCACCATTGGGACGCATTGTTCCACGCGGCGGAAAACGTGCGTCTCAACAATGGGACGCAATGTCACCAACGTATTAATGCCGTGTGTGCAGTTATCAGTTTCGATAAGTCAGCATTAAGGTCCCCGCATCCTACAATACCCGTGAGTGTGAACATTCCATTGTCAGGTGGAAAAGCGGAGCGAACTTGGTGGCATTTGCCTTCTGACGCTGCTTAGAATTTGCCGACTTTTGATTTTTGACCATCCTTATAAGATCTTATGAACCGTTATAAATTTGGATCACCCAGCATCAATGTTCCCGTCCCACCCCGCTGATCGCCTGTAGGTGTCACCGCTTTAGGATCTGCGTGAAAGACGAAAGTGACACTCGCCTTTCGAGGCTCCTTATCACCCTTATCAGCTGCTATCCCTTTCGGTCACCCATCGCAAGCAGATGAGTTGAGGGACAAACAGATATGCCAACAAAGCGATGCATCAGCAATCCATATAACTTCTATGCGCAACCAGCTTTGCTGCTATCCCAATGTGCTGCACCTTACTTTGCACCACTTTCTAGGGTTGCGGCCTATTTTTGTCATAGCGTTGAAAAGGGAAAGGATCTCTCCTCTTCACTAAGATTTAGGCAAAAAATTAGGCTGGAGTGTGAAGGTGGATACAGATTTGCTCAAGTACTGCTCAAGATACCTCCTCGTTAGAATAACATTCCAGCTTCATTTATTTAGATCGGTACCAGAAGTCACTGACACTGAGAGCAAAAGTGCTAAGAGAGACGATGGTGGTCACTTGTCAGAATACGAATTTGAAAGCAATGCCACAAACGAAGAAGAAGATGATCCGATGCAACATACAGTGAGTTCAGAACCAGGACTGAAGGCTTGCATTTTTACCTTCATAATAGTGAACGCAATTTCATAGGTGATGGGTGGCGAAAGAGTATCCATGGGCGAACTACCATGGACTGTACTTATCCACCTCTACAACGGCACCGAAGATGATGAATATTCGTTTGAAAGTCCTGTGCCCATAACTACATAGTAATTTCGTGTTTTACACCACTGTATATCCTGATTTAATCTTTGCCAATTTCTTATACGCTCTGAATTCACCACGAGCTCAGTTGGTAGATCAATGCACAACATTAAGGGTACCTCAAGGCCATAGAGAGATGCAAATCTGAATCATATTATGCGGTTTCAGCCACGTGTAGTGGTACTTTGATGACTGGACGACACATTGTGACAGCAGCTCATTGTTTCCAGAAGAGTGGAGATAAGGATTGCGAGTGAGACTTTCTGGTGTCTTGTTTGAGTTGGCCTTGCCCATCAGGGGTAAGAAATCACACCAAAAGGCACTAGCCGTTGAACACTTAGTAGATGTGCGTCAGGACTGTCCAACTAGGTCACCGTGCCGTCTACACAGAGTACTTTGCAGTATCCATGTGAAATATTCGCATGCTAAGTGGCGTAGCTGGCGCTTCTTTGGGTGACATGACCGAGCTGGGTAGTCCTGACATGCACCTAATTTCATAAGTCACAAATATGTTGCAGGATGGAAGACATGTTGGACCTGGATACAGCGCTGAAGTATGGTGAAATTATGGTCGCCGGTGTTTGCCAAATGGTGAACAAAACGGTGAAGTGCACTAAGAAGGATGTCGGCCAGATTATGAAGATCAAAAGGTATTATGCATATATATGCGCGAAAAAGGAAGACAAGGCGCACGAAACACTCAAATGGGACGGCTCTGTAAGAGAAACAGGAGACGTGTTCCCAGTGTAAAAGGGAAAAGAAGCGTGAAAAAAGAAAGCGCGGGTGTGGTCAAATGAACTAAGAAGGGTGTTTACCAAAAATGCAGTTGGAAGAGGTCGCCTTACACTAGCTCTTATCTGCATGTGTGATGACCTCACTTTATTGCCTGAGATACTGCAATTTAAAACTGTCAGAGCGAGATCTTCATTACATCAGTACACACTAGAAGGGGGAACAAAACAATAATGAAGATTTCTTAGTATTGTGCTGTCGCGAAGCCTCATGAATATCTGAATGTGTGAGAATATGAGAATCCAAAATATTTATTTCAAAAAACTCAAAAGACTGTAAAAGTCCCAAAAGTTTTCCAAAACAAGTTGCAATATTTCGGTGCGTAGCACCTTCCTCAGGCCTAAAAAGTGGCAGTAGTATTATTGTGTAATATACAAGGTATATTACAAACTCACGTTGTGCTGTCCCCAAAGCTGCGTCAACCTACCCTGCCAATGACCTAGTGCGGCGGAAAATTGCTAACCCACCCGATGGCACCCTTAAAGGCACCATTAGGGGTAAGGGAAAACTGAGATCTGGAAGTACATGTTCTCTGAAACGAACCTTCTACTTCAGAAGGGGTCACATGTGGTGAAAATCGCTTTAAAAAAACGCGACTTTGGGTCTTATGGCGGCCCCGCAGCTCGTCATGCCGTTATGCCGTTATGCGCCCGGGGGAGTCGACGTGGAGGGGCGGGGCAACAATCGCGGCCGGCTGGTTGAGACTCTGGCCTGTCTTCAATCCACTCCAATCAGAGACGCAGAGGACGAGAGAGAGAAGGTGGAATTTCGGGTTCCTATTTCTTGATTTTTTCACCGTTTTATGCCGTTCTTTTTCTACTATTATATTACTGAGCACCTCTACTTTCGTAATCTCCCAATTTGCCGAATTTCCCCTAACGGTGTCTTTAAATAGCGGGAACGCCTCCATGACTGTGGTGAAATTTGATATAAGAATGATCATGCAGTATCCAGAAATGGTATACTGTGATCAAGTAATGATATGCAAAAGGTCATGTAGTTCATCCCTGCTATTTATTTCTGGTGATAGCCGTTTTATTTCAAGGGCTTCTAGAATTTTTCTTTCTACGGTACTTTCTACTGAACGGTGTAGTACCTTAATGGCCAGTATGGGGGGCGGTTCATAGGTATGTACCATTGTACGATGTTTGGAGAAACTACTGTTTGGATAAGAGGACGGATTTATTAGTGCTCTACGATGTTCGTCGACACGTTTGTAGAGAGGCCTCTTAGTTTCTCCAACATATTTTTGCCCACAACCTTGACGTTCTATGAGATAAACCGTACCCCGAAGCTGGCATATTTTTTGGTCACCACAGTAACTGCAACCTTCCCTGCCACACCTTTCCTCGTAAACCCTTGAATGCGTGAGTAGGTGCTTGAGATTGGGTGGGGGACGAAATATTAGTCTTATAGGGAGCAATGAGTTTTTTACCACGTTGTTGACTTTTTGTGCCGTTCTTTCATTGAGATACGGCATAACCATGGAGATTCCATCAGGCGTTGAATATGGCCTCCATGTCTGTGCTCGTGCGGTGGTGTAACTGTTGTCCCTTAGAATATTGTCCACCATCGAATCCGCTCCATCGGATTGCGAGCTGCCTATCCTATCCTTGGTGTTTACGAGGTTATGGATTACACTAGCCTTGATGTATGTGGGATGGCAGCTTCTGGCGTGTGTTAGAACATTCTTTGACGCCGGTTTCCTATACCAAAGTAGTTCCTTGGTTCCATTATTGATACGCATTCTTGTGTTTAGAAAAGGGATAAAACCCTCCTCATTTGGCCTTTCCACAGTGAACCTGATGTTTGGATCCTGCAAGTTTAAATTGAGAAGCGTTCCTTCCAATTCGGAGAGCGTTGAACCAATAATGAACACGTCATCTATGTACCTTTTGTAGAACAGTATTCCAGTGGTTAAAGATCTGCGTTCTATGCGGTCCAGATATACGATGGCCAGCAGTGGGGCTATTCCTAAACCCATGGCCAGACCGCGATATTGTTCATAGAGCCTTCCATTGAACTGGAATATGTTGCACTCCAAAGTTGCCTTGATTAGCTCCCTTAGGTCGTCCTCTTCGAGATCAAAGGTATAAATCTCCCTTTTATGCTGGTTCCAGAGAGCTAGCAGGGCATCGATTGCATCACGATTATTCACATTGGCATACAGGGATACCACATCAAAACTAGCATAGCTTGTGTCTGATGGAAGGCGACATTGGTTAAGAGAAGCTATGAAATCTCCGCTGTTTATTAAGTGTGATGCAACATGATGTAAAAGCGGGGAGAATATTCTGACCAATAACCAGCTAATTTTGTCAGAGGGTCCACCACAGGACGAAATTATGGGTTGGGTCTTAATGTCCCTATCTCCAAACATCGTACAATGGTACATACCTATGAACCGCCCCCCATACTGGCCATTAAGGTACTACACCGTTCAGTAGAAAGTACCGTAGAAAGAAAAATTCTAGAAGCCCTTGAAATAAAACGGCTATCACCAGAAATAAATAGCAGGGATGAACTACATGACCTTTTGCATATCATTACTTGATCACAGTATACCATTTCTGGATACTGCATGATCATTCTTATATCAAATTTCACCACAGTCATGGAGGCGTTCCCGCTATTTAAGGGTGCCATCGGGTGGGTTAGCAATTTTCCGCCGCACTAGGTCATTGGCAGGGTAGGTTGACGCAGCTTTGGGGACAGCACAACGTGAGTTTGTAATATACCTTGTATATTACACAATAATACTACTGCTACTTTTTAGGCCTGAGTAAGGTGCTACGCACCGAAATATTGCAACTTGTTTTGGAAAACTTTTGGGACTTTTACAGTCTTTTGAGTTTTTTGAAATAAATATTTTGGCGTCTCATATTCTCACACATTCAAAAATGGAGATTGTTTACGGTTGACTTCTTTCATATGTACTACCATCATGTGTGCACTCTGGAACCGGGAGCATAATCAGATGTGTAGACGGCCATGGAGGGACGCAACTGGGATGTACTACGGAAGGTTTTCAGTTGTAGGATAGGACCGAAGGAAGGGTCTCGTAACTCATAAATCGACGTACAACTAGGTGATAACTGTCACCTAGTTGTACGTCGATGGACGTCGATGAGCTTGAAGAAGCTGAATGTGAAGCGAGATAAGGTGTGGTAGTGGTGAGAGTGCACGGTGATTACTCTGTGTGCGTACATAGTTGAGTAACAGCTAAAGGCATGTAGCATAATAGAACTCTATCGAATCTTCCCGATTTAAAGGCACACCACGCGATAAATTGTGAGAGCTATCGCGCGTATCACAGGACGTATAGGCCCTGCTCTACCCACCTGTCAAGAAAAAGGAACCAAAACTTCTCACAGCCACCAAAAATGAAGCTCCCTGCACTCAGTCCTCGTACAAGTACTGGAGACTATATGAGAGCTTTTGCTCGATGATATCGCGCAAAATGCTACGATATTACCTGTTCTCCTCAGTTGAAGCTGCCTTCACTATTGAGATCGCTGCCTTATCTTGTCTTATCGCAAGTTTCCTTCTCCACATAAGAGCCACGTTGGAAATCCGATCGTCTAAGGCCAGGTGTGATTCGGCTTTGAGGGCGCGCCTCGGCCCGAGTAGAGCGCGCCTATTGCCGCGAGGATGCACTATCAAGCCGCAACAAGGGTGCACCCTAAGCATCTACCTAAGGACCTACTTACCCCAAGAAAGTAAGCCACTAATGTGATTATCGCGTGGTGTGCCTTTAAGTGAGACAACAAACTGAAAGAGCTTTGTCTAGAACAAAATTTGTTAAGGGTTAGCGGCGAAAGGCTTCCGATAGGAGCTGCTGCGAAGAAAGCCTAGAATCAGTTTGGAATGAGGGTCATGCTGATGCAGAATGAAATGCAAACTACCGTGTTGTGGATCTCTTTTTGTGCCATTTCATTTACGCTCTTCATGATTTTTCAGCTAAGGTTTTAGAAAGTTGTGAGAAGCAGTCGGGGAGGTGCAGTCATAGGCGAATTCAGGGAGCTGTGAAGTAATTAGGGAAGATGCGAGGTAAAAGGTATGAATGGTCAATACTGGATGAAGCTTCTTTCCCAGCACGCCGTCGTGTGAAAGACTAGCAGAGTGGGTATAATAGACAGCGATAGCGATAGCACAACATCGAATGTGGGAAGGTCTCCCGAATGAGGTTATTCCGCCAATGCTACGTTACTGCATGCGACAACGCTTGTTAATCCTATTGTGAATTGCTGTAGCTGAAGGACATAATGGCTATCTCCTCTTCCATGACCTATGTCAACTACAGTGCTCTGTAAAACGCAATTCATTCACTGCAGTGGCTCTGACGCCTTCACCTCACGTCCACGAACAGTGGAAGGTGAGCAGTTCTGAGACTCTTTATCTTTCTGACAAAGGGAAATGATCCACTGTAGGGCAGCACGTATGATAAATTGGCTGTTTAGAAAGACTGAATCAGTCACCCGCTAGAGATCGAACAACGGTTTTGCGCAGAGCTTTGTGAAAGGCAAGCTCAATGAGCTTTATAAGGCCTTAGTTGGCAGACTCGGGGTGAGATGACTCCTCTCACAGCCTAGCGAGTGGAGTGCGGCTTATGATTTTCACATCTCATAAGTCTCTGTAGTAGTAGTGGATACGCCATGATGCAGTGTCGGAGAACATAACCCCGCCAAAAATCTGTTGGTACAGGGGATCCCATCTGTAAAACTTTTGAAAATTTCTCGTATCTTTCTAATTTTTTGCCTGAGAGTCACACTTCTCACAGTTACACTTCACTTCTTCTAATAGTCTTAGCACGTGTTAGTGTGTGCTTCGTGAAGATCAGTTGGAAAGTAAATTACTTTTTATGGCTAGAGTTTTGAACACTGTTATCCTACTGGTAACTGCAAGTGAATATTGCATGTTTCGAACGTTTGTAATACAATTAAATCACTTTTCGGTTTCAGATGCATTTTCGAGTGCGCCCTCCGTAGTACGCGAGCGTCGCCATCGATGCGATATAGATTTCTATAAGTTTCAGGGCTCAATACGAAAAATACTTCAAAGATGGCTGTTCTTATACCAATGATATCGCATTTATCGAACTGGAGGAAGAAGTCCCGAGAAGTCTCAGTCACATTTGTTTGCCCCATCTCCACAACGTTGACGATTTGGACGTTTCGTCGAAGAAATACTTCGCTGCTGGATGGGGAGCTGATCGTTAGGGAATTGAATTACTTCTAAACGTTTTCGAGATTTTCAAGTATTCCTACTTACAGCACGCAGAAAACTTGAGAGTACTCCACGACTGAACAAGATTAACCTGGGTAAAAATTGTAGGGATATCCACAAGAAATGACGAAAAATAAATCGCATATGCTCAGGGAAAAGGCTCACCAACACCGAATGCTTGAAAATAGAATCATCAAAGGGGTTAGACGCTTTTTGTACTCGTGATACTGAAGAAAAGAATGTCTGCAGGGTGAGTCGTCATTTGCTTGTCACCGATTAGGGTGTCAGTTAATATGTGCAGTATGTGGGTAAACCATAACTTCCACGGTGATGGTAGCATCGACAAGATCTCTGAATCGTTAGGACTGCTAATGGAAAACCTGCTCTGTACATACTGTAAGTGTCTAACAGCTCTAGTTCCAGTCCCCAATAAGGGTTGAGAAAGCCTCGGAGAGGTGGCATCGTGAATCCCCCAATGATCGTTTATTTTTGAGCCGTTTTCAAACAGGTGGGAGCATTAACAAAAAAGCTTTGTCGATAGTCACACTCGAAAGTGAGCTGCGTCTTTGATTGACGACCTCCTTCTTGGAAAAACCTTGTACAGTGAATTTAGGAACGAGCAGCGTCGAAAGTGTCCACCGCGTTCGACCTGGGGTAGTATTTTGCGAAAATTGTCCTCAACACCAGGCCTCTCCCCGCTCTCTAAACTCTCCTACGAAAGACGGTCCGGATTTGTGACTCCTCGAGATAGATGAAATGTACTTTTGGGTGAAGGATATGATATACCTGTGGATCTCGGGATGAAGTAGACAGTAAAGTCCTTGAGGGTATGAATCTGATATGACATGAGATGAACTTAAGATGATGTTTTCCGATCACTTGGTTGGTCATTCAAGTGAAATAAAGTGTGCCCGCTCTTTTTTGGCGGGAATGATGTAAGCCTTCTTCACACTGTTCGATTCCTCCTTTTTTTGGGAAATGAAATCATCAAAGTTCACTTTGCGTTCATAGATGAACTAATTGTTTTAGGGTGATAGTGGTAGTGGAGTGATTGCTAAGCATGAAGGCAAACACTATATTTTCGGTTTACTGTCTTATGGAACAGTATGCGAGGATATAATGAAGAAAAAGGATTTGAATGCAGAGGTAAATGCGTGAACTGCTCTTCAGGCTCTTGAGCACCTCGACCGATTTTTGTTTTCTAATTGCCAATGCACTGGGAACCGTCCGATTTTCCTCACCGTCCGATCTTCGATTTCATCTTGGCTTGTCATTCGTGCCAGAGAACGAAAGTCAAAGTGCAGAATTGGTGGTGGTTTGTGAACGTTAGGGTAGGCCTATGGAATAGGTAACGGAGAAATACCCGCGGCTCCTCTACTTTTCCTGTTTTTTCATAATTGCTCAGACATAGCCATGGAAAAGCAAGAGAATCAAGGACTTTCTATCTCTCAACTGAATGGCGACACGAGCAAGCTGTTCACAGCAGAATCCCACAAGGACATTGGCTTTGCACGTGAGCAAACACCAATCAATGTAACCAATCAAAAGGAACATTACGACGTCAAGTCGTGGATTAAGCTGTTGCGCTCTCAGCACAATGGATAACGAACTTCATATTTTCGAATCTTCCTGATCTCGTGAACATGGTTCAGTGTAGTTGCTACACAATTTAAAATCCTTTTCAAGAAATTGACATATGGCAATGCTCGTGAATATGTTCCAGAGAGTCTATAACGTTCAAAAAGGAAAAAGCCATTCTTGGATGAATTCTGCTAGTGCTGCATCATTCTTTGAGAGATCCGTCAAGTGGTTAATCAAGCTTACAGTTTGGCTTGTGGAAGATCAAGAGCGATGCTCATAAACAATTGAGCTTGAAGAGCTCATTGCAAAACTGGCATTTCTTCATGACTATGTGAAGGCATGAAGATGCAACATTTAACGAGCAAGCGAAGTGTAACGAGTAGAGAGCTGGTTAGCTCATCGGAATGGTGAAGGATACAACGCATTGCTACATAAGCAGCAGGAACTTGGAATTCCTCAATAATTTTTAGAGCAGTAAGTGTTAAGTGGTTCGCAACATACAGACCACTTTCCACTTACTGCTGTAAACCTAGTAGACCACTTTACACTTACTGCTTCAAACCTAATGATCGGCAGAAAACCAATTGTTAACTGTTCCGTCGTTCCAGGTGCACACTGATATTTCATTCTATACAGCAGAAATAGATAAGTTCATCGGTGCGAAAGTTAAAAACCGCGAGAGTATATGGAAAGGAATAATCGAAAAACATCCTGAGGATTTAAACATAAAACAGTTAAAAGAACCTGAGTTCACGAATGAGATGGGGCCACTAACAACCCAAACTACTGGATTAATTAATGTATTCCTTTTAATATATTACTATGTAAATTACTATGTATTTTGAATAAAAATGAAAACTTTATACGAATTGGCGTTCAGCCACTGAGACTATCAAAAGGGCTTGAGTGTAGTACAGGAGCAGTTGGAAGGTCATAGATGGGGAGGGGGAGAGGGGGGTGGGGTGGGGATGATGGGCATTATATTATACGACACGCTCACCCTACTGTATATAATTTGCTTACAATGTCTTTGTGTGCGTGTGTCCGCCTCTCTGGCAAAGCTGGGACCATAAATTTTGCAAATGATATAGGAGTTGGTAAGGGCCTGACGGTGATGGACCGAAAGTGATAGCAGCTGATGAGGGCCGATAAGGGGCCTCGAAAGGCGAATGTCGCCAAATTTTTTTTTCTCGTTTCGCGTTGATCGTAAGCGCTGACACACATAGGTGTTTTGCGGGATTGGGAAACATTGTAAAAGTTGGCATTGTCGGATACCCGAGTCGAAGCTTTTGAGACAATCATCTGGCCATAAACTACATAACGTCAATCTAGAAAGAGGGTGTCTATGCTCAACCATTCGTTAGGTATGGGAAATGGCCCAGATATCGATAAACAGTAATTTAGGTATGGGCACTATTTGGCGCTGTGACTATTCTTCAGCTTCTTCTGACTGATAATTAGCGGCAAAAACAGGTGCCGATATTGCTTTGAGGAAGGAGTACACCAATCTGCTCGGCATCCGGCGCTACTTTTACTTAAGTTTTAAGAGGGGAAGAGAACTTCGTACTCCAAAACTTAGGCAAGAACTAGGTGTTATTGTGAGGCACCACACACCTTTGCCCCACCGCCTTCACATGATGCCATCCTACAGTAATCTGATTCTAAATCATTTGAACACATAAAGGCACACCTTGCGAAATATTGTGAGAGCTGTCGCGCGTGTTATAGGATGTAGAGGCCAAAAATGAAACGAAACCCTTCACAACTACCAAAAATGAAGCTCCCTGCCATCGGTCCTCGTACGTGTATGAGAGATTAGCTTTCTAGATGATATCGCTCAAAAGCCACGATATCACCTGTTCTTCTCTGTTTAAGCTACCTTCACCACTTAAATCGCTGCCTTACCTTGTCTTATCGCAAGTTCCCTTCTCCACGTGAGAGACACGTTGGAGAATTGTTCGTATAAAGCCAGGTGTGATTTTTCTCGTGGGCTCAACTCGCCTCAGGTCGACCAGGCCGTGCGCGGTGAGGGTGAGCGTGGCGCCGCGAAAAGGGTGCGGTCTCACAACCATACAGGGGTCTACCTGCCCTGAGAAGGTAAGCGGTCATTTAGATTATCGCGTGGTGTGCCTAAGTGTATATTTTCCCAAGCTTCGATTTATGAAAAAGGGTTTCTAATTCAACTTATGCAAGAGAAATGGACAATGACAGCGTCAAACGCCGAGCACATATTGTGTTCCCCCTCTTCCCTACATTGACACTGGAGTCTTCACCTGCGTCTATGGGAGGATTAAGGATCTCTTGTGGATAGGATGTAATACGGTAAGAGAAGACAGCGCAAAAGTGAGTGTCTCTCAAACAGCATAAGCACCTCAAAACTACACGGCGCACCATAAATGAATTTTATGGGTGCTAATGTAGCTGGTGGAGGATTCCTACTGCGCTCGGTGTCCAGCGCAGTTCTGTCTAGACTTTTCCCTAAACCCTAGCTGATGAGAAATATCGTATCCCACCTCGCCCTCTTATATAACGTTTAGGTCAACATACACACTTCAGTTTGCAAAGTAGTGGCCATAAGATGCAAAGTAGTAGGTATATGATATATGTTATATGAGGGAAGTCAGCGCGCAGAAGTGTGTCCAGCTTCATCAGCTCCACGATTTATACCAAAGACGTATAGAATTGCTAGTTGCCGGATTTGATAAGCTCTCTTTTCCACCTACAGATTATACTTATCGAACACAGTATAACAGTTCAAATTATTTGATAGAATCCCTACTCCGCCTCACGAAATTATCTTTCGCCAATCCTGGCTCACACCCATCCAGCAAATATGGGAAGCCAGGTTATCGCCAGCAACGATTGCCTTAAACTCCTCGGGTCCTCGATAATAGCAACTTTCACCGTGTTCAAGGAATCGCGCTAGTGCCAAGCTGCTCAAAAGACGCGTCCCGTCCTTCAAACAGGGCCACGTGGTACAGTCCATTTCCCGACGGCCGGTAGGGCGAGGTCTGTGGGCCACGCCCTGCCTGCCTTCAGGAACTGGACTGTAACAAATTTATGGCCTGCGGAATCCGTCTTGTCTTTAACAGCATCTTCATTGTCTTCTTCGTAATTCCCCTTGCCTGCTTTCTGTTTAATCTTCATATATGGACTCAGCTTTTACCACAGTGATTCGCAGGTTCCCGTCTTTTTTTTTGAGGACACTTGCTTAAACTGCTTTGAATATTGAAGTTTTTCGGAGCATGTTTTTTTTTGTGACCTTGCTAATTTTGTGCTTCCCTTCAGTATTTTCAATGTCCCTTCTCCTTTTTTGATTTGGTTTTCATCGATGTCATTGATGTATTCTTTTATTGTAAAGAGCACTCTTCGACACTGTTTTGTACTCCGCAGTCGCTTTCAAAACCAAATTTCCCCGTTGTTATGCTGCAGTCGTCGTGGGTCTGCTGGTTTTTCCAAAATCAATTGGATAATTGTAGCTCTTTTTGCTATTAGATTGTATAAAAAAATCTCACAACAGCTCTTATTCTGCAGATACTGCTAGTGTTCCGTGAAGAGAGGGCATAATTTGAGGTAGCTGTCCCACGCTTCACATTCGTCGTTTGAGGTAACATTGTCTTGCTTTGTGTATCAGATCTTTAGTCCTTCTTTTTATTGTGTTTGCTCTATCCACAGCGTGATTGGCGTTTCTTGCAGGACTTGTGCATTTCACTCCATTTTTTAGAGCTAAATTTCACGTGGATTCACGTACTGCATGCTGCTGAACTGCTTTTTCATTTCATTAACTGTCGCCTTCCTTTTCCACTGCAACGGTTCTGTTACTAACACGCTCATATTCATAACAAGAGTATGTGAGATGATGTACTAAACATCCTTTTTTCTATTCATACTGATATTATCACTAACTTTTGAACTAGCTTCAGTTCCATTCCTCTATACATAATAAATCACAGATAAAATTTACGAACAACATGGGGTTGTAAATCGTGTAGAGCTGGCATGGGGCTACCTTAAGAATCGGCTCAATAAAAGTGGACGATCCATAGATAGACTGGAAACAGTAATTTTCTGAGAATTTTGTCGAACCGATGATATTTGCTCCGAAACTGAATTTTCATAACAGTCAGGAATAGGGATTAGGGAAATCATCAAGGCACCTCTACGAGGGATAGTGTAGAGAAGCTCTGAAGGAGGAGGGCTCTGCGCCACTGAAAGAGGCTCTAGATGTCAACAACGATAAAGTATGTAATGAGCATCCATTTTCCCCATCGCCCATAGCATCAGATAGCAATCTATCAGATGAATTGCTTAGCGATTTTAGTGTAGAACTATGAATATCGTGCAAGTTTGTTCTTATTTGCATACCAGCCCGGATTTTTCTGTCTACTAACATGGTTTCTTCGTTTCACGACTTCTTTGTTTACTCGAAATGTAAATAGTATATTGTTAGTTGATCTTTAACAAGGGCTCAACCAATCTCTTTTTTGCATTTTCTAATCACTTCAGCATTACGGATATTAGTTTCCCATCTGTTTGCTGTTCAGTTGTATGAGTTCCAGCTCCTGCGTTTATTTTGTTGCAATTCGTTCGTTACCAGTTCACGATATTATCAAATCGGGGTTAACACTACTGGGACGGGTTTTGGGCAGAGCATTGACCTTTTTTTGTTTCAGTTATTGTTTGCCTCAGTTCCATTCATTTCGTTTTCACGGCCTTTTTCCTTTTGGAAGTTACCTAACTAATCCGACAAAAACAGTGTTGTTTGTAAGTTTACTGGTAATAAATTACGTGCAGATGAATGTCCTCAACGAAAGCAAGGAAGTCCAGTTGATGCAATTGAACCGTGGCGACTGGTGCATAACAACAGGGAAAAGAGTCGAAAAGAAAAAGGGACATCGAAAATACTGAGGGGAATCACAAAATTAGCATGGTGACAGAAAGCATGCTTCAAAAGAAGATCAATGTTCAAGACAGTGGTAGCAAGTGTTCTGGAATACAGCAGTCACTGTGATCGAAACTGAGTCCTTATATGAAGAATAAGCAGAAAACAATAAAGGGAAGTTACAAAAAAGGCAAAAAAGCTGGTGCTGAAGTGTCAATTGCAGCTAAACCGTGCAGTATCCATACAAATTGAATTATCGTCTGTATAAAATTCACTACCTCATGAAGAACAACCACGTTATGCAAAATACCAGTTGGCAGGCGCACACTACTGCGCGCGATTCATGGCGATGTTATGCAAAATGGGTTTGGTCGGCACGACCACAGTCAGGTATAGAATTGAGCGGAAATTTCCTTCCCTCTGCTGTCAGCAGAGCTATTGAATTGGAAGAAAGCAGAGAAGATGGCGTGATAAAAAAGCATTTCGGTATTAATATACTTCAGTCGTTTTGCATCGAACCCATTTTGCATGTCATTGCCATGAATCGCGCACAGTGGTGTACTCCAGCCAACTGGTTTAGGTCATCATTGGGAGTTTGGATAGTTCAGAGATCGATAATTTTGTATTCGATTGCAGAATGGTAACAATTTGCTCACTTGCCGAGCATGTTTCACTATTTGGAATTTTACATGGTCTAGTGGTCGATACCAAGTGTTGCCAGTACCGCATTAGAAAATGATTCCGAGTGAATAGCTTGCTTCGCTATCACAAATATAGGTTATATAGGTATCATGATTATCAATGTGAGAAATGCACCATTTTTTGGATAGCTAGGCAATTCAGCGGTGGACACATCGGCGGCATATCAGATCATAAACAAAATATGTTCACCCAGTGCCACTGAGCATCAGACGCTTTTGTTAAAGCGGTCGTATAGTAGTAGCAAGCGATGTAAAGGATTTCATCCCATCCAATTCCTAACGGTTCTGATCAGCACTGTAAGCCGTGATTTTTCAAGGAGCCCCCTGTAACCAAAGTACAGCATTGAGGTCCCCGTACCTTACAATACCGGCGAATATGAGCATTCCAATGTTAACAGCAAAAGCGAAACGATGTTAGTGACATTTCCCTTCTCACGCTCCTCATCGAATCTTATCAATCATTATCAATTTATATAACCGACAATTGATGTGAACGTCCCACCCTGCTGAACACCCATTAGTGTCAGCGCTCTTGGATCAGCGCGAATGGCGAAACGAATTTGACGACATTTGCCTTCTCATGCTTCTTATCAAATCTTATCAACATTTATCAAGCTAGACACCCACCATCAGTGTCCCCGTCTTACCCCGCAAAGCACCTGTGAGTATGAACGCTCCAGGATCAATTCGAAAAGCGAAACAGATTCGACGGATCTAACCTTTTTATGCTCCTTATCCAATCTTATCAACCGTTATCAATGCGAGTCACCCACTATTGATGTCCCTGGCCCACCCCACCGAACACCTGTGACTGTCAGCGCTCCTGGATCAGTGCGAAATGCGAAACGGATTCGGTGACATTTGCTTTCCGAGGCTTCTTATCAACCCTTATCAGCTGCTATCACTTTCGGTCCACCACCGCTGAGGTTCCCTTGGCACCTCCTATATCACTTGTAAAATTCAGCCTCCCAGCTTTGCTGCGACGCGAGATATGAATTTCGTGACAGACGGACAAACACACACACGGACACAAACATACTAAGCGAATTATATATAGTAGAATAATTGAAATAGCAGATGTTAGCAAAATACAGCCGAGATCAGTATGTGTAGTTGCCTTCTATTGTAGTGAATCCAAATCTTACGCAGCCGTTAACTAGGATCTTGATTGTTGCAGGTGATGTAAGGTGTGGGACGGGGACATTAACGGTTGGTGATCCAACTTGAAACGGGCGATAAGATTCGATAGGGAGCGTCAGAAGGCTAGGGTCCCCAAATCCGTTCCGCTGTTCTGGCTGATAGTGGGATGTTCACAGGCAGAGGGTGATGCGGGAGCATTGATGCTAACTGATCGAAATTGATAATGACTGATGAAGGTCGAAAAGAGCCAGCAGTTCGTTCGGATGATCCGGTAAACCGCTGACTATGACTGCTGCAATACGACCGCTATAGCGAAGTGTCTGTCGCGCAGTGGCACCGGGTAAGCACTCTCCGTTAATGTTCTGCTATCAGTTGCATTGGTGCATCGACCATGGAATTATCTAGCCTTCCGAATAGTGGCGTTTGTGTTTTGATGCTCTATAAACAACAAAGATGCTTCCTTATAATGCAAAGCTAGTGATCCATTTTCTAATGCGGTACTTGCATGAACCTCATCATACCGACCACTAGACTATCTGAAACACCAAATAGTACTGTATCAACACAAATGATATGTACCTATAAATAATAGTAATTGGCGAATGGAATTACTAACAGCAATCAGAATTAGACGCTCACTGAGCTAAGTAATTGCTCCCAATCGATGCGATCGAATTCAAGCAATCGAACGTTAAATAATTCAAACTCCCATACAGTGACCACCACAGCCCAAGCATTAGATAATTAGTGGACACCAAGTGTTGTTGCTGGTCCGATATCACTTCTATGTAATAAAAGGTATCCTCCGCTAAATCATCTGGAATTCCGAAAATAGCAGATGTGATATGCAGTGTCAAACAACTGAGTTATCTACCAACATTAAACCTAAACACTGAGTGCTCAGCAAGAGAAAATGGCAAGCACTTCGATATCAGTAAAACTGTTTTGACCTGTAAGCTACATTAAATATTAGGTTGATTCATAATAAATCGGACAAATGGTAGTGATGATTTCTAGAGATCATAACTCAGCAACGAGTTAACGAAAATGGACGCGCTAGGTACCGTTGGAAAGTGTATGAGAAGCTCTACAAAGTACCGCAAAATAATCACTCCAAAGTAGTTTTAATCCGTCACTATGCCGCACGATTTCAAGCCGTCTAGAGACCACATTCGCAACGTCATACTATTTATATCGCTATCTGGCCAGGAACCCGCGGATATCGGCAGACGTGCGAAAGAAGTTCACAAGGAGCATGCCCCCGCCAGAAGTACAGTGTACTTGTGGCATTCGAAGTTTGCGTCAGGCGACTATTCCATCGAAGACGAAAACCGCGGTTGGTGGAGCGTACACGGCGTAGAGTACTGGGAGCTGCTCGATGAAGGTACAGCAGTATCCGCCGACATCTACGTTCGTCAATTACGAGAATTGAAGGCGAATGTCCAAAGTTCGCGACGGCAGCGGTCACATGTCTACTTCCAGCACGACAACGCGAGACCGCACATTGCAAGATCGACCAAGGCCGAGCTGCTGTCGTACAGTTGCTCCGTGCTTCCACACCCACCGTAGTCCCCAGACCTGGCCCCTTCACATTTCCACCTTTTCTCCCACAGCCAACGCCACCTGGACGGCCAAGACTTCAAAACTCGGGACGACATCAAGACGGCACTCGGCAACTTCTTCGAGCTCCAGCCACCGGCCTTCTGGAGCAAGGGCATCCATGATCTGCCTAACCCGTGGCAGAAGGTCATCGATAAAGATGGAGCATATCTCAAGTGAATCCCAGCTGTCGTTAAAAAGTTGTACGACAATGATTAAAATTTGTCAATTTGTCCGATTTATTATGAATCAACCTAATACTAAGAAAGTGGTGATTGTTTACGGGGATGTCACCTGAGCTAGCACTCAGTCTGCACTTATCACCATGTAGAATTATGAAATATCAGTGAAATATCACGTGTAGAATTATGAAATACCAGCTGGCGGGCGCACACTACTGCGCACGATTCATGGCGATGTTGTGCAAAATGGGTATGATCGGCACTACCATAGTTGTGTATGGAGTTGACTGGAAATTTCCTTTCCTCTACTTTCAGCTATTGAATTGGAGAAAAGCAGAGAAGATGGCATGATAAAAGAGCATTTTGGTACTGATGTACTTCAGTCGCTTTGCATCGAACCCATTTTGCGTGTCATCGACACGAATCGCGCGCAGTAGTGTGCGCGAGCCAACTTGTTAAGGTCATCATCGGGAAATTGGATAGTTTAGACATTGATAGTTTCGTATTTGATTGCATCGACTGGTAACAATTTGTTCACTTGCTGAGCATCTAATTCCTACACATTGATGGCAGATCCATATCCCGATTATCGATGTTTATAGTTTTTGTAGAAATGCTTCATTA
The DNA here is from genome assembly GCA_963978905.1 of Trichostrongylus colubriformis. Classification (NCBI taxonomy): domain Eukaryota; kingdom Metazoa; phylum Nematoda; class Chromadorea; order Rhabditida; family Trichostrongylidae; genus Trichostrongylus; species Trichostrongylus colubriformis. Next base: position 16,610,964 of record OZ022257.1, read on the forward strand.
CTTGGAATTTTACATAGTCTAGCGGTCGATACCCAGTGTTGCTGCCAGTATCAAATTAGAAAGGATTCTGAGTGAAACGCTTGCTTTGCTATCACAAATATAGGTTGTACCATGATTATCAAAGTAGATCGCAGTATCAAGCGAAATGCACCATTTTTTTGGAACGCTAGGCAATCCAGCGGTAGATACGTCGGCCAGTGATATCATAACACAAACAAAATATGTTCACGTAATGGCAGTGAGCATCAGACGCTTTTGCTGAAGCGGTCGTTTAGTAGTATTTATTTATTTATTTCATTACGTCACTAGAGTGCCTTTACCAAGACAATGTCGTTAGTGCTAACTCAGAATAATATTAAAGAGAAAAGAAGAAAACTCAACAGTACTCAACCAATGTAAGGTATCAAAGGATGTAAAGAATTTCATCCCATCCGATTCCTAGCGGTTCTTATCAGCCACCGTAAGCGGTTATCACTGAGGTCCCTGTACCCAACAGTACCATTGAGGTCCCTGCATCCTACAATACCTGCGAATGTGAACATCCCACAGTTAGCTGATAAAGGGTACCGGCCTTGGTGACATTTCCCTTCTCACGCTCCTAATCGAATCTTATCAACCATTATCAGTTTGGATCACCCACTATTAATGTCCCCGTCTCACTCTGCTAAACACCCGTGAGTGTCAGCGCTCTTGGATCAACGCGAAAGGCGAAACGAACCTGACGACATTCGCCTTCTCATGCTCCTCATCAAATCTTATCAACATTTATCAAGCTAGACACCCACCATCAGTGTCCCCGTCCTACCCCGCAAAACACCTGTGAGTATGAAAAGCTCCGGGACCAATGCGAAAAGCGAAATGGATTTGACGACTTTAGCTTTTTTACGCTCCTTATCAAATCTTATCAACAGTTATTAAGCTGGATCACCCACCATCAATGTCCCCGTACTACCCCGCAAAACACCTGTGAGTATGAAAGCTCCGGAATCAATGCGAAAAGCGAAATGGATTTGACGACTTTAGCTTTTTTACGCTCCTTATCAAATCTTATCAACAGTTATTAAGCTGGATCACCCACCATTAATGTCCCCGTCTTACCCCGCAAAGCACCTGTGAGTATGAACGCTCCAGGATCAATGCGAAAAGGGAAACGGATTTGACGACTCTAGCCTTTTTACTCTCCTTATCGAATCTTATCAGGCGATATCAATGCGGGCCACCCACCATTAAAGGCACAGTTCACGATAGCATGATTATCTTATTCCATCCCCGAGTAGATAGTCGCTTCCACAAGAGCAACATGTGTGCCATCACCGCGGCGCGAGGGTGAGTGCTAAACGCGTGAAGAACCCGTAAATGAGATGGCGACCACCGTCTCAAGATTACTCACACCCATCTTACGATTTGCCAGCAGGGAAGCGGTGGCATATACGTGTATAAGAGGCATGATATCGACTGCGATAAGAAAAGATAGGGAAAATTTCCATAGGAACAGCAATCTTATCGCATGATATTATCACGCAAAAACTTGTCAAAATATTTGCCTCTGGTCTGAAGGCTCGTCGAAGCCAAATGTCAGGGGCACCTGACTACCATGGTTTTTGAAAGAATTATTCGGCTATTCCTTCACTTATGTTTTCTTCAGCACCTCCAGAGTCCTTATGGAGAGATGCGAGGCACGAAAATTATCGTGAATTGTGCCTTTAATGTCCCCGTCTTACCCCGCAAAACATCTGTGAGTATGAACGCTCCGGGACCAATGCAAAAGGCGAAACGGATTTGATGACATTTGCCTTCCGAGGCTTCTCATCAGCCCTTATCAGCTGCCATCACTTTCGGTCCACCACCGCTGGGGTTCCCTTGGCACCCCCTATATAACTTGTAAGATTCAGCGTCCCAGCTTTGCTGCGACGCGAGATATGAATTTCGTGACAGACGGACAAACACACACACACACAGACACACACACACAGACATACTAAGCGAATTATATACAGTAGCGCTCAAAAGTCTTCGGCGAAAACTTTTTTGTCGTAACTTTTTTTCTACTTGACCAAATTTGACAAAATTTTAATATGTGGTGGCTGAACCTATTGTGAACATTTTCTTCTACTTGAGCGCCGCTTGCCACTTTTCGTGATTTTTTACAAGAATTTACTACAAGACCACCCAAAAAAAAGTAAGAGGCTTGTTCAAGAAAAACGGCTTTCTATACAAAAACAAAAAGAGCAAGCCTCAGAGAACATTAATATTTTGTAGAAAGAACACGACTTTTGATGACAGCGGCACAGCGGGACGGCATAGCGATGGCATGCCAAAATTAAAAAATTTCATATAACCACGTAACCTACACCGTTGCGCGCCAAAATAGTATATTAAGTATGCAGTGTCTCCAAGTACAACATACTAAAATTTCTCTTAGATCGGTGCAGTTGCAAAAAAGTCACAAGTGAAAAAACCCGAGTGAAAGACCATTTCGCCGAAGACTTTTGAGCGCTACTGTACAGTAGGATCGCTTGCACTCAGTCTGCACTTATCACCATGTAGAATTATGAAACAGGACTACCATGATATCAGTTGGCGAAATGGTTTCGCTCTGATGTCGGTAGGAATGTTTCTACCTTAGACTGTGAAATTCCCAATAGTGCAAGATGTAGTATTGGGCTAGCGCTCAGTACTCCATTCATAATCTGATGGAATTATGCGATTCGGACTTTTCAGTTGGCCAGATTGGCTCGTTGGAATTACAGGATTCCACCAGGGGATCCGCGCAGTATTGTGCGGTAATTTACTGGTATCACATAACCCAACTCAAACACTGGATGGGGCGAGAATCGATGTCAGCAAGCCGAGGGAAACACGGTGGTGGAGAGCAGCGGCAGGCCAATACTGCAAATCTCCAAGCATGAAGCGACTTCAGATACCACCTTGATAGGTCCGCCAATCCCACAAAGGCCCAACTATTGACTCAAAGGCAGCATAAGGGGAAAGTCGGACGAAAAGTAAAAGAAATAGTGCATATGAAAGTCGAGATGCCTAGTAACAGGATAGTGGAGAAAAAACGGATGGAAATGGCCAAACATCCGAGAAAATAAGAGAGCATAGAGAGCATAACAGATTATTGAAATGCGAAAAAAGTAAGGGTGCTGTTACGAATAAAATTGACATGACAGAAATAAATTAATGAAATACGCTGTCCGTAAGAAAATGCAGGGAAAACTATTGCAAAAAGAATTTTGCAAAAAGAAATCAAAAAGAACTTAAGCTTCTCTTATTACTCAAGTAAAATGACCGAAAGTTTCTGCCCTTAGTCTTAAGCAATTAGAGCAACCCTTGTCAATAATGATTGTTTGGTCTGCTTCGATGAGAAAGGCAGGGTTTTGGTTCATCTCTAAAATCAGAAACTCAGTCCAGGCATAAATGATCCTCTGCACGTGGGATTTCAACAGTTACCAAGCTACTGAAAAGTACGTCAGTATCTGCATCTACCAAGTTGTAGAAAGGCTTGCTCAAATTCAAGAGAGTCATTTCTTCTCATTTCTTATATGCTAACTTTAAGTAGCGATAATGTGTCCTTACAGAACAGAGGGAAAACCCTACATGAGCAAAAATTCTTTCAGTCAATTCGCTTAAGCATCCTCAATGCGCCCAATCGTGTGTCTACTCGACGGACTGCGTACCATTGGGCAATACTCCAGTGATGGATGAACATAGCTTGTAAAAAGCAAAAATAATGCTTCAGTATTCTGATCGAAATTCGCGCACAGTTTATTATTTCGGTCCAGTCTCTGACGACTTCGTCTTTGTTCCTGGTATCGGAGGAATTTCAAAGTTCGGCTACTTGATTGGTAACAGGCTACCTACCTTCACCATTCCGATTGAGTAGCAAATTCATTTCATGAAATTTCATTTCTTGTCTTGGCTGAGGTACTTCTTTTCAAGCACCTTTCCAGGCCTAATTTTTCAGAGAGCCGTTTGAGATCCTCTATTGGTGAGGTTGAAGGCAGAATAAGCCAAAAATGAGTACAGCAGGGTATCTCGACTGATGGTACAGGGCATGCACCAACACATCCGAGACTGTTTTTTCTTCTTTTTTTTTTTGAAGATTATGGACACATTAACGCTATGACTTTACCACCGGTGCCCTTCGCAAAGCTCATGAGAACGACACGAGATAGTCCAGCCGTCATGTGACAGGACAGCTCCGATGTTTCACGTGTTCACACCACGACATGTCGACGAGATCGAAAAGATTTGAAAATATGGAAAAAGGTGCATGTTGATGTTTTAGAGAAAATAACACGATATCCATGGTTACAATCAGTAAGTCAATCTACAATTGGAGACGTTTCTCTGGAGTCAGGAGGCTACATGCCGTGCCCGTGGCTTACTTTGTAAGGATTACAAGTACGTCTGTAGAGGCATAAGAACATTTTGCAAGCGTTTGACAGGCATTTTTAGAGAAAGCAAAAGAAAGCGTATCACAGATACCAACGCTGGCTTCAAGAATACCCAACCTGCTACTTACAGCTCCATCGACGCTCTCACACAGCTACAGTAGCGCTCAAAAGTATTCGGCCAAATGGCTGCTCACTTGGGTTTTTCGCTTGTAACTTTTTTGCGACTGGACCGATCTGAGAGAAATATTAGCATGTTGTGCTTGGAGACACTTCATACTAAATATACTATTTCGGCGCTAAACGGTGTAAGTTGCGTGGTTAAATGTAATTTTTTGTTTTTGAAGCGCCATTCCTATGCCGTCCCGCTGTGCCGCTGTCATCGATAGTCGTGGTCTTTCTACGAAATACTGATGTTCTCTGAGGCTTGCTCATTTGTTTTGGAAAGAAAGCCGTTTTACTTGACCAAGCCTCTTTCTTTTTTTTTCGGTGGTCCTATAGTAAATTCTTGTCAAAAATCATGAAAAGAGTTAAGCGGCACTCAAGTAGGAAACGATATTGACAATAGTTCCAGGCACCACAGATTAAAATTTTGTCAAATTTGGTCAAGTAGAAAAAAGATATGACAAAAAAGTTTTTGGCCGAATACTTTTGAGCGCTACTGTATATCGCAATTCAAATACATATGCATCTCTCTTTCTTACTCATCGCCGTATCTACTCAAGTTTACTCCAGGATGTGCCTGACTACAAAGAACGCATCACGTACTCTAAAAATACTTTACAAAGTAATGAGGAAATCCGAAGAGGAATCGTAAAGTAGTTTTTATTACGATTGAACGTGATAAGACCAGGGTCAATTTTCAAAACAAAAACAGAAGCACAAAGAATTCATCTGCAGTTTCAAAACCACCTTCAAAAAACAAACTATTTCAACTGGCCCGATCACATGAAATCGTAATCTTCGTTTGTTCCCACCCCTCGAAGCATGGAGGTCCATATCTCTTAGATAAAGTCAGGCGTGAGCAACGTAGCCGCTGCGTCCTTACACGCACTGCGCTACTACGGAAGGCTTCTATCCGAGCCCTCTTTGGGACGTGCCTGAGTGATTGGTTTTTGAAAAACCATTTTTCTATCACACTGAACATTTGAGTGTGAAATATCAAGTACGCTCCATTGTGGTCATGAGGAAACAATTATGTGAGATGAGAACAGATACCAAAGTTTCGTACCCGGTGCCTCTGATGAGCGGAGCAACGCGCAACGGTTCCCAGAAAAATCTCTCACATTGTCAAACTCAGAGGCAGGACCAATACTAGAACAGTTCAGGTCCTACTCTTCGAAGCTGGCCTCTTAGAAATCATATATCATCAACAAAAATTTCACAAAAATCTTTACAAATCACAATGAATGTGGTCAAACAGCAACAGATGAATGAGTGAATATCTCAAATAAATACATAAATGGGTGAGATGAGCATCGAGGGCAAGCAAACTGAATGTGCCTGTTGGTGCCAACTTTCAACACTCTGTTTTAGTGCCATTCTTGAGTCGTTTTTTGCGTGTCTCTATGTAGCCGGTTCGCATATGGTGGACGACCGTATTGAAAACCCTAAACATACCTGTATATATATCAGAGTGAAACATGCTATGGGCTTTGTCCTCCCAGACAAATAGAAATGAAACAAAAGATAGGAATCATTTTTGCAAAGTAGTCACACGTGCCATCTCCTTACCGTCGCCTTCCTCGCACACCACCTAGTCAAGACTTCTGCCTTATGAGACAGGTTTCTATGAGGTATCTGTGAGGCAATTGAATCAAGGTTAAGCCAATAAAATGAGGGAAAGAAACAGAGTAGAGTTTCCCTCATTCGAGCTTAAATTTTGCGAAAGAGCGGGTGCTGGTGAAAGTACTATTCGGTTCCATAAATGATTAGTACGTTTTAAAGTTGAAAGAAGTACCTTTGCCACGCCAATATCATTTCTGGTCGCTTCGCTTCATCAGTGAAATATGTACAGAGAGTCTCGTCAACAACTTCAGCCATGCACACCTGAAAGGTCCTGTTCGTTTATTATGTACCAAGCCTAATTATGGCTCTTTTATTCCGCAATACCGTAAGGCTTTGCATCATGTACAATACCTTACGGCACACTCCATATCCAAGATATCATGTTCTACTTAAGCCTGAGTTTTGTTCCCTCTACAATAAGTAAATGTTCCATCGTAATTCCTCTGAAGGGTCTCCGCCGCAATTGCATTTTCGGACTTTTCCATAGTTATGTATGTCTCCAACAATGTGGTTTTTGATATGACCTGATTGTGTACAACTAGCCCTTTGTTAATAGCAATAATTGATGCATAAGACCGCGTTTATTCTTCGCGGTTCTGGCGTCAGGGCGTGGCTGCGTGTTTCTGCGTCTCCGCCTGTGCCAACCTGTGTCGTCGCCTGCATCGTCCACCCCCGTGCCACTCTACCTTGCTGCCTGTGAACGCAGCCACACCTTGCCGGCAAAAACTATGAACGCGAGCTAGTAGTTGCTTTCCGTTTTGAACCATTTACTCTTTTTTAAACGAAAATAGTGCTGATTTAATAGAGGCGAAGAATAGTGCAGCACTCACAAGAAATATATCCCAAAAATTTGAATTGAAACCGCGTGCAATATAATCGACATGTCGTGCACCCATATCCTCGCACGCATTACGCACGAGATCGTCGTCCAGCTGCATTTCTATTATCTGAAATCAAAAATTTCGTAAAGAAATAGTAATACCACACGAATTTGAGGGAGCCTCAAGTGCGGGAACACGAATGGGTCAGCGGCTGAAGCTTACGAGAAAACACTGCAGAAGGTATTATCGACCTTGCCAGAATAGAAAAGAATGTCAGACAGGTAAACGGGCACATAGAAAAGGAAGCTAAAGTTTACCTATCAAGGCCCATGAGAACTTTGTTTTCCGAAGCTTTTCGCGATTTGTGAATATGGTTGTCTCGAAAATTGGAACCAACCTGTTCTGTCGCAAGACACTTTCCGAGGTATTGTCGCAGACAAAACAAGAACCTCTATGTATGATCTTCAGTTGCAATGCTATGGGAAGTGACCATCTCCTTCTCTCACTTCTCACCCTCGTTTCCTTTTTACTTTACAACTCAAGTGGATTTATATTATCTCTTGCTTTATTTACTGAATCTATCAATTTGAAGCTATCTCAAAACCCGAAAGGGCGGTTGTACTATGGTGTGAAACGCGAAAAGGTATTCCAAAATGCAATACGAGCCGTAAGTTTCAAAAACGGAAAAAGCGAATCCTTGTTCTTTTAGTTTTTTTAGCAATAATTCGGTTAGGTTTCATTCGACCTTCCTATAAGTATATGTTTTTCAAATCAAATCGCCAAGTCTTGTGAGGTGGTCCTTTCAAATTCCAAAAAAAAGCTATTCTTTTGCGTTCTCGTAGACACAAAAAGCCAGTGGCGCTCAATAGCGAGCGACACGCACCATACATAACTACAAACAGGGAGAGAAACTGACTTCAACAGCGCATAGAGCTGTTATCCCATCCAAAACTGGTAGAACTGGTTTTCTTTTCATTGAAGGTGATATTAATCATTTTGATATCAGTTCACCCAATTGCTATGGTAATCATCATTTATGATCGGTTGAATACATATTTTTTAGACCATCTCAATTACCAACTGCTAACGATCTAACTTTCTTCAAGGGAATTCAAACTGTTTTGGACAACTGTAAAACTTCTATGTGTGAAGCTTATAATATACCCACGACCATGGGTGAAATTATCATTCTCTCTTTCAAACATTTTGCTGTTTTACTGTCTGACACCTCCATCTCATCGTAATTATTCACCTAGGATCTTCGGATCCTATATCACTGTGAAAGGCCGTTCAATACCTGTTTGGGAGATCCTGATGAGGTGACTAATTGCTACGAGATCGAGGAGTCAGACTGTGTAGAACAGCAAAATGTTCAAAAAGGAATGATAATTTCCCTCATAGTCGTGGTGTATAATATAAGCTCAACCATAGATCAGTGTTATGGTTGTCCAAAACAATTCAAATTCCCGCGAAGGGAATAAGACCGAATAATGACTACTATAGCATTTGGGTGAACTGATACCAAAACGGTCATTATCACTTTTGAAGAATAAAAACCGAATTTTTATTCAGTTCTCGACGGTACGACACCTCATCGTGGTGTGTGTGGCAATGGGAATGGACTGCGATGAGTCATTCGCTTTGGCAATGCCCCTGGCACACTCGCCTTGCTGAGAAAGAGTCAAGTACCAGCGAAGAGGGGAAACCCTCCTTCTCTCTGTTTCGATGCCTGAGGAAGGAGCCTGCGGACGCGCTGGCAACGTTTTGTCAGGACACGAGGGAACAAAACACCCAACCAGCAGAAGACAGCCTCAGTACTCCGTACACCGGGTTCTGCCGTCTCCGACGTTGGACGATACGACAACCGGTGAGAGGCGAAGAAGTCACGGTTTTCGCAGGACATCATGGATTTTGGACAGTGATGACACACCTCGTACACGGCACGGGTACTGCTTCATGCTTTGCACCTACAACGCTAGAACAGTCTCGTCCAAAGCCGATTTCCATGCTCTCCTCGGCGCTGCCACTCGCATCGAACTTCATGTGATCGCGCTACAAGCAACCGAGAGCAGAGGAGCCGACTATGGCAGCTTAATGACGGGACTCTTGTTATTTGTGAGAAAAATGTCGAAGACGTTGGATTTGTCGTGCACCCGTCTGTCGTCCGCCACGTCGACTTTCACGAAATTCTGACTTCTCGTCTAACCATTCTACGCCCTCATCCATCGCACCAGAAGACCATTTCAATTACCAACTGCTACTCACCACACGTAGCCGCTTACGATTCCAAACTGGATGCGTTCTATGAGCACCTGGAGAGAGTCATCCGTGAAATGAAGTTCTTCTACTCGTTGTCGGTGACTTCAACTGAAGGTTAAGATAAGGCAACAGGGAACACAGGACTGCAAAATTTGGGATAGGCCACAGAAACGACAAGAGTTACGAGAGATGATAAATGAGTTACAAGAGATGATAAATAGAGAGATGATAAATGAGTTACAAGAGATGATAAATAGTCTCGACAGGATCTCTCAAGTCTGTGGGCTGAAAATAAATTCTTCAAAGACAAAGGTTATGGCAACGACTGCAGCAACGATCTTTTATAGAGATATTCAGCTGGAACAAGTGCAGTCCTTCACTTACCTTGGTCAGGAAATCTCACTTAATCACGATTTCTCCAATGAAATCGCAAAACGCATTCACGCTGGATGGAAAAGATTTCTAAGATACAAAGAATTCCTCACTTCAAAGAACGTGGAAATGAAATGGAAACGACGACTGTTCAACCTGTGCGTATTGCCTGCTATGCTATATGGGTCCGAAACATGGGTACTAACTAGAGCAATGAAAAACAATCTCAGATGTGCACAAAGAAAGATGGAGCGCCGCATGGTAGGAGTACGTCTTCTGGACCGCAAGACAAATATATGGTTACGTGGAGTCACGAAAATTAAAGATGTGGTGGAGAAAGCGATGGAAAGAAAATGGAGTTACGCCTGGGAAATGGCTCGATCAAGTGAATACAAGTGGTCAAAACAGCTAACAGAATGGCACCCGTACTTGCGAAGACGGGTCGGACGGCCAAAATCTAGATGGCGAGATGAGTTCAAGAAAGTGCTAAATACGTGTAATTGGCAGAATGCAGCAAGGTCCATGACGAAGAATGAATGGATTGATCTAATGAGGTGCCACATATTGTAAAATATTAATTTGGCAAATAAATAAATAAATAAATAAAAATAGAAACGACAACGGAAGTCGGCTCGTTGACCTCATGTCTGCTGCACGTCTCGCACGTCTCTCCCACAGCAATTCGCTACTTGTGCCTCTACGACACTTCGGTGAGGCCATCTTTCTGCTGTGGGTCCGATCATAGCCTTCTCCGGGCCAAAATCAGGTTGGACCGTCGACTGGAGAATTGCACCTGTCACCGGCCGATGGGAAGAAAGCAAGTCGTGTATGGTCCCCTGAACACCAGAAGCGCACCGCTTTTGCGCGAGAACGTTGGGCTTGAATGCTATACCGTATAATAGTATGAATTTTACAAAAAAATTCATAACTCCGCTCAGGGAATCGTTCTGCAAATCTGGAATGCAAGTTCGAGATCAGCGTCCAAAAATACGTCGGACCATATGTATCCCATCCGAATGGCCTCTTCGACCTCGGGTCCTCCCCTTGTAAACTACACATGCGTCACCTGCACGAGCTGAGGCAAATATTCGACCGTGGACAAAAGGCAGCAAAAGCAAAGCGAAGTCAGCACCCAAAGTGGTAATGACAGGATTCGTATTGCGAGTTAGGTTAGGTACGGACACACGCATTATGAGTAGTTTACTTGCTCTCATAGAGCGGGTACCCTTGGCATTGGTACACCTGCCTACTTGTCATTTCCCATCATTATTCGTCACCTGAGACGAAAAATCCTAGATCTCGCAAAACGTAGGCTGGAGTGAGCCGAAAAATCCAAGATCTCGCAAAATGTAGACTGGAATGAGCCAAAATACGTTGCCGTAGTGGACGCGCCAACATGATGCCTCGGCTCGATGCAGCCTACGTTTGCAAGGATAACGTCCAGAGACATCATTAGGGATAATTCGGCAGATTGCGGATTGATTGTGGAACTTGAAAGTAGAGGTTATAATGCAACAATAGAAAAGAACAGAAGAAGAATAAAACGGTCAAAATTTCAAGGGTGGAAGCTCGGAAACTCTCCATCTCACACCTTTCCTTTCGCCTCCTTGCGTATCTGGCCGGTGAGGATGGATGCAGACGGGCGATGAGCTGAGTAGTCAGCCATCCGCAAACGTTCGCCGCCCTCGCACCCGGGAGGTGGGGGGGGGGGGTGAGGCAACTAGGTTGCACCACTGTGAGTTTGCATGAAAAAGCTAAAAACGCGCTCGTTTAATGGCGATAGTAGACCGGAAAAGTTTAGTGGCAATTTCGACAGATCCTCTTTTCCAAATTGGAATGTCGTTCACAGACAAGACGTTTACTCAGTTCTCGTTTTCTCGTTACTAGTGGCTTCGCCTTTGAGCTCTAAGAAATTTGGCAGAAAAAGATTGAAATCAAGCGCGGATCTGATGCGGATGGTGACCTTCTAGTCAATATGGAAAAACGAGCTTCTCAAGTAATCGAATGAGATCTACACTTATAAATGTGTGTGAGCAAAGAATATGAATCTCGAACAGGAAGTTTAGCTATAGGTCGAGTCTGTGCGTACATAAGCCAACTGGCTCTCTCAGTGAGACCATCATAATCGTAATTCCTGATGAGTTGTAAAAAATCAATGAAACATACCAACTTATAAAAGAAGTCCTGCACGGCCGGCCATATCTTCATAAATGACTCGTTCTCTGCCGGGTTTTCATTTTGACCCATACCAAAAGTCTTCTGCAATTCTTCAAAGTATGGCCACAAACGAATGGGAATTATCACAGCTTTTGATAGACATAGCATTCAACAGTACGCCTACAGCCTTCAGAAAATATAAAAGTAAGCACCAGCTACACAGAGCAAAATAATTCCGAGTTTTTGACTTCGTCATCTACCTACAACAACAGCATGCTAAAAGAACTTGCCTTTATGGAATTGCTACGAGACGCTGATGCAGTCCAAGCAATACTGAAGAGATTTGGTTGATTTTCAAGCATTCTAAAACAAAAATTCATAAAAAAATAAACGATTGCAAACAAAGAAACCATGTTTAGAAATATTAAGGAGGAGGGAGCGAAGAAGGAATTCGAAACTGCTCTACCCACGAGGAGTTAGTGAAAAAACGAAGCAAAGGAAGCGCTCAAGGAAGCACTGCTGTTGAGAGGTATTTGACTCATTCACGAATTCTAAAAAGTCTATAAGGGGTGTCATGTTGTGAGCAAGAGTCTATTTTTTTTATTATTCGGAACCGGAGCGATCTTCAAGGAGCTCCTCACCGCATCAGGTGGTAATCCGTTTACGTCATGCAGAACATAGGAAATTTGGAGGGCCCAACCACATATAGGCTTTGAAACGCATATAAAGAATGTAGAGTTGAAGCCGGCGCGGCTCGCTGATGCAGAATATCCGCGCGATGTTGTTGGGATGGAAGACCTACTGATGAAGACGTCACTATCGCTGTGCATTATTTATACACTACCATCCATTAAGGGAACACACAAATTTATGGGTAATGTCACCATAATATTAGGTTGTCCCAAAAGTCTTGTAGGATTTTTTCGATGACCACTTTTTATTATATTTTCTTCCAATAAACAACAATCAGGCAACAACGTATTCACCATTGTTATCGACAACACTCTGGCCCCTCATAGGTGAATCGATGATTCCCTCCTCCCAGAACTCTGAGTTCTGAGAGTCGAAGGAGTCCGCGATCGCCTTTGCAAGCATGTCATAGTCAGCGAATTTTCTCCTGGCCAGGAAGGATTTAAGAGGATGGGTAAGGTGATAGTCAGAAGGGGCAATGTCTGGAGAGTATGGCGGATGGGGCAGCACATCTCAGCCGGGCTCCTGTAGCTTAGCCTGGGTACTTTTCGCGAAATGGGAGCGGGCTCGTCATGAAGAAGGGTGACCGCGGACCTTCTCAGGCGCTTTTCTCGAATAGCGACGGCGATCTGCTGGAGGTGGTAGGTGTATACGGAAGCGGGTACTGTCTCGCCATGTGCCAGCACCTCATGAAAAAACATTACTTCCGCGTCCAGAAGCAGCAGAGTAGAATCTTCTTCAGATGGAGGTCGGACATGGGCTGCCTTGACGGCTCGGCGTCATGTAGCAGCCAAAATGCGCGGGGTGCATTGGCATACATAGCCCTGCTTTCATCGCCCGTATCCAGATAGACGAAAAAGTCGTTGCGATGCGGGCGGAGCAGCGGCGATTGACAGATGCTCACAAGGGCACTTTCCTGAGCATCCGTCAGGGCATGAGGTCTATCGCGACAGCACATTCCGATAACCGGGCTTGTGCAGGCGACGATTTACGGTTGCGGGGGCTTGTCCATTCCTCCTCGCCAGCTCACGCATGGTGGTTTCAGGATCGGCGCGAACGGCGGAGAGCAGCGTCTCGTCGTCGAATGCGTGTGGGCTTCCCGTGCGTGGCTTGTCTTCCATGTCAATCTCGCCGTTGCTGAAGCTGATGAGCGAGCGGCGCGCATTCTCGTAGCTCACACATCCCTTGCCCAATGCAGCGTTGATGGAGTCGTAACCTTCCGTCGCTTTGCTGCCTCAAGAACACTCACAGTAGATGACACCGCATGTTGGGTGGGTATCGACAACGGGCGTTGTAGCTCTCTCCACGAAATCGGTTGGGTCAATATATATTTCGCTAGGAAGCTTAGAGAACGTTCTGCCATATTCCTGAACCACCTAAACCTTCCGCGGAGTAAACAAGAGTTATTGATTTTTCTGGAAAAATCGTGCAGACTTTTGGGACAACCTAATACAATAACGATGTGCGCAGCGATAAACATATGTCGAAGTAAAACGTGACACAGAAATGGCAGAATAGGGAAACAAACTTGCTACAAGAAGATATAATTATTATCGCAATGATAACTCAAAGGGATGTAATTAATCCTTGAAAGTAACGTGTATTTTGATTCCGCGGGACAAAGGAAAGTGACGACAGCCCGTTAAGCTTACTTTGGAGAGAGAAAAGTTTTTGACGATCGATTTTCTTCAGATTAGCGCCCGGCCACTGATGACGACTGACAGTCGACCGACCATGAAGATGCAAGTAATGTGGCTTTGATGGAGTTTCGGTTTATGGTTGTCGTGACTTGCGTGCGGCCTTTTCTGGGTATATAGCATGTGCCGGAAGGAAACCACATTCGGCTAGGTCCGTCCTTCAAACATCATGGCTAGACGCCTATCGTAAACGATCGCAGCCACGTGGAACGCGGGAAAGTATCGATCCGGCCAGTTCCCGCCAAGTCAAGTCAGCCGTCGTTGCTTGCCCAAAGCGGTTGTCTCTTCTACATCTGCCTATACCAGTCGTCTGAAGAATTGTCTCCTCGAAATGAAGATCTACGACAATGGCGTCTCCACTAGCCTGGGGGACCGGACATGCTATCCTTGCCCCAGGTCACCTTCAGGTCAACAAATCCCCACATGAGTTAGTAGTTGTATCTCTTATCCCTATGCATTTGGCCTCCTCATTCTCTCTTTATGTTATGCTGTTATACTGTTTAATAGTATTATTCGTGGTTCTCATATAGCGGCGTTATAATCTCGTGTTTTGAAGTACAGCAATGACCATACAGTACTCATGTCCTCTTTATAAGTAGTTTCCTCACTCAAGGGGTTAGCGTACAGTCTAATAGGGGCCCGTGCAGGCGTCAAGCAGCACTCTCCATCGCTACAGGTACCCTCAGAGGGTGTGGGCCCTTCCAATACCCAAGTTCTGCGTGGTCCGGTGGCTGTCGAACCACAGATGCAGCGATACAAATAGCTAGCCGCACCGGTCACGATAATGGTTGGCGTGCGCAATGTCCTACCGGCTCGTGCTACAAATCCAGGGAAGGGTCGACGCAAGTCACGACATACTCTCTAACTCTATGAACAGTGAATGCATCTTGTAATACCATGAGTTCTACTCACCCTGGTAAACACTCGCTCTGTAACTCAACCTCTCAACTGTGTAATCGTACTGTCTGTTATTTAGTTCCAGTCGAGCACCAAAGCTGACCATCGCAACAAAAACAAGAACAAAACAAAAGCAACAAAAATAAAGCAGAAGAAATTGCAAAAGGCACCGTGCATTGCCTCACTATTTTCCAATACCACTATTGTTGTCTGTACTTTTCACAGGAAACCATGTGCAAACTTCTCGGAGGTTCAGAGATAACGGCTCCAAAAGACCTTACATCGTGCACATCCTTTGTAACATGGGAGAGCCTAGCATCTTTCGAGTTTCGAGCCATTAACTGTCAAAAACTGGATGCAGGTAGGGCATGAAGCGCTGTTTAGAAATCGTCTGAACTTTATGGACTATCTAAACGTTCACATGCGCCTGCTTGTAAGGCTTATTTTGCTTTAAATCCTTCTAGTGTGGTTTCAAAAGGAATAATCGCCATGCCATTGATAAAACTGACCTTGGCCACTCCTGTATCACCAAATTTTTACTTCGACTCGCAATGGGGCCGACAGCCGTCGAACCAATCACCGGAGCTCCCTTCCTTCCTCGAATCGTCGAGAATAAACTCATCACTTCTGAAACTTCTGGAACTTGGTGGCTTAAACGTCATATTGCAGGACATGGTATCATGCACTTAACGACAAACAGGTAGTGAATAGCAAACTGGAAAATGCATAAGGACTTCTTAAGAACCCTGCAAAGTTAAAAAATTATTGGAATCAAAAACTTGCGCCTCTTCTTCTGCGCTTGCTCTTCTTCGCAGTTGTATGAACTACACGATTTCACCGCTGTCAAAAAGCGAAATAGAAATGCATGAGGAAGCAGTAGTGAAGGTGAACTCAAATTGACTGACCGAAAACGCGAAAAAGAGACCGCCATTCTATCAATAAGTCTTGGTAGAACGTCAACACCACTGCGTTACTCCTAAATGTCGACTGGGGCCATGCGGATCTGTGACACGTGGCAGTTATACGCAGTCACAGACGCGTTTGCTTGGAGTAGTAGGCATAACGAAGAGCCGTGAGGTGACTGCCAAGCCTTCTAAACTTGATTCTCGCGCGCCCAGCTGCACGATGCAAAAGAGCACTTTGTTTAGAAAGAAGTATGTTTTTCTTCATACCATATCCACATATAATGGCTGTACTGAGAATTGGGGAGAGCACTAGTAGCAGCAGGTTAATCGTGAAACACAGAAGCAAGCAAGCATGAAGATGAACAAATTCATGAAATAGTTGTTACAGGGATGCTGATTTATGCAAGAGCTTTCGTCTCCGACGGGCTCCATGCTTTCCGGGCATATCTGCTAATCCATCAAACAACCAGGAAATAGTTTTTTTTTTGAGATGGAAGTGCAAATTGGTGATGCGATCTCATGACCTACAAAAAGATCTTCTGCACAATGCATATTCTTTGTATATACTAGAATGGTTACTTCAAATCTGCAATTAGCAATTATCATTAACCACGGAAAATCTACAGCACTTTGCAACTATGTTCTCTTTTCATTGTAATAACGAGGATGATGTGCAGCAGAAAAGTAGGTTATCCATCTTCTGTCGTTAAGCCTGTATTCAGTTCCCCTTTGCAGATAATGATCGACTACATATACTCCTACAATCAATGGTTCGGAAGGGCTAAATCCAAGGTAGCCGCATTAATGAAATGGAAGCAGAACTCATCAATTTCATTTGGTCCAGACTTTGTGTGACAAACTAGAACACATACACAAGGTTAGTACATAGAGCTGACTGGGAAGGCATACTGGGACACTGTGAGAAACATTGCTCAATCAATTAGCTTGAAAAAAAAGTGAGATTTTCCTGGTTTACCTATGGCTAAGGACTCACTTCTGTTCTCATGCTTCTTCATATTTGATGTTTTTAAAGAGGAAGGTAGACCAGCACAGCTACGTACGAAAGTTTCCTTTGGTGGTGCGAACCTCCACACAAAGCTAATTTGGGTAAAATGGGAGAAAAGGTCGTGTTTCTCGAGAAAAAAAATCCCACATTGCAATGCTTGACCTTCAACGTATGTCGTCACATTTCACCCCATACGATTAGTGGTCTCTACATATAACCTGAGTGCTTGTCTTTTTCGTGGTGAACTCCGCTGCTAAAATCATCAACAATGAAAGGCCTCGAAAGGTGTTCAATATTTAGAGCGATGTCACTCCCTCTCTTCAGTGAAATGAAGCCATTGACTTGTGCGGTTTCAATTTTGAGCGCAGTACCGAACAGGGGGATGCTTAGTGTCGAAAACATTATTAGGCAACCCCTTCCCTACTTGGTAAATTCTTCCGAAGAAGGTGTAGGTCATCTGCCTACAATCGTAGCACTGTTGCCTTGTGCTGAGAATGATTATTGACGGGCGACTAAAGGAATGCTCGAAGAATTTCAAAAAAAAATACCACTACCACTTCTCATTTCGAAACACTACCGTCTCAAAACTCCCTGACCCATGCTAGACCTTTTTTTTTTTTGAAGGAATCGTCCACGAAGAAATGAGTTCCTTCGTTGCCCATAGATTTATGTTGTATTTGCCTGTTAAGGGCAGTATGCAAAGTTTCACGAGAGAAAGTGAGAATTCGGCGAAGATACAGCTTCCCAAATCCCCGGCCGGGTGAGTGGGGCCTTCGAGCAGACCCCGTCACCTGGTTCGCCGCGGTTGCGAACGGGGAGTGGCACTGTTTACGTACTATTTTGAGGTTTTTGGTTTCAGTGCCTGTAAAGCATGAAGACGGGTTCGAGAGTCCCGTACGACACCGAAGCTTTTGCCCATAACTCAGCATCCTAGTAGTAACTGTTTACTTAATTTTCTGTGCCTACAATGCATCTCCGCCCCCGGAACACGAGGAGGTGGGTACTAGCCCGGAGGTCCCGCCCACCCGGCCAAGACTTTGTGGTAATGAATCCTAGCCGGGTTCTCATTTCCTCGTGTCAAATTTTGCATGCAGCCCGCTAATATATGGGTGACAGAAAAACTCATTTTTCCGTGGACGATTCCTTTATGCCGCTTTCATACATTGCGGCACAGGCGCCTCCATCTGCATCAACAGCGTCAATCGCCCCTGGACGCAAAAGGCTACGGTACACTATTGCTCTATTTGTAACGCTCGATTCAACATACAATATTATGGTGATTAAGGTGAGATTCTGTAACGCGATTCCTATTGCCCGCGATTGCCGCAGTCGCAGCCGGTGCCGTCGTAGATCGCCGCCGTCAACGCGATGCCGCAAAATATGACTGCGACCCAGTGTTGAGGCACAAGATCCCTTCAAGGATTCCAATTATGAAAAGTTGGTCATTTGGGTTTGATAACTCAGGCATAGGGTTTTCAATGCAAGAATCCCACAACCCTGCGATCGTTCCAGCTCTGAACGGTAGTTTCTGAAGAAAGTTCTCATATGTGCCTGTGCTCCTCCACTTCCCCAAAAATGTACTCTTTTGCAAAGCAGGTTCCAACAAGATAGAGCTTGAGAAGAGAACTGTGTTCTATCCCATCGGTAACTAGGTGAGCGTCACTTTTTCTTCTTTTAGGCTAATAAATTCCACGAGGTCCCTCACAATGCCGCAGTTTTCCTTTGCAGACCGTCGTTGGACTAACCGTGCGTAGAGTTTTATACTGTTAAGCCTCGATTGGATTGAACTCATTTCATCAATTTTTGAAAAAGGTAAAATATGGGTAGTCTAAAAAGTTTTTTCGTATTTTCGAATACCGCTTTCTCCCTCCAAACTGCATACCAGCAATCTTCTGTACATACGCCAAGTCCACACGCATCTATAGGTATTATTGTCTTCCATCTCCCGGATAACCCTTCTCGGCAAAATAAACATATCAACGGTCAACCTCATTTTCAATACAAAAATTATGAAATTTTTTTTTCTTTGAATGGCGTTAGACAGGGAAAGGAAAAGGTGATAATCCGATGGAGCAAGATGAGGGCTATAAGGTGGATGGGGCAGCAATTTTTATCCAAGCTCGAGAATTTTTTGGCGAGTCATTTTTTCACTAGTGGTAAAAATTTTTTTGAATTTTTTCTTTTAAAAAATTTTCGAGCTTGGATAAAAATTGCTGCCTTATAGCCCTGATCTTGCTCCATCGGACTATCACCTTTTCCTTTCCCTGTTTAACGCCATTCAAAGGAAAAAAATTGGAACTGAAAATGAAAAGACTTTTGATATTTTTATTTTGCCGAAAAGGGTTATCCGAGAGATGGAAGACAACAGTACCTATAGATGCGTGTGGACTTGTACTACATATATATGTACAGAAGAAATTTTGTGGAAAGCAGTTTCGAGGGAAAAAGCGGTATTTAAAAATACGAAAAGACTTTTTAGACTACCTAATATTTACGTAGGCGGTATCATTTGATCTGATCAATAACAAGCCACATGCCGTCATTTCGGCTTGTTAGACATTAATAGGTTAATTAATTATTCTCTGGATGCATTTTGCTTGATAGTTGCGATAGAGATGTGCTTACATGACTGAACGACGATATCAATGCATTGTGAGAACAGGGTACACCCACGTGTCGAGGGAAATGGCCGCTTCAGTACAACCCCCGCCCCCCCCCCCCCCCCCTCCTCGAACAGGGATCCAAGTACGACCTCTTCTCTCCTCTACAAGATCAGTATCCATAGCTGATTGCATAGCATAACCAAGTGTTGTATTAGTGTAATTTTTGTGCTGGTAGGTCAAATTCAATATTATTTTCTCACATAACCGGGTCAGCTGACGGCCCATCATTTGGGCTGAGACCATTACTGATCTTTGCAATTACGACCCCCCTGTCGCGTTCCTCGAGTCCTGGTGTACTCTGACCGAGAAGTACCATTAATCGTTCCCCTCCCATTTCGATAAATCTACTGCCCCTAGTAGAACAGTCAGACCGATGCGCAAATGAGAAATCCCATAGAACTTCTTTGGTATTTACGCTCTGCGCAGCGGGAAAGGTGGATTCTCGCATGCATTGGTCAACGGGCGATATGAAATGCATGAGATGCGCTGAGCCTTTCTCAGCTAGAAAGCTTATGAAAATTTTTGCATAGTGCCACAACGTAAAGGCAAATAAGGTTCTGCCATTTTCTACCGATTTGCCAGTGCTGCGACTATTATTGTACTGGAACCGGCTTTTTTCATGAAAAAAACGCCAGAGAAAGGTGGTGTGGGCCAGAAAAAGAAAATCAAATTAATTAGAACATCATATTAAGTACAGGGGCTCCTTCAGTTCTATGATCTTAATATGGATATAGTAAAGGTGGAACTGTGAATAGTAGCGTCGCCAGCATATGTATGCAGTGACTGAGTAAAGAAACATTAATCAGATATGAAATCACGGAGGCTACGTTATTCGCGCCTAACTCCATGGGTTGAGTGCAATGCCAACAGACTGAAAAAATGAAAAGAAAAAACAAGGGTAAAATTTTGATTTATGTGTTTTTTTAGGGAAAAAGCTTTCGATATTGTAGATCTTCTACAAGCGATATATACCGGTGAATGATTGTAAACGTAAGATTTTCAAAATTTGACATCTAAAAATTGAGTTCGTAAATTAAGGAGTAGAACTCCTCAATTAAGGAGTAGAACTACTTCATTTACAACTCAGTGAAGGAGTAATAAGTGAAAAAAGTGAGTTCGGTCGGATTGTAAAAGTGAAGATTTCAATCACTTTGATCACAGAATGGCACTTATTGATCTAGTTGCTACTCGTTGAAATTCCTGTATGAGAGTCATGTATGAATAGTGGTACTTCCACATCTCCAATATAAATCGCAGGGTCTCACGGTAAACTCAGCACTTCACTTAGAAGTCAAATGCAGATATATACGTACAAGCAGGTGGAATAGAAATTTACATAAAATTGGTTAAAAAGCAAGCAAACTCCGTCGAGTTATAGTATTTTTCAGTAATTCCTTCACTGAAAGGTACCACCCACTCTCGAGGTTCACAAACATACTGTTTCCCTTATTTTGCTTCCCCTGTCTCATCACAGGCTTTTTCTTCTATAACTTCGTATATTGCCGCTATAGGTCCACTCGAGCTCTTCCTGTTGTAGCTCCTGCCTGAAGCCCTTCCTTCCCCCCTCTCCTAATATGTCACACCCTTATTTCGAAAATCCCTATGAAGAGGGTACGCCGGGAGTCGAGGATTTTTCGACATCGAGGGCGGGGGAGGAGGGGTAGTATTCCGCCGGACAAGGAGAGGATCGTACGTGAAGTTCAGCGATAAGCACTGGAATCCAAACTTTCTATACGCTTATGAGAAGTGAAGAGTATTTTAATGCGAAATCGTGTGAAGAAATGTGAGATAAATATCTTTCCGCAAAAAAAGGGGGGGGAGGGGTAATGTAGTATTCAGTCAATGTAGAGAATGGGGTCGTAAAGCGGCTAAGTTCCTCGACACCTGGGAGGACCCTGCTTATAAAACCGATCTCTTTTCTTTTGAAAGATCCACGAAGTTCTTCCTTTTCCCAGACATTGACTCGAATTGTGGAATTAGGCGGTGAATTTTTGTGCTGACTAGTGTTACTTCTGAATTTAGACACAAAGCAGTCATTAACTGCGCGCAAAAAGATCACTCGTCACCCAGGCATAAATAACCATTACTACTCTTGATGGAACGTTGCGTAGCAGAAAGGAACTGATCGTCAAATGAACGTCAAACGATTTATGTTACGTCGTGCACTTTTGGTGCAACCTCAAAGATCAAGCATTAATGGTAGAAATATTATGAGGACCTGCCATAAATAACTCAGAAAATTTTAGAAAAATCAAATGCAGCAAGGAAAGAAATACCATGACAGGACTAACAAACGAAAGCTAATTCCACGTTGACTAGTTTCTACTCCTGCTTGATGTGAAGCTATAGTTAGTAGTATAGTTTGTACATCCGTAAGTGACTATTCAGGCAGCACCATTCTCGCGCCGCCACGGTGCGCTGTCACGACCTCATAATTGCTTGCACCCACTCCGACAACATCCATTTTGCTCACAAGGGAAGGATACCAGGTCACGTGGCCATTCGAGATGAGATGTATATTGCCTAATGCAGTTTTGAACGGTGGTCTCAAATCAGTTTTCAAAATCTGCAAAGCTATTCTCTGAATGGAGTTATGGAGGATTTTCTGAATGAACGGCTACACATTGGATCTCATTGGTGAGGCTCTTTACCATCACCACGGCTGTTGCTTAATCATCAACGGTTTTCGTGGATTATTGGTAGTGTTCCGGATCTGCAGGACAGGAATTATGGGTTTGCTCCTCGTCGGTGCGGGTTTTTTTGCATTTTGTGTTTCATTGTCAGTTAAGTGCTTTTCTTTCACATCTGAACGTTTCCTTGTACTGTTACCTATCGCACACATCATTTACTCTGCCACTTTAGTTATAACTGCTAACATTACTTACAAGAGAAGGATACCAGGTCGAAGAAATTCCCGTACCACACGAATCAGGCGTTGCTACGTAAAAATATTATGATATTTGCAGACAGGGGGTCGAATTACCTCTCTGTGCAAATTTTCAGCCAAATCCAGTTTCTGGTCCAACTTTGGAAAATTGGGGGAGGCCAGGGGATAAAGGGGTAGTTTTCGAATTTTCTTCTACAGAAACCCTTCAATCTGAACAAGGTGACCTACACACGCCTGTTACACTTCCCCATCGCACTAAACGTACGTAACAAGGGTCGAATAAGAGCATTTCCTCGACAACGGTCAACGAATTCTCCTTTTTTCAATGTGATGCCACCCAATAGCCCAAGAACTTTTTCGAAATTTGGTCAAATTCTCGAATTGGCTAAAAACTTGTCACTTGGGGTAATTTGACTCCCTGAACACAAAAATTACACTGGTTTTGCACGAGAACGATTTTCTCGCGCGTTATGGGCTTCCAAGCATACCATGTAATAGTATGATTTTCCAGAAAATCCTCCGTAACTCCCCTCAGAGAATCGCTTTGCAGATTCTGAAAACTGATTCAAGATCACCGTTCAAAACTGCATTGGGCAGGATACATCTCATCTCGAATGGCCACGGTGACCTGGTATCCTTCCCTTGTCAGTTGACCAATAAGGAAGCTCAAATTGGTGGCGTCTGAGTGGATTCGAGCAGGTGGAGCGGTGTGGTGTAGAACCATGGCGGCGCGAAACCGGTGCAGCCTAGTTGTCTAAGGAGCTACTGCCACAAAAAAGTAAGTCGACCTAAATGTTTATCGTGTTGTGCCTTTGAATGCCTCCTTGTTGTTGTTTGTTCATTTTCTTGTGCCTTCTATGTATCTATGTGCATAAATAAGTGAATGTAATTTTGAGTGGGATTCGGCCCATACAATTACTTGCAAGGGCCAGGCGATGTGGTCAGCGTGGAATGCTTTCAGTAAGCCTATTGTCAGTGATACAGGGGAAAGTTTGGGCAGATTGTTGGATATAAAAGTAGGGGTGCTCAGCAGTGTAACAAAAGAAAACAAAAGAAATAAGACAGCGAAAGCTTGAGGAATAGGACCACAAAATCTCTCTTGTTTTTGCCATGCATCACCAGCCGGTGGGTTAAATGCACATGAGCGAAGATTAGGCCGACCGATCGAGGATCTTGTCCCGCCCTCGCACCACCTAGCCCAGGGGAGACGAGGCAACGTCAGTGTCAGCGCTGTGGGATCGCAAGGAACAGGCGCGCTTGTTTTGGCGATTTTGGGACAAATCATTCTTTTGGACTGGAATACTGGAACGATTGGTGCCTCCTCCACCACCTAGTTGGACCGTCCTGAGGCACCTTTGGTCACCGAAAATCCAGTCTTTGATACTGGGATCGTGTTAATGGGAGCGGCGCCGCTTATCTCTATACCACCACCACCACTAAGAAAACAAGAATGAGAAGAAGTTTTGCGAAAATTTGATCTTAAACGACTACAGATAATACCGAAGCCACAATACCTAAATTGAGAACATCAGCCATCATCATACTGCAGTTAGACTTCCATGAATTTCAAAGTGTTCCTACGCTGATTTGAGGGGAGATGCATGAGAAAGAGGAAATGCAAAGAAGTTGACCTTTTAAAGACACCGTCAGATGTATTAATTTTGGTGGAATATGAAGCAACTGTGGATTATGAAAGTCGAGTCGATAAATTTTGAAACAGCAGTGAAAGGAGTAGATGAAACAGCCAAATACACAAGGAACATGTAGGACCCCTTCTCGCTTTCTCTCTTTCGCCCCTACTGCGTAACCTCCAAAGGATAGATGCAGACGTGAGGGAGCCCAGCCAGCCGTGAACTTTGCCCCGTCATCTAAGCAACTCAACCAGTAGAGCGTTGCAGCCTAAAGCATTGCACGCGATAATCGGACTCCATGAGGCAATATTACATGCTGCACTTTTTTTTGCGGCTTTAAGGTGCACCCACACAGAGCTGTGCCTGATTGAACGTAACCAAGCCACGCCCACTAAAGCAAATTACACCTGGCCTCAGTTGAACAAATTTCCAATGTGGAAGCTGCCTTCATCATCGAAATGGCTCTGCCTTCTCCTTTCGCGAGTTTCCTTCTCCACGCTAGCAAGCTCCACGGTGGAAACTTGTTCGTTTGAGGCTATATACCATTTGGTTGGGTGGGCGTGGCTCGTTTGTTCAAGCGGGCACAACACTATGAGGGTGCAGCATGCAACCGCAACAAAGGTGCAGCCTTGGCAATCATCATACGAGCTCCTCAAGAAAGTAAGCAAATAATCGGATTATCGCGTGCTGTAGTATTTTTGAAGTAAAGTGCGATGAGAACGCGTTAAAGCCCTTCAGGCGTGCTTTTTCAATGCGAGTGTTGACGCAGATATCTGTTGTGAACTCGAATGTTTGTTTACAGATAATATGATTCCCAGTCCTGCCTTCCTTCCTAGCCCCTTTCAGTGCTCTAAAAGCGAGATATCAAGACCTGGCATTACAAAATGATTTCCAATTTTGCAACTGCACGAATTCGCAAGTTACGATGAGACTTGTCACTTGCGAAAAGCCATTTCAAGGACTGCACTTTTGATGGATTCTACATACATTTGTCGAGGCATCAGAGGATGTGTCAACATGATTGCAAACTCACTTCTTGTGGTCCAAGTGCATAACATGCGCAAAACAAGGAATCGTGTTCGAGGAATATATTGGAGTCCTTAAAAGAATCATTTCATTAAGGCGATACGATTGATTTCTAATGAACGGTCCCAGGCACCTCCGAGAAAAACTATTACAAATGCAAAATATGTAATTGTTTAACGTGGGCAAATGTCATGAGTACATGCAAATTCGTGAGTAAACTTAATGTCACTAGAGAGTCATAAAAGTCAAGGGACAGTCTCCACCTGCTTTTCACCCATAGGCGAGTGTCATTTAAAAACGGCACGTACAAACAAATCTCGTAAAATTAAAGTTTAACCGGCACGTAGTACATACATATATGTCTGCACGTGCTTGCAACGCTGTTGGGGTGTGAGGCGTGGCATGGCTTCGGCGCAATGTGCCGAGCTTGACATTAGCTGTCAGTGAATTAACCAGGAAAGGCTTTCAGCTTCCCATGGAACTTAGAATAGGAACCCCTATCGATCGATACAGCTTCGAACGCTGATTACTACTGTGAAAACTAAAGTGCTACGGGCTGTTACAAAGCGGGTTAGGAGGGGTCAAAGTTTGCCCGTGATACCTCATTGGCGAGGCACTTCGCGATTAGCACGGCTGTTGCTGATCTAGAAACAGCCACCGTGGCTCACTGGTAGAGTTTTGAACCTGCAGGATAGTAGTCGAAAGTTTGCTCCTCGCCGATGAATATTTTTTTGCATCCTGTGTTTCATTGTCTACACGTTTACCTGAATAAATAATGCATATTATTACATGGTACGTACAGAAGCCCATAACGCGCGAGCCAGTCGTACTCGTGCAAAACCAGTGATTTTCGTGTTCAGGGAATCTAATTACTTCGAGGGACAAGTTTTTAGCCAATTCGAGAATATGGTCAAATTTTGGAAAATTTCATGGGCATTGAGTGGCAACACATTGAACAAAAGAAATGTAGTTAACCCTAGCCGAGCAAATGCTCTCACTTGGTGCTTGTTACGTACATTCAGTGTGATGGGCTAGTGTTAAAGGTATGTGTAGGTTATCTTGTTCAGGTTGGAGGATTGTTGGCAGGAAAAAGTCAAAAGCTACCACTTCACCTCTTGCCCCCCCCCTATTTTCCGAAGTTTGACCAAAAACTGGATTTGGCTGAAAATTTGCAAAGAGGGATAATTGGACACCCTGTGCGCGAGTATCATAATCTTCATACGTAACAATGCCTAATTCGTGCGATATGATAATCTCTTCGACCTGATACTCTTTCCTTGTGAGTATTGTTGAAAGCTATGAATACAGTGGCAGAGTAAATGATGGGTGCGACAGGACCAGTACAAGGAAACATTCTAAAGTGAAAGAGAAGCTTCACTGACATTGAATCACAAAATGCAAAAGAACCCCCAACGTTAGCGAGCAAACCGTCGATCGCTTTTCAGCAGATCCGAAACACTATGAGTGAGCCACGGTCGCCGCTGCTAGCTAAACAACGGCCTTGCTGATGGCCAAGTGCCTCGACAATGAGATATCACAGACAAACTTTGACCCCTCCTAGCTCGCTTCAGTACAGCCCGTAGCACTTTTAGTCTCCACAATTGTAATCTGCGCTCGACACTCTATCGATCTGTATGGGTCCCTATTCGAAGTTCCATGGGAAGTTGAAAGCCCTTCCTGGTAAGAATCGCCATCTTCTTCCTGTTTTTTTTTTCAGGACGAATCATTTTGATCCTCCAAGCATTCAATAAGGTTGGTATGTCATAGGAACATTAAGCAATATAAGCAATTCTATGCTTATGAGAGGATCATTCGTTTTTTCTCCATAATATTGCGAAGAAAGGCGGATTGAGGAAAACACTCAGTCCATCAGTAGTTCCGAGTAGGCGCAGGATTTTCGTCACCATTTAGTTATGGCATAACCACTAGAAAGGTGTAGTTTTACATGAAGTTTTTTCTACAAGGAGTGTAGGATCTTGTCGACACTTATTTTCCAAGCCAGCTCCATAATTCGTTATATCTCTCAAAGATAAGTTTCCCACCAAAATTATGCGAAATTACACATGGGATAAATATAACATTCATGTTTCCTGACCGGTAGAGTCTGATAGCCTTCGTACTCCGCGACGTTGTCGGCGCCGTTTGTTGCGATGTGCTCTGTTAATGGCATTACCGAGACGCGTTTCCTCCCATTTCACCCACTGTTTCTCGCAGGAATAAATGTAGCGGATGATCAGTGGATAAGCTTACAGAACCATTAGTACTCTTACGGTAATTAAGAACGATTAAAAAAGGGAGGTGAAGAAGAGATGTCTGGCCGTACCACTACCGAACGAAAAGCGACTGGGTTACATGTTGTAAATAGAGTCCGTAGCAATGGGCGCTGCGGCTGTAGCATCGCAGAGTATGAAAGCAACCCGTGCTACCAGGCTAGCCAGAAAATCATCAAGTTTGACATCGTTCCGGTGAAAAATGCATAAGAAACGAAGTCAGGGTCCTGTATAATCCAAGAGAATACGTAAAGGCGTCTATCTGAGAGGGCAACAAACGCGCACCTCTCAAGTCTTATTTGTTTGGAGAGAGTAACAAATAGTCTCTTCCCTAGGCTGGCGGCTCTTGGAATGGTACCAAGCTGGTGAATTTCTGTACCATGGAATTTTGTCTTCAAGAAAACTTCTGCAATGTTGTCGCCCGGCGAAGCAGTTGCCATTTCGCTGGCGGCGCAAAGCTATGAAGACCACCCGAAAATTTGTGCCACGCAAGGAAAGCGCGAAACAAAAGACAGCACAGTTCACCAGCCCAAAGGCAGGGTCAAGCGAGGCATCGAGGAAATTTGTAAAAAAATACGGTTCCCCTCTCAGAAGGAAACTGCATAATCCCGTCCTCCCCACTCCTTCATGTACTGATGTTTCAGTTGTTTTCTACCCAGTGAATGCATCAAAGAAATCATGAGCCACCGTAACAAGAACTGTGATCAAACTCGTGACAAAATAGGAAAAACAAGAATTTAACAAAGGAACCTAGCAGAATTTGATCATTCCGAAACGGAGGGGTCGCCGACTATGAGTCTTGCGCTTATCTTTTGATGACAGAGGAGAAGGATAAATGTAAAGAGAACTAGAGAAAAGATAAGGATAGAGCAGATAAGGATAACGATAGACAGATAATAGAAAATTAAAAGAAGTAGATATAATAGATGAGGATACAAACCCGTTTTTCGCGTTATCCGTTCATAGCGACGTCTATGTATCAAAATGAGTTTCGAATTGTTCCAAAGTCTCTAAGCAGAAATGGATACTCGTACCATTTTGCTCGTACACACATCTTCACCGTACGAGCACAACCCACACTTACTTCCTAATCGCAACAAGACGTATGATCGCGGAACCGGATTTTGTAGGACAATCGACGCACAGTACATAGTTGGACAAAGCTCAAGCCTCTTGGCATTTCCCGAATCCGAAGCAGTGCAATAAAACTATCACGACTGAAAGTACCATGAAGAATTCAACGAACTTGATGCAGATCATGATCGTAGCACCGGTTAACTGGGGGCGGGGGGGTGGGGGGTCTATTCCTTTTCACAATAACGCACAACCAACCATGATGAGGTTGAATAAGCGGGGTTTCGATACTTGCTGCATTCACCATACCCGACTGAACTGGCATCTATCGATTACCATTTCTTCTAACATCTGGATAACTTTCTTCGGAAGGAACGCTTCAAAACACACACTACGCTGAAGTGGGACTCAACGACTCCATCGCCCTCAGACTTCCATAGTTTTGGGCAAACGAAGAAACTCGTATCTTGCAGGTGAAATGTGTTGTTCTTACAGTTCATAACTCGACTGGTAGAATTCTGTATGAGGCGAGATAAGCGAATTTGATGTTAAAAGCGAAAACCACAAGGACTTGTCGAACTACCCAGTACATGATTTCAAGGCACAGCAGTACTACAACCATCTCTCCTGGAAACTTCTTATACAGAGGAATGAAATTCCAGAAAAAAAACCTTACTCAGTGCTGCATATGATGGTTACAGAAAAAAAGCAGGTGAGT
Organism: Trichostrongylus colubriformis; assembly: GCA_963978905.1. Taxonomy (NCBI): domain Eukaryota; kingdom Metazoa; phylum Nematoda; class Chromadorea; order Rhabditida; family Trichostrongylidae; genus Trichostrongylus; species Trichostrongylus colubriformis. Next base: position 16,640,222 of record OZ022257.1, read on the forward strand.
GGATAGTGTTGGATAATGACATCACGTGACGTTCGGCAAAACGAACTTGAGAAAAGTGGTCGAACAAAGAACAGATGAAACTACGAGCTCGTGAACGATCTACACCAACAAGATTAATTGCATCTCTAAATTTAAAAAGCAGCAAATGTAAGGAACTATTTGGCAAGGATCTGATGCGCTATCCGCTACGCTCATTCGCGTAACACACGTAGAAAATTAAAAAACTGACATAAATGTGAGTAAAGGGGAGCAGGACTTAGGAAAAGAAGACATGGAAAAATGGCGAACGCCCGGAATGCTATCGACCTCAAAGCTTCCTTCTAAGAATGAAAGTACCCGGCCTTTTTGAAGAAATGGAAGGGATGACTCAAGCGATTGTGGAATATGAACGCAGGGCTGCTCAGCAGTACAACAGTAGAGAAAGAACGAAATAAGACGGCGAAAAACACGAGAAATAGAAGCTCGAAAATCTTATTTCTTCGTGCTCCTCTGCGTCACTAGCCGGTGGGGTAGACTGCAGACGAGCAAGGGGCTGAATCTGCTGGCTGCGGGCGTTGTCCCGCCCTCGCCGGCAACTCCCTAGGCGGAAGAACGCAGTGCTGTGTAGTCGCGATAGGACCTTAAAGCGCGTTTTTTTTTTCAATACGAATTTCGACACACATCACGTTTTCAAGATTGGGATGCTTGTTGTCAGAGATCATGTATTCCCATTTCTCACATTCTTCTTACCGCTTACGATGACTTCAATACTACGACTGAATGTCACCCAAATAGCATCGAAATCGAATTTTCTGAATTGAATTGCCTATATGGGGCACCATATATTCGACACTGGGAGCACTCGTTGTATCGGAAAACATGCAATTTTTTTAAAACCTTGGCTGCAACCCATCCAAGTAGTGTTGACGATAACGAAAATCGGTGAAGCTAGTCGACATAGCTTCTAGACAGACGGGTGTGGGAACAATCTCATTTTAGGAGCGGATCGATGCTCCTACGGATGTGCGCATGATTTGACATCTGGCTAGAATAGAAGCGTTCGAATGTGAATCTGGTAAACAAAGAAAAATACGCATCAAGTAAGCGTTTCCATGCCACCAAAAGAGCCTTAAAGAAAATAGCTAACGCCGGCGAGGACTAAAAGCCACGCAGAACTTTGACTACGGAGGTGCGACGATGTAGTTCTCCAGGGACCAAGTTCCGCAACCAGCATAAAAATTTTATGCATAGGGCAAGATTATTCGATCCCAATACCCTGCACCCCCTACTGCAAATCTTTGCGCGATCTATAGCCTTTGTGGTATGAACCTGGCTTACTCAACCATAGGATGTGATAAACGGAGTCCACAACGTCAACTCACCACTCGTCAACTGAGCCACGTAATAAGATTTGGGATTTACCGGCATTGAAGGTTTGGTCAGTCCCTCAGGATCACCGTCACGGGAAAATTTCAAAAATACGATATTTCCGATTCCCCCCTCCTCCCCCCCCCCCCCCCCACCCCCCAAGCATGGGTCATGGGCTCGTCTTCTAATGACACAGTAGAAGGATAAAAAGTCTGCAAGTATAATACGGTAGAAATAAAGGATAAAAATAATGGAGAAAATGGAGACTACTAAAAAAAATTGAGGATGAAAAGGCCAGAGCTCAAATAGAAGCGAATTGCGATTGCAGCGTCGCTACTGCAATAGCGACGGCCGCAATCGCCATGAAGAGTGTCGCCTCCTCTAAAGTGAATATTAAATACTTGTGACTTTACTGAAACCCAATTTTTCAAAGTGATGTAAACAATCTTTATGATAACTCCCTCAGCCTTATCTATATTGCCGCATGGTTTTCCTAATGGTTGTGTAGTTCCCTGGATGGGAGAATTCAGTAGAGGGAAATTTGGAAAAACTCAATGTGCCTCGCTCGAACTGTCGTAACTTCCTTCCAGCGTAACTTTATGAGTGCGTATTTCCTATGCATGCGGGGTCTACGAGGTTGTCGATTTCTGATGAGTCCTCCCACTATTATACGACATCTTGAGAAAGAAGAAAGTTCAGCGAAGGCACTGAGTCGAGGAAATTCTTTTCGTCGAAGTGGTTAGATCTTCCCGTGGATTTTTATTATCCAGTTTGTCGAAATGCTTTCAGTACTCATCCTTTTTCTCGAGAAATCGAACCAATGGAAGGGGCGATTGACTTTGGCTGGCTTCGTTGTGGGTCGCGCCATGCGTGAGGCCTACATTGAAAATTTATCCAGTTGCACGCCACACTATTCCCTTGATCGCCTTGGAATCGCGATTTGTATGCAAACCTCACACCCAGCATAAGCTATAGGCGTTCAGTTTCAGAAGCATGGTATCTTGCTCACGGCCTACAATTCCACGATTACCAGAGGTCCAATGAACACTTTGACAGCATTCATCTTCTGCCCAACGCTCTCCCCTATAAAGTACAGTCTAACACATTAATCTAAAAACTTTAGTGTTCTAACTTGTTTCCTACATGCGGGTGTCTCTTTCTGTACATTCCTCCAGATTTATAACTGACGATTAGCACAACCATTAGTTCGAAATGTGAACCCAGCTAGTCAGTCTTATATTATCTCCCTTTAGCTCTTTGGGGGATCAGCCTGAGAGTATCATTTGGTCACTGCTGACCTATGGGATTACGACATTCATCAATGACCCTTCAACGAGGGCTCAGGCTCGCCTTCAAAGGACATTCCCATTACTTTTCGACTTCTAAGGTTGCTAGAGTCTCGGAGTATCATATAGTACATATGACCCGAAAATAATCCACGGAAACAATCAGCCAGGGAGCGAAGGGAGCGAAGCACTTAGTCCAGTAGAAGAAAATATAACTCTTAGAAACTTTCATCGAGCAAGCATATCCATAGAAGAGTACGGGCTGGAACGGACATAAAGAGCTGATGGATGCTGCGCACCGATGTGGGTGTATATCATTATTTGCTTAATAGAGCTGTTATTATGTTACTATTACTGTTACCTTTACTTGTTATGTTACCCTTCTCTTTTTATATTAGGTTGATCGGAAAGTTTTGATAGGGTTGAGATTTTTTTCTATTTTATTTTACAACTCAGCAAGTAATGCAGGCTAATCAACAATATAATAAACATAGTTAGTTATAACATTGTCCCACCCAACGGGCAGGTCGGCGATTTTCTTCTCCCAGAATTAGGAGGATTAGGGTCAAAGAAGTCACCGACCACTTGTCCAAGGTGGTCATTGTTGACGAGTTTTTTCGCTGCTAAGAAAGCCTTAGGGGGCCGGAGCAAGTGGTAATCTGAAGGGGTAACATCAGGGGAATAGGACGGATGTGGAACCTTGTCCCAGCCAAGCTCTTCCAATTTTGCACGGGTCCCTCATATGGGTAAAGAGAGCCGTGCAAAATTGGAGGAGCTAGGTTGGGACCCGGTTCCACATGCACCCTATTCATCTGATACTGCCCTCTCAGATTACCACTTGTTCCGGCCCCCTAAGGCTTTCCTAGCGAAAAAAAATTCGTCACCTTGAACAAGTGGTCAGTGACTTCTTTGACTTCTAATCCTCCTAATTCTGGGAGAAGAAAATCGCTGACCTGCTCTTTAGGTGGGACAATGTTATAACTAACGATGGTTATTATATTGTTGATTAGCTTGCACTACATGCTGAGTAATAAAAAAAATCTCAACCCTATCAAAACTTTCCGATCAACCTAATATTTTGTTTTTACTTGCAACAGCCTGTTTCTGCTTAGCTTGAAGCTTTTCTTTTATAGTAATTGTTTTAAGTGCTTAAAGGGCTATGTGTATAAAAATTTTTATATGATCTACGTGCTATTGCAGTGAGGGAGGGGGGGACATTGCGCCAGGGACTGGCTTAAAGGAATCGTCCACGGAAAATCAGTTTTTGTGTTACCCATATATTTATGTTGTATTTGCCTAATGTTGGCCTCATGCAAAATTTCACGTGAAAAAAATGTGAATCTGGCTGAGATACAGCACCACAAAGTGCGGTCCAGGTGGGCGGGGCCTCCGTGTAAAAGTCTCGTCCCGTCGTCCGCCGCCGTTGGGAACGGAGAGTGGGACTGTTTACGTAACCCTCTGTTCCTACAATGCGTCTCCGACCACGGCGGACGATGGGACGAGGCTTTTACACGGAGGCCCCGCCCACCTGGACCGCACTTTGTGGTGCTGTATCTCGGCCAGATTCACATGTTTTCACGTGAAATTTTGCATGAGGCCAACATTAGGCAAATACAACATAAACATATGGGTAACACAAAAACTCATTTTCCGTGGACGATTCCTTTAACCTTAGCGTAGAGGGAGGAAAGAACCGCTCCCTCCCTCCACTGAGTCTTAGGCAAAAATATACGCTTGACTGTGCATATGGACACCTCATACATGCTCACGTGTGTCTTTTATAAGATTCTTACCTTTTCCCTTCCCTCTGTTACAATGGACCATACAGTGTTTGAAGTATTAGGTTGTTCCAAAAGTCTCGTAGTATTTTTCCAAAAAAAATCAGTATTGTTCACTTCGAGGCAGGTCCAGGCGGTTCAGGAATATGGTAGAACGTTCCCTAAGTTTTCTAGGAAGATATATATTGACCCACCAGATCCCGTGGAGAGAGCTACAATGCCCGTTGTCGATACCCACCCAACTCGCGGTGTCATCTAATATGAGCGGTCTTGCGGCACCAAAACGACGGAAGCTTGCCACTCTATCAGCGCTGCATTGGGCAAGGGATGAGTGAGCTACGTGACCGTGCACCGCTGGTTCATCAGCTTCAGCAACGGCGAGATTGACATGAAAGACAAACCACGCTTGGGACTGTGCTGGTTCTGGGACGAGGAAGGAATGCTTTTCCGCGAGGTGCTGGTACAAGGCGAGACAGTCACCGCTACCGTATGCACCCACCAGCTCCAGCAGCTCGCCGTCGATGTTCGAGAAAAGTGCCGGAAAAGGTCCGCGGTCACCCTTTTTCATGACGACGCCCGCTCCCATTTCGCTCCCATTTCGCGAAATTTCTCAGGACAAGTTATAGGAGCTCGGCTGGGATGTGCTGCCCACCCGCCATACTCTTCAGACATTGCCCCTTCTGGCTATCACCTTGCCCATCCTCTCGAATTCTCCCTGGCCAAGAGAAAATTCGTTGATTATGACTTGCTTGCGAAGGCGATCGCTGACTTCTTCGACTCTCAGAACCCAGAGTTTTGGGAGAAAGGAATCAACGATTTTCCTATAAAGTGACAGAGGGTTGCCGATAACAATGGTCACTACGTTGTTGCTTAATTGTTATTTGTTGGACGAAAAAAATAAAAAGTGATGATCGGAAAAAATACTACAAGACTTTTGGAACAACTTAATATTTGAATACCATTTCTCTAGAGGACCCCACGGTATCACCCCAGTGCATCCTGTGAGGAATGGGCTGATGTTGTTGAAGTTTTTTTGAAGAGAAGCTATGGCAACTCGCACTGATGGCGTTGCGAGTGTGGCGCCGCAATGCGAAATCCTGACAACGAGCACCCTACTGCTGAGAGAGTAGATGTAGGAGAGGCTATATGGTCGCTTGTTGAAAGTACATGCATTGAGTAGTGCAGTAGTCAAGAAAAATAGAAACGGATGGGCCTAATGGATAAGAGATGAATTCAGTTCTATACTCCCATGGACGAGTTTCGCGGTGTATAAAGTCACTGAATATCGGCGGATCTGAGATATGCGGTAAATAACGCGCTCGCCTGTGGAAGAGAGCGGCCTAAATGGGATTCCGCCGGCCAAGGATACTTTATTTTGGAGCGTCTGATAGGAGCGGCCTACGGACATGTGTGAATAGCGAGCGTGACAGTGCGGGGCAAGAGTGACAGTGTGTGGCAGAGTGAGAGAGTCTGAGACACTCTCATTCGAGTCCGTAGGCCACGCCCTATCAGGCGCTACGAAATGGATTGTAAAGGGCTATGAAAGTACGTAGAGCGCCCCTTTCACCATAGATGATGTCACAGATCGTCTGCTTGGATTTTTGGCGTTCATTTGAGCTGCCCGAATTCGCCTTTTGTAAACACCCGTTATTTTGCTTATGATGCCCTGAGCTGCGAAAGTGCGATGAGTGCAAAACTAAACCTTTTTCCAAAATTCTTCCCTCCCCCCCCTCGTCTCCTCTCGTGAAAAAACTACCTTTGTACAAGTACAAGTTGGTAACCATTAGTCTAGTGCTCACAACAGCAATTCGTCAACTAATAATGCATGCGGTTCAATCTTTATGTACATATATAAATGTGTATGAAACAATGTGAGACGTGCAAAATTTATCCCAAAAGACTCAAAAAGCCTTAACAAAATTGAATGCAAAATCGTTACAAAAGAATTTTTGAGCCTATTAGACAAGTTTTCGGCGCCTAGCACCTTTCTCAAGCCTGAACTGGTACAAATTAAATCCTATCTCAGAAAGGCGCTAGACGACGAAAGCTTGCCCATATGGCTCGAAAATTCTTTAGCAACGATTTTTGCAACCGATTTAAAAAGCCTTTTGAGTCTTTTGGAGTAAATTCGACAGGTCTCACATTGTTCAGTACGCATTTAGATTAACATGAGGCTTCGGGACAGCAATGCTCAACTTCATGTATTTGTCAGAACTGGACTATTCAAAAAATCAGCGCAACCATTTTTTGACCTTTCCACAAATCCTTTCCTTTCTAGCCCTGCAATTCTCACGAACAACTGATATTTCTGTTGCCTAAATGGCTTCAACTGAAGTACCCTGGAGTTTGTAGCAATTGAGGAAATGAAAATTATTATATTCGTTTGAATGAGCTCTATTGAATTCTAGGCAATTATGTGGAATACCACCAATTACCTGAATGTTGCATAGCAACAAAATAAGTAATTGATGGTATCCCTGCAATGTTCTTTTGCAGATTCTCGTGCAACATGAATTGAAGTGATCCTTTTCAAAATGACAGAGTGCGGAAGCGCTAGCTCCTGGCCACCAGCTATTCTCGGATTTTTGGACTGTTAAAGGGAACAATGAAGTGATCTTTAGAAACCCATACTTTGTGCTAGGTAGTAATAACTAATATTGTCGACTGACGACTATGGAAACGCTTTTGTTACACCTCTCCCCCTCGCCCCAGGCGGTGTGAGAGGTGTTACTGGAAGGGGTCGTAATTCTCAAACATTTTCCTCGACGCTATCCTTAATCCTCCATCTGCAAGGTGATAATATGTATTATGCGAGTTGCAAAGAAGGTAACATTTCGAATGAAAAATGGGGAAAAGAGCAGGTGGTGGCGTTTTCTTAGTAAATCTGATACATTAATAGAGGAGAAGCACTGACGTAAGAGAACGAATAGGAACGTGCGAGTAGTGCATTAGCATCAAAGGCTGTAAAAGCTAAGGATGTTCAATGATGGGAAATAATCTAGTTGTGAAAGACAGCCAACGGTCCTGGAAGACAAAGTGGTTAAATTGTCAATGGAAATTAAGCTCTGAACACTTCAAGCAGTACCTCAAATGGGTCGCATGGTCCTTGTGTGCAGGCTCCTCGTGCAAGCTAGCGGCGCACCAGTTACCTGCGTATCGTCAAGGATCTTCCAGGCTCTTACTTAAAGGCATCATTAGGGGAAAGTCGGACGAAAAGTAAAAGAAATAGTGCATATGAAAGCCGAGATGCCTAGCAATAGGACAGTGAAGAAACAGCGGATGGAATTGGCCTAAAACCCGAGAAATAGGACCCCGTTTCCACTGTTGATTCTCGAAGCGGACGACCTGTCCGTCAAGAGGGGAGTAGTCTGATCTAGTTTTCCATTGGCATGTTGCCAAGTAAACACAGGGGAATTGTCTGGAAAGACGACAACATCTATTTCTTGAGTGAGTTTCACGCTAAAACTGCGAAAGCGCGCCGCAAAACCCCCGATCCTACCCCATCTCCTCGACCGCTCTCACCCCAATCAATCGGGAATTACGTCATCGAGAGGCGGAACCACTGAGTGCCAGAGGCGGAGCCCCTGAACGCTTCGCCGTTTTGCAGCGCTTCTACAGCTCGGAGGGGCGCTTTTTCACCGGGATTTCGCCGCAGATAGCCTTCTTAGACCCAGGACTACCATGTGAGTGACTTCTTCTTGGGATTTCTCCACTATTGCCTACCCCTAATGATGTCTTTAAAATGGGTGGCATAGCACACCACAGAACTCGCCCACGCGAAATTCAGAGAAGAGTGCGGGTTTCTATGCATGTGTTTTTGACTTTCAATTCGTCTGTTTTCACCGCTACATTACCTAATATCTCTGCTTCAAATGAAATAGCAGATTATCGTTCCTAGACAGCACAACAGATCGTAAATGAAAGGATTATTTTGATTAGTTTGGTAAGCTTGGGAAAGAACGGTTGTTGCTGTCGCATTTGCAAATTAGGCTACAACCATCACATGCGCTTCCATTGGTGGCAATTCTGACATAAACATCACAATTACGTCATAAAACAAGTTAACTGCAATGAAATTGCGCTTGGATCACCTGATGAGAGCGCACATGAAACGAAATATAAAAAAATATAAAATAAAAAGAAATATGAAATTGTGCCCGTGGCAAGCCTAAGAGAGAGAAGGTAGAAGGGAGAAGGATACGCTGCCATACAATAAGTCTGCTAGATAGGGGGTTAAGGATGGGCAGACGACGCAAGGCAGCAGGAATGATGAGGTGTTAAGGAATGCGCTAAGGAATGCGTTCACGGAACAAAAACGCGAAGAATTTCTTTCTCTACAAAGTATAAATTGAGAAACTGGACAAAAAAGCAACTCGCCCAAATTTCTGCCGAGCAACAAATGAACAGATGTCGGTGGGAAAGAAGCAGTATATATTTTCGTATCTAATCTCCATTTGCTTCACACTCTGCGTCCCTTACGGCATAATCGTCTCGTCTTAACTCCTGGAGCCCTCTTGGCCGCGCCCTCTCGGACGCCCGTCCCGTAGAACATCATTTTGAGGAGATGCGCCCCAGCCGGATTCTTGTTTTTTCGCGTGCAACTTGCGGACGACCTTTATGAGCAAACTGAACGTAATGTCAGGTTGTAGGGAAAGTTCGTTTTTTGAAAACGTGATTTTTCCCTCCAAACTGCTTTCCAGCAATTTCTTCTGTACATATACATGTAGTACAATTTCACAGGCATCTACAGGTATTATTGTCTTCCATCTCCCGGATAACCTTTTTCGGCAAAATAATTATATCAAAGGTCAATGGCATCTTCATTATCGAATATATCCTTTGAATGGCCATAGATAGGGAAAGGAAAAGATGATGGTCCGATGGAGCGAGGTCAGGGCTATAAGGTGGATGGGGCCGCACTTCCCATCCAGGCTCGAGAATTTCGGCGAGTCACTTTATCAATTTGTGGGAAGACTCGTCAAAAATTGGCTCGCCCAAAAATTCTCGAGCTTGAGTGGGAAGTGCTGCCCCTTCCACCTTATAGCCCTGACCTTGCTCCATCGGACTATCATCTTTTCCTTTCTCTATCTAACGCAATTCAAACAAAAACTTTCGATAGTGAAGATGACATTGACCTCTAATATGTTTATTTCGCCGAAAAAGGTTATCCGGGAGATGAAAAACAATAATACCTATAGATGCGTGTGAACTTGCACTACATGTACATATATGTACAGAAGAAATTGCTAGAAAGCAGTTTGGAGGGAAAAAAGCACGCTTAAAAAACGAGAAAACTTTCCCTACAACCTAATATATGGGTTAGAGAGAAAGTTAGATATCCGTGGCCTATTCGTTCTACCCTAAATTCTGGTAGATAAGTCCGCTCTCACGCGGTGTCGGCACACGCAGGGCAGTCTTCAACGAACTTCAACGAACCAAAGATGGAGAAAATTGAGGCAAGATTTGTGGGTTGTATAAGAGCCAGTATCAAGTAGAGTTGAGATCGTGAAGAGATGATGAACTTCAATGTTGGCAGCGGAAAGCGATCGAGCGAATGGGATTCGTCGTTCGACGGGGGTTCCAGTGCTACGATGGTTTTGGCGATGAAATAGCAGTTGAATAAAGACTTTTTCTCATTTCTGTTATGATGATGGTGTACAAAGCTTCGCGAACATGCGCCCTTCACCTTATATTTCCCCTGCTTCTGCTTGCCGCGTCAAGTTTTTGCACTTGATTGAAGCCCGAATTCTTTGAAGACTGCGCCTGCGTCTGCCGCGCGAGACACAGCGTGAGGGCGGACTTACCTGCCAGATTTTAGGGTATGTGAAAGGGTTAGGGCTTCTAGGAATCCGCATGTAGCACGAATTATAGTGTACAGGGCAATTTATTGTCTCCACAAAGTGCCATGCTGGCTAAGACCGGCTTCCAAGCAAGATCAAGCGCCTCCCACAAGTGATCATTTCGCCTAGCATACTGTCGCGCATGACAGTCTGCATGGCTTCGATCGATTTTCTCTGATGCGCCGGTATAACTCTCGTCCGCAAACGTAAGCCCAGCAACTCCTATCATTCCTGCTGCCATTCTAGAGCATTGTGAATATATTGCAAGCATCCAGCGTGGTGTGCGACATTTCTGCGGACATTCTCATAACCTCACAATACTTTTTACTTTTCCCACTTTAATGATCAGGTGACGTCGACAGCTTCTAACAGGATGCTGAGTTATAAGCGAGAGCTTTGGTATTCGAGGGGACTCAAACCAACACTCTATGCTTTCCGGGCATGTGTACTAGTCCATCCACTACCACCCGTGAGCGTCTTAATCTCATGTTTACCATTTTATTAGCTCTAGCAGGTATAGGTGCTGAGTCGATTGGGCAATAGCGGCATCGAACCGCGAAGCTGAAACCTTTAGCTTCTAACAGCAATTTTCTTCAATCATTTTCGAAAGCCGACATTTGACGCCGTACAACGATGTTTACGTATTGCAGCTATCCCTCCGTATCCACACCATGGTTAATTTGCAGATAGAGGCGAGGAGTCCTGGTCACACGAGCTCGAAATTTGGTTCACGAGGGAAGGGGAAGTGAGGAGAGAGGCATAGTCTTTCGTGCCACTGGTGGAAGGGAATTCCACCTGAGTTGCGAAAGAGGCGTTGCCAATAACACGAGCCGAAGTTGGGCGAGGTAATGACGTGATTAATTACTGATGTGCTTTTGAAGAATACAATTTCAACAAAAGCAAGCCTACCGTGCGGAACAACGGACCCTACATATGGGGGTGTGCATACTTATGTCGAAGTTTCGCTTTGCAACGTCGCACTCGAAGCACTAGCAGCACAACTTCCCGCAGTTAGTTGAAATTCCACTCAGGACGCAAGGGTCTGGTACCATAGAGGTCCCGGAAATAGCTGTTTATCTCATCATTATCCAAAAACAATATCTTTTGTGCCCTAAAAAGACAAAATAGTAACACAAATAGTAAAAAACGACACCATCACATTAAAAAAATAAAATATTCTTATTAAAAAAATAAAATATAAAAATAAAAATATAAGTATTAAATATAAAAAATAATAAAATATTAAAATAAAAATAAAAATAAAAGTAAGAAAAATAAAGTTCTGACTTAGAAATACTTAATGCGGGTGTAAAGCCCTGAAGGGGTGTTGCAATGTACGCAATCACACGCGAAGAAATCCGAAGTGCCGCTCGCCGCGCGAAAATTCGACATAAGTGTACACGCCCGTCTTTTATGGACGGGCGTGGCCACCACGAACTCCGTTGGCCTCCGAGCTTTGAATTCCTTCGACGCTAATGGAGTCTTGGCGCACACATGGCAGTCTTTCCACGCTCTCCTCCCAAGGTGACGGACGGAGTGGGATAGAGAAACAAGAAAGCAATCGTTCCGAGGCAAATAATCGGAACATGTAAGCGATAGCATATGGATATGTGGTCGGATTTCTGCACATCTACTCAGTCATACCCTATTCTCAAATAGACGGCTGGCCTGTCCGACGAATATCAGTAGGCACAAGGTACATGCTTTCCACATGTACTCATTTCCGAATAGGAAGCTATTTCCATGTAGGAAAAAGTTCTAATCGAGGCAGTGTCTGTTTCCAGCCGCCAAATTAATGTGTTTTCTGTGTTTGGTCGCTCACTTAATTTAGTCAGAGCTTAAAATCATTCCATTACGCCTACTGATGTAAAAAAAGAACTCTTTCAAAACGAAATGAATACCACGTACGTAAGTAGCCTTGTGATTAAGGGACTGAAGCAGAAAGAAATCACCAGTCATCAGTTGTATAACGACTGCAAAATCGAAGGAAATACCAAATTTGAATTCAGTTGCTGAACATGTGCTGCAGCTTTTGGTGCTCTTACTCGATAGTATAACACTGCTTCTCCTTGTTAAAGCTTTGATTTGCTGATCACATATACCTTCAAAAGGGTAGGCTAATAAGGTAATAAAGCAAAAGGTTATATAAAATGTGTTGAGATAGATAGCAAGTCGTCACAGATGATAAAGTGAGGAAGACCGCTGGTAAGGGCCAAGTAACGCAAAAAAACCCATGGGTGAAAACAGTGGATGGTCCGGGCATATGAACTACCCATATGTGAAAACAGTCATGCCACGTGAGAGAGGCAGTTACCAGTACAGGTGATGTTAAGTGAAATTCTGGAGAATCAAGCACCACCCTCTCTGCCCCTTCGGAGCCCAATCCCGAACATACCATATGTACGTGCCTCCTCCCTACACAAAAAGAAGAAGGTCGCCAGTTTGATAATTTGAATGCTGCTACCTACCTGCTATATTATCCACAGTTGACGACTTTCTCTAAAGGCCACATGAGTGCCTCCAAAAACTCTACAAAGTAATAGCTCGCACTGGATCACCCAACGATACAAAAAAAAACAATCTCTCTCTTTCTTATGTGAAAAATTTGCCCTCCCATGCATGACCGTTGCGCAGCTTCCAATAGTACGCGGTCAATTCAGTAGGATTTGTAGTTCGGAAAGTTCTTTCAGTTACAAATGCTTCGTTTTCTGCACTATCTGTTTGGTTTTCACAAGGGTTGCCCATACGTACTACTGCCCATACATACTACTGCTATACTGTATATTGAGGACTGCTTAAAGGAATCGTCCACGGAAAATGAGTTTTTGTGTTACCCATATGTTTATGTTGTATTTGCCTAATGTTGGCCTCATGCAAAATTTCACGCGAAAAAATGTGAATCTGGCTGAGATACAGCACCACAAAGTGCGTCCAGGTGGGCGGGGCCTCCGTGTAAAAGCCTCGTCCCGTCGTCTGCCGCCGTTGGGAACGGAGAGTGGGACTGCTTACGTAACCTTCTGTTCCTACAATGCGTCTCCGACCACGGCGGACGACGGGACGAGGCTTTTAGACGGAGGCCCCGCCCACCTGGACGAACTTTGTGGTGCTGTATCTCAGCCAGATTCACATTTTTTCGCGTGAAATTTTGCATGAGGCCAACATTAGGCAAATACAACATAAACATATGAGTAACACAAAAACTCATTTTCCGTGGACGGTTCCTTTAATTCAAAAATGGCAAGGTTTATAAACTAAAATGAAATCTGAAGTTTTTAACAGCCTTTTGAACGAAATGAGCGAATGAAAGCTCCACACCACGTCTCGTGCAGCCTTCTTCTCTGGCTCACGAACACCTATCGTGACATGTGATAAGAATCGAATTCCGTAAGACAATGGATGTGGAACCGCATTATGGTTTGACGCGGTCAAGCTTATGAGGGTCAGCTTCGTCAGCATGGTGGCGGTATGATGGTTTGCGGCTGATTTCATCCACCACACCTTTATGGATTCTGGCTAAGCTATGCCATTACGATTGAAAAAGGCCATGATGAACCCGGTGAGCTGCGAATCATGAGCGAACAGCAGATCATGAGCTCAGTACTGGCCAGTAAGATACTGGCCAGTAAAAAGGGATTTATCCTTCTTCACGACAGCGCACGGCCCCGTATTGCAGAAACAACCTCGAACATTTTGAGTAGGCTGGACCACGAAATCTGCCATTTCCATCACTCTTATTTGACCTGAATAACACCGAATTCTGATCCTTCAAGCACCTCGACCGCTTTCTTCGGGAGGAAAACCTCAAGGCCCAACACGATACTGAAGCGGCCTTCATCAAGTTCATCTTCACTAGATCTCCGGAGTTTGAGGCAATCGGGACAAACAAGCTCTTAAAGGCACATTCCAGGATTAGGGAAACATTGCAGTCCTTTCACATGACCTAATAGTTCTCCAAAGGGACAGGGAGGCTGTGCACATACCGAAGCGCCATGATGAGTCACCGCAGCGCGCGGAGCTCTTGAAGCCAGCTCGGCCGCACCCTGGAGCTCGCGCGCGCCCATTCCAGACGTGATTGATGGCGATGACGGTGGCAATGATGGCAACAACGTGGCAAATGAGGCTTACGATTTCTGTGATAATATAAAATAAGAAAGAGATGCCAATGATAAAGGAGACGTTGACATGAGGGAACAGGTGTTATCCTAGAGTTCCTTTTGATACCAGCCAGCGGGAACTGATTCAAAGGCTCGTTTTCACGCGGTAATCTCGTCGAGGGCCAGATGACAGGAGGCCTTACTTTTGCTCTATTCGGGGACTTTTTTCGGACTTTTCTTTGTCGGCGTATTCCTCAGCATCTCGGATTTCATAGTTTAGCGCTTTAACCCACTCAGGGTAATCCTGGAATGTGCCTTTAACTCGTTTGCGAAAGTGTCTATATTCTCATGGTTCTTACTTCATCGGTAAAACTTTGCACCCCAGATATGTGCATTTGAAGTTCAAGCCGAAATCACAGCAACGTCCGCATGCCCGGAAACAACGGAGCCATCACGGCACCTGTTGCACGCCGGGGAATTCCGGGGGTCGTAACAAACTTTCAAGACCAGTCTCTATATTATGTGAGCCACAAACCTGATGCGTTGGTGTTCATGTATGCACAAGATATACAGAGGTGTGACAGGGGAGAAGATAGGATGTGGTAGGACCTCGACCACACCTAGAACAATTAGTAAGTTGACCACCGCGCCGTTTACACTTGTCTGGGCGCGTGGGAATACGCGCTTTTTCTCACGCTCACGAAATGGTGCAACTTGGCTTTTGAATAAAATCTCTTGTAAAGAGACTTTCACCTGTCTCTTTTTTATGTTTAAATCGTGTAGTGATCCATAACTGAGATATAAGACCGTAATTGAGCTGAGTTGTGATAACATACGGCCACTACAAATTAATCTCCCCTATCTAGAGATGTTTGGATGTAATCTCCCCTATCTAGAGATGTTTGGATGTTATAACAGTTAATTGGTGTACTAATATTAGACCAGATGATTAGAGTACCAAGCGTACTCCTTCATTTTACGAAGGTGCAATGCCAGCGTTATTTGTGTCCTGATTGTTTCAATGTGAGCCCGAAAATTGCGCTAACAATAAGTACCAGTTACCCGTTCATATATTTAAACATAACTCAACAACTAAGAGCTGTCTCCATATACAACATTTTTAACAAAAACGTATATGTAAGAATGGTGGATAGTATATGAATATACACTCAGAATTAGGAAAAAGAAGCTGTGAAAATAACTGTGACACGACGTCGTGTTACACAGCCGTCAACGTGTCAAGCTAGTCGCCCTCAGGATATCATTGCGAGGTGACTGTAATTAGATCCCTTGAGCGCCACATGAAACACCTCATTAGTTCATCTCATCCATCTTATAAGTGCGAGCTGTCGCTGCAGAGAAGGACGAGTAGCTTACATAGTGAAAGGATTTTGAGCAGTCAGGATTATGCTGATTTCTGCAAATACATTTTGCGGGAAAGGAAATTGACCTCAGGGGATGAGCTATAAGATACGATAATGATAAGATGAGGTGGACGATCAATCAGCACAACATGCGTGAAATGTCCTCAAATTGCCTGAGGTTTTGTACAGTTCCTACTCCATTTCTGCTTATGATACATATTACGTATTACAATATGTGTCCGAGTTGGACATTCCATAATACTTGGCGTGGTATTTTCTTGATATGTGTCAGATTTCCTGTAGCCAGAACTAAGATATCGAACAAGTGGCACGATTTACCCAGAGCTACCCCATTACCTCTCCAACCGATGTGCTCGAAGAGGTGATTTTTGGAAAATTTTCCGATTTGGCTGCAAACCTACCCAGGGGTAATTCGACCCGTAAAACAAGAATATGACATACGTTTGGCGCCCCATCGCCGACGTCACTCCGTTCGGCGCCGGCGTCTCGCACCAAACGAATGCCATATTCGTGTTCTACGGGTCGAAATACCCTTTGGGACTAATTTTGAGCAAGTTCGGTGATCCGACCCATTTAGCACCGGCGCCTGTGGCGCAGGCGCCAAGCGTTCTCGCGCTGGACGAATGTGATATTCGTGTTCTACGGGTCGAAATGCCCCTGGGTGGAAGTTTGCAGCTGAATTGAAGGGTTTTCCAAAAATCACCTCTTCGACCACATCGGTTGGAGAGGTAATGGAGTAGCTTTAGGTAAATAGTGCCGAACAACTTTATAGGGATAACGCTCCGGCCTAATCGCCTTCGTCAGAGCCTGGAAAGTCAAAGATGATCACGACACATCCCTCAACCACTATTTCAGACTTACAAAACAGTTCCACGTAGCTCAGAAGTATTATGATAGGAGTCGCAAACCACAGTCACAGACGAACTCATCATAAAGCACAGCCGGCCGACGTTGAGAGCACAGTTATTTGGCGAACCTTGCTATCAAATGAGATTGAAATGGTATTGGGGGGAATATCGTAATTATCTTGACTTTCCAGGTTCTGACGAAGGCGACAAGGCAGAAAAGTTAGCCGAATAAAGTTAGTTAATTTCTTGCTGTTGGCTGCAAGAAATCTGATACTTATCGTCAAATAACGGTGGTCTCAACGACGACGGACTGTGCTTTATAGGCACTGTTAGAAAAAAATTCGGAAGAAATGCGAAAAAAGTGGCGAATATGACGGGCGGGATGATCAGTGAAGGTTCGGTGAAGGAAAACGACGGTGAAGGAAAACGTAAGTAAGTGACCGAAATCCTAGAAATAGAACCCCATTCCCACCATTAATTCTCGATGTGGACGACCATTCCGTCAACAGGCGGTGGCCCGGATGACACTGCCATTGGCATCTGTCCATGCGCAAAAACAGCGTGGAGCCCAGCCAATCGGGAGAAGCTCGTCGCCAGGAGGCGGGCAGCCCTAACCAGGCGGCTCGCCCTGATGAGGCCGCCTTCGCCACAGCTCGAGGGGCGCCTTTTGCGCAAGATTTCGCCATACATCGGCCTTTCAGACCCGTAATTTTTCAGTGAATGCTTCCTTTTGGGATTCCCTAACACCTACATTACCCACCCCCCCCCCCTGACACTTAAGGTGAGTTCGTCTGTGATTGTGGTTTGCGACTCCTATCTCAATCCTTCTGATCTTCGTGGAACTGTTTTGTAAGTCTGAAATGGTATTGGGGATATATCGCAACTATCTTTGGCTTTCCAGGACATATTACATAATTACAAATATAATATATGTATTGAGATATGTATCGTACTAATTGTTCAAATAATTTCCTTTCTTTACATACATTATAAATACTAATTATTTATACACCTATATTTCAAAGTTTTGGTTAGCTTTGCTTCAACGTGAACATCATGAAAAATAATTTTCCTGCTAGGCTAGTAGCACGCGATTCAGCAAGTATACGCCGTAACAGTGCTTTATTATCGAAAATTGATCCCATTCTGTATCTCTCGCATCATTATGTTATAGCACATTCATTGCTTTCCCTTTCTCTTGGTTTCCATTTCGAATGACACCCATTCCGGGGTGATCAATGAAAGCGGACGTGATGCTTGTCAAAATAATGAGAAAGATGAGAGACAGGCAAAAAAGTATGCGGAGGAACAGGGGTCGTAAAGAAAACGAAATATGAATGATTGGTCCGATCACAAAGGATATCCGAAAAGGGATAAATTGGTGTGAACCATTATGCTTTCATCATGAGTGATTGAGCCTCCGGATTCATCAATAGTGGCTAACGGAAAGTCTCACAACGCGATCGAGACAAGGAGTATGAAACTGCCGGAAAATTGCCAATAATTTCTGATTGAACATTGGAGTTTCACCAGGTTTTCCTTCTTAATCTTCGTTGCTACAGTATGGAGCACAGCCGTCACGCGACGGCTCCCAGTGAGCTGAAGCCGGGGGAAATGCAGCAATCATGGGATAGCAGTGTGCTCAAATATAATGTAGGACCACCCGATGGAGTGCTTTGTAGCTCTGCTTGAAGCTGATGACCGCTAACCACAACAGAGTGATACTTATGAGTCATAAAGTGCGAGCATACTGAAAGTGAGGCACTGGGAAAGGCAATATCGCTTCTTGAAATTTGACTGAAAATCGAGTTACCGGTGACCAGTACGTATCTTGTCAAATGTTCCTATTCAATTGAATTCGGCGGTGGCCATGCTGCTGGTTCATTCAATTTCGTCTCATTCTACTTTATCATTACAGCCCCATTTGAAATTTCGGGAAAGCCACGATTTTACTGATGATGGAGCTTTTCAACTCAAACAACAATTACCTTCTTCTTGAAGCTTAATTATCCAGCAATCATGTTTAGTGATACAGCGTTTAAATTTCTAATGCACCTTGAAAATGCGCTTAAGCATCCCTTAAAGGCAGCTTTAGGGGAAATTCGGACGAAAAGTAACGTAAGTAAGTAAGTAGTGAATATGAAAGTCGAGATGACAGTAACAGGATAATGAAGAAAAAACGGATGGCAATGGCCAAAAACCCGAGAAATGGGACCCCTCACATCGTTGCTTCTAGGCGCGGACGACCCTTCCGTCAAGGGGCGGGTAGCCCGCATAGGTTTCCCATTGGCATTACCAAGACGTAAACATGAAGGGATGTTCGGAAATGCGATAGCATCTATTTTCATGTGGTGAGCTTCAAGCTAAAAGTGGAAAAGCGCGCTGCAATACTTTCAACCCAGCCGATCTCCTTGACCAACCTCACCGTGACCAACCAGTAATCACGTCGCCTGGAGGCGGGCTGCCCTAAACCAAGGCGGCGTCCTAACGAGGTCGCATCCGCCACAGCTCAAGGGGGCGCCTTCCACGAGGGATTTCGCCATGCATAGGCCTTTCAGACCCGTAGTTTATCACTAAATGACTCCTTCTGGAATTCCTTATCACCCACATTACCCCAAACACTGTCTTCAAAATATCGTTAATAGGCTCTCCCGAAGACCTAGATTCACTCCACTCACATGCTTATTTTGCCTCTTTATAAGAGCTTCTGGTCAAGTCATTGGTCTTTAACAGCTCAAATTCCCAGCTTGACGCATATAGCGATTGAAATTAAGAGGAAAGTATTTATAAAGGGCAACCGAAGAACAAAAAACCAAAGAAGAGGCGTGCAAGAGAGTCAGCGCTGTTAACCTCTTCTATACGTTGGCAAGCACAGGTTTATAAAAGTGAAAGACTATCGCTTTGATTAGGAGCACATTGGTAAAGAGAGATCGGAGGTAACAATGAGAAACGAAAGTCAGCCGGTTGCACTGTCCTATTTCTGCACTACTGGCGTGTACGCCTCAAAAATGCGACGAATTAATTAAAATTCAAATTGGAATTCAATTAAATGAGAAGGGAGTGTAATCGAACAAAGTTAATTTCATCTGGATAATGTTATGGAATTATTTCATTATGTGCTTAACCAAGTTCTCGAGTGAATAGAGACAAGGAAAAAAAGAATGGATAAAAGATGGGGTGATATGTAATGTAATTATGTATGTTTTAATATTGAGCATGTTCAGGTAACCGATGAAAATGAATGTATCAGTCGGCAATAAATAAGTTCGAGAAACTAAATAAAGTGAGAACTTATTCACTTATGAGAAGACTTATTTATTTCCGACTGCTATGTTCATAAAAAAATACCTAAAATAAATAAATCAAATCAATGTTTTTTCAATGTGTAAATGCTATATTAACTACTGTACCATAGTATAAAATAATACCAATATCATATCATATAATATTAAACATAATCCTGCAAATTATGAAAATATGTAGTGAGCAAATCTTACAGCTTATCGTGAATGCGACTGAGAAGAGATGTGAGATCACTGACAGTAGAAACTTGGCAATTTGACGCATAAAATATCGCGTGCAACACATGGCGTTGCACGCAAAGCCGTTCCGTGTTGCATCATTTCATATCGCAATTTTTCCGTTTTTTTATGTCATGGTTTAATGCTAATGCTCCAGTTTTCGAACATGAAAAGCAACATTAACATACTTTTCGGAGACTTTTTTCTTCTGAAAATGAAATGTTTCTGACAACTCGTTTCTGAACAGTATAGCAATTAGCAACGAAACAAATTCATTAATTGCTACGCTGTACATGAGCACATTCTTTATATATTTTTCAACAAATTGAACAAACTCAATCTTCGCTCACTAAATAATTGGCGTTGGACACTGAGTCATATAATAGATAAGATCCGCTTTTCAAACTGGTTTTGTAAAGACCTCAGCAATTATACGAACGCTGTAAAGTGCGCTATACGTGCATTTGTATGATTCTGGTAACAGCTGAAGCAATAATGTCCCTTACGAGCATTTTATGTTCACCACAGGAGTTTTTGCTTCCAGACTTGATATCGCAATGAATTTCAAAAACCGCAGTTTTCCTTCAAGCAATTTGCTATTCAGAGAACGACTAAAAGACGACCAATCACCCCTGTAAATGAGATTCCGACTAGAACTACATACTCTTCGATGTACTGACTGTGCCGATAACTGCCTAATTCAAAAAAAATTTGGATTTTTGCTCAACAGTGGTGCTAATCCACAACAAAATTTTCAATGGTACAATCACGGAGAGCTAAAAAGTGCACATACTAGCACAGTACTCTACGATTTCATGTAACCACAAAAGGCTGTTCTGAGCGACCACGTGCCGCACATGGTGTTGCACCATTTGCAGCTAAGCAGAGTCGTAGCGGACTGGCAAAAAGAGCTGGAACAGCCTCATTCCTTTGCGTATCAAATGTATTTGCCCTTATAAATGCACGTGCTGACGTGAATATCAGCAACCATAAACCTCTCCTCATGCCTACTACAAATTTAGCAGTACTACAATCACTTTTGTTTCAGTACGAAATTTCAAAGCATCATACGTGTATCAGCAATCCCTAACGTTTCTGCATACGTATCGGGACCTTGATTGTTATCGAAAACGTTAGCACCCATTGTGAAGAATGCTTAAAAATAATTTTATTACTGATGCCATTGCTAAGAAGTAACCTACAAAGTTTGTAAGTGAATTATTAATTTTTGCGATTTTTCTCGATCTGTACTGATAGTCAAATCTCAGTAATTAGTACTATGTATTTTCCCCATATGACGCTTTTTGTGTTTGAGTAGTAAAGTGGGTAAGTTGTTATGATTTTTTACCATACAGTGAGTTTTTAGCCAAGCCAATTTGAATAAGCATTACTGACGAGAGGCCATTCGTATGCATGTATGGGATGAATGGCACGCTTCCACAACTCCCTCATTTCTGTCATAATTGCTTCCCATAATGCGTAAAGCAGGAATTACTAGAGTGGACTGAAATCCTTCCTGTTCGACGCACCCATTTCTGTAGTCATATGTGGAAAATTCTTCGAACCTGAAAGACCATCTTTCAGCAGATAACTTATAAAACAGGCAATTACCAGCTTAAGAAATGGTATTCATTAAATATACTGGATCCTGATCCTTTTCGCAGTGTGGAGTGTGGTAAGCATGAGATAAACAATTCAGTGGAATATTATAGATGATATTAGGTTGTCCCAAAGTCTTGTCATATTTTCCCAAAAAAAATCAGTAACTCTTGTTCACTTCGAGGCAGGTCCAGGCGCTTCAGGAATATGGTAGAACGTTCTCTAAGCTTTCTAGGAAAATATATATTGTCCCACCAGATCCCGTGGAGAGAGCTACAATGCCCGTTGTCGATACCCACCCGACTCGCGGTGTCATCTATTATGAGCGGTCTTGCGGCACCCAAACGACGGAAGCTTGCCACTCCATCAGCGCTGCATTGGGCAAGGGATGAGTGAGCTACGTGACCGTGCGCCGCTGGTTCATCAGCTTCAGCAACGGCGAGATTGACATGAAAGACAAACCACGCTTGGGACTGTGCTGGTTCTGGGACGTGGAAGGAATGCTTTTCCGCAAGGTGCTGGAACAAGGCGAGGAAGTCACCGCTGCCGTATGCACCCACCAGCTCCAGCAGCTGTTCGAGAAAAGAGCCGGAAAAGGTCCGCGGTCACCCTTCTTCATGACGACGCCCGCTCCCATTTCGCGAAAAGTACCCAGGCCAAGTTATAGGAGCTCGGCTGGGATGTGCTGTCCCACCCATCGTACTCTCCAGACATTGCCCCTTCAGACACTTACGCATCTTCTCGAATCCTTCCTGGCCAAGGGAAAATTCGTTGATTATGACTTGCTTGCGAAGGCGATCGCTAATTTCTTCGACTCTCAGAACCCAGCGTTCTGGGAGAAGGGAATCAACGATTTTCCTATAAAGTGGCAGAGGGTTGCCGACAACAATGGTCAACAGTGGTTGCCTAATTGTTGTTTGTTGGACGAAAAAAAAATAAAAAGTGATGATCGAAAAGAATACTACAAGACTTTTGGGACAACCTTATACATATCTATCGCAGGTTACACCAAAGTGATGAATTACAAATTGCAAATTGCAAAATGGCAAATTGAAAAAATAAGCTTCACAAATGCAAATGAGATGAATAACGCGTTTGTATAGCAGTGCCGAATAATCGAGAAGAAAGCAAACGCAAACAAAGCAAACGAATAAAAAATTAGCTCAAACATTTATTGCCATCACAGGGAAACGAATGTTCCGTCTTTTCCGTGATAGGACTTCACATATACATAGTTCTGAACAGGGACGAGCCACGGCTCACGGCTGCTACGGCTGCTGAACTGGCAATTTGGGAATGTTTTCACTGCGCAGTGTCTCATTTCCAACTAGCTATCGTTTTTAATGGTTATTTCTGTGAATAATTATGTGTGAACAGAATGCAAACATCAGTTTTATAGAAGACAGCACTACTTTCCATGGAAATCATAAAATGCTTGTTGCTAGGCCATAGTAACAAAGGCGGTATCCAATGGGCAGCCATCTGATGAATTTTTTCGATTACATTATCCATCTGGCGGAGGCTGGTGATTCGAGATGTCCTAATTCGATCTCGTTGTTAGTATGCAAACGCTACGAGCATCCGTCTGCGAAAAATTTGTTTGTTGGATTGTTCCAAAATGGCACTGGATCCATTATTCCTTAGCTGGGGATCTCGAAATAGAATTGAAAAGTAGTGGTAAAGTGACAGGTGGCGCGCTCTCATTGTGCGGGGATCAAAGCTCGCACCAGCTCCAGCTCACGTCAACCAAGCGTTCCGTCTCTATTCATTGGCAATATTGGCTTCAACCTCGTCTGGGAGGATAAAATCACTCAATAATGCATTTGCTGGCTGTGCAACATACTGTATTTGCCATATCGCATTCACCTCCACTTCGATTCTGAATGGGAATACAATGCGTGGCGCATCCTGAAAAGGGATTACTCAATTCTAAAACCTTTATTCTTTACTCTTTTTGATTCTTAGCCATATTATAATTAGCTCAAGTTATTTCGTAAATAAAAAGCTTTGAAATATCGCTAATATTTCAGAAATCAAGGAAGGTAATCAAAGTTAATTTCACGACAGGCTAACTGTGGAGTAGAGCAGTCGAAATTGTATCCGAAAATGAGCAAGTTCGTTGCTATGAAGAAAAAAGGACTGTCAAGAGTACCAAAAACAATGCTCTCTTTTGAAGAACTGATTTCGGTGGTTATACGATTTAGCGAGGGATGTGGTTGCGTACGAGAAGCAGAAGAGAACAGACAAGACAGAAAAGGAGCTATGGAGGCTCCATTTTGACTGCTATGTCCCATTTCAAAGCGGAGATTGTTTCAGTGAGCGGGCACTAATCCGCAAAATGGTTCTTGGCGCCCAGGTCACCTTCATTACCTCTCGTCCCACGATCATGGACTCTCGAGACTGGCACCAACAACGCTTTTATTTAGCCCTATCATACTACAATAGAAGACCAGCATCTAGAGAACCACATCCCCTCAGAGCTTCCATGAAAACCGGGATATAGGACGATAATGGTGCTAGCATAGCGTTCACTACGGAGGACCTCCATCCTTTTGATACACAGATCCTCCACACGGTGTTAGGATAAAACAGCTCAAGAAAGCCCACTCAAAGTAAGCGTCCACGAAAAAGCGACTTTCTTTGTCACCCATATATTTATGTTATTTTTGCCTAATAATGGCCGCATGCAAAGTTCCACGCGAAAAAGCGAGAGTTCGGCTGAGATACAGCTCTACAAACTCTCGGCCGGGTGATCGCGGCCTCCGGTGAAAGCCCCGTGCCGTCGTCCGCCCCGTTTGAGAACTGGGAGTGTCACTGTTTACTTAACTTTCTGTTTCTACAATGCATGTCTGACCGCGGCGGACGGGGTGTATGTCGTTTGGCGCAGCCCCTTACAGCTAATTTGCCAATGGGGCCCTTAGGCCTTTACTGCCACCCTAACGCCGATCATTCGACGCATCTTCTGCGACGGATAACTCGTCCACATCACCGAACTCTCTAGTTGACAACTGCCACGTTTAACAAAATCTGCAAATTACTGACTTTTACAAACCCCTTTTCAACAAACTGACGAACTAAGCGTGGGTTCTGACAGTTTTTTCCCGCTTTCGGCTTTTTTCGGCTCCAGTACATTTTCAACAACGGGAAACACTGCTTGTTTACTCCGTAGTTGTTGTATTACCATATTTTAGAAGTTGTGTTAGCAAGTTAGCTGCAAGAGGCCGCGTCAAACGACCGTTTCCCCGGCGAACGATAGAGTGGACACTTACTCGAAGGCTCCGCCCATCCAGAAACCAAGACTTTGTGGTGCCGCATCTTAGTCGAATTCCCAGTTTTCCCGTGAAAGTTTGCAAGCGGCCCACAATAGGCAGACACAGCACAAATATATGGATAACAGGAAAACTCATTTTTCCTGGCCGATTCCCTAAATCGACAGATGTTTTACCTTGAAGTTAAGTTTAATCTGATTGTCCTGCAAATTTTCTCTTCCGCTGAAATTGTCTCACTAAAATACTGTTTAATAGTGGGCGAAGAAGCTGGTGTAACTGATCAACAAATTTAGCGTCCCTTTACTTTGCCTTGATTCTAGAGTGCTTCAGGTTGCCGATAAACACTTACACAGCATTCAAAGCATGTACACTTCGTTGCATAGTATCTATATACATAAATTTTTCATACATATACTGATGCAATATTTGAAATCTAATATAATATATAACTTCGGGTGGTAGTTCATTTTGAGTATTTCGCGAAGTGCACATCACATGCACATGAGTTTTTCACAATCTCATTAAAAGCTTAATCTCCTCGTCACGGCATTCAAGAGCAGGTGCTTATTTCACAAACCTCATAGAACCTTGAGTTTCGAGAAAAAGCTTCGTGTCAATAGTTGGAAAGGACAACCCCCGAACCGTCGTTGTTCTCAAAATCAAACTTGAAGGGGCAGATCCATGCTGTGACAAGTGATAATCAAGCTGACCGTCTAATATGTGGTGCAGTACGTAGCTTATTTCTTTCCACCATGCCACCCTTTACTTCAAGAAATTAATACTTGGATCCCTCGACCAAAATTCCGCGTCGCGACGGGTAGTGTCTATCTTCGCAATATGCGATTTTACAATGCTAAGACTTTGCGATCCGACGGTTTTGCGATTATGCACCGATCACACGTTCTTGCAACTTTGCGATGTGCTGAATCGGATGTGAAGTTACGAATGCAAAATCGCTAATTCTACCATCAAGCCATCAAGTGCTTCAACGAAAGGCTACGTATATAAGTCTACCCGAAAACGAGCATGAGCCGACAAAGGGTGACGATTTGAACACACGGTCAGTAGTTCCGTCAGGTAACACGCTGACCACGCTCATCCCTTTAACGTAAGTTCATATAACAGCGCTGGATAGAGCGTGGCCCAGGAGCTTAGGTGAAAGTGTGTGGTGGGGTCAAAGAGTTTGATATGCTCCAGTTTAGACCGAGAGCCGAGAGTTCCTCGACAAAAAAAGGAGGCGTACTTGACCAGACAGGAAGGTGTGGGGTCGCATCTGCAGGGGCCAGCTTTAAGCACCGAAAACGCCAGACTTTAAACAGGCAGATGACAAGAAAAGTGTGTTTCACAAAAAATCTAAGTGAGAAATTGTGAAGTTGATATTTCCTCGCTTCAGGTAATATCCCTCTACCCGACAGCGACCAATGGAGGTGCATTTTGAGTGTACATTAATTCCGGCCTAGAGCAAAACTCATGCCTTAAAGATTCTATTAAAGAGGATGAGAGAAGACGAAACCCTATTTGTTGATCTGCTTTTATGACAGTCTTACAATGGTTCAAATGAAAATTTTAAATCAGCAAGATACTACCTAGCTCTGTAACAAATGCAAAGCTCACGGCGTAGTTGACTGCAACCGCCACGAGAACATCCTCTCTTGCGCTTCTCGGAATCTCCCACTGACCTTAATCCATCTTCTTGCTTAGGTCATTTTAGAGCGCAACTAACAATTTTCGTCTGAGGACCGAGCATTTCAGTGCACGTTCCGCTTACCGTGTGCGGAGCATAAACTGAACAATGTGTCTTCATACTTCCTGCCCCATGCTGTACCAGTACCAAACTTGTCCTCATTTCCATGGGTTGTTTTTCATGTAACGTCCAAACTCCGCCCACCACAACAAATGCTCTGCCCACTGTTGGAACACTCGTCCCTTTATAGCTCCAGCTACTACTGATCACTTCCCTTTTCTCTCTCTGTCTCCGAATCATTTTATAAATAAACTCCTATTTTTGCATGTTTGTCAACAGTGGTAGATATGAAAACGAAACATTCCAGTGCACCCTCCGCTACCGTCAAGTCCCCGTCGAGGAATCCTCTAGGGGGGGGTCGTATTCGGTCCGCTGGGAGGGTACGGGGGTCGTATTCATTGAGGTAGGCAGTGATCGATGGGATTTCTCAGGCTGAGGGTCCGAAGTGTAAAGGGAGAGATGTGATAAAACTGACTAACTGATTTTGAATCCAAAACTGATTTGACTAAATCATTATAGAAACATCATGCATGGCGATCCACAACGAAGGCGGCTAATGCTAGCAATCCTTTCGTTGGTCCGCTGGCACCGAAACCAGTGATAGATCGCCGAAATTCACCGATTGACCGTAGGAAGCGAAATCTATCAACGGGTACCACCGTGGATGAATACTCCAGAAACTATGAGATGAAACCAAATCAATCAAAAAATCAGATATGGTCTTCTTTAATATCTACGATTGTAAACGCGAAAACTGGTGCTAGGAAGCCACTATGCAGACTGCAAGAGCATATGTACTCACTGAGAATGCGAGGAAAATCCTGATACATTGAGCATCCCATAGCGAGACCAGCCGAGGCCAACCACCCTCTTGCTGGTCTTTTGAGAGCAGGAGGTGTGTACTGGAGGCGTAACAGACACAACCCCTCGTTTTTTCCAAAGATTTGTGGGAAGATCTTGCAACTTTGACGGGAAAAATTTCCTTGACTGGCTTTCCTCAAAATATCTTCTCATTCAAGAGGTATGGCATAGTTCGAGTTCATCTATAGCGACTTCCTCGCAGACCCAGAACAACAAAACGGACTCATATGGTTGAGTCTGATGAAAGTTATGACCATTTGAAGTGAAACACTTCAAAAAATTTACAAAAATTCATCGACTGGATACCCATATTGAGAACTACGTAACCATCAGGGAAATCAAGCAGCAAATAGATTGATCCGAGGAATTTATGGAAAAAAATTGTTCACAGTGATTTGAAAGATGGAGTCCGAGTAAAGTTTCAAGTATTCAAAAAATGTTCAAATTTAGTATGGAGGAGATACCGCGCCCCATCCGGACGCTGCGTCGCTACCCCAATAGCTGCGCGAATATCAGATGGGGCGCAGTGATGCGTATTACATGGAACCTATGTATTTAGTTTCCAGCTTTTCTATTCTTGCTTTTTCATCCTTTATCCCTGCCGCTTACATACTTGAGTTTGAAGCCTTCTCCTCTGTCAAGAGAGAACAAGCACACTGCCAGTGGTCGGTGACGCTTTCGTTTCGGATTATAAGTATTTTCGTCAGGTAGAGTACTGAGTTTTGTTAGGTTCTTATTTCTCTTATTTTGTCATGAGTTTGACCTCGGTGCTTTTCATTTGAACATATGCTCCTAATTTCTTTGGTGAATCATACTGGCCCAGTAGAAACCACAGAAGTAGCTGATCCTGTAGAAAGGAGGGGAGATCATATGGAGCCCCTTTTGTGGGGATGTCGTATTTTTTCAAAATTTTCCTCGACGCCACGCTTGACCCTGCCCTCTGTAGACCGTGTCTGGAGCTTAATTTGGTACATGTGTGCCCTCTACTTTTTGTCCCATGCTCTACCCATCCTAAACTTGTCCATCTCCACAGGCTGTTTTTCATGTTATGCCGGAATTCGTGGCAGACAGAGGGACGGACAGAGGGACAGACAGACGGAGCGTTTTACACATACTATTATATCAAGTATGTGAGAAACCACATTTTGTATAGCACTACCTATCCTATCAGGTTCTGATGGCACGCTAAGGGGAGGAATTAGACGTGCACTCAGTAGGAGATTTGAAGCTAATCGTCAAGAAGAAGATTTCTCGAAAAAAAAAAAACTCCACGTTATGTTCGAAGCTGCTTTTACCACTGTAGTCTCAAGCTATTGGGTTTGGGTTTTTAGTCAGGAATGTAGTTAGATGAGTTTACTTTGCACCTCCCTCTAATCTGCCTGTGGAATGACCTTATTCTATCGGTTGAAGTGACTGCATTCAGTCCATTCAGTTGACAAATATCACTGCAAAGTCTTCATTATATTAGCAAACTAGACCAGACAAGAGAATAGCGAAAACATGAAAATACATAGGGAAAAGCTCCAGCAGATGTATTACTAACATGGGTGGACTCTGGAACTGGAGCACGAACCGAACCACTGTGGTCGGCCTGGCGCAGCAATGAGCTGTGCTGATGACAAAGTGCCTCGCCAATGAGGAATCTGAAGCAAACTTTGACTCCTCCGAACTCGCTTCAGAGTGACATGTTGCAGTTTTAGTTTTCAAAGTTCTAATAAGCATTTGGAGCTCTATCGATCCATCTGGGTCTCATTATAAAGTTCCATGGGAAATTGAAACCCTTCCCTGTGTCCAACATCTGAGGAACAGGTATCGGAAGGTTTTTGATTGTAGGGCACGATTACAAAAAGGGTCTTTTGACTTATGGAGGGAAGAAGGTGGATGAAAGGAGCAACGACAAGGAGATGAACGTGCAGGCTTTTGGAGGAGAACCAATGAAGGTGCAGGAGCTGAATACGGAAAGTGGAAGTGCGGTAGTAAGGAGCTCCATAATTGAACTGTGCACTCATATGACTGAGGAGCAGGACAAGCACAGAGCCGACGAATAGAGCGATACTTGGCACGGCTCGGTAAGGACCGCATCACTGAAGTCTTGCCATCATGCCTATGAAGAAGAAACATAGGTTGGCAGTGAACCATTTCCTTCGCATTTGTTGATGAACTCAAATATTTTTCATCTAACCAATGAAATTCTTATGAGTTTAATAAAATGAAGCAGTGTTAGGAGAAGGTATGAGTCGCATCTCTTTCAGTTCGAGTAATTTTGGCTATTCCCATTACTTTTGTTTATTTCTGTTTATGCACATTCAGGCGAGTTCGGGAAAGTGGGGAGTAATCAAGGAAGGTGAGTGGCAGAGGTGTGAAAAATGGTTCTTGTTCAAATAAAAAGACTAGGCATGTTGGAAACATGTGTGAATAAGAAGAAACTGAAGCAGGTCGCTTCGCCTCTACCACAGCCGAGTCGCTGGAGGGCATGAAGTATTCAGAATCGACTTTACCAGCGGTATGCGTGCTATGTGATTTCACTTTGCTCTTCGAAAATCTTCAAATTTAAGACTCCTTCAACTCTCGAGGGCCTTCTAAAACTTTCACAAAGTTAAATAATAAAAACGACATTTGCCATTAATTTCTACATCAGTGAATTCGACGTAAACTCTTATGGTACTTGCTCACTGAACTATTTCTGATTAAAGAGCACAAGAAAAAAAATTGTTGTAATGTGTAATCCACTTCTAATTTGGGTATATCACCTGGGTAGTAAGCACTGCTGTGAGCACCGTGTGAAGATTTTGGTTGGTATCAATTTCCACTAGTCTTTGTAATATTTGAAGACAGTGTTAGGGGTAATGTGGGTGGCAAGGAATTCTAAAAGTAGTCATTCATTCAAAAACTACGGGTTTGGAAAGCCTACTTGCGGCGAAAACGCGCTCCCGAGCTGTGGCAGAGGCGGCCTCCTCAGCTCGAGCCGCCTTACTGTGCTCGGTCCGCCTCCTAGAGACTGATTGGCTGGGGTGGGAATATAAGGTATCGCGGCCCGCTTTCTCAGTTTTGGCTCGAAGCACACTCCAGAAAAGGGATGTTTCCTCATTTCGAACATCCCTTCGTGTTTAGGACATGGCAACACGTCAATGGAGAACTCGTCCGGACTACCCTCCTCTTTAAGGGAAGGCTCCATGTCGGGAATTAACGGTGGTAAAGGGTTCTATTTCTCAGGTCTTTGACCATTTCCATCCGTTTTTCCTTCAGTGTTCAGTAACTGGGCATCTCGACTTTCATATTCACTACTTCTTTTACTTTTCTGCCTAGTTTCCTCAAACACTGCCTTTAAGATAAGTGGTTCAAAGGGTCAACACGCGTCACAGGTCAACAAAATGTGAACAAATAAGCTGCGAGAGACACGAATCGCTATCGTGAGACCGATGAGTTAGTTATATTCAAAACAAGAACACCATTGAGGGTGATTCAAGTATAAGGAAGGCCTTGCCTTCATTTAAGTTGTTAAGATTGGGATGTTCTTAAAGACAGTGGTAGGGGTAATGCGGGCAGCAGGGAACTTGTGAAGTGGTCATCTCAATGAAAGCTTGGACGACGACTACTACATGTGTGGCGCAGTTCCCGAAAAAGGCGAGATTTAGGAGGGGCATTCTTTTCACCAGGCTCCACCCTCCATGGCAGAGCCCGTCTGCCTGGGTCGGTTTTGACGAAGAATGATTGAATGAGTAGTAATGGGCATGATAGCAGGGTAATAGATACCGTACAGCTAGGTTCAGGAATAAGTTCCCCCCCCCCCCGTTTTTTATTCCCTGTGCTTAACGTTCTCTCCACCTTTCAGCAATGCTCATACATGTGTTCGATAGAGCTTTTTCTGCTCTACAAAATGATGCTATTTGTTTTTCGATTTGTTCGATTGCTTAATATTTATGAGGTTTAGAAACGAAGTAATCAGAAGGCAAAAACTCGCACTTTCGACATTTCCTCTTCTTCTTCTGCCATCGAGGTCAAAAATGTGCGCGCTATGTTTTCGATAGAGCTTTTTCAGCTCTACAAAACAGTTTTATTCGTTTTTGATCGTGTTATTGTTTGTTATTTTTAAGGCTCAGAAATGGAGTAATTTGTAGACAAAAATTTTCACTTCTGGCACATCGAGGTTCAAGAAAGCAGACCTTTTCACTCTCAATTGAAATTAAATGAGGGAAAAGACATTCCTGAGCCATTAAGTGGTATAACGAAGAGGCTTCTTGGACGATAAAAACGTTTGGTAAAATCTCGATTATGGGGGGCTTTCACTGTGTATCCCATTTCCAAGCCTTAGGAATGTCAGACTGCGAATAAAGATGAATAGAAATATGAAACTCAAAAGACTAGAGGCATCATCTTGTGAAGCAAAAAAACTCTGTTCAGTCTTGACGGTGGCGACGAAGAGAAGATACCGAAAGCGCACACTTCTGCTGAGTGCTGCGTTTGTGAGTCTCAAGAACAGCAAAAAGTTGAGCCATTTAAGCAAGAGGCAAAACCGTATCATAGAGCAGAAAAAGCTCTATCGAAAACATATATAAGCTTTCTCGAAAGATGAAGGAAACAATTTGAAAAACAGAGAACAAGGAACGGCGGAAACTTATCCCTCAACCTTATATTACCGCGGTATCGCCCGAAAATACGTGGTGCTTGCAGTGTCAATTTTTGTGGTGAAACGTTCACCTGTCAGATACAAAGATTGTAGTGACAGATACAACCGAATTACACCTACCAACGCCCTTGAACGGTGTAACACACTGATACTGTAGCACAAACTTGGGTAATTGCAAGAAAAGTAATGAGATGTGGATGCTATAAAATTCAAGTTCATGATAGTGAAGATATGTTGACATGTCGAACTGATCAACAAGGCTGTGTGGCGCACGAAGACGGTGCTTTCATGAGGGGATGCAACTGACTCCTTGAAAAAGTTTTTTGTTTACGGAAATAATGAACATGTGGTAATTCATGGCCACATTTCTCGAACACAGCAACGATAGTAGGAAAGAAATAACACAATAGAATGTCACGTAACCGCACAGATATGAGGAAGGTCTTAAATCACTTTCGCAGTGCCTTCGCTCAGTCATTTTCTCAAAGGCCACCTGAGAAGCGTAGATGCCAGGTGGAGAGCAAGTCAACCTTTCAGCCGCAGCACCTATGCTTGTTTTTTGAGAAAAAAAGGCATGTGTCGAATGACATATTGATAGTCAGAGCATGACAAGCCACAAGCTAGCTTACTGCAAGTCTTCTTTTTAGTTGGATGGGAACGAATCTTTAAAGGAATTGTCCACGGGAAATTTAAGTTCCTTTTCTATCCTTATATTTATGTTGTATTTGCCTTATAAGGCCGCATGCAAAGTTTCACGCGAAAAAGTGAGAATTCGACCAAGATACAGGTCCCCAAATTCTTGGCCGGGTGGGAGTGACCTCTAAGCAAAAGCCAGTCCCGTCGTGTGCCACGATCGTGAGCGTAGAGTGGGACTGATCACGTAACTTTCTGTTTCTACAATGCGTCTCCGACCACCGCAGACGACGGGAAGGGTACTTGCTCGGAGGCCCCGCCCACCCGACCGAGACTCTGTGGTACTGTATCTCAGGCGGATTCAAATTTTGTGCGTGAAATTTTGCATGCGACCCACATTAGGCAAATGCAACATAAATATATGGTTAACATAAAAGCTATTTTCCCGTGGACGATTCCTTTGAGCTCGCTAATGACGGAATCTGAGCTTACACGAAAAAGCACAAGAAATATCTACGACTTTGTCATAATCAAAATTGACCAGACAGGCCAAAACACAAGCTCCCTTCACGATTGCATTTTATGAGAGTGACGAAGAGGCGCCGATTAGCAGCTCAGATAACAACAAACGGATCAGTCTCTATGAGAAACAACCTGAGGATCTGGTCTGAACTGCAAGCGGGGCACCTGAATTGGTTGACTGTATCTATGCCCAGTATATCAGGTCAGTTTACAATTTTTTTAAGGAAAATTGCCTTCCAAAGATACCACCCGCCTTGATGACTGCGTATAAATGACACCAATGCTTATTATATGGTTTATTAATTGGTTTTCATTAAGATCAATCGAAAATGAAGCGTCAATATTATTGAGATGATGTTAAAAAAGGTGGTACAGGCCAATAAATGTTATGAAAAAATAGTTATCTACCTATGCAGCTATATGTGAAAATTTGTAAAAAATCTATGATTACCACACAAGACAACTGAAAGGTTTCGAAATGAGATTTGAAAGTTCAAACAAAAGAAACGGAGTCTCCATGTGTAAGAGTTATAGCAACTCAGGGCAGGTTTGACGAATATGTACCATAACCGCTTCTACGAAAGTGCGCAGATAAAATTCAGGGAATCCTTGACGTGCGGCCGACTGAAAAATGTTTTGGGATTACTAGGTATTCGAGAAAAACTCTGCACTCATCCCTCCTTATGAATGTTACCAGAACATGAAAACATGGGAAGCAAAACATGATCGATGACAACTGACTCACCACCGCCAGGGGAATACCTTCAACTAGAACATCATCAAGCGCTTGGCAAAGTTTGTCAGTCTTTGGGTACTCTACAATATTCAACACCTAAAGCAGAAGACTTGAAAAATCAAATTTTTAGACCTCCCCAATAACCAGTTTACGCCAAGCGAGTATATGTCATTTGAATTTCTGTTTCCATTACCTGAATGCCGTTGAAACTCTGAAAATTAGTTTAATCTTCATCTTACTTTTTCACTTGTACCAGTATCACGGCGTGGAAAAGAAATAGCCGATGCTGTACCACTTTGTGCATCCTTCACATCGCCGCTGAAAAGGACGGCGCCGTGCGATGCCGCATGGGTTCCTTTCGCACCACCTCTCTGAGCCTTTATAGTAGTGACCTCTCTTTCATTCCCTCATGTACTGTTGTATCTTATTCAGTGTCCCGACTTTACATTTACTGAAATTATGAATTCGATCTGACATCCTGCCCCGACACTAGATTTTCTCAAGCATGTCATGAGAACAGAAAACTCGTTCATGCGCACGTCGCACGCGACGACATGTGTGTGAGCTGGGGCTCTATAACACATGCGCCTGAAACGAATATGAAATAATTGATGCGGAACTACCATCCATCTTATCAGGCTCCAACCACCCTTATGTTAAGATTTCGCACTGCGGCATGTCGCAAGCGAAGCAACGCGGACGAGCTGAAGGCGCCATGTTGTTAGGCCGCTTTCATAATTTGCGCACCGACGCCGTCACCGGCGGCGACGGCGTCAAACTCACGCAACCATTTGCCCGCCGCCGACGACGGCGTCAATAGATAATGCGCAGCGTTTGCAAAATTCTTGACCCAGTCACACTACAGTATGGTGATTGTGGCCGCTTCGAATCTTGGCGCTGTGCCCATACACGAAGCGGCCACGATCACCATATTGGCACAGCGCCAAGATTCCAAGCGGCCACAATCGCCATACTGTAGTGTGATAGGGTAGAATTTTGCAAACGCTGCGCATTTTCTATGGATGCCGTCGTCGGCGGCGGGCAAATGGTTACGTGAGTTTAACGCCATCACCGGCGGCAACGGCGTCGGCGCGCAAAGTATGAAAGCGGCCTTAGGTCTCGAAGCGATTACACAACAACTGCATATCGCCCCCTACCATTAGCGTGCAATCGTTCTAAGACCCAACTACTGCGACGCGCATAGCTCGCCCACACTACGTCGCACGCCGCTCGCCGTGTGCGAAATCTTGACATAAGGGTACACACCCCTATTATCGGGTCGCTCGCCGGACTCCACAACGCGAATTTTATGTTCCAGTGGCGCATGCCCGATTTTCTTGAGTTACGTTGCTCGCGCAGAACGCTAGCCACCGTCTCCTCCGTAGCTTTACAAAAGAATAGCGAGTTTTTGGTATATTGTCGCCAGAAAGTAAAAACAAATGAGGCACAAAGGTTAACGCAAAGAAGTGGCTAACTGCTCCCCGGTTTTCGTGTTTTCGGCGTCTATTATCCCTGCGCGGAACGAGTCAGCCCCAGCAATTATTCATCCCTGCCCTCACCTGCTCACTTTAAGAGAAAAGTTCTTTGGAAGGCGAGATCAGAATCGAATTTGACGAGTTCTACATGGACTTATTGACCACAGGTTCGATGGTTTTGGATATATTTACACAAGGAATAATTTGAAAAGATGAAAAAACTACCGTGCAGTAGTCTAAGTTGGATCAACAACAGTAGTTCTCGCGTTCAAATTCAAAAATTTTCGAGGAAAATGGAGGCGGATTTGCGTGGGTACGCCCGCAGAACAGAAAATTTGAGTGAAGGCACTTTTTTCTTGATGGGGGAAATTCAATTTTAAAATCGTTGTACTTCAGTAGGCCTCACTTTGCGTGACTGATTACCTTTGAGCAGTTCGGCATATCAGACCAAAATAAAAGGCAATCTATGTGAATAGTTTTTGTGATGAATAGATATTTTCCGGACTGCTGCTACCAGATCCCAAGAATCGCCTTACAAATATGCAGTTGCTCTAGGCAGGTTTTTTTACTTGTTCAAAATAGAATTGTTCAGGGTTGGTTGGAGGTTGGGACACACGAATCTAGGCCTCGGTCCGTGACAGCCTGTGGCACTTGCCCTGTGACATGAATTACTCAGACAATTTGTTCATGTAAATCCTATACTCTTTGCACGTCTGTTCCGTTGTATTAATGAATGATGATGATATAAAAGATGTGGGATTCCAGGGATTTTAGGGATTTAAGGGATGTCCATGGTCACGTGACCTAGTGGCCCTACTGACCGCGTGTCCCAACCCTCAACTAGAATTCCTGTTAGTTTCCCTGTTAGCACAACACTTTTTCCCATCTTTTCCAACTCCCTTGTGTTCTGCTCATTTCTGTGGGTCTCTCGTCAAACGCTTCTCCCCGCTCCATCCTTGAGGCTAACAAGAATTGAAAAGGATGGAAATAGAGTGAACCATGTCTCAGACATCTTTTCTAACCCATTTCTTTTCAGAATGACCACTTGGCACTTGTAGTTCCATTTTTTCTGAAGGCGATCACACATTCAAGACTACAGGGGGTGCCAAAAAAAAAGTAATTTTGCCCACGGCTCACATCTGCCAATTTTACAAAACGTAGGGAAACGAAAGAGATAAAGGTATTGGGGCAAAACGTTCCCGAAATGTTCCTCTAAGAGCAGGAACAAGCTGTGGCTCCTCACGTTCATGTTCATAAAAATATGGAGGTTTCATTCGGTGCAGTCGAGCTTCGGAGTACCTACATTTAAAAATTCGCTAAAAACAGTGGAGTCAAGCTCCGTGGCAGGTCTTTTGTGGGAAGCTTCCTGAGGGTTGGCCCTTCGGTTCTTGGAAGACACAGAGCCCCTGCTGCTTGGACAAGGCTGCTATGATCCAAAGTATCATTTTCATGCATCAAATCCGCCTCCGGAGGGGTTTCAGTGGTAGGGGAACGTTTTGGCTCTTGGAAACGAAGGGCGCTGGGAACCCGGGAAAAACGCAATGTTAAAGAACACCATCCGGTATGAATCCCCTTAGGTACCCAGATTGAACGGACGTCAGCAAGGTTGTGAAAGAGGGCGAAGAAATTTCGGATTTTGCCCAGTTGAGGTGATACATCTTGTTCAGTCTTTCCTTGCTCCCGTTCCTGCTCGTGCAGGAGGCTGCCACGGAGTATAGTGATAGAGTTAGGTCTGCTCTTGATTCTGAGGATGAGAATACCTCAATAGAATTTACTGTAGTTCGGCTAAATGGGGTCGAAAGTGGAGGAGACAAAATTACTTTTTTTTTTGGCACCCCCTGTATAATGCTCTCAAAGTCACCAATGAAATTTCTTCGTCATCAGCCGCTTCACTACTTCTGCAAGACTTCTAGTTGGGATTGGCCTTTTTGAAAAAAAAACTGTCCCCTCGCCAGTTAACTAATTCCCTACTACAACGTGAAGTTGGTGTAGATCAACGCATTCGAATTCGGTCACTGCAGGCGATAATTGCTCTCGTTGTGAAATGGGCACAACCAGCGGCGACTATGATCCAATTCTTCTACTCAAGTGTACTGGCCTACACCCGTGTAGCAGCTAGGAAACTCAGGATACAACAAAAGTGTTAGTGCAGGTGCTGTGCGCGTGTTGGCTTTTGTGTTTCGCAGACTACATTAGCTGCTGTAGTCCACAGGGTCACGAAAGAATCGAATAGTATAACCTGGACAGCAGGCGATTCTCACCTCATTGATTACTTCATGCATTTTTGTTCTCCTTACATCCGCTCTTTCATCTGCCACTGTTTTGCACTCTTCAGACGCTTGAGTCTTCTTTGTTTCTAACTCGCTTCCATCCACTTTCATAGACCGTCTTTTTCTGCGTGACGTTTTCTTTTGGGGCTGTTCAGAGGAATCGACATTTGGCTCGGATTTCTTCAATTCATTCTTGGAAGCTGACTTCTTTCTCGAATCAGAAGCGATTTCAGGAGTGGATTTAGACGGGCAATTTCGCTTGGCTGCTGAAAAACCGATCAAATCTTCGTGTGCAGCATGTCATTGAAAATGTTATAATGACAATTTGTGCACTACGCACTCTCTATAGTTTCTACAGAAGAGAAAAAGCTCTGCTGACTATAGAGCAGAAGTAGCTTTGTCGATTACATATACGCGATCTCCGAAGGACGATGAGAGCGTTGTAAAACACACAGTATAAAAGCGGAACAGACAAATGCACAAACTAATACCACCTAAAAACAAAATCAAAAAGCAAAAATTAAACATCACCTTGAGTTTTGGTGTTGTCGGATAACGGAAGGCGTTTTTTGGACTTGTTACGAGAGCTCGTTTTCCCAGATGTGGATTCGGAAACACAGGTATTTTCTGGAAACGTTTTTTTTATACACTATCAGATACGATACCTGAGCTAGAAGTAAGCACCCTATGAACCAAGATATACTTCATACCGATGTTAGCTCTTGGTTGCTTGGAATTGAGCGGAGAAAGTCAATGTGGGACTGATGGAATCCTGATCCTTGATCGAGTGGGGAGTTCATCATGAGGACAGGACTTCAAAGGCGGCCTGCAGGCGCTGGGGCGTCATCTGTGTGGTTCTATGGCAAATACCCCTTACATACTTGAAGCGTTCGACACATAATTCGCCTTAGGACCAGCTGAATACGGCATCATCAGCTCGCAGGCATCGCATCGCACGGCGCACTTCGTGAGCAAAGTGGGTTCAAGCTTCGCGTCCGCAGGCTTTCCCAGAAGTACAAACCTCCAAACCGACCCAGACCAACGACGACCCTAGTCCCACCATTACTAGTATTTCTGGTATGCTGAAATGCTCCACCTAACAAAAAGGTCATCCATCGAAGGTGATCGTCGAGGATTCCTCGCGGAAATTCCCAAAAAAAAGCCCAACACCTTCATTCTAGCGTTTTTTCTAAATCTTATCCTTACGTCGTTTCTACTGTCCTAACAATACATACTGGATGCAATGATTTAGTCATGAAATGAAGTTAAGTTGTTGGTTTCATGATGCTCACTGATTACGGAGTACTTCTATTAGCCATCAAGAACAATGCGCTCCGTCCAGTGTTCGTTGTTATAACTAGTATCTCGTTCAAAGAATATATAAGAGGAAGTTTGCTCGCAATCACTTCGGGGTAGGGAAGAACGGACCCACGAAACCAAGATTGAAGAGTTGCAGAATGTACAATCATAGAATTAATATGATGATTACGCAGTATTAGGCGTTGTCCGACTGCGCGAGGGTGGGTCATGCACCCATTTCCATTCTATATGCATAGATTGCTGGATAAAGGTTGAATATGATTTGCCGCGCGAATCAATGTCCACCTCAAAGACGGCATTAGGGGTAATGCAGTAATGGAGAAATCCCTACAAGAATTCTTTCACATGGTAGTCCTGGGTCTAAGAAGGCTATCTGTGGCAAAATCCCGGTGAAAAATCTCCCCTAAGAGCTGTAGAAATGCCGAAAAACGCCGCGTCCGCCCATCTGTTCCGCCTCTTGATAAGTCGATCCCACCTCCGGATGACGTAACTCTCGTTGGCAAGGGTGGAAGCTATCGATGAGATGCGACAGGGTTGGGGTCTCTGCGGCGCCAATAGACGTGTTTTCAAAACAGCTAATCATCGTTTTCGTATTTTTTCGTTTGTTTTTATTGTTGCTGTCGTTTCTTGTTTTGTTGTATCAAGAGTTTTGGCTTTGAGTTTTGACTACACTATACTTCGGAGCGCC
The DNA here is from genome assembly GCA_963978905.1 of Trichostrongylus colubriformis. Classification (NCBI taxonomy): domain Eukaryota; kingdom Metazoa; phylum Nematoda; class Chromadorea; order Rhabditida; family Trichostrongylidae; genus Trichostrongylus; species Trichostrongylus colubriformis. The sequence goes on from OZ022257.1 coordinate 16,680,065, forward strand.
GGTTTAGTGAACAACGATTACGATTCCTTGATATTGTCACTATTTCGAATTCTCACCATTTATCGTTTCGAGGTTGTATTTCCATAGAGGAATGTACCATATGAACTAGAGAGAGTGATACAATAGGGATGCTATAAAGGTAAACGATGATTACTTTTCCGGTGAAAAAGGGGTCTTATTTCTCGGGTTTTTGACCATTTCCATCCGTTTTTTCTCCACTGTCCTGCCAGTAGGCATCTCGACCTTCATATGTACTACTTCTTTTACTTTTCGTGAGATCGCTGCGGTCGTGGGTGCTGAATGTCGCCGAAGTAGAGGATCAACTACAAGGACGCTAGCCTGGACGTGCTACCTCCCATATCCCTGTCTAAGGATTCCTTTGTCACTTCCACACAGATCAGTCCCCACGTGAATTCGTTATGTACCGATGATAGTTAAATTGTAGTACTTGCTCTTATCTTGGTTTCTTCCTATCCTGTTGTATATTGTTTCACCCTTGTATGTATTTGCTAGTATCTCTATATTCTGTAGACCGGTATAATACTCTTACAAGGGAAGGTATTTTACTTCCCATGGAACTTCGAAATGAGACCCGGTGGGATCGATAGAGCTTCGAACGCTGATCATAACTGTAAAAACCAAAATTGCCAAATGGCATACTGAAGCGAGTTACGAGAGGTCAAAGTTTGCCTGTGACACCTCATTGGCGAGGCACTTTGCCATCAGACGGTTTGTCGAAATGGCCATTCGCAATTAGACACATACCATAGTACGCGCGTTTGAATGTTGATCCAAACCTGTATTCAGAATCTGTCAAACAATTACCTTAATGAAGTTATGTAGATTTTACTGAAAAAAAAAGAGTAACACTATTTCATGGTATGTTTGCGAGCCCACAGCGCGCGAGCCACACGTTTTCACGCAAAACCAGTGCGATTTTCGTGTTCAGGGGATCAAATTACCCTATGGGACAAGTTTTCAGCCGATTCGAGACTTCGATCAAATCTCGGAAAAATTGATGGGTTATTGGTTGGCAACCCATTTAACAAAGGAGTAGTCGTTGACCCTTGCCCAGCAAATGCTCCTATTTGGCGCTTGTTACGTGCGTTTAGTGTGATGGGCAAGTGTGATAGGTGTGTTTAGGTTATCTTGTTCAGCTTGCAGGATTTTTTGTGGAAGGAAACTCAAAAACTCCTACTTAACCCCTGGCCACTCCAAATTTTCCGAAGTTGGGCCAAAAATTGGATCAGGCTGGAAATTTGCAGAAAGGGGCAATTCGACCCCTCCGCGCGAACATCATACAAGGAAACGTTTAGAAGTGAAAGAAAAGCACTTACTGACAACACAAAATGCAAAAAAAGCAGCATCGGCGGGAAGCAAACCACACGACCTCACGCCTGCAGAACCGGTGCACTACCACTGAGTCACGGAGGCCATTACTGGCTCTGCGCTTCATGCTGATGACGAAGCGCCTCGCCATTGAGATGTCACAGGCAAGTCACAGGCAAACTTTGACCCCTCGTGACTCGCTTCAGGATGCCATTTGACAATTTTGGTTTTCACAGTTATCATCAACGTTCGAAGCTCTATCGATCCCACCGGGTCTCATTTCGAAGTTCTATGGGAAGTAAAATACCTTCTCTTGTTAGTGTTCCGTCATGTAGTAGCAATCATAAAGATACTCCCATCTCGATTGACAGTAGTCTCTCTAGAAGCAATAAGGTTAGAGGCCACAGGAGTCCATGCAGGTGATAGGTGCATTCTCATAGGTGCGACAAGCATTCTCACAGGGTGTGGGCCCTAATAATACACGTTTTGCCATGGTCCGATGGCAGTTGAACCCCTGATGCAGTGAGACATACTGCTTGCGGCACGAATAACGACACATATTCCGGATTTCTTTCGTCCGTGGCCGGGAATGAGTCTTCTGAGAAAAAACTGTACATTTCATTCAGCAATTTTGTTTCACCTTAAGTGTACATCGTATTACTTTTTGCTTCCTTTGAACGTACTCCAAGGAAGTTCTTGTTGGCTCTTTTATGCGAGCGGATTGATTTCCTGTCCACATAAACCAGTGTCACCAATTGCGCGTAGTCGCCCGAACCAAAAGCCTCTATACTGTTTGGTAGCTTGTTACAGGACGCATATCGCTTTCGTATCTCTACAACTAGTATATTATGTCACAAGGATTTGAAAACAGATGTTTCGCATAGAGAATGTAAATGCAGTCTGTAAAAAACTATAACACATTACAGGCGTGATAGGCAAAAAGTTATATATGTACTGTTCAACCTAATTAGGGTGAAGAAGAACACGAACAAGATTGCGTTACACTAATTGAACATTATAAACCACATCACTTCACACTAACATCCACTACAAGTTTTCCACATTACGCTTTCCAAATGGAGGGTTACGCTACTTATGTTGCATTGGCGTTAAAGCAAAATTATTGGACGAAATGTTATAAAAGTTTAAGTTATGATGAAAAGCTTATCCCTCAACCGCGAGCAAGTAAAGTTCGAATCAAATTTGTTGAATTTCCCTGTCCTATAACTAAGCGAACCTCATTGCAAGCCAGTTCCTTCGTTAAGAACCTTCATATGGACTGCGTCGCCGCACAGTTTGTCACGTACTGTGGCGTGCATTCGACCCAAAACCAAAGAAACGTCTCCCATTATAAGAGTGTCTGTTGTCGTCGTGTCGGCGTTGCTGCCGCCATGTATGTAAGCGACTTCAAGATATGGAGCTATAGACACTAACCGTACCTTCGTTTCCGACGAGAACTTCCGTCTTGACAACACATCGAGGAACTTCTACCACTGCAGCCGGTGGAGTCAGTGCTGCCGTAAAAGAGCTCACGTCGGAGATGCTGAGAGTTTCTAAAATAGTTTTTCGGTGCATCAGAGACAGCACTGAAGTATGAATTAAAGTTCTAAACTGCAATGCTATGTCAGCGTGCTGTTGATCTGAGTGCGCGCTTCTTCAGATATCTTCTTCAGCCCCTTCTCTAGTATTTTCTAAATTCTATGCTACAACACAGTGTTACGGATTTATTGTACACAATGCAAAAGAAACGTTTTCTGCCGGCACAATTCGACGGCAGAAATTCACTCCGGCCATACTACATTTTTTTTTCGGATCCTTTATTTCGAGCAACTTAAATGCTTCTTTCTCTCAGTGCTACTGTATGGTACTGGCTCTGATATAATGCTTATTGAAGACGCTATATATAAACATGAATTCTCGTACGAAAATCATCCAGGAAAATGCTTAAAGACATCTTGGGGGGATTCCGGTGATTTGTGGAAAAAGCTGAGGAATATGAAATTTGAGGTGCTCAGCTGAGCGTTGCTGTCACTTATGCATGGTCGCCTATAGAATCGCCTTCGAACTACCAAAGATATCACCCCATTCAGTGGGAGCAGCATAATTATTAGGTTGTCCGAAAAGTAATGAGGCAAATGCAGTGGTGAGATTCAACATTAAGTATTTTTGGACGTCGAAGTCGTGAGAGGACAAAATTCTGGAATTTAGTGTTTCAAGTCCAGTACATACATGCCACCAAGGGCATATGGTCCATACTGTTTTCATATTTCACAAACGTGCTAAAGATGGATGAGAAAAAAAAGCTGTATCGGGCAGCTCTCCTTCTACACTATCGTTCAGGTAAATCCGCGGATGAGGCCCATCGGCTTTTGCTGGAAGAAATGAAGGATCAAGCACCTTCTCGAGCGACGTGCTTCAGATGGTACGGCAAGTTCGACAAAGGAGGGAAATGTCTCGAAGACTGTAGTCGTTCAGGACGTCCACTGACGCGAAAGAAGCAGCTCATACTTGCCATCTGTGAGGAACGACGTAACGTTACAGTGCGCGAGCTTGCCACCTCCTCGGGTGCTCCTAAATCCACGGTACACGATGTTCTTCGTGCGTCAGGTAAAGTGGCAAAGTTGCCTCGGGTTCTTTCGCACGCTCTCAGCCCTCACGACAAGAAGAAGCGTTTTGAAGTGTGCACTTCTCTGCTCAGCCGTCATCGCACGCTTTCCTGGATCGACTCCATCGTTACCATGGATGAGAAGTATTGTGTCTACGATAACACGGTGCGCCGAAAACATTGGGTCGACTTCGATGAATTGCCGAAACCACAGCCTAAACATCCCGATCATGACAAGAAGGAGTTGCTCTCATTCTGGTGGGATATTAAAGGCCCGGTGTTTTGGGAACTGGTTCCAACTGGTTCTATGGTCGACTCTGAAAGATTCTGTACTCAGCTGGAAAGAGTAGCTGAAATTCTGCGTAGTCACCGTCGTGGGAGAGGCAAAATCCTACTCCTCTGGATAACGCCAGGCCACACACGTCGAAAAGGACTCAGAGTAAGCTGAGAGAGCTGGAGATCGAACTTGTACCCCATCCACCGTACTCACCAGATCTCGCTCCATCAGACTTGCACATATTTCGTTCTCTTCAATGCTCTTTTGCTGGAAAAAAATTCACCAATCGGGAGGACGTCGAATTAGCTGTCAACAACTTCTTGAAGTCGAAGCCTCCGGAGTTCTTTGCTAATGGAATCAGATCTCTGCCGCAAAGATGGCAGTATGTGAAGGAACACAATGGCGAATATTATATTAAATGATATTGATTTGTAATAAAGTTACCGACGAATCACTGCACTACGACATTTGTCTCATTACTTTTCGGACAACCTAATATTAGTGGTAGGCTCCTCAACTATGAGTTCTGAAGACACTTTTAGTAAATTATGGGTCCGAAGATGGAGCCGATTCAGGCTGCATCGCCGCGTGACCACCTCATATGTTAGGTTGAGGCATAGTAAGTCTCCGCTGTTTTTCGGTCTCTGCTTTTCACATTGTTTCCTTCATCTTTCGACGAAGATTATATATGTTCTCGATAGAGCTTTTTCTGCTCTACACAGAGCTGTTTTTGTCTATGGATTCTGTGATTGCCTAATATTTATGAGATTTGGAAATGAAGTAAGCAGAAGGCAAGAATTCGCACTCTCGAAACTTTATCCTCCACGTGTCATCGAGATCAAAAAAATTTTGCGCATAATTTATCGATAGAGCTTCTTCAGCGATACAAAGGGTACTGCCCTTTTATTCAATTCGCTCAACTCCTTGCTGTTTTAAGACCCACAAGCAGCACTCAGCAAAATTGTGCACTTTCGGTATCTTCTCTTCCTCGCACACCATCGAAATTGACAAGAATAATCAGATATGCATTCGGTAGAACATTTTTTGCTCTACAAGATCAAGCTACTACTCCTTTGAATATGTACATTCACAGTTTCATATTCCTGGAGCTTAGAATAATTCTTTTTCCAAACAATTACATAAAGCTGTCCAATTAAAATATTTGAAGATTTGCTACACATATACATGAAAATAAACATAGCTTAGAACTTAATTCCTTTTTATTAATGACTTATACTGTGATCAACTTATATATAGTAAACACATTAAATATTGCATAAAACACGCCTGCCTCCCTTCCCTTACTGATGAGCACAAGGGATGTTATCTCTGAGTTTAGCCTCCGTGTAAGGGCCCGTACAAAACGGAGGTTAAACTACTTCTTTGCTTCTTCCTCCCTGAAATCTTTTTAAACATAGTTTCTTTGTTAACAGTTGTTTATTTCTTAGAAATGGGGTACACACTAGGAGCATACTCGCACTTTTTTCGCAAAAAATCGAGATCCCTCAAATATACCAGCAGATGGCTCGGAAATGCCTTTGTCCCTCATTTGTTTCACCTGACATGGAAAAGGTCAGCTTTTTTGGACCTAGATGCACCAAAAAGGCAAATTTTTCCCTACAAATTGCTCTATTTCTAGACCTCAAAAGTAACAAGTAATCGAACGGTCATAAACAACCAAAACTGCTCCCTAGAGCTGAAAGAGCTCGATCGAAAACATGCGCATACATTTTTTTGACCTGGTTGGCAGACAAAAAGGAAGAAGGAATGTCGAGAGTCAATTCTTGCCTTGAGATTACTTTATTTCTGAACCTCATAGATATTAAGTAATCAAAGATATCGAAGAACAAGTAGCATCGTTTCGTAGAGTTGAAATTATTCTATGGAGACATATGTAATCCGTCGAAGGTGAGAAAAACGTTGAGACACACAGAGAATATAAGAACGGCGGGAACTTATTCCTCAATCTAATAGATTCGGAGAGGATCACAGAATTTTGCTCTACTTGCATTGATAATTAATACTTAATAAAGTACAAATGTAACCAAACCACAAGAAATTCTGAAAGTTTGGCAAGACTCATGTACCAACCTATGTAATATTGCATGTTATGTATGTTTAGTATGGGTCACATGAAATTTTTGTGCGAAAACGAAATCCGATAAAGGTTTCCTCGAGCAAATACTGTGGACGAGGTACGAAGCAAAGCAAGGTGACGGCGGTCACGTACTCGCGGGGCAGTGTTCGGAGAAACCAAGATCAATCATTAAACTTGGGGCTATGGAGATGATATTACCTATTGGAAAATCCTAACAAGTCCTCAGACTGTCAACAGACGCTTAGCTCAATAGCCCCATAGCCCGTCTTTGAGGAGACGTATCATCCGCTTCCATTTTTCCACGTGGAATTTTGCATGTGGTCTACAGTGAATACAGTGCAGTAGTACGGAAATATTAAAAAAATTCAGGTTTTTATGGGCGATTTATTCAATCAAAGATTTTTAAATCACTGCAACCGCTCTCTCCATAAAAGATCAAGTATGTGAAACAATGATTGACCATCTGAACATAACAACTTACCTTTTTCATCGGGTTGCACAATTTTTTGGTGCTCAACCATGGATATTGGCGTTCTTGGTGCTAAGCCGCCGTCGCTTCCATCATACTGTAGATCTCAAAACGTAATTTGATATAGCAGACCACAAGTACGAAAAATGCTACTTCACTTCGTTGTTAATTAAACAATGAAAAGTTAAAGGAAATATTAACAAATCATGTGATTCTAAAGGTTAGTCGGGTTGGGCAGATACTACTGCGAGTCCATCAATAAGTAAATAGATTTCGATACTAGGGGCGTTCGTTTTGGCTTGCCCCTCCCTAAACGGATTTGTCATAGCGCGTCATTGTACCTGTACTAAGGCCATTCTTGAAAAACTCTGGGTCATCCCCATAGAGGGCCCATCAAAACATATGTGAATTTCCAAAAAAAAACAAAGAAGGAGAGTGTCTATCACCAGAAATGAAATGCCGATGATGATGAGAAAGGCCTAACTATATGTGTCAAAGAAGGGCAAGATATCCCCTGCTCGAAATTTCAAGGTTGAAAATTGTTTAGAACCCAAGGATTTTTCCTCCAAACTCGTGATCTCACCTCGGAATGGGACCGGTTTTGAGCATTTTCGGCGACGCTGTTTTTCGTTGGTAGTCATAGTTATTGAAGGTAATGATAAGAACAATAAAAAGTATCTGAAATAACTAGTTCTAATAGATACAAGCGTTGAATATTGAACGAAACATCAGGATACAAAAATATGAGAAATTAGTAGATGCGAATGTGCTGGTTGTGCCTGGAAACCCAGTGATATAGTGGTTTCCCGCAAAAAAGTGTTGATCTACAAACAGCCATTTCTGGCAATAGCCACAGAATCGAATTGAAACGTGATACCATGAAATACTGCACTGGGTGCAGACCAAGTTCCGGCCATTTTCACATCATTGAAGAAATTTAATTTCTGCAACGACTGTAATTAGGAAGTTGCAATTCTGCATCCTCGGGAACAGCCCCCAGTTCCTCCCAATCAAGTTCTGATTCATCTACCAAAAACATCTTCCAGACTATGGCCAACCATTGCTAGTAAAGAGCGTCGAATTTTTTTGAAAATTTCGAGTAAGTGCCATCCATCATCCATTTTCTGGGGAGTTTTGGGCCAATGAGGTGGGCAGTAGGAAAAGATTGTCAATCAATAATCACGATTTGAATTGGGCAGCTAGCAATACTACGATTATTCATCTCCGGGTAAGCCATTTTCTGATGCTAACAACGCCAATCGTAGAGCGACTTCTTGCGTAGTGAGGGTTTGGAAAGGCCAGTTTGAGGAGAAGGTCGTACTCTTCAGAAATTTTGAGCAACGCAACGCTTAACCCTTCGAGCCCACTGTGCCCTGTACTTTCACTGAGCATTGCTCGACATTCGAATACGATTTGCCCTATGCAGTGGGATCCAACCAACATACAACTAATGTTTTTATTTCCCAGACTAGTAAGGCATCAATTCTCGACACCGGACTAGGGGCGCTCCCAGGTGCCGAGGAAATCAGCCGCCTCAGTGTGACCCCCCCCCCTCCGCCAGTACAAGAACCGAATACGACCCTCCTTTTTTGAGCTCTACTATCTTAGAAGCCGTTGCCAGAATGCGTAGTTGCAATGCGTTTTTTTTTTTGTTATGTATTCGTATTTCACCTGGAGCAAAAGGACATTTATCTCACATTTCCTCACACAAATTTGCAGTAAAATACACCTCGCTCCTCAACTGCGTATTGAAAGTTTAGGGGTGTGTGCAGATATGACAGCGAATCTCTTCGCGGCGTGTCACTCGCGGCGCCACCAATACGTCGATTGCCCTTGGAAGTCGGCCGAGCGCGACTGCGTCACGTCTGCGCTTCCACTCATGCCACACTGCCTCGCTCGAAGGCTACCATGCCTAGCCACTGGCACGCGCACTCGCCGCGGGCAGCCACGCGATTCGCTGTCATATCTGCACAGATCCAAAGTTTAGAGTTCAGTGCTCACCGCTGAACCTGCAGGTACGACACCCTCCCCCCTATATCCGATCGAATACGACCGCACCCCCCCCCCCTTCCCTCCCGTCCAGGAATCCACCACACCAGGTGTACCCTACACTGAAGATATGGAAACCTTAGTTAGCCTAGGTAGGCACCCAACTAGAAATGCTCAAACCAAATGTGGCTGTGAAGGTGAAGCGTTGCTAGAATGATTCCGCCTCAAAATAAACAATATCGATAAATGAATGACCGACCGATTTAATAGAAACGGTATCGGGTGCAGTAGGACATTACAAGAGTAGCAGTCATTCTTCTACCACTCACTGCATCCATTCATCATCATACAGTCGCCCCATTAGTTTCCCGTAACTCTCTCGCTCTCTTTCGTTTCCAGGAACGTTTGACATTCCATTAAATATTGGTCTAGCGGATCGAATTAATCCTCAAATGCGATCAGTTAGCAAATACTCTCATAGACATGATTAACAAATCCGATGGGTCAATATCCACAAGTCTTAAGTGTTTGTGTAGCAGAACCTTTGAATCAGCTTAGCAGTCTCCAGTTTTTCACAACAGTCCGAATAGTGACCCCGTGCTGATTAATCAACAAAAGCGGCTATTCAGTGAGGATTTCCTTTTCTACGTTTGCCTGAAATAATCCAAAGAACACGCTGGGACGTTTTCAGCTATGAGTTCATCAGATTATTTTGGGATTTGCGAGGATACTTTAGCGGGCACTAACTACTTGATAGCCACTCAAGTGCTGTACTTATTTCGATAAAAACGGAAACTTTAATTGCCTCGTTGATCGCCGTCCGGTGAAGCATATACATTACATATTTCACGAGGAGGACTGAAGTCTGTGAAAGGAAACCCTCAGTATTACTGAAACGTGGAATTGCTTAATCAGGATTCCTTGTTCGTTTTGCTGATGTTATCAAATGTATGAATATATTTCTCCTAATTGAAAACTCTAAAATCGCTGAAGGAACAACGGAAAGGAAGCGATTTCGATGCCTTTAAGTGCCTCATTGGCTGCAGATATCGAGCTACACATTTAATTACTTCCCACAAACTTGCACAACCGCAGTTTTCGAGCAGTTTTAATTTCTCCCCACAGTTTTGCAGCGAATCTTTGAATATTCCCGAGTTCTAAAGCAATTCACGCATTTGTAAAAATTAAAGTGAAATGCTGGTTGATGCAAGTGACTGTGGAAAAAGCGCCGCTCCACCTTGCACGGTGCCAGTTCAGACCAACCAGATTTTTATGACCCCAGATTTAACTACTTGGTACTTGTCTGGAATATTTAACATATCAATTCCCGATCGTCTGTTTAGTGATGATTGCAGCACAACAGAAAGAAAGAAAGAGTAACATAAAGAGAGTCACAGAGTCAAGAACTGTCAGATGTCGCTATGATTCTCAACGGAATTAGAATGTACGGCGTAATCCAGAAGCGGTAGCCCGCCAACAAACCCTTATAGATTACTAAGGATAATGACATAGCAAAATTCGCTAATTAATGATGTTCATAGGGCTTCTGGGATTGCGCCACACACTGGAGGTTGTTTATATTTGATCATGTCTGGAATTAGTAGAGGTGCTGAACGTGACGTGTTTTTTGAAGTTACCACAACAGCCGTGTATTCCTTGGTATTATGTGAAGTTGCAAATAAATCTGGTAAAAGCATTCGTTATTACTGCAGGTATTTAGAGCAAATTTTATGGTGTTCTGGTGATACTGCAGTTTACCAATCGTATGGTAGTTCGGATACATTGCGTGGTTTCTCATGAAAGCACCTTACTTCCCAGTTGCAATCAGTTAGGAGGTAATCTGTCCGTTTCTGGCAGAAAAGAAAGTTTTCGTTTTTATTCTCATTTTTCAACGAGGAAATTTTTGGAAAATCAATTCTTTCATTTTCCATTTCTGGTATTGCTGATTTTCGCCTCAGCCGGAGTTACGAAAGTTGCTACAAGGATGCTAAGTTACTGGCAAATATATCCTAGGAAAGCATTGAGTGCGGAATCGAGTCTCATGCGAGACCAAAGCTTTTGCCATGTCTGAGCATCCTTGTGACTCAATTCCCTCCTTTCCCATCCCTGTGGCTTGATCAATTCGTTGTATTTTCCTTTATGCAATGATATTTTTCTGACTTTGTTTTTACCAAACTTGTTTTGTATACATACGACAGTGAAGAGAGTTGAGGATTTACGGTTTTTCAAGCCATTTTTTTCCCGGACACATGGATTGGAAAGGCTTCACTTTCCTAAAACTGACTGGAATATAGGAACCTATGTATCAAAGCTTGCAGATGGGACGGGCTTGCCGGATATTTAATATTTACTTATAAGAAGCTTTCTAATCTGATAAAAAGAGATAATGAAGCCCAATGCAACAATAACATACGTGGAAACTACGAAATGATGAAATTTGAAAAAGGAGAGCTTACGCAACAGAAGTACTAGGTATTCACCGATTGCATATGTGTAGCTGTAGCCGAGAGAGGATGATTTTGCTATCATTGCTTTTCTCTCATCTTGAATCAAGCTGTAACATGAGTTCGTAGTGTTTTGTTCTCACGAAGATTATTTGGACAAAAAACAATAATTATAACAATAAAATAATCAATGATGCACTCCGTTACTGTTTACGACCTCCTCCCACCTCTTGACCACTTTGTTGATGCCGTTTCGTCAAAAATCGGCCGGTTTGGTGACAAAGAAGTTGTTGAGCCACATTTTGAGGTCCTCTTCGCCATCGAAGGTGACAACCCTCACTTGGTTTTACAGAGAGCGGAAAGGGTGATTGTCGATAGGTGACCTGCTTCGGTTGCTTTGACCGCGATGAAAAGCAAGGAAAAGCAGAGTCAAAAATGCTGATTGTTTTCTCCTGGATATTCCATTCCTGAGCCTGAAAAACGACAGACAATTAAATTATTAAAATAACACTCTTGTAGACGAGGAAGAGCTCTTTCGAATGATTATATACACAATATATGTTAAACAGTAAAAATCGTTGTATAATAGCACAACGCAAAACTCTACGAACTTATGTCATAACTTAATAGATAAGAGAAAAGGGGGTTTGAAAGATTGTAGAAATTTACCGCACGTTACTCAAACCCTTTGACTTTTTTTGGGAATGCCTAGCTATGCCTCTTTGCATTTATTATCATCGCCTCGTCAAAAGAAAGCTACCCTCTCAAGTCTCAGACTCATGAAGCCGATAAATAATTAATTCGTCATACTTTATGCGAACCAATCCCACACTGAGATAGAAGCTTTGCTATATATGCTTAGCTTTCCAGCTACATAGCATTTTGGCTTTGTGCCCAACATTTTCAAGAACTCTTGTCGGCTTCCTTGCCTTTTGGTGGATACTCGTAGAAGGTAGCCTTGGCTGGCATGGGCGTGAGCTTTAGTCCCCTCAAGTGTGTTCATTCCTGTGGAAGCGTGGGAGAAACGGCTGCAAAAGTGCCAGAATGCCCCAGTCAGTTTTGACCCTTTTCGATTTGCTTGGGAACACAGTCTGACTTTTAATCTCGATGATCATGGTTCATTTCTCATTTACATTCTCATTCTTCTTTCAAATACTTCTTATTTTTCATTTTGTTTCCATTTTTCCTCATTTTTTTCGCTCTATTGCAGCTTTTACGCTATCCAGTGCATTGCTTTATTAAAAGTACTAGATGTCTTATGGCAGATCACTTGATATTTTTTTTTTGAAAAGGGCTTTAATATTATCCAGAGAAATGTTCTACATATTTCACTCTAACTAGTGCTCTGAACCGTTTTCCGAGGCGTGATCTCTGAACCGAATGACCCTCCCTCTCCTGACTAGCCGAAAAAGCTTACATCTTCGAGTTGGGTGCTTTAGTATCAGGCTGCAGCACGAAAACGCCTATAAACATACTTGAAGACCGTCTTATTCCACAGGTCATTGCATGGGTTAAATCGCATCCAAACGAGACTATGAACCAGTGTGTAAGTAGAATACGTGGCGAATATCACAAAAGTGTCGACCAACGGCGAGTGTTTCATGCTTTTGGTTTTCAACGGAGTTCGCCACTGATATGGTCTCTGTTACAAACTTTGGTTCATTGAAGCGCATTTTCAGCACTTATCATAACTATGGAATGTGATCGTCCCGCAGTTAAGTATTTGTATTTACCCATGGGTATTTAGGTATTTCAGGTATATTTAGGTATATTTAGGTATATAGGCATTTACCCATGAAGTCGACGATCAGCTGATGATACAGACGATTCACTGACCCACACAAAACCATATAGCTGTTGCTACATAACTGGAGATTTGTTAGCTTACACGGTACGTGAAGTAGAGCCTCTGCCGCGGCGCCACTGCTCATGACCACTTTTGTATGGCTGTGGATGCAATCTCGGTCTCAGCCGGACTTCATACAGTAAACGCTTTTGCTACTGAACTATTTGTCTGAAGTGTTTACCTAGTATTCATCGCACAAAGCATATGGTAACGTGATAGAAGGCACACAGCAGCTGAAATCTCTGTATGAGCCCCTACCTTGATGGAAACCTATCGAAGCACTTCTATTTCAGCTCCTTTTTGCGAGTTCTCCGAGGTTCCTACTCTGTGAACAGTAATGTACCTGAATGTTTTTAATCTTTCAAGAGAAGCAATAATTTTGTTCGCCAATTTTTTTCTCTAAGCAACGGAATTCTGACCCATGAAGAAAGTCGAAAGTTTTTTTGAGCAGGAATGTTTGGCTAAATGGTACCTTCACGGTTCAACAACCACATGAGGGAAGAATTATGGTCTTTCAGCCCATAGATCTCGACGATTTTGCTACTGCCAATAGAAAGTGCACAAAAAAGAATGCATGGCTGCAATTTTCGTGTTTGTTTCCAGGGAAGCTGTCGATTGAGGTTAACACACAATCTCCTCCAACAATCCACGAGGTAGACTAGGGGCCGTTTGAAACGAAAAACCTTCCTCATTCAAGTATTCGCTACATTTCCATGCCTAAAGACACCGAAATGAGTAAATCTGGCAGATTGTGAAATATGAAAGTAGTGGTGCACAGCAATGTAACAGCATAGAAAATCGAGCTTAAAGGATGAGAAAACCGGGAAACAGGAACCCGAAAACTCTCTTCAACCTCTGCATCACTAGCGCTGGGGTAGATTGCAGACGGGCGAGGGGCTAAATTCAGCCGGTTGCTGATGATTTCTTTCCCTCGCGGGCAACTCGCCCAAATATTGAACTGCAGAACGTCCAGCTGTCTGCGGAATCATGATGAGACTCAAGCTCAGCTTTTTCGATGCGATTCTCTATGCACATCACATCTTTTGAGCTTTAGGGTTTGTTTTCAGAAAAAAAAAACTCACAGCTCTCACATTATCCTTACACCGCCTAGCCCCTTCAAGGATTTTACATGTGTACATGTTATCTTGAAAAAAAAAACCTCGAATTATTTTGTCAATACGGTGGCAAAAGTGTTGTTATGACAAGTGGTGCGTTCTCTCATGCTTGGGTTGAGCTTCATGCCTCGAGCAAACGTGTGTCAGAGCCGTTAAGATAGGATGAGCCATATTCACTTACCAATGCAATTTGAATGGAACCAAGATAGGTGGCGTTCCTCAAGAAGCGATTGACCGCGAAAGTCTCCAAGATTCAACAAAATGAGGACGCCTTTTGATAAGCGGTTATGGCTCTTGTAGTCGCTCTGCTATTTTGTAAAGCTTGTTATTAGGTTGACGGTCAGCCCTATTTTTTGACGAAATACTTCAACTATTTATTTATTCGAAATGAATATAAAGCGGAGTGTTGTTCACTTTCCCGGGAAAGATCTTTCATTTCTACCTTTTTGCAATTTGTTTGATAGTTATGCACTAATCTAAAAGTTGCAAGTTTGGGTTAGCTTACCTGAAATTTCTAATAGCATAACACTTCAGCTCCATTGAATGAGTAACGTTTTTTAGATTTTACTTTCGCTCTTTTTTTCAATCACACGATTTGTGCAAAACGGGCTATGCCCAGTGTGATACGCGCGTGTGCGCCAGTAAAGCTGGTATATTAGTAAGGGACTTTGGTGTGAGAGGAAACCGCGGAAACAGTGACTAACAAAAATATTTGATAATAACGTGTGTAATCGAAATCAGTTCGAGGAGGATTAATCTGACCATAGATGTCGAGAAGAGACTCGAATTCAGGACAAACACAAGAAAGCTTATCACATCCTAGCAATTGCACAAAAGTTGGCCTGTAACCAGAATAGCCGGAATATATTTGGAAAAGCCCCTTTTCTGTGACTTCGAAGGTGCACCAAACACACCTACTATGACTGCACATCTTTCTTCTGTTATAAAGAAACTTCAAACAAAATCTTTGCGAAACAGTCGTGTCAATCCCAATCACCCACCGTCGATGTTCCCCTACCATTCCCAGCGACACAGCAAAGAATTAGGATCCGGCGATTGCTGGCAATTGAGTTATGAATTTCCGCTCAAATACACGGATACAACATACACCAACACACACTCAGCTGCTTATATGTAGTAGAATAGTTAACTATAAAATCGGCAATTCTATTTCAGTACTCGTGACACCATTCTCTGATCTGGGGAGCCCTTCTCGCTCGCTCAAGAATAGCTGAGCATCGTCAGATCAACAAATCAGTTGCAATGGAGCGCCTTTCCACACCTATCGGACACTGTCCTACAGAAATATGTGGTGCAGGAGGAGCCAATGCAGCGCCCCCCCTCCCTCAGTACACTGTCGAGATACTGTACCAGTTCTACCGTAAAAGTGTAGCACGTTCGTCGAGCGGGTGTGTACCCTTATGACAGAATTTCGCACCGCTGCATATTACAAGCGAAGCAATCCGGACGAGCTAAAGGCGCCATGTTGTTGGCGATACAAGTCAACTGCGTATCGCACCCCTAGCATTAGCGTGTAATCCTTCTAAGGCCTAACTACCGCGACGCGCATAGCTCGCACACACTGCGTTGCACACCGCTCGCCGTCGTGCGAAATCCTGACATAAGGGTGCACACCCCGTCAAGCCAAGGGAGTTCTCGTGTCGCGTTGGTCCCTTTTGCACCAAGTTTCTCCTTCTTCATATGTTGATTACATGGTTACTTATCGTTTTTCGCCGCAACTTCCCTAAGTATTGCTAGTTTCGCATTTTTACTTGACTTTTCGACTACTTTATAACTACCACGTAAGCCTTCAATATGATAAGCAAGAAAATTTAGTCCCCTAAAGTATGATAGATAAGTCCGCCTGCACGCGGTGTCGCGCGCGGCACAGACCGCAGTCTTCAACGAACCAACCAGATGAAGGAAACTGAGGAAGCTATAATTTGTGGATTGTGTTAATAACGAGTTTATATTGTATTATATATTGTATTTGTTAATATAAAAGCGAGTAGCAAGTAAAGTTGGGGTCGTGCGAAAGGTGAACACGGAAACTTCACAGATGGCAGAGAAAAGTGAACGAATGAGAGGAGAATCGCTGTTCAAGGGGGGTTTCAATGCAACGATGGTTTTGGCGATGAAATAGCGGGTGAATAAAAACTTTTCCTTATTCCTGTTATGACCAAACAAATGACCCAACAAAAACCAGATGTACCAAAAGCGGCATCAGGAAAAGGATTAACTACGGAGAAGTGGCTGCTTTAGTTTGCGGCAGTTTCTATTCAATTTCTGAGGAGACGATCGTCAATAGCTTCTTAAAGGTCTTAAACCAAGAGCCATTGTTAGATGAGATGAGTGTGAATTTTAATGTTATGAGTGTTTGTGACGATGAAATGAAGATGGCGTAGAAAATTTAAGATGAATGATCGTTGTTACACGGGTTAAACGAAGATTTTGATACGTGGTATTTTTAGATATTAAAAATGAAGTTGGATAAATAGGTTCTACAATTCTGTCGTTTTTAATGGTGAAGGGTGCATCGCGATTCTGTGTTCTTTGAAGACTGCGCCTGCGTTCGCCGCTGCCGCGCGCGACACCGCGTGCGGGACTTATCTATCAGACTTTAGGGTAAGTATACATTGTAGCTAATTAATTTTGATGCCATGCACGCCCTCCATTCACTTCTAGAAGAAGAAACAAAAGATACTACGAAGACTGAATTATTGTCAGAGATATTCCTTTCCAACTGCGTGACAGTATTTATTGCGGCCCATCCTGTATATTTCAGAAGATTGCTTAGCCATATGTATTTGCATACATGCTGTTTTTCAAAATAGCTTGACGCTGTTACAAAATTATGCCCACCCTGTATATCATTTCCAGGATCGGCTGCTAACTGTGTCCCTGGAGAATACAACTGAGATTATTGGATTTCATGCAGTAACTGGTTTATGAAATCCCAACAAGTAGGCCTGGTAGATCGATACCGTTGGCACATTGACGCAATGCTGTTATCGGTGTGGCTGCTGACTTTTATTACCGATTTTTCACCTACTCACCGTTCGCCTGTTTATGCACACTTGTCTACTACACTTGATGCATGGTCCTTTGAAAAATGTATTTAATTCAAGTTTCAACCGTCAATAAACTGATCCTGCAAAAAGAAGTATTACCCCTGCATACATATTTTGGCACCTTTTTCAAAGTTTTCAAAATTTTCCATTGAAATCTGGTGGTAAAACACAAACTCAATGAACACGAAACTATTATTGTTCTAACTTGTTCTAAGCACTACTTTCACCACTCTAAGAGCGTAACGTGCAGCGCTTACTGTTCCCCCTGGGAAGGTAATTGGTGTACGAATTAGTTGAAAAATCTGCAAAGAGGCCTTGAACCCACATAAAGCGCCTTTAACGTTTGCAATTTTATAGAATATTTTCAACTTTGTTAAGATTGTGAGCTTCCAGTTGATTTTCATAGCCTAATACACTTAATTCTCTGTACCTTTTCTCTCTTTTTGACTATGGTAGTAAATACATAGACCATTCACGAAGCTCATTTCTCCACATTGCTTTAGTAGGCAATGGCAGTGGATTCTAAAAAATAGACTCGCTTGAATTCATTTTAGTCTCGAAACTTTTGCCGTTATAAATGATAGTTATTTTCAATGAAATCTTGTGGAAAATGTTTCGAAGTTTGACGGAAGCATTTTAATTTTCATGGATATTAATCAGTGACGCTATCTTTATTACCATTAAACGAATTATCTTGTAATGGCAACAGTGGCCGTGGTTCAGAGATTCACCACCCGTTTGGAGCTTAGCTTGAGATCAGCTGGCGCTGTGGCTACAGGCGTCACTTACCATGTGCACATCCCGTGAGATCCAGTTTCAACCACTGTAAGCGAACTTGTGGGTCGACGGATGTACACCAAACGTTCTGACGAAGGGCGAAAGCTGAATTGACTGGAATATCGCCAAACTTCCTGTCCTAGCTTCCCGTCCTAATCGCCGGTGGCAGGCCGCCGGCGATTCGAAAAATGAATTGCACGGCTTACTTGCATATCAAGAGAAACTGTGAACTAGTAGATAAGGATCAGTCAGTCTCTCGTGTTTTTGAGCGTTGGAACGATATGGAAGGTCCAAACTCTTCCAAAGTTATGTAGAAGTATACGCAACTACAAAGTAGGCAATTTTTCTTCATCTGCTCAGGAAGCCTGCTACATTTCGTGTATCGGCTTCAGACTTTGGACTCTGTTTTGAGTCTGATTCACTTTTTTCGAATTGCTTTGGGAGATGAGACCGAGAACTTCAGACGAAAGCCGATAATTGCATTTTGCCCGAACGCCATTTGAGGATGTTGTCTTCCACTGATTGCTCAATGTGCTCCAAGAACTTGGTATCGTAGAAAATGGAGTATACTCAGCACTCATCAACCACTCGAATTTCTTTTCAAACTTCATCAATTCAAGCAAGTAGTCCGGTTTTATATTAATTTATCCTTCAGAAATGAAGCAGGACTGAATTGTGGGGATTAATGAGTGCATCTTGCCAGTAGTACTCAAGTGTATTGATGATAGCTGAAATATTGGCACAAATATATTTAAGATATGCAATAAATAAGCTATGAAATAATGTCTTTAAGCCATTTCAATAATGAGCGAAGCCTAAGAGTTGAGAGCTCGCCGCCTCGGCCATTTTTCATCCTATTTTGTATTTTTAGCTTAATATTCTACATTATTCAATATCCACGGAACTGTTAATAAGAACAATTTTTAATTGAACCCCATTCATGCGCAATCTATTATTTCCTTTTCTATTTCCTATACCCCAATATTATTCCTTTTCCTATTTCCCCAATACTTCCTTTACAAATTTCTCAAAAAAAAGCTGATTTTGATAATATTATGACCGTAATTCATAGTAGAAGCTTAGACTGCATCCGAATCTTTTCACAACTTTAAGAGAAGGTAATATTCGCGGCGCACCATTGTAAAAGGCTATCACATCATATTTATCTCCTTTTGGTCTGAGCTAACGATTACATCTGAAAGAACATTTGGTCATTCATGGAAAAAATTGTCATTCTTCATCTGTCCCCTCGCGTGTACTTACCTTTACGATCTCCCTTTCAGTTCTCGGACCACTAATGTGCTGATGGATGGTGAACATTTTGTCCATTTGAATGGTCGATTTCATGAAGCCATGCGAAAAGGGGTGCGAGAGGGCGGAGAAGAAATCAGAAAGGGGCCGAGACAGCTTGTCTGTCGAGCACCTACTTTCATATGCTCTCACGGCTCGCCTCACGTAATTGAAAGAGCAAAAGCGCGAACAACAATGCATTAGCATTTTTGACTCGAAATCGCTCTCAGCTGCTTCGCACAGCAGCAACGAATAAAAGGAGATTCCGGTCGTTTCCCCGAATGGTGAAGTCACGAGTGAGAAAAGCTGAACGCCTCTCTTTCCGATGTGTTTGGGTCGCCGTCGACTATGCGACCACAGCACTCAGGCACGCGTTTCGCATTTCGCCTTCGGGGCTTTTCTTTCAATTGTTTACATTTTCTCTCTTCCTTTCATCTAAACTACTATAAAGCTAACGATTTCAATGAGACCTTGTACGGTTATTTATTTTGAGTCGCTAGTCGTAGGTCGTTTAGGTCTCATTTTGTCGCTTTCTTCCGACCACTTTGTTTTCCGCCCCATTTCTCTTTTCAACCATTTCATTTCAGCCGTTTTTTATTGCCTTCGGAAAAGCTGGTCCAGAAAACTCGGCGTGAATCTGTGAGCCTATCTAAAAAGCTTCAAATCGAGTACGAATTAAATGCATTTGGCAAAGTACAAGTGTTACTCCTCTGACAAATCAAATTTCTAGATAGTGCTACTACCAAAAAAATCTCAACACCAGGAATGCCACCCAAAATCGTGACTGCCTTAAGTTCACCAAAATTTTCGGGAAACTGAAAAAAGAGTACCTCACATACATATGACGAGACTATTTCCTATGATTTATTCACTTCGTCATGCATTTGCTTCGAGGTGAGCTGTCATAAGAGATTTAGTAAGAAGACTCAATAGTTTCATGAACTCGTAAAAAGCGAAAAGAAGATATTAAGCCTGTAAAGCAAATCTCAATTCAAATTTACCCTCCTCCATCCAAACGTATACCATTTATAGTCAACGCTGCTGTCCTGTCCTCTGTATATAGGAGGCACTGAATGCAATTAGTTTGGGGATTAGTCAATAGAAAGTTTTTTGCGATGAATGAACGTTAAGCGTCAAGCCACTTTATTTGACACGTTTACAGTCAAGGTAGTGAAAATAATGCTGGGACGGGAGTCTTGCAAAACACGCACCATGTACGAACGCACATGTGGTGCTGCGTGTGACTGCTACACATCACAACGAATCTGAGTGGCACCGATCGATATTGCTATATATGCGACATTTCGATGTGGATTACTAAGATGAAAAATTATTAAAGACTCCAAATTGCAATTGGGATCTATTTCCCCAATTTTCGATCATGCCATTTTCGACGCAATTACAATGCTTAACGGACGGACAATTCTGCCCATTTGAATGTTCCACACGGTATAGGCGGTAAACCACATTCTCCCGCAGGTGGTTATATAGGCCTTGTGCTCCATCCATTATATCTACGATTTCCATAAAACGGAGGGTTGCGAGTCAGGGGTTTGGTCTACTGTCTTCGAATCAGGAGTGAGTATCCTCTCCTAATGGCTAGGAGGAAACGGGTATTCAAGAAAACCCTCCGAGAAGGTCTCACTCAATTGGTGTGTATTTTATCTTCCACGGACTTCTCACCATTTCATTCGAGCGGGAATAAGATATTATGCAGTTGACGAACCCTTCTGGTACCAATAACATATTACGAAGCTCTTTTTTATGGTTTACTTATTTCGTCATGAATATTCGAACCGTTATGAGGGCAACTGGTATCTTATTTGATTGTACCTTTTTCTGTGATTTTTTCTCATATAGTAGGGTAGTATTATTGTGATTTTCATTCCTTCAAATTGTATCCATAGCCTAGTGAAACGATGGATTTCAAATGAAAATCGAATACACCCTCCTTGTCTTCCTTTTGCAATTCCTTTTGGTTTGCGGTGATTCAATGATATCCGTAGTCCCTTTGAGTGAAGGTGGCGATTTGTATGTTTTTCCACGGAAGAAGCAAGCAAGCAAGCGATAGCGCGGATGTCTTATGCAGGCGGCTTCGGGTAACTAACCAGTTCGATTACTGCAGTCAATTCTCTTTACGAATTTTTGCAGAGTAGTGCTCTAGTATGTGCATAATAAATAGCTCAGCTTGTTTATGTTTATGCATGCGGTAAACTCCTTCAAATATTTGTAGTTCTCGTGCACACAGTGTAGTCGTGGATACATACATATATCAAGGAATAATGTAGGGAGGAGGAAAGTGACGAGAAGTGGTGTCAATGTTCGGACATAGAGTGCCCTTTAGGCAAATCTAATCGCGGGAACCTAGCGCAATCAAAACAATCCAATAAAGATAGTGAGGAACGATGAATAGATAAATATGCATATGGTAAAAGGTATGCATGTGAACCACGGTATATTGATTTACCCAAACTTAGCGAGCAGTGGATGATTTACTTTTGTCGTAGTCCCCACTTCGCAGAAGTGTACTATAGCCCCGTAAGGAGAAGGAGATAGGAAAGTATGTTGAGGAAAGAGAGGAAGGGTCGGGAAAATAAATTTTCTTTTCCCTATATAGTTTGATCGTTCTTAGCCGTTGCAAAACTTCCTGAATAATTTCTGCAAGTGAGGATCGATTGGGGGCTGTGGTTGAAAGTTCTATGATTAAGAGGTCGATACCAGCGTTGTATAATTATTTTGCTTGTCCACTAATCGCTCCTTCTTTACATCCTGTCGACAATGTACTTTGAATCAATTATTCAAACTCAATACACTCTCAATAAATAATACGATTCACATTACTGGGATTTTTAAGATTTAAATTTATTTCAATGAATTCAGCGCAAAAGAGCTCTCCTAATGCTGACCGAATACAGCAAAAAACGCTGGACCAAGTGGCAGTCATTCAAATGCAGCAGACGCTTTTGCAGAAGAAGGTAGTCAACGCTAAGGAACCAGAGAAGGTGTTTGGCGCACACTCTACGCGTTCACACTCCTTCCACAAGCAAGTGCACCAATTATCTGCGTACCACTTCCATTGTTCATTGATCAGTAAGGCTCTGATCGATCCTCAGTGATTCGGCTCAGTGCTATCTAGTCCAAGCGAATCGATCGGAACAATTAGGGGTTCCAGCTCTCGTAATGGAGTCAAATCTTGCTATTGCGGTGAATTTGACAGACTGTGGAATCTGAACTCACAATCAGTGTTGCTCAGCAGTAAGACAGTAGGGAGAGAACAAAATAAAACGGCGAAAGACTTGAAAGCAAGGCACTCCTAGGTGTTGAGGAAAATTATAGCCGCCTTAGTTCGCCCACCCTCTCTACGCGAACCAAATAATATCCCCATTTTTGCGTAGACTGCATACGCGTGGAGAGACTAAATCAGCCGGCCACGAACCTTGTCCCGTCCTCGCGACGTCTGTCCCGACCGATGAACTGCAGAACGGCATGCCGTGCTGCGGGATCATGACACCCCCAAGCCGCGCTTTTCATTGCATGATTCGCTACACACTACCTTTTCGAAATGAAAGGTTTCCAATTCCCGTTTCACATTTCTTTCTACCCCTGTGCCTTTCAGTTTCGGAACCGTCTTTAGGCGACCCTCCTGCCTTATACATTTTACCTATTGGCATGTTTTGCCAACAATTGATGCTCTAAGCCACGAAGGCTCTGCAATCGCGCAGCGTCTCTCTGTTGCAATATTGCTGTTTGCTATAATCTCATTCCGCAACGGCTTAATTGATAACATATTGTATGTACTCGGTTTCCGAAATGGTTTTGCACAGCGGGAATCTTCGTTAAGAACATCGCATAACAACGGTTCCTTTGGAATCGTTTGGATGTATGACCAAGGGTTCTTGTTTGCTTATCACAAAATGGAGGAGAAAAGTTACTCATTCCTGGCGCCCTTGTATACTTCACTTCAGGAAAATCAACCAGTCACGGTTCCGTACCCCGACCACCTCTGCAATTTCCAGTATTTGGGTGATCAAGAACTCGTGTAGTACTTCTTTCCAGATTCCTTTCCCTAAAGAACTCACATTTATTTAGAATGAAATTTTTCCTTCAAAGACTCTGCTCGGTATTGCTTTATGAACCATTCACAAAACGCTTTATGACCCCATGCTTTATGAACAACAGATGCTTTATGAACACAAAAGGATTTTACTGCTCTATCAAAAAAAATGTTACATTTGGGTTTGGCTGTGATTGATATTGATCTTTGAAACTGTGTGATAGCGGCCCAGTTGACACTATTGTGCAATTTTTTTCCAACAGAAACTCAAGAAATCCGTTCAGTAATGTTCCCCCGTCCCTACTCATGATCTGGGCTTGATGTTTCACCACTCTTCCAACTGAGTGATTGAGAAAATATTGTAGCCTTGATTCGCAGAAATTGCCAAAAATCATCGAGTTGTGGAGGACAAACTAAATGTGGAAAAAGAGCGAAGTGACTCTCTAGCAACCAGACGGAAGTCGAGGTTAAGCACGAAAAATACGATTGGTTTTTTTTCTGAGGTGAAATATAATTTTTTAATTAGTTGCCGGTTTCGTCAATTTCGTCGACTAAACATTTCGCGAGCCTGAAAATCGGCTCGCGAAATGTTTAGTCGACGAAATTGACTTGTAAATTTGCAGGGAAGATTTTCTTTGAAAAATAACACCAAAGATCAGAAATGGAAATCTTCGCTATTCATCCACTAACTCATCCAACAGAAAGAAATGAGTTCCTTGAGAAATCATCAACGTCCTCATTCAAAGACATTCGAGGTCTCAGCTAAAAGCGCTTTCGCGTTTCCATTTGAGGCGTCATCCTTAGCATTATTTCTTTTATTATTAGATCGGTAAAAAAGAGGCGCAGATTACGATACCGCTCACATTTTTTGAAAAATCGACGGTAGGCGACGGATAAAACGGCACAACCCGCCGCACCGTCATAACTTCATTAAAAATGAATATGGCGGTGCGACTGCAATCGTCGCTCACCGTCGATTTTTCAAAAGATGTGAGCGGTATTTTAGGACACAAGGAAGGACTTAAACAAGATTTCGACCCTGTGACAACCTGCCGCCTTTACTCCTGTGACATATTTATTCAGGCAGTTTGTTCATGTAGACTCTATACTCCTTACGAGCCTATTCCGCTGTATTCATATCTTAGCTGGGTGGTGCTACCGTAATATGATACTTAAAAAAGGTAATTTTCAAGTTGAGAGAAAATTGAGTCTTCTATACCTCAGAGAAGATCCAATTTGCCAAATTCAATGTCACACCCACTTTTTATTTCAGTGCTTGTACAATGGCTATTAGCCTTCGAAAATATCTAAAGGAAACTGTTACAGGAAACACGAAATCGTAGTTTCTACGTTTTTATATATCGACTAAACAGCATCCCCTGTACGTTAAAGGAATGAGCATGGGCAGCGCGTGACCCGTCGGCCCTAAACCTAAACCTTGCTTCCCAAACGTCACCCGTAAGAAGTACCCGCCTTTTTTGTAGCATAACTTTGATAATTTTAACGGTGGACTTAAAAATTACTTGGGACTTAAGAAACATTTTAAATTAAGCGATTAGCTTTGCTCAAGATCGTCGCAGCAAGTGTGCTGTGCTGAATCTATGATTTTTGTTGGATCGAAGCAACTGTGCTTGAGTAAAGTCTAATTTCTGATGCTCAATGAAATGAGAGTAGAGTCGCGAAAACTTGTAAGTCATGTGTAGTAGTGTGGCACTCCCAACGTGCGGGTTTTTTTCTGAAGAAAAACTCCAAAATGCAATGGTTGTCTTAATTTTTTTGAAAAGACCCAACTCTAAACAATGAAAAATTGTAGTGAACTATTTGTTTCTGAACTCGTATGGCTTAACTCGAGATCAAGTAATTAGTCAAAGTGAAGCTTTTTTGAAGGTTTCGCTACAAAGAATAAGTCAGGGTTTCGTTTTGTGTTTATATTTGTATATATTTAATATGTATGAACTTGTTGATCTGTAAAAACCGATTATATTCCGATAGGATTATGCATGTATAATTGTATTATCATATAACATTACTAGTTGTGGAACGTGGGATCTTTATAAATTTCCCCCCTCTGTTGGATTACTTGTGTGAGGATTTTTGGTTTTGTGAACGTTTATAAAAGCTCTCAAACATGGGTACTCTATTTGCTGATCACCACTGACGCCAGTTGTGATCTGATTAGTAAATCAGACTGTTTCGTGCAACTGCTAAATCAACACTGTCCTGCACGTTCTCTCTTTCTAATCCAATTCTCCTGTCCTTCTCGTATTTGTTTTGGGCTTAATAATTCCCTTGACGACTTTCCGATTACTTCGAATATCTCCAGTTTCTAGGGCTTCACCTTTGCGAACTGTTGTTCGACACACCACTTCCTTTGCTGTTTTTTCCATATTTTGCCTAAGCCTATGCTAGAGTCCTGAAATCACTGTACTAAATAGAGTATATGAACAGAATATCAAATAAATAGAGACTTCCTTTATTCTGAAGACGACAACATTGAAAAAAACAGGAAGATGAGTCACCGCAAGCAAACTTTGACTCCTTCAGGCGGCATTTTGCAGTTTTGGTTTTCATATTCAAGAACAGCATTCGAAACCCTATGGCATTTGGGAACTTGTAACACTTCCCAGGTAAGAGGCTGCATTGTGTCCAACGTAACTAGCGGATATCTTGCCTACTTTCACGTGATCCCTATCAGTGTAGGAGAACGTGTCGATGCACCTCTTTCTATGGATCACCGCGCCTTCATGAACTCCTCACAGTTCTTTGTTACGGGGAATCTCGTTTGATGACACACTTCTAGTGAATGTCCTTCCGGTGGAGCTTCCTTGTCTGGTGTAACAACGAAACATTCAGCGAAGGTGTTCTTTCTTGCCGGTGCAGCCTTGAATGAGTATCCACCCTCGAGGTAGAAAAGGAGTTTGCAGTTCTCGAATTTGCAGCTCGTCAATCCATTTTTATATTGGGACGTGACGAATTTAGACAGGTCATCCAGATGGTTTTTGCTTCTCAGAATTGTGTTGTTAGTGTACTTCTTAGTTTAAGATTGAGCAATATGTTATTTCGGTGGGAGGTCACGGCAAAGCCTCCATCAAAGGAATTCTTCACAGGGAAATGAGTCGCTCTGTTACTCATATATTAATGTTGTGCTTGTTTAATCAGCATGTAGAAATTCACGTGAAAAAGTGATGGTCCGGCTAAGATACAGCTCCTCAAAGGTTGCACGACAGAGCGGAGTCTCTGAGTGGAGGTCCGCTTCGCCGTCTGCCGCGGTCCGAGGCGGAGAGTGGGACTGTTTAGATAACTTTCTATTCCAACACTGCTTCTCCGTGCGCGACGACGGGCAGGCAACCACTCTTAGGCCCTGCCGCGTGCGTCCACCACTTTGAGAAGCTGTATCTTAGGCAGCGTTCATACTTAGTGCCGACAGGGAGTGCCTGCGTTCACAAGTAACGAGGCAGAGTGGAACGGGAGGGCAGAGGCGACACAGGCAACGAGGCAGGTTGGCATAAGCGGAAACGCAGAAACACGCAGTCACGCTTTGCCGCCAGCACCGTAGAGTATGAACGCGGTCTTGGCTGGATTCTCACGTAAAATTTCGCATGTAAATGTATGGGTAGCAGAGAAACTCATTTCCCCGTACGCGATTCGTTTAGGAGGGCTCGCAACTTGTTTGTTGACCAATTTATGTGTTATTTCTTATAGTATTAGGGTGAGGAGTAAGTTCCCGCCGTTTTTTTTTTTTGCTTTCCGTTTTTCACGTTGTTTCCTACTCTTTCGACGAAGCTTGTTTATGTTCTCGATAGAGCTTTTTCTGCTCTACATAGCGCTGCTTTCTGTTTTTCGATTTCTTTGATTGCCTAATATTTATGAGATTTGGTAATGAAGTAAGCAAAAGGCAAAAACTCGCACTTCCGACACTTCATCTTGCTCGTCTTTCATCAAGGTCAAAAAATGTATGCGCATATGTTTTCGATGGAGCTTCTTCAGCTTTACAAAACGGTCTCATCTGTTTTTGATAGACTGATTGATGTTTTTAGAAATGGAGTAATTTTTGGGGAAAAATTTGCACTTTTGGCGCATCGAGGTTTTTAAAACGCTAAAACGCTGACCTTTTCTACAGATGAAATCAAATGAGAGAAAAACTTCTCTCAGCCATTCACTGTTATAAATGAGGGGTTTTCTTGTATGATAAAAGTGGTTGGTAAAATCTCGATTTTTTGCGAAAAGGGGTGGGCGGGCTTTCACTGAGTACCCCATTTCTAACCCTAAGGAATACCAAACTATGAAAATATCCAAAAGACTTGTGGCATCATTTTGTAGAGCAAGAAAAGCTTCATCGAATGCATGTATTCCCATTCTCTTTAACCTCGATGATAGGCGAGGAAGAGGAGATAACGAAAGTGCACACTTTTGCCGGGTACTGCATTTATGAGTCTTAAAAAGCAAAAAGTCAGGCGGTTTGAGTAAAAGGCACTACCATTGAGTAGAGCTGAAAAAGTTCTATCGAATACATATGTGAGCTTTGTCGAAATATGAAGAGAACAACGTGAAAAACAGAAAACAAAAAAAAAACGACTGAAACACAATCCTCAACCTAATATTTCAGCAGATATTTTATCTTCAGAGTATTTTTCAAAATGAGTCATTTCGCACTAGCAGGGAAATCAACGAGATGCTCATGTTTTACGCATGCCCAGTGGCTGACGTGTGTCATGGTCCAAGGATCAGACCTAGGATTGACCCACTCATGGACCAGCCATGTCATCTGCTTCTCTTCATTCTTTTGTATAGGTGATACCAGTGCTAATGTGAAAGGAATAAAACACCGGCTTGCTCTTCGCCTGCTCTCCATCTATCAATGCATAGACCAAGGGTGCTATCCATTGGGGGGGGGGGCATCTCACAAAAAGTTTAACACCTGAGTACTTTGAAGGATTTTGTGGGGTCACTCTGCACATTCAAGCGAGTATTTTTGCCTTAGCCTCAAAGGAAGAAGGATGGCGTTCCATTCCCTCTCTTAGCGTAGGTAAAAATGGCGTCCATAAAGGGATGCCCCCTCACTGCCCCCTAGCACCGGCCAAGTATGCATCCCATAGTTGTCGCGTGTTGAAATGGAGGTTGGAGGCATGCTGAAATTCGACAATTCATCGAAACCAAAGCAGTTTGATGGACGAGTTTTCATTTCAAACTGGACAGGTTTTCCGCCATCTGATTTTCTCGAGGGTATACAATATGATTCAGGTGGCTATGGAATTCCCACGCATTCACAGGCTTATAGAATCCTCACTGTAAAATAAATATAACAGATATGAAAGAAAGATATCCCGAGATAGTCAATCTACAATTCTTCATTAATCGGCTGTTGTCATCCCTAATAAAAATCATGTGAATAATTTCCTTCCATAAGAACTCAAAATTTTTCGTTTCAATGCAACTCTTACCTTTCATTGCTATTTGTGTGAATCTTTCTTCGCTGCTGCTTTCCAAATCGATTTAGGTTTTTATTTTTTGAATCTGTAGCACAGAATGCATATTCACAATGCGATTTCTTATCGCAAGGAAGCACAGCCGCACAATCTGGAAAGGGCATGCAGCAAAAACGCAGGTGCCGCGATTGAACGACCTATTCGCAGCTCAATTTGTTTTCACTTCTCACCCATGTCGAGATTTTTCTATCCAAATCGCATTAAACCGTAAGAATCCTCAGAAAGTTTCGAGTATGATCATCTGTTATGACAGGCCGGGTTTGCAACGAGGTTATAACACGGTTTTATCCAATAACCTCGAACTTGGAGCACTGAACTAAGCCAATATGTAGATAAAAACCAAATCTATGAAGAACTTTCGATAACTTTGAACATCGCGCTCAGGAGTTAATAATAAATGAGTAAATGCAAGTATCACGCAATATGTGATGGATGTATAAGCACAGCACTTGCAGCACCAAAAGCTGCACCTAAGCATCAGAAGTTGTAACTGTAACATTCGACTGATGATGCATCATACATACATCATACAAGGGGAGCCAAAGAAGTCACTTCGCTTACAGTTCACACGCCCCAACTATACAGAAAAGGGTACTGAAAAAGAAAAAGGTAATGTGGCAAATATTTTTGAAATGCTCCTCTGAAAGTAGGAGCAAGCTGTGGCTAACTACTTGCACGTAAGGGAGGAAGCTGTCAGTCGCATCGACGGGCAAGAACATCTACGACATCAAGATTTGCCTAAAACATCAGAGCCAACCTGTGGTGGCTGTCTGGTAGGAAGCTTCCTAAGGCCTGACTCTTCGTTTCATGGAAGTCACTGGGCTCTTTTTCTCGAACAGCGCTACTATAATCTAAAGTACCATTTTTCATGCTTCAAACCTGCCTCTGGAGAGCCTTAGTGGTGATGGCACATTTTAGTTTTAGAAGACGAAGAGCATAGGGAACAAGGGCACAACGGAATATTCTAGAGCATTACCCAACATGAGTCTCTTCAACTGTTCAGCATGGACGGATTTAGCAAGGTGGTGAACGGATTTTGCCGAGTAGAGGCGACACATCATGTTGGCTTGACAAAAGCTCTCGATCCTGCCCATGCAGAAGGCTATAACTTAGTGATCCTGTGAGGTATGTTCTTGAAAATGGTAAAAAAATTTCGTCAGCATTTGCTAAATTTTAACTAGTTCAGTGTTTAAATTGAGGAGAAGAAATATTCCTGGTAGCCCCCCCCCCCCTCTTACATATATAATGGCCATACCTACGCTATGCAATATCTGACAGAATTTTAGTGCAACGTTTCATCTATGCATAACGATTTTTCCCACATCAGAATAGTAGCATTTCTGGCTTACATTTTAATACATAACAAGTAGTGTTCATGGAGAAAGACGAATGTATATATCATGTCGGTGATCGCCTGCCGTCGATGTTTCTAAATTGCGGTAAAAAAATGCTTAGCATCATAAATTGGGTGAACTGAAATATTGCAGCATTTGCTTCTCTAGGCCCACACTTTCACCGGCCGGAAAAAAAACTGGGATGAACATTTGTGGATGGCCGCGAATTCCGTTCAAGGCACCAGCTATGCTGATTTCACCCACCAGTTATGCTGATTTCACCAAGTTTTTCTTTAGCTCGAGCAACGATCTCTCTCTCCAGTTAACGCGAAATTTCGATTCCTTCGTAACGTGTCGGAACTTAGCATTAGCACAACTGCGCTTACAGCTCACAGCTACTTCTTGAAAAAGTTAACCCTATAAGACTAGTGTGTCACTTTCAGCTCGTTTCTTTTTGCGTGACACTTTTCGCTAAGAACAAAGGAGCCCAGTGAATTTACAAAAACTTGAATAAACATTTTTTTCAAGAAAACTGAAAAGTGGTTGGTATAACCAGGGTGATGTGGTAACATCACAGTGCTCCTGGCTGATCTTCTGGACACTTCTGATGCGTCACTTTCCTACCATTTGGTTGGCGCATCACGCAATGACCATCAGTAGGTTGACCCAAATTGCTTTTTTCTGTGAATTTTACACAGCATCCATCGCCAAAGCAAAAAATCAGAGCTTATCCTCATTAGCATTTGGTTCTAGTATCTACATAAATTTCACCGCTGTAGCAATTTCACAATTTCACCACCTGCCCGTTGAAGTGCTTTATTACCCATTTCTGGCTCTGTACGCAGAAACCGATAATTCCGATCGATATCGATCGGCAGTCCGCGGCTATATGAAATTTTCACTTATCCCAACTAGCGATTTTCAGTCGGACGGTCGGACTCTGAGAAGAGTGTGGAATGTCAAATAATGTGGCTCGTTGCTTTCCAAACCATCGCTGAAAGTTGTCCAGTACCAACAAAAAACCTTCCTCCTAGTACTCTAGTGTCAAACTTTTTAGCTTCGGTGAATTAGCTTAATTATATCGTCTTCAGATGATCCTCAGTTTTTTGACAGCCTCAGAACTACTTTTCTTACTTAAAATTGTCTCTAGCTCCACAAATGTTTTTCATGAATGCCTAGTTTTGTGAAAGACGAAGGACCGAAATGACGAACGGTCGGACTTGCAGACAAGCATCCTTCACATTTCCATGCTTATCTTCTTCGAAATTTTCTTTTCTTCCAGCAGAAAGGCGTATTTGACCGAAATTTATTTGAGGGAACCGGAAGGGGTCTGTAGAAAGAGGAAGATGCAAAAAAATGGTCATTTTGTAACGAACATTCAAATATAGAGGCGATAATCGGTGGAAAACCCGTATTCGTATCACATTCGCATCATCACACCGACTTTCCGAGTTGTCCTTTGCTGTCTCGTAAAGGGTATTTCATTCATTGATGATGATGTAAATAAGTGAAACGACCCACAGCAACAAACAAGCGAGTGAAGAATAAGCGAAAGCGTAAGAAAAAAGTGTGGTTACTCTGATACCTAATTAATTCACTTTCGACGTCTTGGCGAGGTGCCGTGTGTGCATTGCGGCCACCGTCCTCCCATACCGTAAACCAAAATTGCCCTCCTCCCGGTGTCTTTAAAGGCCATATTGTATAGCCGTTCATGCCTTTGATCATAAGTTTGTTTATTGAACTCTCTAACCTATCTTTTTATTCTTATTTTTTCTGGCACGCCTAGAAGACATGTCGTTGCTGGAAACAGGAATGAAATGGCAGTGCAAAAGTTGAACAGAAGTCCTGTTCAGAAGCTGTGTTCGTACAGAAGTAAGCAGACGTACATAAGAAAACAATAACAACCATAATAGTGACGAGATAAATGAACAAGCATTGAATGAGCAGAATTTTCGCTTTTAGTTATTTTGCTATAATATTCACGACGTTGCCATCGAAAAATTGGTTGCGATTTTGCGCGTAATTTCTATACGTCATGTAAGAAGCACTCTGGGTGAATATGTGCCACTTACACTGCTATGTTGCTCTGTCTGATCGCTGCATTTGACAGCTACTGTAGTATGCCTCAATTGCTCCCGTGTAATCCTTTATAATGGGACCAGAATCAGATCTTCACGCACGACCCTCCAATCACAATCCACTTTTTTCAATTGCATAGCTATGCCTGGTCGCCTTTATAAATAAATGTGGTTGCTATGCATGACATTCCAGGGAAAATGCTTTGGTCACTTCCCTTTGCTTGGTTGGTTTTATTAGGGTCCAATCGTAGGAGCGCTTTTCTTATGTGAGCAAGATTTTCTGATTTGGTTGAGTGCCTGGCACACAAAAATCTACGAAGACCTTTTCGCGTTTCTTCTTAAATTTTCCTCTGATTCTTAGGCGAGTACTTAACTCCTTGATGGCTTTTTTTATTTTTGTGCTTTGTGATTTTTATCCGAGTACTTCAGTCCTTTACTGATTTTTTATTTTTGTGCTTTGTGCAGCAAGTTGTCGCCAGGGCACTCCCAGTGTCGAGAAAAATAGCCGCTTCTGCGATCCCCCTCCTCTACGGATACCCAATACGACCCCCCCCCCTTTTTTCGGCCTCTACACTACCAGTAACTGTTGCTGGATTGTATACATAGTTACAATGTTTTTATTGTTAGGTATTCTTACTTAAAGCAGGAGGATATTAATTTCCCATTCCTCATACGAGCTTGCTGCGAAACACCCCTCTCTTTTCATTTGCTTTGAGAAAGTTTAGATTCTACCGGTCATTGCCAGACCTCGGGACGAGCCCCTTTCTGTTCGATCAAATATCACCCCCTGTCGAGGAATCCTCGACTCCCTGTATACGCTAGTAATCACTAATAATGCCTCTTCTATTTTGATTAGTTGACCAATATGCCTGCGAACGGCACCTAAGCTTCCATTAATCTCGTCAATTCTTCCTCTTTATTTCTGTTGAGGGAAAACTTATAAGCGCAAGCATGAGGTACTGGCACCTTACACTACATTTGAGTAGTTTTCATGATTTATTCCCTCCACGCTTCCTTATCTTCCGACCCGAAGACTGAAAAGATCTGATAAGGGTGAACTGCCTACCAGTAGTGATTGGCAGCAGACCTTTAGGGATGAAAAAAAGCATTTGATAAGACTGAAGTGCCCCTCGTTGATTTCATATCTGGAAGAATGAAGTTAATAACCTGTCACGAATAGTGCACGTATCAAGGATAAGAAGCTTTCCAACTGCTGTCACTGGAAAGTCCTGTTTTCGATGACCTCTTTCCTTCCCTTTTTTCTTTTTTAAACAACATTCCGGGGCGACTGAAACTCATTCATAGGCGTTGGAGACATGATCGAACTAAAACCTTCAAATGCATTGGTGTTACTCATAGTAGATCCTGAATTGGAATGGGTGCATAATGATACGCTCCTGTGCAACCTACAACGCTCCAAAGCTCGAACTCTGGTATATCCCCTCTTCTTATCTCACCACTGTTCCACGGATGTGAAAAACTGAATCTCACCACAATTTCACGAATGTGAAAAACTAAAAAATCAAATTGCATTCGCAACGCGACATAGTAAAGTTGAATTGCCAATGAAAAGTTTGACACAAGAGTAACAGGATAAGAAGGATTCTAGTTGGTATTGGACAATTGTCAGTGAAGAAAAGATTAACTTACGTTTGATAATTAGTGCGAATAGAAAAAAGGTAAGAAGAAAAAAAAGCAAACTTTTCAGAAGCAACGAGCCAGTTTACTTTCCATTCCACCGTGCCCCAGCGTGAATCGTCAATCGTCACCCCTTACCTTGTCTACTTATCCTTTTTCGTATCGAATTCACGTAAATCAGCGTCTCTGATCCATCTTAACTGACGAACTTAGGGGACACGAGGCCTCATTTATGAGTACTGCTTTTTTTTTTGTTCTAATGTCTGCCATATGTCAGATCCTATAAGTGGGAGTGGATCGAGTAATTTGCTGCATTAGGGGGTGTTGGCGTTGGTTTTGGCTCCAGTACCAAAAATGGCCCTGCCCAAATCATTAGCAAATGGATTGACAGAGAGTGTGAGAGACAATGATGTAAATTCTCCAGGTTTTTCTGTGAGGATTACACTGTGTGAGTGTTGTACTACTGAAGGTTCCTCTTGAAATAACACTGTGTTCTAGTTTGTCCCATTTCCTCGAAAATGTTTCATCCTGTTTTGCCAGTTTCCTGTCTTATTTCACCTTGTACAGCTGCCTATCATTTATCCAGTAGACAGCTCAGCTTCCATAAATCACGTAAAACTATGAACAATTCAACTGGGTTGAACCCTGTGTTTTGATCTGATCTTTTCCCATGAAAATTTGCATTTAAAAATATGACCCTATCCACTTCAACGACAATTTCTTTCACTTAATTCCATCCAATTAGGCTCCTAGCTCAACCATTTAGCCCGATTTATCGCACTGAGCTCATCAAAAAGATTGCCTGGCAATTGCCCGACCATTTCGAGGATAGCAAAATCTGAAAAAAAAGATTTTCGTGCTCTCGTGACATCGAGTAGTGCCATCAAAAGCAGTAGAACGGTAATTTGAACCGAGTATGGGATTCTTGCATATGAATTCTGTGGTATCTAGTAGTATGATAGTGAAGAAAATACGAAATGACTGAAAGGGCCCAAAAACCTTTAAAATCCAAAAAATAAGACCCCCTTCTTGTAACTGATTCTGAAAGGGGCGGGTGTCCTAACAAGAGAGGCGGTCTACATTTGAACAGGTTGCAGCAGTTAATGTTTTGCCTTTTACAAGGCCCACAGGTGGTCCTTCCACCTAGCAATAGCATTAGCCTTCTTATGGACCTCTGTCTTTTTTGGGTGACTTATTGTGAGAATTCTCATCAACCACACTCATTTTCGGGGGATCCATTATCCACATTACCCCTATTACCGTCTTTATGCTGACAGGAACCCTCAATGCTTCCTTAGCTCCTACGAATCATTCATCTTCTTCATATTCTACGGGAAATATCTAGCCGGCATAATGGCAAATGCCTAATCCAAAGTATTCAATGGAATGGTGGAGCCTCAGTGTTTTGATGTGGATCTCAAAGATTCCGCTAATCTTAGGGGGACATTGTCGAGAGTACTGAGCCCTGAAAAACTGCCGTGGAGGCACTTATTGTTAGCTCAATATGAGGTGAAACACTCAGCCGGGCTGGCAAACATATAATTGGCCCAAACTCTTATGGAATAGGGGAGTGAGGCACGCGCTTTCAGCTGGACGTTTCTTAAATGGTTTCCGGAACCGCTGATTGATTTTCATTGAGTTGAAGCAGAATTCCTCAGGGTTTATTCTGATTTCTGTTTTTTTCTTGATTTTTCTCACTGCATTTATATGAGCCATAGGCGCGTCTGGTATACGTCCTCTGTACTATATTACGCTGCTCTGTATTACTATACTTATCCTTTATATTACTATGCTCTATTTGAAGCAAGAATGCTCGTTTAAAGTTTTCACTTTCAATGTTTAACGATAATTGAGACTCCAAAATGATTATTTTTCTCAGCATAATGAATATAGCGGAACTCATTTGTTTTTGAACACTCAGATCATCATGAGGCTCCGGTACAGCACGAAGCTAAAATTTACTTTTACTTTCCGCTTCATAAATTGCGAGGACGGTGCAATATGTAGTTCGTCCACCACTTCATAAGCACATTCAATTTTGATTTATTTCCACAAGTCGCAAAAGGAGTAGAGACGCATGAGCCGCTTTCATACTCTGCGGCAGCGGCGCGACGACGGCAATCGACGTTGCGTTGGATTGGTGTTGCAAAGTATTAAAGTGGCCATAAACCCATAGGCCATAGCAAACCGTCACAGTGAAGGAAGGACGGGCAATTGCCACAATCACTGAAAATAAGGACTTTTCACAGCGGAATTGAGCAAATCAAGCAATTGTGTTCGAATGTGCGGACCAGTTTCTGTACGGCTAGTCCCATGCCGACAGTTCTGATGCTAGTTCAATGAGGCTATCTCAATTGATCACATTTGAAAATGTCCAAAATAACTTTATCCTTTTATCCTTTTCAAAAATGTCCTTCTTCGCTTCGTCGTAGCGTCTTTATAAACAGCGATATCGCGGCGACTTCCACGATGTTCTCGAAGCTCGATAAAATGGAGTACGTATCACCCGATTCTAGATTCTACCGTTTGAAATAACTACATAGACGCACACCACCTCGGCTGTTTGAATTATAGGTTTGAGCTCTGCTGGAAGAAATAATCAAATCTTCCAATTCCTTGAGTTGACGCTAATGGTGATGAATTTTTTTGTGAAAATCATGGGAGGAGTGAATGAGAATGTTCGTGAAAACATATTTCCGATTCAAGAGAGTGATAGAAGCAATTCGGGCCGAATATGGAGAGATCATCATATTAGGTGTGTGCAAAATAAATGGCCAAAACGGACCACTTTTTTCGAAACGCTATAACTTCGCCCAGACACAACTTTATTTGTCGAACTGAAATGCATTCGAATCTACACAACCTTGGCAACGATATGGTAAAGAAAACATGCAATCGTGATCAAATTCTGGATTGCGAAAATACATAGAGTCAACGATGCCATTTTCAACATGCATAGTATCGGAGAATTTTTTTTGACGCAGGTTTGCATCGAGCACCCGGAAAAAGTGGTAATTCGTCAGGGATAGGTCTGGGAAATAAGGAGGGTAAGGGAGAGTCTCGATGCCTAACTTCGATGCAGTTAGACATCGAGACTCTTCCTCTTATTCCCCAGACCTATCCCTGACGGATTACCATTTTTGGGGTTCTCGATGCAAATCTGCGTCCGAAAAAATTCGCAGATACTATGCACGGTGAAAATGACATTCTTGATTATTAATTTTAGCAATCCAGAATTTGATCGTGATGGCATATTTTCTTCACCAGATCGTTGGCAAAGTACTGTAGATTCGAATAGTTTTTATTTCGACAAATGTAGTTGTGTCTGAGCGAAGTTATGGCCGTTATGGCCAGGTATGTTTCAGCCATTTATTCTGCGAACACCTAATATATGAAGCTCAAAGTGCATATAGTGCGAAAGTGAATAAAAAACGGAAGGAAAAGGTCAAAAACTAGGGAATCAAGACCTTCATGCCGCGGCTTATTCTCAGAAAAGGCGGGTGGGGCAATAAAAAAAGGGGTAGGCTGGGATAAAACAAGTGGAGTTGTTGAAGGAGACGGCTACTATAAAACCCTGAGGCGCTCTTTCTGACTCCTAGCTTTCATATGCGTGACCCAGTTCAGGAGTTCTCATTATCCGCATTATCCCATCACTGTCTTTGAGGCCATGGAGAAAACTTCCATTTCAGGCGAGGGAAACTTCTGAATGCCTGCCACTCTAAGGTTATTGTGAAATGGCTAGCGTTTCACTTTTAACTTTCAGTTTTGACGACGATTACCTACCTCATCTCGTAAAGAGGAAATTCGGTCTGACAGGTGGAAAAATAGAAGCATAGGAAAATTCCGAATTGTTGGACAATGTTATTCGAGCGAAATTTATTATAGCACTGCAAATGCTATCTATAGCATTTCTTGTCTTATAGTGGCCTTTACTTTTCCGCTATTTACACTTATGACGTATTCCTCCGTAGCTGCCCTCATCCACGTCATTGGTAGACTTGCTTTTTTTCCCGCCATGAACCTTTTGTGGAGAATTCTACGCAACTGGAAACTAACACGACTCTCGACTTCAAATGCGCAATGGTGTGACAAGCGAATAAAGCACTGAAGCGTACTCCGCCTGCTCCTGCTATCGGCACTCGGCGTTGTCGCCATCAAAGAACTTTCACACTTCTCCACCCCCTTCTCAACACGTTCACTGACTCTTGCATATACCTACAGAATAATTCGCTTCGCCATGAAAAATTTCGTCCGGCCTTTGTCTATGCAGCATTATTCGGCTTTCCATCCTTTCCCTGAGGTTGTCTGGCTCGGGTTCCATCGAATTTCCACATCTCAACTTCTCCAAGGCATTTGAATTTCGAAATTTGAGACAGTAAATTTCTATCGTGTCAATTTCTTTTTGCTGCCATTACTTCTGAATGCCTTTATATTTACATCATGCACAATTGTTTGCGATATGTTGACTTCCTGGAACTTTCTTTTTTCATATTTACCACAGTATTAAATCTTCCCCGTGAAAGTTGACGACGATACATAGCCGATTTATTGGCAATGGTTCAACCTCTATGAGGTTTGACCCTATAACTTCTGTGCTTTCCCACTGAATCATTTGGAGGCGACAGTGCAAAACGAAACATTGAAAAGCGATGTAAATATTTAGGCAGTTTGCCTGCTTGCAGTTAATTCTACACATTCAATGTAGCCCATTTTTCGCGTAACTTGGGTTGCTCAGCTGGCTCGATGTGAAATGTTCTGTATACCACGTGCACCATCGGTAGGCAGGCAGAAGGAGTCTCACTCCGCTTCATCTCACAAAACTACCTGTCAAAAGGCTTGTCTTGAGTGAAAGGGGTCCCGGTAGAGTAATGGATTAGCGTATATGCTCGGAAAGCATGGAGTGTGGGTTC
Source organism: Trichostrongylus colubriformis (assembly GCA_963978905.1). Classification (NCBI taxonomy): domain Eukaryota; kingdom Metazoa; phylum Nematoda; class Chromadorea; order Rhabditida; family Trichostrongylidae; genus Trichostrongylus; species Trichostrongylus colubriformis. The sequence continues at coordinate 16,718,875 of OZ022257.1, forward strand.
GAGTCCCGCCCAAGACCGAAACTTCGCCCATAACTCAGCATACATGTAACAACATGTCTTGAAAATTGCAAATCGTCTGTGCTCTGTATTTCCCTGAAGGAACATACAGGGGGTGCCAAAAAAAAAGTAATTTTGTCCACGGCTCACATCTGCCAATTATACAAAACATAGGGAAACGAAAGAGATAAAACTATCGGGGCAAAATATTCCCGAAATGTTTCTCTAAAAGTAGGAACAAGCTGTGGATCCCTACGTTCACCTTTATAAAAATATGGAGCTTTCATTCGACGCAGTCGGGCTTCGGAGTACCTACAGTATCAAAGTCCGCTTAAAACAGTGAAGCCAGGCTCCGTGGTAGGGCTTTTGTGGGAATCGGCCCTTCTGTCCATGGAAGTCACAGAGCCCCTGCTGCTTGGACAAGGCTGCTATGATCCGAGGTGTCATTTTTCATGCCTCAAATCCGCCTCTGGAGGGGTTTCAGTGGTAAGGGTACGTTTTGGCTCTTGGAAATGAAGGGCACTGGGAACCCGGAAAAAACGGGATATTAAAGAACACCACCTAATATGAATCCCCTTAGGTAATCAGAGTGAACCGACATCAGCAAGGTTGTGAACGAGGGCGACGAAATTTCGGATTTTGCCCAGTTGAGGTGACACATCCTGTTCACTCTTTCCTCGCTCCCGTCCTGCTCGTGCAAAAGCTACCAGGGAGTATAGTGATAGAGTGAGGTCTGCTCTTGAATCTGGGGATGAAAATATGTACCTCAACAAAATTTGCTGTAGTTCGACTAAAGTGGGATGAAAGTGGGGGAGACAAAATTACTTCTTTTTTTTGTCACCCCCTGTATAAGCAAGTATTGTATTGCGTCTCCGATTCCGAAATACTCACAAGACTTCTTGAAGAAGCTTATCCCGAAAACCCGTGATAAATTCGTTTTTCATGTGTAAGACATACTCGCATAATTTCTTCTGTTTTCCGATTCGATTAATCATTCATTTCGCTACTTAAAAATTTTCTTTATACATTTTGGTATGCGCTTAGAGCAATGTACTTTGCACGAAAAGGAAATGGAAGTGCAAGAAAGAAAAATCATTGTGCAAGCCACGTGCTGCTCTTGTCTATCCATTTCGTTTCTTGATGTGATTATTCGGCTTCGCTTCTGCTCTTCCTCGTCGGCCTATCAAAGGCGATTTGTCAGTGTCCTTTCTGCACCCGAAGCATCGATGCTACACTACAAATGATTCCCAGGACACCATCTTCGTGACTTTTCGATTTCTCGTATTTTTTCCCCGGAATTCGACGTATTAAAAATCTATTTACCACCTCGCATTAGCCATCATTTACAGGTAACTTCTGTTGCTGGGACTATGTGGGTGGAATTCCTTCTCAGCACATTCCATTTTTTATGTATTCAGGTAAAATTGATTTTTTGGACTTTTGTGAACATGTATGGAAATCTGCTTTCTTCTTCTCTACTTTTGTTCAATATGCATAAATTTTATTTCCTCTCTTATATCTTAGATTTACAACTTTTTGGAGTTTATCTCATATAAAAACATATTTCGATTTTGTTTATTGGTACTTTCTTTTCTCAGAAAGGTTGCAATAAGCACACTCTTTCATCTGACCTTCATTTATAGGCTTCTTCCCATCAAAACCAAATCCCAGTGGAAGTTGAAACACGGCTCGGTAAAATCAGAGGCCAAGAGTCAATATTTCTTCATAAACGGGTCCGCTCATTTCTGAGGTAAATTTTGTTTTTTGACATAGCTGTGCCAGATTAGGGAAACAGTTCATCAGCTGTTTCTTTCACCTATCCTGCCTTCAAGTTAGGATTCATATTTCGTTTCAGTGTTCCCTTCGCAGAACCTCCAACGGGTGAGCAACGATTTCGGCCGCCTAAGCCGAAAAAACCTTGGAAAGAAACAATTATCGCCAATACGCTGACGCCAGCTTGTTTCCAGGTATTACTTATTTTTATGTATAATAATATGTATATAATATATTAATGTATCAGGTTTTCTTTACATAAACGCCCTAACTGCTCTCAACCGGATCGCCAAGCCGTAAAATGTTTCCAAGGCCTCCATATATTAATCTAAAAATTTAGTAGTTGCAATTTCGATGGAGATTTGTAAAAAAAACCGGAAAAATCATGGGCTATTAACTAGGGTTCTCGATAAAAAAACTTTAGTAAGAAAAATTAAAAAAAATAAAATTAAAATTAAAATTAAACGAAAATTTAGTAGCACCTCACTTCTTCTATATCTTGACATGGAAACTTCCAATTGAAGAAAATCTGTATTACAGAAAGAATCTTTACTTTTATTGTGATTCTACCGAACCGCTTTTTTATCGCTTTGCCTCACATCTCCTCCCTTGCCCTTACGCTTTTTTTATTTTTTACTTTTTCTCTGTTTTCCTATATTATCTAATTGCAACAGAAAATTGATAAGCTCTGGGCGGAGAAGTCTGAATGTGAGATGGTTGAGAACTACGAAAAAGAATAATATGTGCAGATGTTTCTTGTCCGATATTCTTTCTATATGTTCTTCTCTGCTCTCTGAGAGGTGAGCAGGACCTTGATTAATATTGGTGGAAGGGTGCATGACACACCGAGGGTCAACCGGGAGTCGAGCTTCCTCGACAAGAAGGGTTGGGGGGGGGGGGGGAAGGGAGGGCTTATTTACCAGACAGGTGGTGGAAGGGGGGTGGAGTGCAAGTGTTCCGACTGGTGAGGCCAGGTCAGGTTGCGCGGCGACACGCCCATTCGCGTGCGGCGGATTGCAACCAGGTAAAAACAAGTAAAAACACGCTGCCAAAGCTCCTCCCCTAAAAAGGCTCAGGCAAATCTAGGAGAGCCCAGACGGCGAAGGACACGCCACCATTCGGACAATTCGCGAAGCGTCGCCGCGCGCAGTGTCCCGATTCAGTGCCGGCCACTAGAAATCGGAACACTTGCAACTCACCCAGTGGAAGGGTGATGCCTCCTGTCTGGTGAATACGCTATATAATAAATAGCTATAAGCACCGCAATCTGGACTTTTAATGGGAACATAGAATATTCTACAGCGAGCCTGTGTGAGGAAATGTAAAATAATTATCTTCTCGGATACAGTCAAGATACGTGGCATTATGGCAGTAGAACACATTGCAACTGTACAATTCGGCAACAGTTACTAGTGTGGTAAAGGTAAAAAAAAGGCGCAGTAACTGGTCCTCTTATCGTTAGAGGTGGGTCGTACAGAAGCGGCTATTTCCCTCCACACCTGAATGTGCCCTGACCACACCTCCTGATGTGTTTCCGCCAATTACCATTGAGTTCTCGAGCGGACTAGCCTTGGTGCACAGAATTCTCTACATAGTATTCATACACCGTTTTAGGGTCGCGACACGTACAACACCTCGTTTTGGGGATCAGAAATGTGGAATCACAATACGCCAATCAGTGAAGATTGCTTATATCTGAACATTTGGACGCCTGCAGACGCTTAGTAGGTTAACAATCTATTGAACTCTATGCTGTTGAAAATCATTAGAAGCCTCACTATTGTGTTGATCTTTGATTTCAAGCAATCTCACTGTTATGGTTTGGTTGTTCGGTGGCGGCTACTACTATGGAAGTCCGTCATTGATACTTTATGACGGCAAGGTACTACAGTTTTTGTTATTGGGCATATTTCCTTACTCATTACTGACTTCATCGTTTAGGCATTGGCGCTGCTTGGTAACGTTATTGTGGTAAATGTTAATTACCGAGTTGGCCCATTCGGATATCTTTACATGAACCACGATGACGCTCCTGGTAACGTGGGGATGCTTGATCAGGTGAGCTTTTTTTTGCGATTTCCTTTACTCAATATCTTCCGACAGTATACCAATGGCACTAATTACCCAATGCATACCCATCAGCTCGAATTTCGAAGAGGATGACGCAAATTTCATGAACCTTTCGATTTGCATAGAAACTTGTGATTTGTATGGGAACTTGTGCCCGGGAAGTCCGACCCATATAACACAGACAAAGCGCTTGCCTATTAAGGAATCTCCTCACTGGCGCTTCACACACACCAATGAGGGATGCGCCATTAGATTCCCGTGGAGCTTTTTGAAGCAACGTGATGTTCTTACTCAGCAATTGAAACTAGTCTTACGAGTAAGTTCTGAGCGATTAAACATTAACGGGATCGCACGGAAAACTTAGTTTTTCTGTTACCCATATATTTATGCTGTACTTGCCTAATGTGGGCCGCATGCAAAGTTTCACATGAAAAATCCGAATCCAGCTGAGATAAAGCACCCCAAAGTCTCGGCCGGGTGGGCAGGGCCTCCGAGCAAGTGTCCACCCCGTCGTCCGTCGCGGTCGGAGACACATTGTAGGAACAGAAACGTACGTAAGTTGCCCCATTCTTTTTTCCCTACCACGGCGGACGACGGGGCGGGGATTTTACTAGGAGGCCCCGCCCACTCGGCCGAGAATTTGGGGATCTGATTTTAGACGAATGCGCACTTTTTCGCGCGAAACTTTGCATGCGGCCCACATTAGGCAACTACAACATAAATATAATATAGGGGTAACAAAGAAACTTATTTCTTCCTGGACGGTTCCTTTGAGTAATCAGTTTCTCTAAGCCACTCGTTCGATTTATATTTAGGAGTAACATGATTTGTCTGATCTAGCAATGTGTTGGAAAGTAATCCCAGAGAAATCTGAGTTCTGAGATGGCTGAAATCGGAAGCAATACGGGTTGAGAGTGACTGGCCTTTACTGAAGCCATTCCTATGGCCACGCGAGGTCCCTCTTGCCAGTGTATCTCCCGGTCGCCACACAGCACACATGTCCACTGTTACTGATGGAGTGAATGGGTATAAATAAAATACGGGACCGTTCTCCTCAATTCTCTGAATCAGAAGCTGACGAAAGCCATAATTTTCTTGAGATATTATCTCTATAAAAAACATATCAAAAGGGCTTTGCATTTGAATCGATGAAGATGAAGTCCATAAATTCATAAGACTTTCTTGGCTTAGCAACATGAATATGCTATTACCTCTGATGTACCGATGGATGAGTCCGATTCTAGTCTGAAAAGGGAACTCTACATAAGCATTCAGGGAAAAGCAGGTTAGCTATGGTGGCAACAAATTCTCCCAAAGTACCACTTGTGAGCCGTTCACCCCTCATCTTTCTTTTTACCCAATAATTCAGCTGCATTAAATTAGCAGTGAAGGTTTTCAGTTTGAAAACTATCATTTGCAATTTATCCAATTCAGCAATTGGCCCTCTACTGGATTCGAGACAATATTTTCAACTTCGGAGGGAATCCAAGTCGAATTACGCTGTTTGGTGAGAGTGCTGGTGCAGCCAGCATAGCCGCTCATCTAATTGCTCCAGGATCGGAAAAGTAAGCCGTAGATAAATCAATTTCTGGTCAATGAATAACGGTAGGAAGGTATAGATTTCATGAAAAATAACGCAGTAGCGGAAGGTATCAGCATACACCTCCTGTGGCTATCTACACCGGTAGCACTGAAGTGTTCGAGGTTCAAAAACTCTAGGGAATAGTTTGAGAGAATCGGTCTAGAAGACCGTCCCTGCATTCGAGAGCTACGGAAGAACCATTAAAATTTGATGGCCTTGAAATTATTGTACATAATTGCTTGAGCTTTTTTCATCCTTCACCAGTCCGATATGCACTGGAAGACATAAGTAGGGGAAATAGGCTCCCCTGGTAGCAAATAGGATTCCGGAAGTGCAGTGAGGCAACCTTGGCAAAAGAGTCACATTTGAGCGGTTCAAAACTTCGAATTGGTCGCTTAAATTATATGGAATACAGGGAGAGATTGCTTCTTTCAGTCCTCTCTACGCTCGTGTAAATTCTGAATAACAAAAAGAAAATTCAGACCTCAATCTGAAGAAAAATCCAGGGAAATGTAGTTTTTTGAGCTTGAGTGTGCCGACAACTGTTCAAATGTTGCTCGGCGCGATTTCGAACAAGTCACTGTTTTTCCAGTTGATTTCGCATTGCTACAGAAGAAATTTTTTGATTCTTTCCGTGTTCCTCTTTATACACTGTAACTACTGAAGTGGTTATGGAAGAAGTTAGAATCATGACAATTCCGTGAAGATTCTTGTGAATTTCAGTCTGTTCCAAAATGGTATTCTACAGTCCGGTAGCTTGGACAACAAATGGTCGATGGACAGTCCAGCTCGAGCGTTGGACAAAAGTCAACAATTAGCCAATCTGGTTGGTTGCAATCGGACGGAGGTATGTCTCGGATTGTTAGAGGAATCATGCACGGAAACACGAGTTTCTCTGTTTCCCATATATTAACGTTGTATTCGCCTAATGAGGGTCGCATGCGAAGTTTCGGGCCAAATAGTGAGAACCCGGCCATGATACAGTCTACAAAGTGGTGGCCGAGGGACGGGGTCTCGGAGTAAATGTCGCAGCGGACGAGATGGAGAGGAAGACTGTCTACATTACTTTCAATTCTCACTTAGCGTTTCCCACCGCTGCGGTACGGAACAAGCATTTACTCCTAGGCTCCGCCCCCTCGGCCACCACTTCGAGGAACTGTACCTTAGCCGGATCTTAGCCGGATTCTCACCTTTTCGCTTGAATTTTTGCATGCAGCCCTGGTTTTTGTAAATGCATCATAAATATAAGGGTACCAGAGAAACTCGTTCCTCTGTGCACGGTTCCTTTGATCTATTCTCCGATTTACTGTATTTGGAGAATGGTCAACTTTACTATCACAAGGCACCAGTAACTGCTTCGTTTTTGTTATTCTCAAGAAACCGAAATGCTATTAGCGCATAGAACAAAAATACTTGCTCAAAGATTGATAATGAAAATATGTCATTAACTTCCTCTACGCTACTCATGCTCCCCGTGATATAATCGCGCAAGACCATTACACTTCCCATATGCGAATCTTCTAGACGCTACTTCAAAGCATGGTGCAGTCAGTAACACCACTAATGCACTGCTAATGCAGCAAGAACGTTCCCTGAAAGCCGGAAAAGGAATTGCCTCTATGGTCGCTGTGCCACATCTTTGGAACGCTGTACTGCTGACTAGAGGAAAGTAGGCATACAGCTGCTTGAAGCCGTTGTGTATCTAAAGATAGTGATAGGTGTAATGTGGGCAATGGGAACTCCTGAAGTGGGTCCCCAAATGAAAGCTATGGGTCTAGAAGGACTATAGTATGTGGCGAAATTCCGATGAGAAAGAGTGTTTTCGGTCTTTATAAGAGCCGTTTTCTTCTACAGCTACAACTTGTTTTATGGCGGCCCGCCCCTTTTTTCAGGGCGACCCGCCCCTTTCGAGAATAAACGGCGGGGAGAGGATGTTTTTTCTCGGGTTTTTGGCCGTCGTTCGGTTATTTCTTCATTTCCGTACTGTTGAGCACCTCGACCTTTATATTTAATTATCCTTCCATATTTGGCCAAAATTACCCCTATTACTGCCTTAAGCAGCTGCACACTACAACTCCAGTAAGATATGAAAGCATAGCATCTAGTGAGCATATTGCATAAATGGAGCCAAAATAACGCACTTTCTAGCTTGGATTTGTCCTCTATCGCGCTGGGCCAGTACACATTACGGATACGGGAATTACCGTATCCACTCTAAAATCCGTAGTAAAAAACTAAATGCAAATTCGTCAACATATTTGACTTCTTAGCAAAATTATTTCCAGATGAAAGACACAATTGCTTGCCTTCGAGCTGCTCCAGCTCAACTACTCGTTGATAACATTTGGAATCTGGATTTGAAATTCCTCGAATTTCCATTTGTTACTGTATCGAGGCGAGTCATCACTACCGTTTAGCTTTGTGTGTGGGCCACAGGCGAGATGCACCTGCAGGCGAGATCGCGAACAGTATTCGAGACCGAGTGAGCTAGGGTCCTTCATTTTTATCGCAGGAAATTCTCTCACTCGTTTATCCAGAGATTTTTTTTGAAAATACCGGTTTACCTCATTTTCATGTGTTGCTGATAGTAGCTAAAGCAGCCTCAGGTGCATTGAACCCGCCGGTTATTGCAAATATGAGGTCTTTTTATTTCAGGGATAAAAATTTCTTCCGACATAAGGACGGATTCATATCATTAAGAGAAGGCCAATACCTTCATCATGTGAATTTAATGTTTGGCATCAATCATGACGAAGGTATATTTTTTAACAGCTCTATTTTTTAATCAAGAAATATGCCATATCGCTCCTCCTATTAAAGTTAAAGAGTTCCGGGTGAGGGGTCAAGGAGCATTGCAAACATGGAACGTCTTTGTTTAGGAAATTTCTGGAACATCTACAATTTGGGTAATTACTTCGACAAGTCGGAACAGCCAGAGCTGAACCGAGACGAGTTTCATGACTGCGTCGAGCGAGCGTTCGCATTTCAACCAGAGCTTGTGCGAAATGCAGCCAAACATGTGTACTCAGATCCCAACTGTACTGATCCTACAAAGAGAACACAGTTTTATGCTGAACAGGTTTGTTTTATATGAAGAATCGTTGAAGCCTATGTTAGTGCTTTATTTGTATTCACAATTAAACAAAGGGTGGTTCTTGTTCGACTATGGTCAAAAATAGGCCGACTGAAAAATGTATACCCTTGAGCCAATGATGCAAGAGGTGAGCGCTGCGTGCATACAAGGAAGTATACCAAGCTATCCTCCCAAAATGCCATCACCCGAAGCTGTCAAACGCTGGCTTCTGGATAAGTGAAGTGCTTCCCACCTACGGAGAGACAACAGGAATTCCATACCATCTATGAATCTCACTGAGCTTTTAGATACATTAAAAGTTCGAATCAACCGTTGCGATCACTTAGTGGAGTTCGTTGAAAGGCCACTGGCAGCTTGAAATTGAGGGCAAATCGAGTCCTCTGTACATACCTGAACGGTCTAAGACTTATCAAAATGTATTTTCCTTGCATCGACTAATATATCGGTGCGTTTTTGACATGGAGAGGCACTCAGTATATGGACAAAATACGCGTTCTTGTGTCTGCGACTCCAGCAAAAATCTACTTCTAGGCTCCTTGACCAATTTTTATTTTTCAATTTTATTTTCTCTTACTGTGTTATTGCTTCTCATTTGATCCTACCACTGTAGAGATACAAAGATAGAGATAAAGACAATTTAAGATACAAAATTATGTCAAATAAATGTACTACTTTTTCTCTGAACTACTGACACGCTGTCATTCAGGTAAATCAGATGGTAGGCGACTACTTCTTTACCTGCGACAGCATCTGGCTGGCCGATCAATTTCGTCAGAATGAAGAGCGAACAGGAAAAGTCTACATTTATTACTTCGACCAGCCATCAAGGTTAGCACCAACCACATATACAAATTCAGATGAATTGCCCATTCCGAGACTTCACTCAGAAAGAACTGGCTTCTGATGATGTGTTTCCAAAACGATGTACAAGCTCTTTCACGGCGGACCCTTTCATTGTTCCGAGACTGCTGTAAACGTGTATTTCCTGATGACACCCTTTTTTAGTGCAAACCCCTGGCCGAAATGGACCGGTGTGATGCATGGCTATGAGATAGAGTACGTATTTGGAGTACCGATCTATAATGAAAGCGCCGGCTACACGAAGAGAGAGCAGGTTCTATCGGAAAAGATAATCCAATATTGGAGTTCGTTTGCCACAACAGGGTTAGTTTCTAAAAGTTTGGTATAATTTCTATACACCGAAACACATACTTTTCAGAGTTCCTCGTCTCAGAGATTCCAGATCAACCGATTTGTGGCCGGAATACGACGGCGTTAATAACACGAGGTGAGAAATGCTGCTTGAAACTTTTGATGGAATTCTGAACGGAAATTCTGACAGGTGGATGTTGCTGAAGGGCGGATCTCATGTGAAGCCAACACCATCTCGGAAAAAGGTTGAGTGCGATTTGTGGAGGACGGCAAAAGACATAGAATATAATTCCTACAGTAGGTTTTAACTTTCCCTGAACATCTCAGTGTTTTCTTCTCTAAAGTTTTTGGATCTTTTAATTTTACCAAATGTGTCTTTTCAGAAGCCGAGCTGCGGCTTTCATCAGCTTTCCGCATCTCATTGTCTTCATTATTGTTCGCAGGGCTACTTTTACTTTCATAGCCGACTACCCGCCGAAAACAAGCTATCGACGGGGGTACTCTACATTGAAAGAGAATCTCATGTTCAGTTCACATCGCACTGTGATTATGTAACTCCATTTAGTACAATATTCAATTGAGGTAATGTTGGCACCTTTGCATTAACTCTTCCACACCCTGGAATTTGTCTGATGCCGTCGGGATTCATCACCTTCAGCCATTACCACCTCCATAATGTAACTCACAGCCCAGGCGATACACCGCAACGGTGGGATTGCAGTGGCACTTGCGCAGTTCACGTACAGATGAATTCCTAGCCATCCCGCAGGAATCGACCTATTTCTAGGTTTCACCGGGCTCCGCCTAAACTCAGTTCAGTGGAAACCGATTGTTTCTCCTTCTCTTCCACATCTGCCTCGTTACCATTGCATTTTTCTTGCAAATACAATGCTTTTAACTATACAGAATTTCTGTTCTTGATTATAGGTAACGTTTTCACTTTAGAAGTAGTTGGTAAGTTTATCTAATATCTCTTAACTTGTACATATTTGAATAGTTTCACTAGCCATTCTTGACATTTTGTATCACTTTAGCGGTCCGTCTAGAAGATCTACTGCAGGTCTCTAATAACACATATCATCACACTTTGTATATGTAAAAGTATAATCGTGATTTTGAATTCTTGCCAGTGCTCTTTTTAATAAATTGTCATTTGGAATGAATTTTTATAGTTGTGGCTATGCTTACATTATACTTTCTGCCGAATCTCCATCTGCACAAGCTTCCATAGTGGGACACCTTCTGCTCGACATTCTCAGAAGTGGAAGCCCCATTCTCATACGATTGGCTAAAGGCACACTTTGCGATAATCAGATGGGTCGATATACCTTTTCGGAACAGTAGATCCTAGGGACTTTTCAGGCTGCACTTTTCGGGTAGCCGCGGTGCCCTATCACGGCACTAAATCTGCTCGATTCCACTCCGACACATGAGCTCCCTTATTGGTCAACTGAGCAAAACGAGTGACGTCTGAGTGGGTTCGAGCAGGTGTAGCGCCGTGATAGCGCACCGTGGCGACGCGAACGTGCTTCCTGACTAGTTGCCCAAGGATCCTTATTATTGCTAAGTGCGCCTTTCGTTATGGAACGATAACTAGTAACAATCTTGAAACATCTTCGATCTTGGATAATTCAGAGGCACCGCTTGGGGTATAGAGAAAGTAACTGGGTAGGCATATCCTCTGAAAACAAACATTACCGTTGGAGTTGCATGTTAATTAGTGACAAAGTTCGCGGCCGTCAAATTTGGCCGCTCATCGTCTACATCTGTCTCCACGGGCTAGTAGAGCAGAGAAAAGAGAAGAAGTGAGAGATGTAGTGGGCTCCTCATCTCAGGTTTTCCGCCGCTTGATTTTGTTCCTTCTCTGCTATTACCAGCTGAGCACCCCTCCTGTCATATTCCACAATTATTTCACGATCTGCCGAATTTACCCCTCCAGGTGTCTCTAGAACCCTGTCATAAATGAAAATCTTGCATCGGTTTTCACGATTTCCACGGTATTTATTCATTGTTGTTGTACGATCCGTCACTCAAAAAGTGCAAAATAGGGTGCAATAGGGTCATTTCAGTAACCAAAAAATACAATTGTAATAAATACTTTGGCAGTGTGGTTTGTTGGCCATCATTACATTTGTGAATAATCGCATTTGGCTTGTATTCGGTCATGATAAAATTTCTCAAAGGAGAGAGAAAAACTGGAGGAAAAAGCGATAAAAGTAATCTAGCTAATAATAAAAACTGAGGGAAGCTTCTAACAACATCATCAACAGCTACCGTTTCATTATTCAAGGTTGAAAAAAACAGTGCCTTTGAAAACATTTGTACGATAGCTTAACTGGTTTGTTCATATTTCACAGTTATGCACCAATTGCATGAGTGCCCAAATGCTTGTTTTCTAGTGAAGTTGAGCATTTATAAACAAATTCTGGGCTGTATTCGTCCGTGATAGAACGGTGTTCGCAAACAACAGAATTGCCTCGTCGGCCACTTCAGTTCCGTTTGAGTGTACCGCCGCTAATTCATCGTGATCAACGCATCAACTCATTGTTACGTTGGGTTTCACATGCTTGTAGAATGGGTTCCCATTACCATTTCACGCTTACCACAACACCGAAAAACTTACATCATATATTAGCAGCTGAAAATACCAAGTTTATGTTTGGAGTTAATTTACCGACGTTATTTTCAGCTATTTCCTCGACCTAAGCTACCGCAATGCCGATAACTGCCGTTGTTTTTGAAAAGTTACAATTATTACAACCAAAGCACTTTTGCTCGTACATTTTTGATACTTAAGTACCGTAATCTGCTTAGCCCATTTCGAAATCGTTTGAGGCGGCCTCAGCTGATATATAGCAAAAGAAACTGATCGTATTTCGAAACAGAAAAACCGGCTTCGAACAAAACTTCGAATCAAGTCAATTTGGAACTACATATGCAGCATTGCGCTCATCCGATTGCAGGACTTTTAACTTAATGAGGCAATCAGTGAATTCAGTACGTTTTGCTGTAATAATTTGATGCCATCCAGTGAGAAGTCAAAAACTCACTCATTCTTGACGACATTAAAGCCTAGGCACTATACATTACATGATCTAATCTTTCGGGCAATCCCCTCATTTGAGAGAGATTTCTTCTCGTACATGTTCATTTCCTGCAATGTGCAATGTACTCTCGAAACTTGACCATTCACTTTGATTATTTTTGAAATAAATTCAGTACGGGTCATATGGAAACCCATCGGGCGCTGGATAAGCCTAAAGCCTGAATAGCAGTTCTAATGCTGATATTTATAAATTATTAGCATAAACGCTATCGTTCAGTGCTCATTGTTGGTACCAGACAATCGCGGATTATTCATGCAGGCCTACACCACTTCAAAAAAGTGGATCAATGATCAGTAAAAGTTAAACCTGATACTGCAAGTTACTGAGCATTATCGAAACATTTTTGAGCCTGTGCTCTTCCATCGGGGTTGCATTATAGCAGCTTTCTTCGGTTTTTCTTCTCATGTGCCTTTTGACAACCTTTCCTACCGGATATTTGTTATTCTCCAGTGAGTAGCAATTGCATTAATACTAGTTCTCATGTTTACTATTCCTGAAGAATGTTAATACCTCCTTCCGTCAGTATTGTTATTGTAGGAACTTTCTCTGCAAGATGACTTTTTCAACGAATCTTTTTTCGAAGATTACAAAAAAATTCTTGTTAAGTTGAAATCTAAATTGGCGCTGCCGTACCGGTTATGCCACCTCGCATTTCTCACACGCAGCTAATAAAGCAGAATTGCCAATCAAATGTTCCGACAAAAGCAGAAACATGCAGTGCGATGTCAGTCCACGGAGATTGGTCGGAAAACCTTGGTTGCAAAGATCATATTTAGCAGCCATAGCTGCGATTTGCGTTTTAGCAAAACAAGTGCCCCGATGTTTTTCTAAGAGGCTGGTGATCAGAGGTTTCCTCACCTTCTAATAATTGCTTGTTTTGGTAGGTTTCCTTCTCGTAAACATAGATTTCTAGTGCGAATATCAATGAATTGTACTGCTATTGCTATGGTAGAGGATGACAAAGATTCGTCCCCCGTTCCTTTTTTTGTTTTGCCAATCTTTTTCTTCACTCTTGTTCGGATAGTGATTATGCCGATGCTACCGTTTGTACAGCGAGACTGGAGAAGCAAAAAAGAACAAAATACAGCACTTGCTACCCTTGTATATTGCATTTCATAAGCTCACAGCTTCTCTCAGACCTATCACAGATGACTAGTCTTTGTTCTAACTGTACCTGAACCACCGATTGCTAGAGCAGCGTATTCCGAACCCTACTATGTACATATACATATTCGCTTTCACTTTCGTATAGAAATTTTTTTGCAGAAATCTCTTGCACATTTCCTCCGCTGCTGCATGTGGTTGAATGCTTTCCTCAACACGTTGGTTTTTCTATTTGCTCAGGTAAATTACATAAACTGCAAGAAAAGTTTCTAAAAAGTGTCATGCAAGTTAAATCAATGTTTCCGTATTGATACACTTCGATCTTTCGCTCTATTTTTATTATGACTTTCATGATTTTCTCTATTTCTATTTTTTGTTGTACTTTTTTCATTCTTGTACTTATGAAGGTCCTGCTACATATGTACAGTGTTTCACTCCTGCAGAATCGAAAACATACATACTGTCCGCTAGATTACCCATATTTTTAATCTACTAATTAATTATAACTGAAGTATAATCTACTAATTGTGGAAGGGAAGCTCTTGCGATCTTTCTTTTTTAGGCTTCTTCTCAACAAAACCATATCCCGATTGAAATTGAAACACGTATCGGTAAAATCAGAGGCCAGGAGTCGATCTTTCTTCATAAACGAGTACACTCATTTCTGGGGTAACTCTTTTCTTTGAAACACAATGAAATCAAAACAGTGAGAGTTTATTGATGTTCAAACCTTCTAGCCCAGGTGAGTTTCAAGATTTGGTTTTCAGTGTACCCTTTGCCGAACCACCAACGGGCGAACAGCGATTTCGGCCGCCGAAACCGAAAAAGCCATGGGTGGGAACGATCGCTGCTGACACACTGTCACCAGCGTGTTACCAGGTACTGCGTATTTCAATAGTTTATGAAAATATGTGTTGCAGGAGGTGATGCCCAAATGAGAAACGGCATCGTTCCTGTTGGTTACTTTAGGGTCGTGACACGTATAACACCTCGTTTTGGGGATCAGAAATGTGGAACCACAATACGCCTGTCAGTGAGGATTGTTTATATCTGAATATTTGGACGCCTGCAGACGCGTAGTACGTTCATATGCCTTGAAGATCATGTTTGTTGAAAAGATTCTGAAAATGTTAGAGTCATAGTTGCTCTTTCCGTGTGGTAACATCATTTTGGAATGTCATAATATTAGAGACAAAAATATTGGATTCAGAGATTCAGAGATTTCACTAGATTTGTAAGGAGAGGAATGAGTGTCAAGAACAGTGCCATGCTCTGTGGAGGTGAAGTCAATAGTAAGAGCTGGTGTGCTGCCTTGTTCTTGTTCATTCGAATGTCTCCACTGGATAAACGCCGGTTCTTTGAACAAAACAAGTTTACTTCATGGTCCATGAAGTCTTGAGATGGAAGAAATCCACAACCATAGCTTCCAAAGACTTTACTCCCCAACAGTTTGACGAAAGCTATTCCATGATTGGAGACGATTAATATATTTACTAAACCTTCATAATAATCCAAGCTGATCACTCCCAGTTTGAGATCTTTACGGATATGTGGGTTGTGCAAGATAAGATCACTAACGTGATCGTAGTTGTTAACTTCTAGTTCATCCACTAGCAGTCAGTATAGGTGACCTTGCGATCCTCGACCGAAAGTACTGCGAACCTTGGTCCTCTGGTGAAATACCACTATGATTAAATACGAATGGGAGCGGTGGGGGTGGGGAGAGAGTGCAGCCTCGGTTACGGTAGCTCAGGATTTTATTTAGCTGTAGAGTCACGACATGACTATCGCTGGGATGCCAACTGGGTTGTCCGGCACACGCCCACAAGTCCCGCCTTTGAAGACACATTCTGCCTCGGGCTTGGGCTTGATCTAATATTCCCAGAGGATTGTCGCCTTCCGCCCTTTTAGCGGCGGAAGGCGTGGCGAAGACACCTCTTCTTCCCAACTCTCTCCTGCCATTGACGATGTCAGTTCGAATCCTCACTCCGGCGAACTGCTCCTCAAGCTGATATGCAGAGTATTGTACTTCGAGAAGGAGAACGGTAGTGCCGCAAGGTAATCACTAAAGTTTAGGAGCTCCGAAATCGCTCAGTATCATAACCGTCGAAGTAGCGAGCGTGAGTCTAGGTTTCCGTCAAAGAAAATGTAGTACTGAATGATCATATTCTGCGCTCCCATAATTTGGCATTATAGGGTGATCTATGATTCGTGTCACACCTTCTTTCTTTGTCTACCAATCAGGTTGGCCTGTCAACGCTGGCCAACCCTCCTGGACCCGGATTGGCCTGTCAACGCTGGCCAATCATCGTGGGCGGCCGCGCCTCCTCTGCACGGAGGCTTTGCGGTTTTCTAGCTTTGTAACGGGGAGCGACTTTCGGTGGGCCGCTGGCGCGGGGAGCCGACGTTCGCATGCGCGCTCCGCGCGCATTGCAACTGGAACGTGGCCTGATATGTATAATATGCGGCTTTTATCTGTTGTAAGCAAATCATTTAGTAGTACAGCATTTAGTAGTTCGAACCATTTAGTAGTACAAAAGTAGGGAAGATGGAGCGGAACGGTCAAAAAATCCGAGAAATAAGACCCCGTTCCCACTGCTGGTCCAAGTGTGTAAGGCGTTATCGAAGAGGGGCGAGCCACGTTCAAAGGAGCGGCAGCAACTGGTGGTGTCTCTTCGTGAGCTCGGAGGGGCTCCGTAGTAGTTGACTTTTGAAGATTGAAAGCTTTGAGAGGATGTGCATGAATCAGTTCTAGAAGAAACATTGGCCTCAACTGAATGCTGAGAGATACACCTGATTATAACAGATCACTTCCTAATGGTAACCGAGGACAAACAGCTACTTAGTGTGGTACATATATTGGAATTATGGCGGAGCTAGGCTTAGAACTTATGTACACCGTACATATGAGTTGACCCCTACCGAATCCTAACCTGCGCAACATGCCCACAGGCCCGTGCCTAACTTGCTTGTTATGTGCTCCCTACATCATCGGCGTAAGCTCCTCCAATGGTGACTAGAGCTAGGCTTAAAACTTTTGTGCTCCGTACACATAGGTTGGCTCCCACCCAACCATAACTTGCCCAACCTCTCCAAGCCGTTCCTTATTTGTTTGTTGTGTGCTCCCTACACATTGGTCAGTCCCTAGCCAGTCCATACTTGTGCGACCTCAACGATTCCATTCCTGACCTTCCCGATTTTTTGAGCCCAAGTGAGGACTCAAATTCCAGCACCCATCGATTTCGGCGCACCCTACCCGTTCTTACTTGCGCGGCCTCAACAGACCCATTACTGACCTTCCCGACTTTTGGAACCCAAGCGAGAACTTAAATTTGAGCACCCATCGATGTCGGCGCAAGCTCCGCACATGGTGTGCGGAGGTAGGCTAAGAACATGTTTTCTGTACATATGGGTCGGCCCCTACGCTATCCTAGCCTCTCCAGGCCTCTTCCTAACATGCTTCTTGTGTGCTCCGAACACTTTGGTCGGTCCCTACTCAGTACTCACATGCACGACCTCAACAGACCTATTCCTGACCTTCCCGATTTTTGGAACCCAAGCGTGCACTTAAATTTGAGTACCCATCGATCTCGACCAAGTCTCGCCATGGTGGACGGAGCTAGGTTTAGAACTTATGTGCTCCGTACATATGTGTTGGCCCTTACCGACTCCTAGCATGCCCGACCTCAACAGTCCCATCCCTCCCTAGTTTACCCGACTTTTTGAACATTTGCGCAAGCCCCGGTCACGGTGGGCGGGGCTATGCTTAGTTCTTTTGATCTTCGTGCACTTTGGTCAACCACTACCCACTCCTAACTTGCCCCACGTCTCCACGTTGCAGTTGAACTATGAGTTCATAATATGACAAACAGATCACACATACACCAAATTTCTGGTTGAACTAAGAGTGCATTATGCGACAAACGGACGGACAGACAACCACACTAAACTTCTGCAATATATGTACAGGATTTAGATATTTCCAAGAGTTTGACATATTAAATCCTACTACGCTAGCCTACTCTTCGGAGTGGGCCCACCATTTTTCTTGGTGCACTGTTCGTCCAGCAGTACAGCATCGCACGTAATTGCTAATATCTGGCGACCAAGGACAACTGGAAACATAAGGACCCACGAAGGTTATCAATCACAGAGCAAGGAGTGAAAATCAAAAAGAGTGGATTCAAGTGAAGATTGCGCAAAAGCGCTCGGAGTTACATCCAGTTGAATGAAGGTCACACCGTGAAAACCGTGTTGCATTCTCCATAGATCACCTTGTATATGACTTTATCATTTTTCTTAACATTTATTTATTAGTAACCTTACGGTCATGGTCTGGTTGTTCGGCGCTGGCTACTATTCTGGAAGTCCATCATTGGCTCTTTATGACGGCAAGGTCATTCACCGAGTTGACGTGCCCTTTTTCATTTACACCTTCTTCATTGTTCAGGCGCTAGCGCTATTGGGCAACGTCGTAGTAGTAAATCTGAATTACCGACTCGGTCCATTTGGATTCCTCTATATGGATCACGACGAGGCTCCTGGAAATGTTGGAATGCTTGATCAGGTGGGCACTTTCATAACCGTTATTGGACTAAGCTCCGACCCGTTACTGGAATAAATCCCTTCTGAGGTGGCTTGAAAGATGTACAAACTTTTACGACACTAATTTAGTGGATATCGGATTTGAGAAGACTTAATTTTCAATTAAATAAGACTGAAGCACTCCAATCTCGTATTTACGACTTGAATAAATTAAATAAAACACATTAACAACATTTTTTCTCCTTATCACGTTTTTTCTCCATATTTTCTCCTTAATTTTCCCCATTACTGATGAGCACAGTGGGAGGATGATCATAAATTTTTGGTTTCCGTCTAAAGCCCTGTGCGAAATGGAAATCAATCTAACACTTCATGACAAGACCCACTGAAAATTTCTCTTTAGTTATTACTTCATTATTAAAATTTAATACTTTCAAAAAAGTGACACAACATGTTGCTTCAAAGGATCTTATCGCTCGCTCAACGCTTCGCAGAAACGTAGTGACATCTTCAAGTATCTGAAGTATTTACTTGTAAACGTTAAAAGATTTCCCAGCTCACACTTCTATTGCACCAATGGTATCCGGTATAGGCATAAAATCATGAGAATGCGTGTAAAGACCGAAAACGGGACTGATTTAACGCAAGGGTGGCTTCCACATCCGATCACTAGGAAAACAGGAGCGGGTTGGCCGCGACTGGTATCGGATGTTGGTAGCCGGAGTTGACCGATCGGTCAGTGCTTAACCGCAATAGCCTCAGTCGTCGTTTCGATCATAAGTGGTCCAAGTCACTCGAAGGAGGTTCTCCACGACTGTCCTTATGAAAATCCGCTTAACAACATCACCATACTTAGGCACGGCAACCCTCTCACTTTATTGTTGAAACACCGATCCATTTCAGCAGCTTGCCCTCTACTGGATTCAAGAGAATATCTACAACTTTGGCGGAAATCCAAGTCGAATTACTTTGTTCGGTCAGAATGCTGGTGCAGCCAGCATAGTCGCTCACCTAGTTGCTCCAGGATCGAAAGAGTAAGACATTGGTACTATCCCTGAGCTTGCCGCAGATAGTGAAGATGTAGGAAAATCTGTGAACAGAAGTAGAAAGCAGCCGAATATGGAGCGAGGAAGTTGCAGATGCCTGTTTTGAAGTGATCTTCTGACCATCGCTATGGATTTCTGTTCACATCAAGTGATAAAATGAGACTCAACTTACAAATTTGAATCTGCCCACTATTCCAGTCTGTTTCAAAATGGTATTCTACAGTCTGGTAGTTTGGACAACAAATGGACCATGGACAGTCCCAGTAGAGCACATGATAAAAGCCAGCAATTGGCAAATCTAGTCGGCTGCAACAGAACACAGGTAATATGTCGGACTCGTATTTTATTCTAACCTTTTCTCCAATTAACTTTTGTTTTTGTTTAAACTTAATCATTTATTGATTTTGGTATTTTTGATTTTTGATAACTGCTGTTTATCGCCGCAGCTCGCGATGCGAAAGTTACTACAAGAATGTTGAGTTATGGGCAAAAGCTTCGGTGTCGGACGGGACTTGAACCCGCCCTTCATCCTTTCCGGGGATATGTGCTAATCCATTACTTATGTTAAATAAAGCTATGGTAAATATACCATTCAGAAGCTGAGTTAAGCTGAAAGGGGTGTCGGTAGTGTAATGGATTAGCACATATCCCCGGAAAGGATGAAGTGCGGGTTCGAGTCCCGTACGACACCAAAACTTTTGCCCATAACTCAGCATCCTTGTGTTAAACATTTATTGTTTACTCCACGCTGCATTCCACAGAACCATTTTCAGCAGCGCTTCTTCATGGTCTATCTGCTCCGCAGATAGTGTCCACTAGTGAAACTACACTCTCTGTAGTACTTGTTGGTAGCTTTGCTCGCATCGACTTTTGCCTCGCGGTTGTTCACTTAACGGTGCTAAAGCAATAATACAGCCTTCATTAGGAAATGATAATGAAACTGACGCACAAGAACATAACAAATCCCAATATTGCACCGTGAAAAGCTTGTTCGGGTTGCCACATCCCTTCTTGATCAGACGTGGGCGAAGGAGACGATCCCTTCTTGTCAGCACAGATGACAAGCGAAAGGAAGCGGAAGAATCCCTGCTCGCATGCTCGTGTCTCTTCTGTACCCGACGGTTTTCGAAATCAAAATGTAAGCATCGCCTGTAAACCCACCAGATCGAGCAACTGATATGAAATCGAGAAAGTTATATTGATTAAACGGAAGGCTTATGATATCTAATAGATAATGTATGCGGAAAATTGAGTAAACCTCTGAATTTGCCGTAGCGCTAGCTGTATTCCCGGGCGTTTTAGCGTCATGATCTGCAATCTCCTCGATCTAGTTTCTTAAGTTTGCAAAGCTCTCTTTGGAAAGCTTCTCGGGAGGGATCCTTGGAATCCGGCATAGAAAAGAGAGCGATGGTGTTCTCCATCCTTAGCTATAAGGTATTTGGGCGTGCTTCTACTCTTAACCGTACAATACCAGCACTCGACTTCCTTTCTTGAACAGTCCACAGGATCGCTGCATTTTCCCAAGCAGTGCGGGCATCGTCCTTCTCTTTTGATGACTCTGCACCTCTGCTCTGCGCTATTGTACTGAGGGCAGGAATCGGGGTAGTAATTTTCCAGCCTCTTGCATAACGAGCGAAAGGTAGCGGATCTGCCCCTCCACCAATTATCCTACATGACAACGGGCGGTCCCTCTCGAAGTTCACCCGAATCTTTCTCTTGATCGCACCGTTTGCGTTGACGTAAGTCCCTGTCCTCACAGCTTTTGTTCCGCTGATGGGCGACCTTTCGCTCTGTACTGCTTCCCTTCCCAATGATGCTCCCTTTTTTGATTCCTTTGGTTTGCTGGTCTTGACGTATTGATAGTCGCGATCAACTTCCCCGGCGCTCTCTCGATTGAGGATATTCAAACACTCAAGAACCTTGCCATCCTGATGACTTTCCGTCTAGTGGTCGATACGTGTATGCTTGCCTAGAAGAGCATGGGTGGTCCAGTGGTAGAATGCTCGCCTGCCGCGCGAGTGTCCGGGTTCGATTCCAGGCCGATGCACCAAATTTGAAGTACCTGCTGATACCGTTGCTCGACCAGACTTGTGCCACAAGGTTCTCCAGTTAACGGTGCTAAAGCAAATAATACGGCTTCCATTAGGAAATGATAGTGAATCTGACGCACAAGAATATCACAAATCCCAATCCTTGCACCGTGAAGTGCTTGCTCGGACCGCCACATCCCTCATTGATCAGACATAGGCGAAGGAGACGAAGCCTCCTTGTCAGCGCAGAAGACGAGCGAACAGAAGCGGAAGAACCCCTGCTTGCGTGGTGGTGCTCCTTTTGTACTCGTCGGTTTTCGAAATCGGAATGTAAGCATTGCCTGTAAATGCACCAGATCAAGCAATTGATGTGAAATCGAGAGATATTGAATAACTGGAAGGGTTATGATATAATAGATAATACATGTGAAACATAAGTGAGTAAACCTCTGAATTTGCCGTAGCGCTAGCTGTATTCCCGGGCGTCTTAGCGTCATGATCTGCAATCTCCTCGATCTAGTTTCTCAAGTTTTCAACGCTCTCTTTGGAAAGCTTCTCGGGAGCGATCCTTGGAATCCGGCATGGAAAAGAGAGCGATGGTGTTCTCCATCCTTAGCTATAAGGTATTTGGGCGTGCTCCTACGCTTAACCGTACAATACCAGCACTCGACTTCCTTTCTTGAACAGTCCACAGGATCGCTGCATTTTCCCAAGCAGTCGGGCATCGTCCTTCTCTTTTGATGACTCTGCACCTCTGCTCTGCGCTATTGTACTGAGGGCAGGAATCGGAGTAGTAATTTTCCAGCCTCTTGCTGCTTGCTCGGACCGCCACATCCCTAATTGATCAGACATAGGCGAAGGAGACGAAGCCTTCTTGTCAGCGCAGAAGACGAGCGAACAGAAGCGGAAGAACCCCTGCTTGCGTGGTCGTGCTCCTTTTGTACTCGTCGGTTCTCGAAATCGGAATGTAAGCATCGCCTGTAAATGCACCAGATCAACCAATTGATGTGAAATCGAGAGATATTGAATAACTGGAAGGGTTATGATATAATAGATAATACATGTGAAACATAAGTGAGTAAACCTCTAAATCTGCCGTAGCGCTAGCTATACTTTCCCTCATGCTTTATTACCTTGCTGTGATTCATTGTTGTGGTGAAATGCTCAGATTAGCATATTCGTCAAAAATTTTGTAGGTTGATCCCTTTCTAATAGGATTTGTAGATTTAGGAAGGAATTCTGAATTTTTTTTAGTTTCCGTATAACGTGACAGCAATGGGGACTAACTTAAGAGAAATATGAGCCCCAACTGCTTCTACTTCATCTAATGAATTTTCGATTCAAAGTTGTCCAGTGTTAAACCATCTAGAACGCTCTTTTGCCGGCCGATCTCCAATGTTATTGACGATCATCGTGTGCTGTTTATTCTTGATACCGGGCGTGAAATTCGTGTCTTTCAAATTTTGTTCGAAATTTGCCAAAAGTTCCCTTGTGCATCACCTCGTCAGCGGACAACGTGCATCGCTCACATCTTACAGGATCTACGTGGCATAGTGATAAGGGGCTGAAAACACTTCGCAGCTCTCATTAAGCATTTGCCGACATCCTTAACTTCACCGTCTTCAGGTGAAGGATACACTCGCTTGTCTTCGCGCTGTTCCTGCACGGTTACTCGTTGACAACATATGGGACCTAGATCTGGGATTTTTGGAATTTCCGTTTGTTATTGTGTCCAGGTATATCTTCATCATGCACCCCAAATTTGACTTCTGGAAAATATCATTTCAGGGATCATTTCAACGAAGTTCGCATGAACACTTCCAAATAGGAGTCTACCATAGCTTGATTTCCGAATAATTGAATTGCATACTTTACATGGCGTAGCTATCAGTAATCCGCAAGAATTGATTCAGCGGATAAGAGCGCACAGAATACTTCTCTTTTAAAAGGAGGGAGTTCATGAAAGAAATCCTATTCCCTGGCCGTCTGCAGAGCTCTGCGTGTACGTGCACATTCAGTGTAGTTAATAAACACTGGTCTTGAAATCACACCAAGTAGGCATAGGTCCGCCGCTTGAGCGATAGTAACTTCACGTAATGGACCATGAGTCGACAGTGAGAACAGTGTGTGAAATGGTCTTTGAAACGACACAAGGCTTTGTGTATGGAAGACGAATCATAATGCAGTGCAAGCTGACCAAGTTTACTTTTTGCAGAGATAAAAACTTTTTCCGACATAAGGATGGGTTCATATCGCTAAGAGAGGGTCAGTACAGTCGTCACGTAAACTTAATGATTGGCATGAATCATGACGAAGGTATTTCTAGCCGAGTATTTGTAAATATTCGAGCATGCAAAATATAATGAGCATGATGAGGCTAATTTCAGGGAACTTCTGGATCATTTACCATTTGGGAGATTTCTTCGACAAAGCTGAACAGCCGGAACTGAATACTTATGAATTTCACAGCTGTATTGAACAGGCTTTTGCATTCCAATCGCAGCTTGTGCGAAATGCTGCCAAGCACGTTTACTCGGATCCAAAATGCATTGATCCTACGAAGAGGACGCATTCCTACGCGGATCAGGTATTCTTTTCAGAATGTGGTTTCGAGTGGCCCTTGCTACGCTACGCCATGGGAAATAAAAAAGATTTTGTGAGATGATAATATAGATGAGATGATAATATGTGACCTAATGATGCGGAAAATGTGAATTATTCTGTAATAGAATGGAGCTATTGTTTACCCGATATTGACATACAGATAACTTTCGAATAGATGGGACATACCTTAAATATGACAAGAGGTATAAGAATTCCTAAGTATCCGGCAAAGCTTCATCCTTCTTAAACATTCCACATGGAGGTAATATCACTTCTAACACTTTTAAGCTCTACAGGCACGGCCAGGAAAGTGTGCTCTCTTTGCTTTGTTTTTTTTTGTCGTGGCCGAAGGCACACGTGCGGGGGTTTGGTCTATATGGCGAGGTGTCGTAGTAACAGATGGCGCGTACTCCCACTCTCATGATGTGCGGTTCAATCCTGCATCAACACCCGTCTAGGCCAACCAAGTCTTTCATCCATCGGGGCTCAGTGAAGTGGTGCTAGTCTGAGGGAATAACACTGGCTTTTACTTCAGCTGGCTCCGCAAATCGTTATATACGCCAAATCGCATACCTGCCAACACGATTTAATGGGACTAGAATGCGCGAGGCATCCTAAAGAAGGGTTTTATTCACGCCAGAAGCCTTATCCTTTCTATTTATTTTCAACTTGCAAACCTCCTGATTGGACCACAACTACATAAGAATCATGATCAAGGTGAACCAGATGATCGGCGACTACTTCTTCACCTGCGACAGTATTTGGCTAGCCGATCGCTTTCAACAGAGTGAAAAACAAGGTGGAAAAGTTTTCATTTACTACTTTGACCAGCCATCAAGGTTAGTTTCCGAGTCATCGCCATGAATTTGATGCTTCATCACTGCACATACTAAGTGCTCCCTTTTTAGAAATTGTCCCGCGCTCTAAGCCGCAGAGAGTGAACTTAACACTGCGATATGCTAAAATCGAATCTCATAAACTATATGAATGTCTTTTCAATTTAACAAAGGGATGCTCCATCTTTATTTTGCGAAAGTGTAAACTCCTTTTCCTCGTTGGCTGTCTTCACGTTGACACGTTGAGGACCACGACGTTTTACACTTGCTTGGGGGGTAGGACTCAACGACAGACGGCCAAAACAAATTGTTCTACACCCTGAACGGAGCTTTTCGGGGCTGTATCAGATGTTCAGTGTAGAGGCATCGGATAATAATTGCAAACTTAGGACAGACTTTTTGATTTCACAAGTTGTTTAACTCCGCGTCTCTAACGCTAAGATCAGAGCACAGAGTTGTATGGCGTTAACCGAATCCGGGCTCGGAGAAAACGATCCCGGTGAAGAAAATTCATGTTCTCTTTTTCTATTCTGTGCAAACCTCAGCCTCGGGGAAGGAGATTCCCATTATTACCGTAGGACCACACCCGCTCACACGTGCAATTGCTTTTATTCGACAACTACCGTAACCCAACGGCTAGATAGATAGACTCTGGAATGCAACTTTCAGTATCGCACCCGCTTGGACTGCACTATAGTTTTTCCCAAGTCCATTGCATCAACGTTCTTGATACTTGATACTTTATTACATGACAAGCATGTACAAAAGAAATTGCCAGCAAACATCAAGCATTGAACCACAAGTAAAGTAGAAAAAACGAACATTATCCCATGTAGTTCACAATTTGTAAAACAGCGAAATCTGTAGCAACATATGGGGAAGAACAAAATGGTCAAAGAAAAGAGACTGACGAAAAAGAGAAGAAAGAGGTGGAATTGGCGGAATTTACTAGGGCATCATCCGTTTCCTTTAAGTACCATTAATCCAAGATGCGATTGAGATTGGTTTTCAAGGAAATAGCCGAAACAGGGAGCGGTCTATGTTTGGACAAAGTTATATATATGGATCCAGCACGGTTGACAAAGAAGTAATCATCCATCTGTGATCGTTGTTGTAGTGATATCGTGGTACATGCACACTGCCTTTATGGTTGAATGAGCGACGACTGCTGAAAGTCATGTATTGTTCTCATGGAACGTGCCAGGCCGGCCCAAAACTACGACGTCCAAAGGCAGGCAAAATTAGCATTGGACGCCGAGAAAAGTGGAGACCCTTACGTTGGCACCGACTCCTTGTCTTCTGTGCTGCTCCTGAAGGACATCTTCCGCCATTCTTGATTTAGACCTTTCCATTTTCCTTTTATAAAAGTGCAGGTGCATGAGTTTATGATCGATGTTCTTGAGAAATTTCTTTTGACATATAGGTCAACATACCGAAGATATGTTGACATCCCACTCTACTTTTGCATTTCTTAAGAAACCGATTCCTAAATCTTCGAAGCGGTACTCGGAAATAGTTCATAACTCTCACGTTGTCCGCTTGTCAGACCACGAGAGAATGCAATGTACTTCATCGTGCACACTGCGGCAACGATTTTAGAACGCTGATGCCGTAGGCTTGCACATAAAAGAAATATAGTGCATGATGGGGCACAGAAAGTTGCGTGCCGGCGTACTTTTATCTAGGTCTTGGTTTACGGTAGCCCTTGGGGCACGCAATTGCACGTGTGAGCGGGTGTGAGGACAGATATACAGAAGATTTCCTCTCTTTAGGGAATACAAGTACCCGTGAACAGTTCTTCTCACAGAAGGAATAATTCTTCGTTCTTCAGTCAAGTTAACTATGATTAAGCGTAAAGTAATCTTAAGTGCAGGTACAACCAAAAACCGGGGCAGGTTATGCTTTTCATGAAATATATTTTTGATAAGAATGTATAAGTGCGATGAACACATAGTTTTGAAAATTCGACTGAAGTTCAAAAGGAATCTGTAAATGAACTGTGATACGACGTGCTATCACATGGCCCACCGTCCCAACAAGGCGTGACACGATGTGTCATAACGTGTTGAATGCACACATACTCGCTTAAAAACCAAAAAAATATCGGAAACATTATTGTTTCCTTTAGGTTTTCGTCTTTTACAAATAAATAACATAAAGATGTTTAAGTAGCAGAAACTTTTGCTTTTTGTGCATATCCAAGCTCTTTTGTCATCATACCTGCAACCATATAACTTTTTTGATTAACTCGAGTGACAATCCAGAATTATAATACCTTTCTGCTCTAAAGAAAATTTCAGTAAAAGCGCTGTCTTCGAAACAATATTTTCAATTATCTAGTGCGAATCCATGGCCAAAGTGGACTGGTGTGATGCATGGCTATGAGATAGAGTTCGTGTTTGGAGTGCCGATATATAATGAAAGCTCCGGCTACACAAAACGAGAACAGATTCTGTCGGAGAAGATGATACAGTATTGGAGTTCATTCGCTACAACAGGGTTAGTATCTCAGAGTCAAGCAAAGCCCCAGTGAACAGCTCTCCATTCAGTGTACCTCGTCTGAGGGATGCTAAATCATCCGACATGTGGCCGGAATACGATGGTGTTAAGAATACAAGGTAAGAAGTAGTCGACGAATATTTTTTGTTTTAGCCTATGTGGCATTAATCATCAAGCTTTGTTTATGAAGGTGAAATAAAGAGAAATAGCGTGGCTTGGTCTCTGTGCGACGAGTGCAAAGTTTATACATACAAGATCAAAATTAACAAGGTCCCCAGATTTTCCTAAGCTGACAAGAAACTATTTTTTACTTCTAGTTTCGACTCTTACTTTGTGGGTTCCATGTTCGTATTTTCAATAGCTTGCCCTTCACGTAATGTAATTTCACAAAATTGCAATGCTGTTTCAAGCAGGAGAATTTTAATGCACTCCCGTGTAATTGGGAACATTGTTCACGGGAGTCAAATAGCAGACCGAACAAAATCACTCGTCATTCACGGACTAAAAGCAGTGCCCAACAGGAGGGACCTCGCGTCGCAACCGACTAGCGATTTGTATCGCTCCAGTTGGTGGTTCGACCGCTACGGGACTACGGCAGAACGTGGGTATTGGAAGGGCCCACACCCTCTGAAATGGAAAGAATCCTATGCGAGCCCCAAGTGGACTGCACCCTTACGGCTTGGAGAGGAGACTGCTAACAAAAATAGTTGAACCGATATGGGGATATTGCTACACTACAGAACACTAGATTATACTACTGGTTTATGAGGACTACAAATAATACACCTGAAGAGAAATAACTTGACATGCAAGAGAATATTAGGAAACCAAATACAAGAGAAATAAATGATACAACTACTATTGCATAAATAACTATCTCACGTGGGGACTGGTTGATCATAAGGTGAAGAGGGAATCCCGGGGCGAGGGGAGAAGGATAGCATGTCCGGTCCACCGGGCAAGTGAAGGCGTTTTTGTCGTAGATCTTCTTTTCGAGGCCACAGTATCTTCAAACGACTTGTAGGCAGGTGTTCAGGAGACTGCTGCTTCAGACGATAACAGACAATGACGAATGACTTTACTTGGCGGGAACCGGGCGGATCGATACTCTCCCGCGCTCCACGTGGTTGACACCGTTCAGGGTAGGCGCTGAGCCATGATGTTTAAAGGACGGAACTAGCGCGAGCGCAATTCCCATACGGCGCATGCTATACATATACCCAAGTAGTCATGCCACCTGAGTCACGACACCTAGCATTTCTGATGAGAGGCGAACGGCTACTCACAAAAATGCCCTGAACATCAGTGTGCCGCGTATTTTGATTACAGAGTCATTTTTTCTCCCACTCCCAAAATAATACCAAAGAACGATGAAGATTGCATCGGGCCTTCAAAAAACCATTATGTGTTTTCGTACTTCTGCACGGAAAATTTATGAAGACTGGTATAGAGCGAGCATCACTGTACTGATACAATATATATCGATTGTCATTGATTGGAGAACTTGACAGATGGATGCAATTGAAAGGAGGATCCCATGTGAAACCAGTACCATCTCAAAAGAAGGTTGAATGCGAGTTATGGCGGAGAGCAAAAGATATGGAGTACGTTTCCTATAGTGAGTTTTCTTCCTACATTTTTGTTTGTTTCTTGTTTTTTGTTTTTTGCTACTACTTTCGAACCATTTATGGAGTTTAATTTTTCAGAGGCCGAATTGCGACTTTCATCAGCCTTCCGAACTTCACATACTATCGCTTTGCTCGCGCTTACGCTCTTATAGTTTATCGCAAACTGAAGAAAAGTCTTAGCCCTCAAATACATTCCTAGAGCGGATAATGCAGCAGAATCTCGTACACTGTTCGTATGGCACTTCAACACGTGGAACCGAATGATCACACGTATTTTCGAATTTGCGAAATTTTCTCGGAGGCAGCAAGGAGGGTAATCCAACCGACTGTTGAAAACGAAATCAGAGGCGCGAAGATTGCGATACTAAATATAGACGAAATAAAACGACAAAGTTTGGATATTGGGGATGATATTTGGGATCCTTAAGTTCCCTTTTAACCCATTTGTCGAACGTTCTTTTTTCATGCACAACTACTATATGACGGCAGAAACTTCATCTTAACTTGATCTGCTGTGAAAGTGGAGGTTGTACGTTGCGAAGTGAAAGCGCTGTCTCTCAAGTTCAGTTGCGGTTGATCACTCCTCTTTACCTTCTCTCATCAGGTTTATCAGACAACTCGAGTAGGGACCCGAGGCCATGATTGGAGTATGTGGCTCTGCCTGTGTCAAAGTCCACAGTGACCTTACACCGCAAATTGTCAACAGCCTTTTTTGAAACTAGTCTCCCTCACAGGGTCTCACTAAGCCTTTCTGAGTACAGTTTTGCACCCAGTGTCTGTGAAGTTGCTTGATTGACACGAAGGAGCTAGGAACCTTTTGTGAGACCACCACTAATAATCAGATTCGGTGATGTTTGTACACAAACATGTAAGGGCTCTGCATGGGAGCGCTTCCTCCTCATGATCTAGTCCATAGTCCTCGAGCGTTAACATAGCGTGCTGGTCATCACAACATGTAGCCTTGCGGAAAGTATAAAATACCGTGAAAATCTTCACGATCAGTGCCCGTCGAGATTTGACGGCACTTCATTGGAACATCATAATAAAAAATGTTTCTATCTCAATTTCATCCTTGCATAGTTTACCAAAGTATTCTCTGAAATTCCCAGTCCTGCGTAGCTGTTTGGCCTCAATAATAGATCAACAGCTCAGCAATGTATTAAATATCTTTCATTCTGTATGTACATGTTTTAATATCACCAGCCACTAAATCTTAGGCGATGTTGTGAAAAGTGCTCATTTCACTGACATGTAGCTTGAATGTATGAAGCTTGTAGCTTGAATAATTTTGAAACTCTTGCCAATGATCTTTGATTCTCGAAATAAAGATTTCAACCTTAGTATGTGAAAAGGAAATTCTTTAAAACGACATCATGTTCACTGCGTCATCATTTTATTGCCTTTTTATTATTGGAGCATTGTTGCTATTGATGTCCAGAATCGTCTACACTCTGCATGCCACGATCTCAACATCTCTTCAAATTTCCATAAATTTAAGCCAAGCGTTGGTCTAGGAAGAATTCTCAAGAGCGATCGTAGCTTGAGGTAGGCTAGAAGAAAGGATCGTACTTGATTTTGAATGAAGTCCCGTAAGTCCCTTACACGGACATGAAACATGTCCATCCTGCAACTAAAGGCAGAGGTAAGAGAGCGCCCTCCTCTCGCAGACGACCGGATAGTTGACACTGTTTCAGAATCGTTCGATGATATTAGGTGTGAATTTTATAGTGTCCAACGACATTCGCTTACAAAAAAAAAGATTTTGAGAAGTGTAAGTTCTGCTGATTATTGTCATTCTCGACAGTTTTGGCTTTTGCCCACAAAATATACCAGTTGTCAGCTATGTTTTGTCGCTAATGTGTTTTTCTTAGTGCTCAATCAATGATTCGTTCCCTCGGAAGAAATGTTCCAGAGAAGTAGGATGAAGGGTTGTGTGTAAACATACATTTCAGGATTTACCTTGCAAGTGGCTGCTTATTCATGTGTATCAGTACGAAAAATTTGAGCTCATCTTCCATTATCTTCCATTAACACGTTGGCAACCGCGCGTTTTTTCGCGTGTCTGCCACGTGGGACATCGCGCGCTCGCCTATACCGAGAATTGCGTCCCGGCATTGGGGTTTTTGATACTACCTTTCCAAACCCGCTGAATTTCGCGCGTACCTTGAGCGCCAATACAAAGTAGTGAGCGCTGCGAAACTTTAGATACCCCTCACTTGAATAAGGGATTACTGCATGGTAGTGAAGGGAAGTACTTACCCAGGTGATGGGCATGTGAAAAAGTCGACATCTCGGTAGTATAAATATCTTGACTAAGAATTTAATGGCCACAAAACTCCTGACTATGGATTCCTGCGACAACTTCACAGAGCTGAATGCTAGTTTTAACGACCTGTTGATCGACAGCGATGATAACGAACCTGTGCTGGATGGCGATACAAAGCATGAAAAAAAAAACTTATTGAAAAGATGTAAGCGGACCATCCTAGATACCCTTGTACATTTTGATCAAAATTAATTACTTGTGGGTTTCAAATCAGTTGAAAAAAGAATTTTCTGTGCTGCATCCCAGCATCAGGACGCATTGTCCCACGCGGCAGAAAACGTGCGTCCCACCATCGGGACGCAATGTCGCCAACGTATTAATTCGCCTACCTTAGCAGTCTGGAACGACTGGAGAGGATCTTTCGAAGGAATAATCTTATTCTTATACATTTTACTGTTTGGGTTTTATATCATTACTTATTCCTATCAACACCAGCACTAGCGCTATATTTCAGAAATTGCTACGAAGGGAACTTGCTACCTTTCTCGAACTTTTTGCACAAAAGTGTAACAATACTCACACGCTTTCAACAATTTTTGACAGGACCGAAACGAGAAAGAAAATATGAATTGCTCCAGTCGCTACAATTTCCAGGGGATGAAAGAATATGGTTCTGTTACAAAATCACTGCTTATTGGAAAGCACGGTGTCTATCACGTTCGTTTACAGAAGGCAGAAGACCTACAAATCTACGTAACACTCTTTCGACATAAAGGGTTTACTCAATTTTATCTCATTCCATCACTGCTATGAACACTCGCAATTAGCATGTACATGAATGATATCACCCATGAGAGATGAGAGATCCTCATGAAGCTGGTTTTCTTGTAATTCCTCTTAAAGAGACTCTTGTCTAGATGAAAACTACCCTTGCACGTATCGTTGGTGATTTCAAGATTCGAGTGGTACAGCATGCACATTCTTTTATATTTACACACCGATATATTCAAGTAATGCAGCTGCACAATACAATTCCTCTTTGTATTTGTATCCATACTACTGTTGCTAAGAAGAGCACCACTCTTCAAGTTACATATCATTTTGAGGATCGTGCCACTTACCCTGACTTATGCTTACTGACAGCATTTTTGACGGACCCTTATAATAGCTTGAGTGGCATGTTCCAGTGCACCACACTTTCTTTTTTCTTTTGCTAGTGCGGCAGCAACATCCGATGCACTGTCAGCATCACCGTGCTTCCTGCATGGATGAGCAGTTGCTGAACGATCTCATCACATTTCCAACAATGTTAACACGACAATGAATTCATTCTTAAAAGACGCTTAGTTCACCTATTGTGACGTCAAACAGGAGGAACTGCTTTTAGACGAGAACGCCGCGCCTGCGTTTTAATGTCAATCGGCTGACTCATTTTAAGATGATGTTTGTGCAGCTTACTCACAGCTTCCACTGTTACAATTACATAATGCGACAGGATTAAAGAAAAAAATGTGTTCTCCAGTTAACGCTCGAAAGCAAATAGACATATTCTTCAGAACACATAATTTATTATCATGCAAGGTCAAGCGTGGCTTCAAGAATAATTTTCAAAAAATACAACCCCCTTTTTCCGGGGGAAGCCTCCTTACGTCCCCCCCCCCTTCTTCAGGTTTTGCTATCTCTGAGGCTTCTACTCAGGTAACGCATACATCAAGAAAATCAAAAGCTTACAATTTGGAAAAAAACCAAGAACAAACTCGTGACAAAAAAAGAAAGTAAGAATCTAACAGATTCAATGTCTATATTGCGAAACGTAAGCGCCGCGGACCATGGGTCATGTGCTCGTCCTATGATGAAAGAGGAGAAGGGGTAAAAGTAATGTTAGAGTTGTGCATTAAAAATAAGTTATACTGCAGGGACGAAAAGATGAAAAATAAGAATAAAAAAGTAGGAAACCATGCAATAGCCATGCAATACCTCTCCACTGTGATTGCAATGGAATGCGAAATTTTCTTGGAAGTGAACTTGAACATCTCAGGATACTTGTAACTACTAGAACTCGATCTTTCGAAGTGATGTGAACTGTTTTCTAACACTCCCCTTAGCCTGATCTGTTGACTGCTTGGTTTCCCTAATGGCTCAAGAAAGAAGCTGTCTTGAAGGAAGCCACTTGAGAATTAGTCGGAGAAAATTTGAAAAATTTTCGAAGTGCCTCACTTTGAATGGGCGTAACTTCCTACACTCTTAACTTAAAGGAACCGGAAGGGGATCCGAAACAAGAGGAAGATGCAAAGAAATAAGCATTTTGTAATGAACACTCAAGGTTAGAAGCGATAATAGGCGAAAAAACCCGGACTCAAAAGCGCGACGCTGCGGTGAGTATTCGCATCCCATTCGCATCAGCGCATCCATTCCGAGTTGTCCGCTGTAGGAGACACGGGCCATGGGCCAACTTTAGTTGTAGCACCTGACTCCCAGCGCTGTGGAGTGGCCATTCCCAACTACATTAGCATTCATGTAAGTACATCTAGAAACAATATAAGAAAGAAGAAAGGAAAAAGTAAAAGAAAAACAAATTTGAATAGAAACATCTTCTTTTGGCACCATGCCAAGGCGTCAAATTGGCGAGTTTGTGCAATGACGGCCTCTTCAACTCGTCCACACTACGTCTGTTCTACCGTAAGCCAAAATTACCCCCTTCTGGTGTCTTTAAAGGCACACCACGCGATAAACACATCAGTGTCGTACTTTCCTGGGGGAAGTAGGTCCTCAGATAGGTAGCCAGGTTGCACCCTTGTTGCGGCTTGATCGTGTATCCTTGCGGCGGTAGGCGCGCTCTACCCGTGCCGAGTTGAGCCCATCGAGCCGAATCACACCTGGCCTTAGACGAACAAATTTCCAACGTTGCTCTTACGTGGTGAAGGAATTATGCGATAAGACAAGTTAAGGCAACAAATTCAATAGTGAAGGCAGCTTCAACAGGGTAGAACGGGTGATATCGTAGCATTTTGCGTGATATCATCGAGCAAAAGCTCTTCTACAATCTCCAATACTCGCACGAGGACTGAGGGCAGGGAGCTTTGTTTTTGGTGGTCGTGAAGGGTTTTGATTCATTTTTCCTCACTAGTTGGTAAAGCAGGGCCTTTACGTCAAGTAATACGCGCGACCCTCACAATTTATCGCGAGGTGTCCCTTTAATGATAGCGGATTTCCAATGCTCTATCTACGAGGTTGCCTCTTTCCAAACGTGAACCACGTGAACCAAACCAAGACAAATCTTCAAAAAGAAAGAAGTTATTCCGGAGGAAGCCAGAAGAGAATTTTTTGTCGTGGTGAGATTTTCGCATTACGCTTCAGAAAAAACGATCCGTAGTGTCTGCAATTTCTCACTACACATCTTTTGCTCTCAGGAGGGTGACTGACCTCGGCTGACCTCACTGCGAGATACGCCATGCATGAGGGCTTCATTCATATACTTAGTGGATACAAATGCTTTTCCGGTCCGCATAGTGGCTCGCCTGCACCAGTTGATCGCATCATTTTGGAGAAGAAGCCCATATCAGCCTACTTTTCGTTTCATCGCAACGCTTCTTAATTATTCACACATGATGTTGCCTGTGGACAGATACCGTTTCCCCGGCTCCCGGTGAATATCATTGATCCCTTTGTAGGTGTCTCGGTGCCAGCGGACTAACGAGAGAGCGAGTGGCGTTGGCCGGTCTCCCTATTGGAAGCGCCATGCATGAAAATCCCATCGACAATCCATCAGCCTGAAGGATGCACTATTCAAATGGTCGTCATGGAATTGTGAACTGTGAACAAGGTATCACGTGACGAACCACCAGCAAGCACCACAGCATGAGTTATGCGGGTTCGGTTAGGAAGCATGGCACATTGCTCATAGTCCACAATTCCAAGAGGGCCAGAGAGTCTGTATACTCGTAAATCCTATCTTCTTATACCCGTAATTGTTTTTCTACATCTGTCCCCAGCGCCCCCTTTACCCCTCAGGAAAGTGACTGGCCTCGGCTAACCACACTACGACCATACAGTATAGTCTTACACGTCATACGGTATAGTCGTACACATCTATCTTGAAACTTTTGCGTTTAACCCTGTTGTTTTTTTTTATTTTTAGGGTCTCATTCTGTATGATTCTGAAGATTTTGAAGTGAAGATTAAATTTAATGTTAGTTACGGATTTGGACCCAGTAAGTCAGTTTTATCACATCGCCACTTCACGCTTTGGACCCTCAGCATAAGAAATTTAGTTGCTCACTGCTCACCTCAACGATTTCTACCTCCTTTCCAGTAAACCAAATACAACCCTCTCCCTGTCAAGATTTACTTGACGGAGACTTGACCGTGTTGTACAGCTTCTGTTTCAAGAAAACTCGAAATCTATGCTAGTGTCGATAACAAACGATAGCAACAGCAACTTAAACAGATTAGGCTGAAAAGAAAACGATTAACTCATAAAACAAGCATAGAATATATAATACATTGTAACGACAGTAGCACGGTTAAGTAGCATAAATTACATTCTAGCCAGAAGACATTCCTACAGTAAGCATCAAAGGCAAAAGTGAATTTGAAGAGATTTTATTTTACCTAATGCCTAGCAAGAACACATTGCGCAAAGGATTAGTGCACTCGGGAGATGATATGCTTTAGTACGAAAGCGGCAACCGCTCAAGGGACGGGATGACAAATTCGTCGTTTGAGTCCTTCTTCATGGAAGAGTGAAACACACTCTTACATCTTCTACACCTAGCAACTCGGAAAGGTGATGTTGCAGTTCGAAGAGATACGCGGCAGATGAGACTACAGACCACAACATTGCGCTTTTGGATCCGGATTTCTCTTCCGATTATCGCTTTTGATCTCGAACATTCATTTCCTAAAGAGTATTTTCCCGCGAAAAATGCCAGCAACAATGAGTGGCGAGTGCAAATCCGTGTAACCCACATCGACGTTTTTAGCAGTGTTTCGCAAAAACTGTCACGAAAACACACTCGAAGCTCGGGCAGGACTCCGAAAAAAATTTCTACAAGTGCAATCAACAGACGCAGTGAAACCATCTGCTCAGATCGCTGTAGCACGGCCACGTTGCTACGCGATCTTGAGAGGTCGGAGAAGTGCGAATATAGGTTTGTAGTTTTTACGCTCTGATCGTGACACAGTTTTGCCGTGTCGGTATAATACAAGTGTCAGGAAGATGAGAAAGGCTGCAGAAAATTGTAGAAAATGATTTCGTTGAAACAGCACTGAAAAATAAAAATATAAGAAGTTGAGGTAGCAAATGCACCAGATTTTCAGTATAGATGCTTTTTCTCAACGAAAAAAAATGGTCAGTAGAAATGCTATCCATAGCTAAAATTTAACTTATATACCTATGTTTGCATCATCGTTCATGCCCTTCGAACGATTTGAGATCGTATTTAAACACCCCACTGTGGAAGGACAAAATAAAGCGTTAAAAATAAACAATATACTGAAAACAGGAAACGAAACACTATCAAAAGCTTTTCGCTTTAAAGTCATTCCTATCACGTATACCAGTGGGACGTAGCGTTGGCCATGATATGTGTGATTCTACCGCCAGCTCATGAGGTAGATTTTAATGCGAATCTGAAGCCTCTGTTAAGAAATCCTCGTCATGGGGGGAGAGGGGAGATAAGGGTCGTTTTGGTTCGCTGAGAAGGAAAGGGGTCGTAACTCTAGAGGTCAGCGGTGACAAATGAAATCGAGGTATCTGGGTTGAGAAAGGCTGAGGTAAAGGAGAGATAACATAAAACCGGCAAGCTGGGCTCAAATATTCAAAAAAAAGGATAAAGTTTTTGGCGTTAATCAATCTCTTCTGTGGGATCCGCTGCACATTCCTGTTCCATTCAGAATCGTGATGGCTGGTGAATGTGATGTGGCCTACACAATGAATTGCGGTGGCCAGCCGATGTACAAGTCAGTGCTTTCATCCTTCCAATCGCAGACTCCGGAGGGATGGAAGGCTTGGTTGGCCTGGGGGGGGGGGGCGTTGATGCGGGATTCGATTCCCGCACCATGAGATACACCACCTACGTCATGGGCGGGCGATCACGATTCTTAATGGAACTAGAATGTGCAGCGCATCCCAAGAAGGGATTGATTAACGCCAAAAACTTTATCTTTTTAACTGGGTTCAGATATGAAACTGAAATTCGATCTTGACTTCAAAGGCTCAAAAGATATACAAAAAGAGCAACCACTTCGAATCCATTTCAGCAACCATTTCGACCCATTCCAGTCAATTATTTCACTAACACAACATCGGCACTGATTTCCTATTCTTTTGACTTGGACACATTCTGAGTCTGCTAGACCAGTAGAACAATGTAGAAAGTGTTTCTTATCATATCGCATACTGCCACTGAGCCATTTATCTTTGGTGAACAGCTGTGTCATTCTCCCTTCTACTCCCATTTATATCTGGAAAACTGCACGTCCAGTCCCTGTAGCGGTACAAAGATTCGAAGTTGGTGGAGACTTTCTGTGGTAACACAAGATGAATGTTGAAGAAAAGAAAGAGAGATTGCTGAAACTCCAGCATCAGGCTCTCTTCACTGCAACCGCTTTTCGTTTGTCTATCCTTATCGTACCGTTGGCTAACTTGGGTTCCCTCTAGCTCAGTCATATGCCACTCGAACTATTGAAGGCTCTCTCGAATCGTACACTGACGATATTGTCCGCATCCATATAATATTTCGGCTATCTCAGGTGACGTGTTGCAGGTTCCGATAATGGGAGAACATGAAAAACCGCTTTGATTACGATAAAAGTAGCCTTTTTGCTTTGGGATACCGTAACAGCGTTTATTGCAGTCACGTACCTATACCTATGTATTCACACTTTATTACTTAGCAGATGCAGGTATGTCTCGAGGAAGGGAATACAGAGGATCCTAGGGAGAGATATTGAACTTTGATACTTTACTGGGGCGTGGTCATTCTGTGATGGGTGGGGCGAGAACACATTTCATAAAAGAGCCACATCAAGAAATAGCTCCACCTTTCCCACATAACTAGCTCGGTCTATCAAATTACTCCTTTACTGCAACATATTCTAAGATCCAGTGGCGCGGACTAGAATGCACTTTTACCTTTTTTTCAATTATCCAGTATGAATGGCATAGGTGGACTTGATAGGCTCTTCTAGGAGAGGATTTTCAGCACTGTTCCGTTGTTATGGTATGCACTCAGTAAGATTAACTTTACCTTGATTTGCGTTGGCATTATACAGGGTGGCGAATCTTTTTCTTTTTTAGACTTTCATTTGCTTTTATTATTGGTTCGTAATGAAATTTTTTTACTGGTTCTGCCTACGCCGTGACGTGACTGCACAGTCAGCAAAGAGTGGGACTAAAAACTCAGTAACTTCTCGCTGAGTTATTTATCCCACTCTTTGCTAACTTTTCATTTTTTCTTCATTCTACTCTTTGCCTTTTCATCCTCATCCCACTCTTTGCTTTTCATTTCAAAAAAATTGCAGAACTATCTGGACGATAACTGCTTGCGGAGAAGCGAACTAAAGTCTGTTCTGAAGCTGATGGCGACCACTTCAAAAATTCTTGTAACAGAATGTCATCTATCACCCATTGTTTGAAGAAAGTAAATTTCATCAAAAATTCGTTAGCAAAAAAACTTTAACGCTTTTTATTGCTCACGTATTTATTTGCCACCCTGTATGTCCACTGTCCAATAGCAGTCTTTGGCTGACCAAAGAGCACACTTTTAACAGTCTACGTCAACAAACGGGCGGGGTGTACTTTGCGTACATCCTTTGTTCTTTCTAGTGGTCCTTGCGAACGATAAGGAAGATTACTACATCACTGCAATGCTGTCAAATCTTTTTTCCACACTAATTGACCAACAAACATTTCGTCCTGTTGAAGCAAATCAAAAATGTCAGTATTGCCCTCGTTACTTAAAGAATGGCTGGAACTCTTTCACCTTCAATGAATCCGGTACACGATGCAATAATACACCGATTATCTCTCACGGATCGTCAATTCTCTGTTCCAAATCCGGTTTTGGACACAGTTGACGATCGTTTGTAGCAAATGGCCCCGAAATCAGCGTGTCACATTTACAAATGTATAAACACACATATATTGTGTTGCCTTAAATTTCATATATCAAATGAATATGTTTTTATCAATGAGATTGCTAGCTGTTTCCCTGTGCCCTTTCACTTTTCCCTTCACATACAATTCATTTTTTCCGAAAAAAATAATAATAATTTCTTTTAGGTATACAGTATATATCCCACCCATCCTACCAGAAGATACCTGCTCCACTTATTTACTCCCTCAGTTTGAAGAATAGCAAAGTTTGCCTAATTACCGGCTCTACGGCGGCAGGTGTTCTCAAGCCACTGAAAAGGATCGGTTCTTTTAACAAAGATGTCCGCACGTTATTGTTACCCTGAAGATCTCATCGCTACTCACTGCTACTTTTGAAATAACAGTTTTATTTGTTACTTTTAATTTTTATATAAATATACCATTCAGAAAGCTGAGTTAGGGTGAAGGTGGTATCGGTAGTGTAATGGATTAGCACATATCCCCGGAAAGGATGAAGTGCGGGTTCGAGTCCCGTCCGCCAGAGAAGCTTTTGCCCATAACTCAGCATCCTTGTAGTTTTATTTGTGTTTTTGGAATACCCCACATATCTGACTTTCGTTCGATGTTATAGGGCCACCATGGAGGCTTCAAAGTGACAAGTATAACCAAATACAGCTAACTTAATGCCATTTTGTCAGAAACGGTCACACCCGTTTAATCATCCTTGAAGACAAATTTAAACCTTTTATTTACTGGAG
This sequence comes from Trichostrongylus colubriformis, assembly GCA_963978905.1. Taxonomy (NCBI): domain Eukaryota; kingdom Metazoa; phylum Nematoda; class Chromadorea; order Rhabditida; family Trichostrongylidae; genus Trichostrongylus; species Trichostrongylus colubriformis. The sequence goes on from OZ022257.1 coordinate 16,759,064, forward strand.
AAGGTGGCTTGATTAATTCTGACAAGAGTCGATGCAATGGAGAATGAAACTGAGTAAAAACCGCTAATCGTTTTTAACTTTTCTGGGTTAAAACAGAATTTTCCACTGAGTTTGTTCCGACTTCATTCGACACTACATTCATACACTGCGTTTCATATCTATAGGTCCACCCTAATATTTTCGATTACCGACGTTGCTCTGAATTCTACAAGACTGTGGTGTTTACTAGTAAACTTTTCGTACCGGAATTCCCTGGATAAAGTGTTCTCAGAAAATTTCGAGCACAAAAACCTTTTTTATAATGAATAGTCCTATTTTCACCGTTTCAAAACTATAGGTCCACACCTTGACTTCCGGAAATTTATAACGAAAACAAGCAACAAAACTGAGCGACTAAAGACTTGCAGGTCCTCCTTTATTCGCAATGACTTCAATCAAGCGCTCCTGCATGCTCCGTGCCAGATTGGTCAGGACGGTTGGGTCGAGATCAGTCCACACTTCGACAATGGACTTCTTCAACTCTTCAATGGAATCGTACTGCTTGGCATCGCTGTAGATCTTTTGCACCATGATAGCCCACACATTTTCCATTGGATTTAGATCAGGAGAAAAGGCCGGCCATTCGAGAATGTCGATATTCCTGGCTGCAATCCACGCCGTAGTTGACCGACTTGCATGGATTGCAGCATTGTCGTACATGAAGATGAACGACCTAGTGTTGCGGCGACTTAGAAACGAAAGAAGACGGCCTTCCAGGACCTCCTGGTAGCCTTCCGAGTCCATGCAGCACGATACGAAGGCCAGGTCGTGCAGTCTATTCTCGCAAAGGGCACCCCAGACTATGAACACACCCCCGCCAAGATTTCGTCTCGAGAAAGACGGTGGTTTTTCCGCATATCCCGCCAGTACTGCCTCCCACCATCCAGTCCGTCGACAATGAACCTCTCCAGATCATCTTAAACAAAATACACCTGAGCAAGGCTTCAAAAAGATGAAAAGTCGCAAGCACCGTGTCTCGACCAATCTCTTCCGATGTTCTTAGTCGCGAAATCAAAGCGAGCCATCTTGTGACGTTCTGTGAGCCTCGGGGCTTGCTTCATAGTCTTTCTAGTGAGATTTTCAAAGGACTGGGAGACCCTCCACACGGTTGTTTGGCTCACAGAAAGAGGCATTTTGGCTCGCACTCAATTGAGGCACATCGTGGAGTTTGACAGAAGGCGTCCGATCATTCTCTCATCTTGGCTGGAGAGCTTCCATGGACGGCCACCAGGGTTCTCCTCTCCGTAATGCTCTGCTTCTTGCAGGAAGACGTTCACGCAGTTGTCGATCTTCCTCCGTGGCCATCCAGCTTCGACGAAGGCTTGCACTCCAGCTTGATCTTCTGGAGTAAGACGCGTACCATCAGGCACTGAGAGGACATGTTGACCACGACCGTATGCATGCTCAAGTTCACATTTTGTTTCATATTTGTGGTGAAATGGGAATTGCTTTATTAGTGGACCTATAGTTTTGAAACGGACAAGATTTAGCTTTTGGAATAACAAAAAACATTTCAGAGTTTCAACATTCTCGAAGACATTTTTTGGAGGACTTTCGATGATGAGAAACTCAGTAATCCACGTTACAACTTTTCAAAATGTATGGGGAGTCCATGAGCTGAAGATGCAAGGGTGGACCTATAGATATGAAACGCAGTGTATAAGCCATAGGCTTCTTCATTTCTCCGGGCACATTTTCGAAAGTATACACTTGAGTTTACCTTTGGAGTCCATACACGAGCTCCTCAACAGATCTTCCACCTTTGAGGCAGTTGTATGTATGGGTGCCTAAAGGAATAGTCCACGGAAAAATGAGTTTTTTGCTACCCATATATGTATGTTGTATTTGCCTGATGTGGGCCGCATACGCGAAAAAATGTGAATCCTGCTAAGATACAGCACCACAAAGTCTTGGCCGGGTGGGCGGGGCCTCCAAGCCATTGCCCACCCCGTCGTCCGCCACGGTGGGAGACGCATTGCAGAGACAGAGAGTTACGTAGACATTCCCACTCTCTATTCCCAACCGCGTTGAACGACAGAACCGAGCTTTTACACGGAGGCCCCGCCCACTCGGCCAAGAATTCGGGGAGCTGTGTCTTAGCCGTATTCTCACTTTTCTTGTGAAACTTTGTATGGGGCCCTTATCAAGCAAATACAACATAATTATAAGCGTAGCAACGAAACTAACCTTCGGTGGACGATTCCTTCAAGGTAATGGGCGCTCGTAGTAGACAGTTCGCAGTTATTGCTCTAATTAGTTCCTTATGAATTCAAATCCGGCTCATTTTCTTCCGCGTCCTACAAATTTTCTTTTCTATCTTCAAATCACTTACCGGATGGTATGATACGATTCAATTATTGTCAATGCAGACCTTTCTTTTTCACATTTTTTCTTCCTCTCCCATTTGCTTTCGTTTTTCCTTCTTTTGGTATGCAAGCGCTTCGAAATGCATTCATAACGCACCAGTCCTTTACAACCTGTGCTACTCCTCAGCTGTCTTCTGTTATCCTACCCTGGATCTGCGAAGCACAGGTTTTAGATAATTTTACTGGGAGGTATTGTGGTCTTTTTATTTTTGCTATTCTATATAAACGTAACAGATGCAAAATAATTTATGTATCTGATTTCCGTTCTTGTTTCGTCATTGTTTCGCCACTTTTCTCTATTTGCCTTTTATTTAAACTCTGTGATGTTGTTAATCATGCTGGTTGGTGGTCTGTCAATCAGCACTTCTCAAATAATTCAATTCCGTTCTCCTTTGAATCGCTTTCCATGGAAAGACGGTCGTTTGGCGCGGCCCCTTCCACCTAATTTGCCAATGGGGTACATGGGGCGTAATTGCCACCCCACACCGACCATTGGGCGCACAGTCTGCGTCGGCAATTCGTCCACATCTCGAAACTCTCATTACGTTAACGCTAATTACCACACAAGAGACCTTATCAAGGAGGCACTGCAAATTACTGAGAGGAAGCTCGTATCACAATTCCTAAATGATTGTAATACCACTACAAACAATCCACGCTTAGTTCGCCAGTGTAATAAAATGAGGTTTGTAAAAGTCAGTAATCTGCAGTTTTTGTTTGACGAAGTCTTTTGTATGGCATTTATCAACTACGAACATCTGAGGGTTTGGTGATGTGGACGAGTTATCCGTCGGAGAAGATGTGTCCAATGCTCGGCGTTAGAGTGGCAGCAACGACCCATGAGCCCCATTGGCAAATCAGCTGCAAGAGGCCGTGCCAAACGACTTCCATGTATGAAGTACATATGAGGAAAGTGATCAGGAGTGTGTTGCAGACACAGATCATATGCGTAAGAAACAATGCAAGCAAATAAGTAACAACAAGTAAATAAGTAGTAATAATAATAATAACATAAGTAAACAGACATGGATAAATCACATGCCCCAACCGTCCATTCAATTTGATCTTTCTCCTGTAAAGTTCGATTTCAGCACCCGTACGGTTTGCATAAGCGCACCAATGGTTGTTTCCTCGTGGGCTTTCGTGTTTATGAGGCATTCGTAACCGTGTTTGTCCGTGATAGAACGGTGTTTGCAAACAGCAGAATCGCTCTTCACTGCCACTTCAGTCGCGTTTGGGAGTATCGTCGCTAATTCATCACTGTCATCACATTAATTCATTAATTCGTTATCACTGTCACTGTGGAATTTGACCTTTAAATCTAATTCCTTTCTCACCAATCATATATGAAGAAATGACATGTTATGAACACAAGTATATCAAATTGATTAAAGAGATGCCAACATCTGACAATCAAGCTATTTTTTATAGTTTCTTGTGATAATTGATAAATTGTGTTCCACTTCCACGACAGTCCAAAACTATCCATTCAAGGTTTAAGGCCGCTCAAAGGAAATATTATTGACAAGTCAGAACTTTCTCTTTTTCACTATCTCACTAATTCTTTCATTTTTTATCATTTCTTAATTTTATGAACTTAACGTTCTAACTGATTCAAGCTGCCAGAACCTTGAGCTAACCAGTGATCCACCACATTGAGATGCGAACTCATCTTTGAATGATAATTTTATAACACTGGAAATAGGCGTTTGTACAATATGTGCATTCATTCATCACCTAAAACTACCCCTAAACGATGACGTCTTCGTCACTGTACACGTTGCACACATTCCGAAAGACAGTAAGGGAATCGATAGGCTGGAATCTTGCAAAAAATGCTTCTAGAGAATTATTGCAATTTGGATGAGATAGATTTTATGTCAATAATAATCTGCAATAGATAGAGTTGATTTCGATACTGATGCACATATTGTATATGCACATATTTCTTCGGATCATCATGCGTATTGACTGAATTTCAAAGTGGAGTCCAAAAAGAAAGGTGGACAATTTTCGAAAGCTCATAAAACTCGAACCCATTTTGTACTATCGATGAATTCACTAGGTAGTTATGGCTAACCCCTTGGTGATTCACTTCATTCAGTATTGTCCTCTACCGCTGCACTCTGTTTGTTTTTTACTTCGATTCCAATGTACCTTCGACCACAGTGGTTGCTTGTCTGCCAAATATGTAGGCCAGCGGTTTCGCAAATTACTTAGTTCTTGTTCTCTTCTGAACAGCTTTTTAGTATTTAAAAACTTCCATGTGATCAGACACGTTGTTAACATACATCGAGCCCATAAATAATTAATGAATCGAATAAATGGATAAATTCTGTCAAAGATTTTGCAGTTTGTCGTATAGAACGTTTTAAAGTACTCGATTTTACGGATATTAGCGGTCACCCCTTCAAATTGCAGATGAGTGCATATCAAGCAATGAGAAGGCTCCAGTGGTGTTTGAATCTTATTCTTTTAGAACTAACTTCGACTTTCATTCTCTCTCAGTTTCATACCTATGTACTTTCGAGTTCACCTTTTAACTTTAGAAACCATGGTTCCGTAGGGCTGATTCTTGCAAAAAACATTTGCCAAAATAAGGAGTCGGTAGCTTGACCAGTGTAACCACGCAGCCATTCCTGGGGGGAAAGGTTTTGTTCGAGATGCGTAATGTAAAACTACCAATAAACATCCTGCATGAAAAATATCTGTACGCTGAATCGGAATTTCTAGATTGATTGGGATAAGGAGAGTCACAGTGGTATCGGGACATTCCGTAAGTGTAGAGCTTTTTTAAAATAGCACATTTTCCTATAAATTTATAAGTTTTTGCACCTTGTCAGATTTCGCTCGAAAGAGATTTACATATCTGTCTTACAAAAAGCATGTTCAAATTTTGGGTGTGTTAAAAAGGGCCGATTTTTAGGCTGACGAAGTTCTAAGACCAGTCAACAAGATTTTACCGAACCAGCGATCAAGTAAAACACTGTCACTTGCGGGAAATCGATCGTGTGCCCCATACTTAGCACCGACTTCTATCTTAGCTGCCACCGAAGAGGTGATCGGGAACTCGCGTCGCTCCTTTCCCAAATCGCTTTTTTCCCGAAACACTGCATTTATATAAAATACATTTTTCACCTACAAACCCTTTGTCTAATATATTGGTTCATGGACATTCGAAAGGATTTGCTGTTTTATTCAGATTACGTCCCGCTATGATTTTGACTGCGATTCAGACTGAGATTCAAACCATGTGATAAGGGTCCAGTTTAGGTTATTCCACATCATTTTTTCCAGTTTTCCTTTTTTTCTTCCCCAAAATTCACCTCTCTTTCAGCGGACTTGTTGAAAAAATTAAGTGGCTTCGACCCGAAGAAATTGTCAAAGATCAACTAAGTACGGAAAAACCAAATTTAGGGAAAGAGCGGCACGACATCTCGGTCAACCAATTACAGGAGCTTATAGAAAAGGAAGGAGCTAAGCACGGGACACATGAATGGTTGATTTTCGCCGAAAAGTGCTGTAGCGACTGTGTCTGATCTTGCATACTCAGCTTGCAGGCCGCGAACTGACCACACACTTGAGATATTCCTCTCATCTTTATGACCTGGAACTGCCATTACCCTTCGACACCACTGCCCTGTCTTTCACCTATTCGTACGCTCTATAGCTACCACCATTACAATCAATATAGATTTGTTTGTAAACATCACTTACTAATGTCACCTACGTCATCCTGTTCCTGCTCGCTATTGACCTACATCAAAAAAACTACTTCAGTAAGTAGGCGACATCAAACAACACGCAACACGTAAGCAGGTGGAAGCTTCCTTCTTGCTGCGGATAGGTGAAACGAGGCATTGCCTTCATTGTCAGAGGCTAGCTCATCACAGGATCACACGCTAGTGTTGCAATGAATACAAAACTTCTATCCATTCAATTCAGATAGTGGGTGAAGTACACATTCTTCATCGGAATCGAATGCTGAACAACTGAAGTGAAGGCGCATGCATTGTAAGATTCACTTCTGTTCATTCACTGCCTGAACGGGCTGTCAATGGTGTTCAGGTTGTCCTGAACTGTTCATACACCGAAACGGGGATCTGAGACGAGTGGAACCGCGGAAAGCTGCCATTCTCTTTGTAGCAATTGTTCTGCAACTCATGAAAGCTATCGCAATTGGCACAGAATCTCAGAGCTCTTATCTGAGTGAATGTGCGAGCTGTAACCGTGCTAATGGCCTCGAAGACAACTACATATTTGTTCGAACTGCCAGACGATCAGTTCCATTGCATCCTACCAAACCTGTACGGCGCTGCTGTACAAGTCTACTAAACAGTACCTATATGCAGTCTTGATAACAGCTAGATATTATTTTAAAGATAGTGATAGTGGTAATGTGGGTGATAAGGAATTTCTGAAAGATGTCAATCACTTGAAAACTTGGGGCCTAGGAAGCTTGTTTGCGGCGAAATCCACCGCGAAAAAGCAGTCCTGGGTTCCAGCCGCCTTTCTTATCCCAGCCCTTCTCCTAGGATTGACTTCACCGAAAAAATGACTGAGGTGCAGAGTAATGAGGATGATAGCAAATGGTACTTATCGTATCGTATTAAAGCCGTATTGATCGAAAGGACGTGGTGGTGACGTGCCGACTTTCGTGGTGAAGACACCAGTATCAAAGTTTGGAAGGAATGAAACAGTCGAATTACCCCTACCACTGCCATTAAGATATGTACATTTCTTTGACAGGCTCAACACGCTTTTGAAGGCACCATTAGGGGTAAGGGGAAACTGAGATCTGGGAGTACATGTTCTCTGAAACGAATCTTCTGCTTCAGAATAGGTCACATGTGGTGAAAATCGCATTAAAAAAACGCGGCATGGGGCCTTATGGTGACCTCGCAGCTCGGCATACCGTTATGCCGTTATGCGCCCTGGGGAGTCGCCGTGGAGGGGTGGGACGACAATCGCGGCGGGCTGGTTCAGACTCTAGCCTGTCTACAGTCCATTCTGACTATAGACGCAGAGAAAGAGGGAGAAAAGGGAGATTTTAGGGTTCCTATTTCTCGGTTTTTTCGCCGTTTTCTGTCGTTCTTTCTCTACTGTTATGTTGGTGAGCTCCTCTACTTTCGTAATCCCCCAATTTGCCAAATTTACCCCTAACGGTGTCTTTAACTGTCCACATTCCAACTTTCACTGAAGTTCTCGATTTTGATCACTTCTACAATTCCCTGTTAGTGGCCTGTTTGTTCAAGAGACATGAACAGCACGTTTTTTCAGTTGCTTTCGTAATGGACTGCACGATGTTCTCACTTATCACTACATCTTCAACTGTCACTTTTACCCCCAATTATCTAAAAAAAACAATCATAACATTTCGTTGCATCGACTAATTAGGGGTATTATGTAGATGAATGATGTGGTTCAGTGAGCATGCCCTGGAACATCCACTTACGACCTCCACACTCAGTAAAAGAATCCCTTTTCATGTCCACGGAGTGCCACGCGAAGTACAGAGAACGACCCCTATGACTCAACAATAATGTTTCCCTTTGATTAGCTGAAGAGAAAATTTTTTTATTAAATTTCTGCACAGAAACATGCTAGTGCATGTTTGTCAAAAGTGTATACAATTTATAGTAGGCGTGATTGCCCTATAAGCCGAATCACAGCTTAGGCTTTTGGAGCCCCTTGATAACGAATAACCTCACCTGTGACCACCCAGATTACTGAAATTACTTCCCATTACACACAGGTTCATCCTGTGGTGTGATTAACCATGGTTTTATTTAAATTATTAGTTGACAAACAGTTATTGCGATTTTTACCGAACTGCATCCAACAAATGATGAAAGCACTTTTAAAAGTTCAGTTTGACAAATAAGACACTTTCATTGTTCTGAACAAATGGTGAAACTCATTCTTAAAGAGCACGCAAAACACCAGTGTTCCAAAGTTAAAAGCCGCAATAATTATGCATTGGCCTATTATATCCTCGTCTATGGCTTCAGTATTTCTTCATTCCAAAAGTAATGTAGCGCCAAATTTTCTTCTAAAGTTATGTGCCTGTGCGTAATGTCATTTAACATTTGAAGAGATTTGATCTTTTCTACAAAAGGTACCTTCACTTTCACATTCATAGCGAATTGGGTCGAATTCGTGGCTTGCAATGAGAGGAGTACAGTCGCTCAAAACTGGCCATGCTGGTGATCAGTTGAAATCCTATGGCCCTTTCCCAAAAAAATCAACCAGTAACATATGCCTTATACAGCCCCGGCATATTCTAACTAATAAGTGCGCTTTACTGGCTTTTTTGGCATCGGCTGTGTACACACAAACCTACAAAAGAATAATTTAGAACAATCCCTTCCTTGTGTGGTTATATCAAACAGATTAGGGAAACTTTGGAATGCAGTCTGATACCGTATCTAAAGTCCTTATAGAAGATGAATTTGATACCTTAACGGAACTGACGTCCGGTATGATAAGTACATTCCTCCGCGATCGCCCCTGTATCGGTGCCTTCCGACCGTTAAACGGGCTATCTATCGCTTTAGTTTTCGACACCAAACCTCATGGTTTTTTACCCTCTTAAAACCTCGTACCAGTAGCGGTCTGAAATATGGGGATGCGGAAGATTACTTATCAGCATGATAAAATATAAAATTCTTTAAGCAACAAGTGGCTCTATGGAAAGCTGATCGGAACGTTGCTGGAAGGGTTGAACAGTGGTACTGGGCTGCTCATTCAGATAAGAAGATGCTATAAGCCTTCACAAGTCCTTGCCGAGTCTGAAAAACGATTAAGTGTAGTTGGCCTTGGCGCGGCAACGTTGTCACAACAGCTACTTGTCATGTGGGGTGCAATGTATATGATTTGAATAGAAACGGTTCGATCATATGAAACGATTAGTGCCGATTACCAAGCGGAGTGACAAGGTAAATCTATTCCACAGTTTTTTTTTTGTTTTTTTTTTGCTCGATAGTTTTCAAATAAATGAGCTCATGGGCGGTTGATGAAGCTGTTCGTCTCCCTTCACTTCAACCGTCCGCACTCACTATCCACGTCTCTTGAATAACTGACCACGGTAATGGTCTACGAAATCATTGAAAAGAAAATTGCCTTCGTATAAAACTCAATGATTGACGGACACATGGCCTTATCGCCGCGGTCTTCACCTGGCAGTGAATGTCTTAAAAGAATTTAACGATCATTTTTTTTTAAAAAAGTCAGGTGTGCTTAAACCAGAGTACATTTCGTTTCTCTGAGGTGATTCGGCGTTGTTCGTTAAGCCTATCTTTTGTACTCTGCCTTGACTCTTTTGTTGGCTACGGCATTACTAGTGAAAGGATGTTACCCTGTGTGATCATAAATAGGCCTTACAATTAGGATACGCACATGCTCTCACTCCCCACAGCAAATCGCAATCCATCCTGTAATGAAGAAGAAAATGGGTTGGTTCCCGATTTTCCACTATGCTCTTCAGGATAAAAATCAAAAGCGTTCGAAAAACATCTACTAGAAACCTGCATCGTCGGGCATTCCTTCATAATCCCCATACATGGGCATGCCCCCATTATCCCCAAGCATTACCTCCATATCGAAGCCTACTCAAGGAACTGAATCTTGAAAGATTGCTGTATAAGCGTGTTCATGCTGACTTGATATTAGCTTCGATGCTGAAGAAAAAACTGTGAACGAAACCATCCGGGTGTCGAACATTTCTGACCACGCATGGCAGCTCGAATTAACTTCATACAGCTGCTCACACGATGAGCAAGTTCTCGCGCGAGCTACGATTCTGTAACTTTATACTTTGCCCGAGAGGTAGCTAGAGCCCCTCTCACCTGCTCGCACCAGAACTACATCCATTTGAAAAAGGCCATCAAAAAGACCAAAAAGGATAAAGGATAAAGTTTTTGGCGTTAATCATCCCTTTCTGGGATGCGCTGCACACTCTAGTTCCATTCAGAATCGTGATGGTTGGTGAATGTGATGTGGCCTATGCAATGACTTGCGGTGGCCAGCCGATGTACAAGTCAGTGCATTTATCCTCCCACACGAGTCTGGTACCAATATGTCGACCCCGGAAGGATGGAAGGCTTGGTTGTGATCCCCGCACCACGAGAGTGGGCTGTGCGCCTTCTGTCACTACACCATCTCCGCCCATAAAAAGACTAGTCGCTTGGAAATGCTGGATATCAAAGACGTCTCTCAAACAATTCAGTCTATGTATATAATACGTCAATTTTCGAAATTTTTGCACTTTTTCCTCACGGTGTTTGAACTGTGCTGTTTACTTACACCTGTAGATGACGCACCTTGGTGCATTTTCAGTATTGATTTCTACAGAAAGAGGTTCCCTCTATCTTTCTAACTACAGACCATAATTCATATAATTGGTTACTCCCCGTGTACAAAATCGCATTTAAAGCTATGCTGAGCTCATTCTCACTCCCGCCTATTGTCCTGATTCTTCTATAGTTCACGCGTCTCAGCGGGATTTGCATTTATGGGTTCAGTTGATTGCCTTGAAGTACCACCGAGCCGTGGGTAAGATCTGTATTCAAGACGAAGAAGTGCCAAATTTGTACCCGCCCCCAGCGTGCCAGCCCTGCAACTGCCCCTCTGCTGCTTGCGTGATGCGCTCTCCAACACTGATTTCTTTACGCCGCAGAAGCTCACTATTGCTTTCATCAATTTCTGAAACATGCTTACATATGGAACATATTTGAACAGCCGATTACCGTTAGAGTAACTAATATTGATTTGGACAATTTGGAAGCTTCTTTCTCATTTGTTTCTTCCGTTTTGGTTAATTCTCCTGGTTTTGCTGTTTCGGTGAGAACTAACAAAGGCATGTTCTTGGGCACCGTGGCGTGCACTTAAATAAATCAATAAATGCACAAAAGGCAAGGATCATGTGTTATTGATACACATTTCTATTCCTTAACTGATTCCTTAACTGATCTCTTCTTTTCCTTTTCATAATCATGAAAACAGCAAAAAGATTGAGGGTTGGCTAGAATAAAATTTCGTCCAAGAAAAACTTCGCTCAGAAGTTTTATTATTGAGTGCTTGACAATCTCTATTTGAAAGTTGCTCTCGCTAATTGACCATGGCATTTTCCGTAACACAACGGTAACCACTCCCTAGCAAACCTGCGCCTCGTTCAAGGTGATATCATTAACAACAATGGTGCTATGTTTGCGCTATTCGCCATGCGGAGAGCGAGAAAATTTATTTTTCAGCATGTCTTCGCGGATAAAATTATTCTAGAAAGTCGCTCTACGCATTCTATGAGCTTTAAAACTGGAAATTCGAGAATAAAAATAAAACCCGCAGCAATACTGCGTTACCTCGGTCGGTGATGGCAGATACACAGCAATAATAAGTTTCGCTGCTCCCACTAGGATTGTTCGGAGTTCATACCTTGGTGTCCTTCCAGTCCATTCGAAATTAAATCCCGTCAGGTGCGTTGGATTTGTACCGAACGTGTTTGGGATGATCCACTCATATTGCCTGAAATTAGAAAATTCTTGTATAAATCAGGTCGCATTTGAGTACTTTCACGATCGTGACAGGAGGTAGAATGCGTGGCGCGCTGTGAAAATCAAGGGAATAGCTGTCAAATAGACGCTTTCCCTTCATGGCTTACAGGGCATCCCCTTCAGGGCTTGCGTTGCATCATAAAAGCTGTGAGACCAGTTCACTCTTTGTAATAAGTGTGATGTGTTGAGTTCGAGTGGTTTCTGAGAGCCTCACCGATCCACTTTATCGAGTAGTAGGACCTCTTTTTATGCATGTCTTTGTGTTCAAGAAATGAAGAAACTCCTCTCATGGACACTTCCGAAGGTTCCACATCTTCCGTTTTCCGTTCATAGAAAGCCCAGGTTCACCTGCTGCTTGTACCTGCCGCTATATTTTGCGATAGGCTGCTTTTGACACTTGTTTATTTGGGGACCCACCACTTTTGCGTGTTCATAAACAATCCATGAAGTGTTACCACATATATCCAGAGCTCTGGTGGGTTTGAACATCATCGTTTTGCGCCCAGTTCTCGGTATAGTTTTATGCTGATTACACCAACTATGTTTGTTATTTACCATTTGTCGTTATTGTTGTTGTTATCATCATTGGTATTGGATATGATGAAGGAGGGGGTGATGTAATGGCATGTAAGACTTTTCCCACCGGTTCTAGTAACAAAACCTTATTCAATACCCGTCCGATCCAACCAGGTCGTCCATCTCTTCGAGACCAGAGAATTGGTAGAAGACTATAAAATTGGTGCATTAGTTACGGACCACCTTGGACAATTCTTTTTCTATTTTTTGTTGGTTCATCTTCTACTCATTCAACGCAAGATGCGCCGCAAATATTCAAAACATATTGTCGGTACATCTCCCGCTGTCCATTCTCCAAAGCCGACAGACTTCAAGAGTTTAAACAGAGGGATTCGGAGGTCAACTTGGTTAGATTATTTATTTCTTTGTAAAAAGAGAGCAAGAGAGCAGAGTAGGTGGTGGTTCGTTAGCGTGAGGTTAGCATTACGATGGATAAAGGAGAAATATCCAAGCAAAATTTGACTTTCTTGGAATTTCCCGCAGATGGCGTCAGTCATCACCACACAAAGAATAGAATTGTTGCTTTTTCTTCAGCTAAATGGCTGCATGAGCAAGCTGTTTACGTAACATTTCCCTTTGACATTACATTGACTTCAGAGAATAGGAAGTACCACCACGCACCACGTCAGAATTCCCAGTTTTCTGTACAGAGTCTTAACCGTCCATGGGATGACTAACATGCTGCTCCCTCTCATCATCTCCTATGAAATTCGCTCATATTGGGTTATCATGCGAAAAATTGATGAAATATCAAGAGAAACGTGCCGAGTCCATGTCGTGGGTTGAGCTGTAGAAGCAAACCCTACTTCCAGACCCTCCTGACTCTGTGAGCATGGCCCACTGTTATGTTACTTCAGCACAGGGAGCCCTGTAATGTGAAGGCTGGACGACCTGCGATCTCATGAGCACGACATAGGGCAACGGTAGGGAATTTCGGGACCGACAATGCCCTCATAATATTCAAAAGAGAAAACCCACTCCTAGGTGAATGGCGCCATGGGCCCTTCATAAGTGGAGAGGCGCTGGCCTACTCCGTTGCGTGGCTGATCTCGCATCTAACTGAGCCTTCGAATCTTCCTAAGCAGCACTTGTGGAACTCCAGACACGAAGACTCTTCGCAAGAATCGTATTGTGACCAAGGCAAGCGGCGAGCAAATCAACTGTTTAAATTTTATTTCACTATGACCTTCACTTTATGCTACTATGTTTTATGTTTACTTTCCCAGGAGTTACACTGAGAGATAGTCATGTTTTTCTAGAACATTCCGGAGAATAATGCGCACGTGATGAAGGATAGGACTTGGCGAAGGGTGCTCATGCTTCTCATCTGATAAGCGGCAAGTTACAGTTCCTCGAACGGCAGTTACGAATCCCATTAAGAGAATGTACTGAAAAATCAACCATGCACAAGTCTCTCATGCGTCGTCGTGACGTTCTGTCATGTTTGTGGATACGCACCTGGGCAATCCTTTTATCACAATAGACAAGCTGTCAAATGTTTTTTTTTCGTATGCGTCCCTTTCCGTTCCGGTGGACTAGTTTGCATCGTACTCATCTATGATTTCGATGCACTCCATGGAATTAATAGAGCCACCCAAATCTGGTACACATGTCCACCACCTGACAGTGTTCATCCTTTACAGCCTTTCTCCACTTCTAAAGCTTTGTGCTGTCACAGAGCTCCCGTTCTTGTTGCTGCCATTCCGTACTCTGCACCGTTCGTTGACACAGTTTCACCGACATTCTTTTTTATGACGTGTTCTCTTAACTTTGAAGGTGCCTTCCGATATTGTCGTCATCAATAGTCATTCTAAGTACATACTGGCACACCTCCTCTGTCGCTTCGCATCATGATGATCATCGTCTCGCCCCATTTCCTTCACTAGCAGCCTAGCTTATGTACATGCCACCTTACTCGAAGACGCGCTGTACAGTCCATTTCGGAGCGCCTGATAGGGCGTGGCCTACTGACTTGGATTAGAGAATATCAAACTCTCTCACCCCGCCACACACTCACATTCTCGCCACGTACTGTCACTCTCGCCACCCTTCCATGTCCGTAGACCACGCCCTATCAGACGCTCCGAAATGAACTGCGCATTCGTTGTTAATCATGAGTAAGGACTGGGCAAGAGAATTTGAAGGTATGACGTACAAAAGCTTTAGCGATCAGGTTACCGGTGTTGCTTATCGGGCAATTCACTTTGACCGACGGAGCTAACGACTGTTACAATAACTAGCATCCATCTTTTTCAATCACCTCATGTGCTCCTTACTGGAAATTATTACCAATGCAAGAAGTCATAACGAAGGTAATAAAACTGCGCACATTCAACTTTTGTTCATCATAACTTAGGTGATAAAACTGTATATTTGAGTTTTATTCATTCTCATACCCTTATCTTTATTCTTTGCTCTTTATCTTTGCATAAGAATTGCACAAGGAATTACGTCCATAGACTGAAATATAGTTCATCTCCCGAAAACTGATTGGGCGTGTCCTTCGAACTTGGGTGAATGGCGAGAGTGAGAGTGTGTGGCGGGGTGAGAGAATTGAGAGAGTTTGATACACGTTTATACAAGTCCGTAGGACACGCCTACTCAGTTTTTGGGAAATGGACTGTATATGGTTGTCGATGTTCCTGGGAGGCAAGCCATCTCTTGGGCAACTTGGAACTCATCCTATTTTGGCCACGCCATCCATGATGAGCAGGGTCATCATGGATGGCGTGGCCAAAATAGGGTGAGTTTTAAGTTAATGGGTTGGATTGCGCTTTCACTGTGTTGTACCATTTCTTCCGCATAAACAAGCTCAATGCCGTGTAATACGACTGTGGTGAGGTCTATAATATCTTGACCTGTGATGCCTGCGGTAGGCTACCTCGGCGTTGCTCTGCGCTTGTCTTTCTATTCTTTTTTTCAACTGTCATATCCCATTCACCTTTAGTGGACCGCCTCCTCTGGAATGTTAATTTATTTCAGATACAAGAGCTCTCATTACTAGTGCGGACGTGTACTGATTGGATGTGTACCCTTATGTCAGGATTTCGCACCGCGGCGTGTCGCAAGCAAAGCATTACGGACGAGCTAAAGGTGCCATATTGTGGGGTCCTGAAGCGATTGCAAGATAACTGTGTATCGCGCCCCTAGCATTACCGCGTAATCGTTCTGTGACCCCACTAACGCGACGCGCATAGCTCGCACACACTGCGTCGCACGTCGCTCGTCGTCTTGCGAAATCCTGACATAAGGGCACACATCCGGACTGATTGTGTGCAACTCATGGATGAATCAATCGCAATGGTAAGCATATTGCTACAAAGGTGGCCAAGGTTTGCTGCTTCAAAGGCACACCAGCAATGACCAGATTAGTGGCTTACTTTTTTGGGGCAAGTAAACTTTTGAATAAATTCTCAGGCTGCATTTGTGCTGCGTCTCACAGTGTTGTTCCTCCCTGAACACAACTAAACCACATCCACTCAACCAAATCACACCGGCCTCAGACGAACGAATTTCCAACGTGGAACTAACGTGGAGAAGGAAACTTGTGATAAGATATGATATTTCAGTGTAATAGCCATTTTGATTATGATGGCAGCTTCCACACTGTAAATTCGTTCGTCTAATTGTAAGACCAGGTGAGATTTGGTTGGGTGGGCGTGGCTTGATTGCGTTGAAGCAGGCACAACAGCCGCAACAAAGGTGCTGTCTGAACAGTTTTCTAAATAATTACTCGCCTCAAGAAAGTAAGCCGTTATACTGATCATCGCATGGTGCGCTTTCAAGGCGTTACTGTAGTGGATAGAGTAACGAAGCTATCGTGGTGCTTGTTTTCCGTCTGATTGTTTCCTCTACTTAGCATCCCAGAGAAGACTCATTATTTTTAGATAAAAGATCATCATTGTTGAGTTAAGGGGAAAATTTGTGACCTCCAGGGTGTCTTTAAGGGTTAACGGACATCGTGAAGGAGACAGTATTTGGTCGGTAGGGCTGATAAGGCTGTGGAAAACTCCCCGTAGATAACATGTGCCATAATGTCGCGCGTGAGGGTAGGCCCGAAATGTGATCTGATTGCCCCTGGCGACTATGCCTATAATAAGGCATGGAGCACTGTCAACACTCCAGGACCTATCTAATAAGGCGTGCATAGCTCGCAACAGCGCATCGCACGGCGGACACCGCAACGTGTGTTTTTTGCCAGACGCTGAGCAAGAGAGCGGACAAGTGAGGCGAACGATTGGCCAGATTAGGGAAAGACGAATGGCAATGATGCAGACTGCTTGGTTTATGAGGCATGTTCCCTGGCTCCCTATTGTACTTCCGGTTCCAGTGGCACTGATGACTGATTGTCGGGCAGCAACGATTTTGAAGTATGGTTAGTTACAGAAGGGTCAGCATATCTGACCGTAGAGAGTAGTTCTTACTGTGATAATCTCAAAGTGTGCTATAAAGCCAGAAAAAAAAGCAAATTATGCGTGCGGTAGGGTGTAAGCAATCTCGAACATTTGTGGTTGAAGTGAGTTCATCTGTAGCTATTGTTGATCTACTACACAAAGCCAAACTCCCATGCATGACTACCATGTGAGAATCTTTCAACACGTGAAAGTTTATCGATAATTTCTCCGCAAATAGAAAATTGATGATAAGGATATTCGAAAATATCTCTACATATTATATCATACCCTTGGATCTACCGGGTCTGGTAAAAGTCTCTTTACTCGTTTGGAACGAAATAACCTTCGTAAAAGAATTTCAGGTGTCTTAAAGTTCGACTTAAACATTGCGCACATGTTACAGAGGGAATCGCTCATCTTCATTTGATCCAGTAATTTTTGGGCGGGTGACTTCCTGAAGACGTTAGGGTAGTGCGTTGATAGGCGTTAGTAGACCTCAGTTTATCCCATGCACAGTTGAGAAAAGCCCTCAGAAAAGGAATACCTGGGTAACGAATACGGCAGGCCCTGCCCTCCGATATCGTCGAGCTGCTATAGTCCTGGGAGTTGAGGTGGTAGGGCAAACATGAGGGTTACTCGATGTGTGGTATGAAGTCGGGTAGTTATGTATGTAGGTAGCGCATCACTCCTGTATGGACTTCGTCTTATGCGCGGTCACTGTGTTCTCATGGAGGCATTAGTTTCGATTCCTAAAGATTTCCAAAATGTGATGAGATAAGTTCGGATATGAAAGCGCATCAATTTAGATCGACTTACATATTATGCTAGACAGAGAATGTCGTTCTACTGGAAGATGAGTTTCAGTCGAGCGGCAGTGAAGGCTTCGCAAACGTTAGCACTGCAAGGAAAAGAGGAAACACTGCTGTAATATTTGTCCCCAAAGTCGAAGTTTCAATAGATAAAGGCGCTTCATCTACAGGAATCAGAAAACGCTCACCTTCAAACAGTATGTAAGGGTATTGCTCGTACCCATACGGATACAGTTGACCAGCTTGAGAAGCTTGAACAAAAACTCAAAGCGTGATCTCATGAATCAGCCATGCATGACCGATTTCTCACAGAGAGTCTACCAGATCGCAAAGTGAACTTTTCCATCGTACAGCACTCTTGCTAAACGTAGAACTGACTAACCTAGATCTTTCGAAACATCTCTGCAGCTCATTTGAGAGCAGACTGTTTGGGAAACAGGATGACGAAAAACTGATCTTCCACGGTTTCGCGAAATGCAAATCCTTGGACTTCCATCAAAATAGGCTATGCAAAGCCGCATCGTGCTAGCAAAAAACGTGAAGAATTATGAGAATCACTCAGTAGGAAAAGATGGGATGTGAGCCGAGCTAGATGATGATCTCCATAGATGGAGTTGCGAAAGCGGCCAATCCTCACAACTTAACATATTTGTAAATTGGGATTTCAAGGATGGTGCAAATTGCTTTCGATAGAAGGGTATTTATGCCTAACTTGTACGTCTTGAGTATGCCTAAGAGGTACAGTATAAAATCTATTACTATGCACATCAGTGTTAGATAAGAAACCGAAAAAGGGACTGAATGGAAAAGGGAGAAAACCACATGGACGTGCCCACTTTTCTCCTTGTCATTTGATCGCTGGACAGTTTTACACTGTTGCAACGATCAAGAATGTATACTCGGTCGCAACCGACCAAGTGGTTCACACGTTTCCTTTTTGTCTCTGACTGTTTTAGGTTTTCTTTACTACCATTACTTTTATGGACATTTATAGTATATCAAGAGGAATACGGAGGATATGCGTTCAACAATAGATTATATTGAAATTTTCATTAGTCATAGACATTTAGGGATGTTTTTAGTAGAGACAAGTATCGTTATGTTGGGTATGCCATGCGTCACCCTAATGGCGGGAAGCAAGTCTTCATTCTTACTGATCCCAGCACCTTCGAACCCAGTTTCAACAAAATTGGCGCGTTTTCGAGATAATGTGCGCCTCCTAGAATTCGACGACCACTATCTTGCTCATGTTGCAGGGGCTGCTTTAGTGCTGCAGATACTTACTTATTTATTTATTTATTGTGCGTCCAGAAGACGCGCTATGACAATTCAGGCAGAAGGCACTTAGAGGTAGCAGCTGTCAGGAACTTCAACAAAACTAAATAAAGGCATAAGAGTTAAACCAATTTGTAAAGCAATAAAACAAGATGAACGTAACTGCTACACCATAAAGAGCTAGAGATTAGAAGAAAACCAAACTAATGTGAGGATCGCCTAGACTGTAAAGAACTTCGTGCAAATATAGAAAGGATGAATGAGCTTACCAGTCAAGCGGACCGCATTGCAGTGATACTAAGATAAAGAGATGAGATAAGATACTCACCAACTCAGTTTAAGCCTGCTTTGCGTTTGAGTCAGAATCACTCTATTATGTGAATCCATAAAGTACTCACATTAAGCCCTCGATTGTTAGGATGTCGGCATGTTGAAGTGTCTGTCTGCCCACAAAATAATGAATATCATAAGAGAAAGGAAAGGCAAATAGATTTCGAGGGGAACCACAGGCGCTCGTAGGAGTATGAAACTTCTTGTACTCAGAATATAATCCAACTAGTTGGCTGGTACACACTACTGTGCGCGTAACATCATGGGCGTCAGTGAGCCGATTGGAATTGCCTTATTTTCAATGAATTTACACATTTCACTGAATTTACAACACACTTAAATTGACAGAAAACACCCAACAAAGGGCGGGGCACATCACGCCCCGCCCTTTGCTGGGTGTTTTCTGTCAATTTAAGTGTGTTTAAGATAACTTGAACATTGGTCGTTCTGTCGATTTTTTCCTAGTGTCAAAGCCGCGTTGGGACTGAGTTATGAATTCTCGTTGTATGGACACCATTCAAGGTGCGCTCCGCCCACCGTGCCAAAGCCTCTTTCACGGGTACTCATGACTGACCTTAGCCCATCTCTTCCTCACGTTTGGACCATTTTCGTACTGAATTTTTGATCCAGGCCCAATCGTATCAGTGCACGTTCCGCACACCGTGAGCGGGGCTCAATTTCCACAAATTGTTTTTCATGTAATGTCCGAGCTCCGTCCACGATGGGCGGAGCCTAGCTGGGTCCATGTGTGCTCCTTAGTTCTTGTATCATCGTACCTATCACAAACTTGTCCCCATCTTCACAGGTTGTTTGCCATGTAATTTCCAAGCTGTAATGTGCACGTCCAAAAATGTTACCTCCTCCCACCATCACAAAGCTCCGCCCATTGTGCGCGAGCCTCTTATACTACTTTCACAAGCTCATCTCTGACCTTAACCCACCTTTTCCTCACGTTTGGACCATTTAACCGAGCGAACAATTTTCGGTTTGAAAACGGAACATTCCCACCATCGCCCGCGCCCCGCCCCTCGTGGGCGGGGCTTACATGACCCATGTTTGCTCTTTTCTTTTTGTTCCATGCCCTACCATTCTAAAACTTGCACCTATCTCCACGGGTCGTTTTTCATGTGACGCCCAAGCTCCACTCACCACTACAATTGCCCCGCCCACCATGCCCACGTCTCTTTCATGGCTTTCAGAAAGTCATCTCTGACCTTGAACCTTCTTTCCCCCACGTTGGGTCATATTCGAACCCAATTAACATTTTTCGATCTGAACGGAACATTCCAGTGCACCCCTGCCCCCACCACCGAAAAAAATACAAGATCAAGTGCATGTGAGATGAAATAACATCGGTCAGTGCTGGCCGGCACTGGCCACGTGAGAAACACGCTTCGTCCACTGCGTTCGCCAAGTGTAAACGCTTTCGTCGTCAACGTGTCAAAGCCTCTTTCGCACAAGCGTAATTTCAAACGCCCAAAAGTTTACAATCATTCATAAAATAAGAATACCTCTTCATGCGCTGTGCTACCCGTCCTTCACATTGACCCCTTCTCCCTTTTAAAAGATATGTATCAGTTTGGTTTGTTGCGGTCATTTGACGGGTTCCTGCGTAATACATGCAAGCATATTATGAAGTTCTGTAGGAACGGGAGGAATAAGATGCATCGAAGGTTGTTGGGAGGGTTAAAGGTGCCTGGGAGAATGCGAACGATCATAAAGGAGACCCTGGCACCTTTACACACGTCCCATGCATGGCTGATACCGGACAACCTATGTCATTGATGGCTTCGATTGACCAGCTATAGATTACACTTGTGTTCACTCTATGAAATACCGTTTGTTACGTATTTTCCTTCTGATTTATGGTCCATGCTAATCTCAACAGCCGAAAATCATCTTCAGGCCATAATTTTTTGAAATTATGCGATGTAGAAAGGAGTAATAGAAAGTCAGAGTCCTTTACATCGTCGTCATAGCTGCTGTGATGAAATCACCAAGAAATTGCCATGGTCGTTTGTCATCTGTCATTTGTCGCTGCAATTCCTTCGAGCGAACTTCACTAATCTACTTGAGCCCATCTTTATTGAAAACAGTTACTCGTGATTCGATGGGATTTATAACTGATTTACTTAGTTTTTCTAATTCTTCGATGCTTCAGGAGCTGTGAAATGAGAGCCAGCCACGTCGCGGCTCAGTTGTTTCGAAAAAAATCGTTCACCAGTGCATCTGCCCTCGATTCGCAGCTGAAGAGATGTCTGGGGGTGATGGAGGTGATGTTCTTAGCCGTGGGCCAGATGGTTGGCGCCGGACTTTATGTACTGGCCGGTATGTTACCTTGCCCCCGTTTCTCAGACTACATCAGATGTCGCAGCTTCGCATGCGGAGTTGCAACGCAGCCAAATAGCGAAGACAGTGGCCTGAGTTCGATTGAAACACCACTACTTTCTCCCATGTACCCAGCATGAGAGAGTTCTTCTGTTTGTTTATTAAAAGTTAGTTGATAAGACTATTTCTCTGACATGTGCTGCTTATGGCAGTCCATGTTACAGATCCGCGTTCATCCGAGCAATATGCCTACGGTGGTGCAGGCAAAATGGAAAGCATTCCCGCTAAGGTGTGGGCCGTTAGGACAGAAAGCTCGTGCCCGTCGCGCTATTATTATAGTACTTGGCACCTCTACCATCACTTCCAATGAGAGGAAATTCATTGCACCTCATATCGTTCGTTTCCATAATAACCTTCCTTGATTTCGCTGATTTCAGGCACTGTTATACATAAACAGACGGGTCCATCAATCATAATATCATTTCTCGGCGCAGGATTAGCTGCCCTTTTGTCAGCTTTCAGTTACGCTGAATTTGGCGCGAGGTGAGTATTTCACCGGCACTGGACCGAGATCCGTGTTCTATTCTGATTGACTACTTCTCTGTACAGCATCATTTTGTGATGTGACCCGCACATTCTCGTAGATATCCTCGAGCCGGCAGCGCATACACCTACACTTATGTCGGTATAGGCGAATTATTTGCATTTGGAATTGGCTGGACTGTTATACTCGAGTACATGATCGGAAATGCAGGTACACAACCAACTCGTCTTTTATATACTTCATTTTTTACCATTCAGTTGATGACTGCAGATGAGCTGGAGATCTTTCGACCACGTTCATACGGGAGACGGTTGTTAGGCGCGGCCCCGTGCGCTGATTACGATGAGGCGCAGGGCCTAATACTTCCACCCTAACGCAGACCATTCGACGCTTTTTCCCTCGTGCCCTCTGCATTTTGAACAATAGAGAACACTTTTGTACTTCGGAGGTGAGGCGTAGGGGTTGTATTGCAATCATTCTGGAGATTAATATGATAGAAGGTGTATCTCAGTAACGTGCAGCGGTTGTTTAGTGGACAAGGTCCTTTTCAATAATTACTAATTATGGAAATCTGACGCAAAAGATGCGTCGGTTGACACTCGTTACGGAAGTGAAAGCCCATGTCCCAATTGGCTAATTAGCGCACGGTACCGCGCCAAACGACGTACATCCAGTTCATTTGCTGCGCCGGCAGGCCGTGGCTGCGTTCACACGCAGCGAAGCAATGTGACACAGGGGAGGTGAAGCGATGAAGCAGACAAAGAGAAAGCGTGGCACAGGCGGAACCATAGAGACACGCAACTACGCCCTGCTCATCACAAAGTACGAACCCGGCCTTCCAAAAATTTTTGGAGAAAATTCGTCAAAAAAATAGGATAGTGTGAAGAAAGGGTAACAGAGCGTATCATGGTGCAGCACCTACGCCTAGGGAGGGAAAGAGCTTCCGAGAGGGTAAAATATTCCCCTTGTGCAATAGGAGTTGAAGAGTCGAATGGAATACCTTACTTCATAAGCCCAAATTCTGTGCTGGAATCTAGAGTTAGTATAGTCAGTCTCCCTGCTCCTTGCACTTTGCAGAACTCAACAATCCAGCTCGCAGCCATTAATATCTCCTCCATCAAATCTTCCCGTAGTTCATGACGATTTTCAGCTGTTGCAAGGTCTTGGTCAGGCTACCTTGATTCGCTGGTGAATCGTGCGATCAGCAACTACACTTTGGAGACTATTGGTACCCTGAGCTCAGTGAGTTTTTGAATGTTTCGAGTAATCGCTTACTCCAAGGGTCCTTTCGAAATTTGTCCGAGAATCTTTTTTCTTGCAAACTCCTCCTCCCTTCACCGAATCAGCAGATTTTTAGCTGCTAAATTTTGACCTGTACTAAAGATGACCTGATTAGCTCAGACTGATTCTGCGCTGTGGCTAGTGCTGCGATCGTTTTTTCACATATTGCAAAACATTCATCTGGTGATAATCCTACGGACCTCTATTGTCGTTCAGGGAGGAAGTTTCTTTGCCCGTTATCCAGATGTAATGTCATTTCTGGTCGTCTGTGCTACTGCTGTTATAGTGGCCCTTGGTTCGAAATCGTCTGCTGTCGTCAATACCGCCTTCGTCATTCTCAATCTAGGGGTGAGCTGAATTCAATGGAAACACAAAAATTTTTAGTATTATGTATATCCTAACTAAGATTGTTAACAATTTTATTTCGACTGACGTTTCAGCGTCGTCGCCTTCTCCAGAGTCTGGAAGAGTGGAGTCTTCATATAAACTAATCGTTCAAACGCTATTTCATTTCACAAAAAAAGTTACCAGCTTGTAAAATGGGGAAATGATGTTCTGGAGATCAATCTTGGTTGAAGGCTAAAGCAACCGAACAACCATTATTAAAAGATCATGCCAAGATTCATCGAAAGTCGTACATGGATGTTCTAGAGAATTATCGACTAACCTATGAAAGTGTTGATTGTAGAGATCCATCTGCTACCCCGTTCTAAAATCTGTTGCAGTCCTTCCTCATTTCATGTGTTGAGAGAAACACGAGTTTATATGGGTGTGTACCATTAGGACAGAAAATTCGCGTGACCTCGTTTGGCCCGCGACAGATGGTGCGAGATTGGGGAGCTGCACTGGTTGAGTCTTGAAGCGATTATGCATAGACAAAGGCGTTGAGCATCGTTATCGCCTTAGGACGCAATCGGTACGGCGCGCATAGCTCTTACCATCGCGTCACAGGTAGGACGCCGTAAGGCGAATTCTCTCTTCTAATGGCATACACCCGAGATTATCCGCACTTCAACTCTCCTACATTCCATTTACGATGACTTTAAGCTCAAAATAAAATTGTAATAGTAGTTTAGCAATCGCGATGTATATAGTTGGAGCAGTCTCTTGCGTACCCCTATGCCGAAGAGCGCAGCCTTCAAAAAATCCAAGCAATGGTTACTGTAGTGCAGTGACGCGGCCTTGTACCTCCATAATCTCGCACGAATAACTCTCATCCTACTGATGAATCCTAATGTTATTATACAATTTCTTGTTTGCTTTATTTTCATTGATTAAAGGCACTTTCCGCGATTACCTTGAATGGGTTTTAGGAGCTGAATTATGAAATCAGAGGTACCAAAGAATACGCCGAGAAAGAAAGATTCAAAAGAATCCCCCGAATATGGCAAAAATGGGGCCTCCTGTCATCTGGCCTTGCACGAGATCATCGCGTGGAAACAGCAGTTCCCGTTGGATAGTATCATGAGGAATTAACTTCACTCGTTCACTTGGGGAAACAGGTCATATCTCATCACCTTGAGATATGACCTGTTTCCCCAAGTGAACGTTTCATTAAGTACTGAAATTTCTTCTTTATCTTATCTTATCGCAGGATCATAGGCTCACGTAAGCGCCACGTTGGAAAAACCTTCGTCCATTGCCGGGTGGGGTCGCCAATTGGTGGGCGGGGTCCCAGTTGCCTCCCGCGGGCTTTACGCTGCCAGGAGGGCTCGTGGCGCCGCTCTAAGGGTACAGCTGTGACAGTTACCCGGGAGTCTATCGGCTGCGGCAGGGTAAATAGCTGGTGAGATTATCGCGGAGAGTGCCCTTAATGCTATTGTTCATCCTTCCACACGGCGTTATGAGGTTGAGGAACATCCCTCTAAATTCAACCTAAATTACAATTACTAAACTCTCAATTGGAAAGCTGTAAAATGGCATATTCAGGTGACAGCTTTCATAACAATATATGGTTTGACCTTTGCGAACTTCTCGTTGTGGATAGGAACTGATGCGAGCGGAAAATCGAGGTGAGCGCCTATCGTAAGGATTCTCTTTACCTTCTACTAACTTCTACATACAATTTCCTTGTAGATTTTTTCCGTTTGGAATCGGTGGAACACTCTCTGGTGCAGCAACTTGCTTCTTTGCATTCGTCGGCTTTGAAGCACTAGCTACTGCCGGTGAAGAAGCGAAAGGTGTTATCTCGTTCAATTTACTTGACTCTATACGGTGTAATCTGATTGAAGGGCAATCCTGACCATGAGAGTTATAACTTGCACGGATTCTATGGGAGAACTTGGAATCGGGGCGGTGGGTAGAGGTGCCGAAACTAGCGCGCTAGTGGCATCAGATTGTTACCTTCTAGTCGAGCAACTAGGGGCGGTTGATTAATCGTCAACCCAATCTTAAGAACTCGTGGATAAGACGCATTGAAAAAGGATATGTCGAAGCAAGGCTGCTCGCCTTTCGCTCTCAAGTGGTGCGCCTTCGAGAAAGCATCCGTCCTTCTCCCGTTGGAGAACTGCCTTATTTGGGAACAGCCGATTTCGAGAGACCGTCGAGCTCGTTATGCATTGCTGAGGGGCCAATCCTGAAGGAATCGTGCACGGAAATCCTATGATTTTAATCCGTTCAGATAGAGTATTCAAAGGAATCGTTCACGGAAAAACGAGTTTTTATGTTATCCATACATTTAGGTTGTATTTGCCTAATGTGGGGTCGCATGCAAAGTTTCATGCAAGAAGGTGAATCGGGCTAAGATACAGCACCTCAAAGTCTTGGCCGGGTGGGCGGGGTCTCCGAACAGATGCCCCATCCCGACGTTCGTCGCGGTGGGAAACGAAGAGTGGGACTGTTCACTGAATTTTCTGTCCCTACAATGCGTCTCCGACCGCGGCGACGGGGCGGGGTGGACATTTGCTCGGAGGCCCCGCCTACCCGACCGAGACATTGAGGTGCTGTATCTTAGCCAAATTCTCACTTTATCGCATGAAAGTTCGCCTGTGGCCCTTATAAGGCAAATACAACATAAATGTAAGGGTAACGAAGAAACTTCCGTGGACGACTCCTTCGAGCAGAACACACAAAAAAGTCAAAACAATTTGCTTGTTATAACGCAAAAAAACCGAAAACTGGAAAAAATAGCGCTTGAATGCCCGTCAACGCACTTTGGAACAGCTCTCGGTGGATGAGCGCAGTCCAGAGTTTCGCGCACAATCGCGTTCGATTTGCTTCATCCTGCGTTTCCGATCACTGTACGTTGCCCCTTTGCTGCACAGCTCTTCCCATCCATTCTACGAACAGCCCCACACCGTCAGACGCTACGCTGAGAGCTGTATCTTACATGGGATTCTTGCTTTTCGAGTGGAACTTCCGATGGAGCTCGTAGTAAAAAAGTACAGCATGGGTAACAGACTAACTCGGATTCCCGTGGAATTTCTTTGAGCGCTAATCACTTCAACTACTAAAAGTTATCGACAATCGGGCGCTACTCTATGAACCAGAAAATCAGATCGCATCCTTTCAGATCCCAGACGAACGATACCGCTGGCAACTTTTGGATGTCTAGGATTGGTTACTCTTGTTTACGTTGCAATGTCTGGATCGCTTACGCTTATGATTCCCTATAACGAAGTGAGTTCGATGAGTTTCCATTTATTTTTGTAGTACGTCAAGGGTTTCGTATAGTTCGCGGCAATTTCTGTGGCGAAGGGGAAGACTCTCCTACTTTTCCCTCAGCCTCGCAAGTGAAATTTTCGTCATCAAAAAGCTATTACAAAGTCAATGCACAACGTTTAGATAAATCCTGATGCTGCGTTTGCCGATGCTTTTGCAGCCAAAGGTGCCACTACAGCCAAATATATTATTACAATTGGAGCCCTTGCTGGAATGCTTAACAACTTGGTTAGTTTCTTCATTTGGAACCCTTGATTGAGCAGACACGGTAGTGGACTAACGAAATGCCACACTGAGTGCCAGTGAAAACATAGGAACAGCCTCATGCCTGAACATTGACTCATGCCTCAGTTCGAGTGCTGGCGTCTAGGCAATGAATTTCAAAGTAAGCCGTTGTACTCATACACTATTAACAGTGCTTCTGTCGTGTAGTGTGTTCTGTACAGAGCGTTGGGAAGCATTCCTGCTGAGTTGGAAAATCTTAAGAAAAGAGGAAGCCAAAGTGATGAATGGCATCTGTTTCCATTCCTAAACCCGTAACCGACCTGCTTAACCCCACTTTTATTGTAAAACGACACTGATGACGCCCGCATCTACGCTGAGATAACGGAAGTATTTGATCGGTGGTGTTCTTTGCCAAGTGAGGTTCTCAAGTGGAACCTTCATCAGCCACGTAACATTTCGACCGTTTCGTCTTTTTCCGAGAACTGAAGATGTTTAGTAGCTTTGGATTTGGAAAGAGCCCAAATAATCTTCTCTACCCCTCCAGCGTTTCCGACATCATTTGGAGGAGGCTCCCGAGTAACACGGTGATAAGACAACAAACTCACTAAAGTTTCTACCGCTTGTGGAGCGCACGAGCTCTCGATCACAGTAGTGGTAGTACGAGCGAGTGAGACTCACTTAACTCTCAAAGCCACATGACATAATGGTTTCACCGGCAGCCATAAACAGCTCTTCAACCAAAACCTGAATATGCAGATGCCAATGGAGCAGCTATTTTCAAGGCCTAATTTAGTTATGCGGCCTAGCACTATTCAGAACTTTACGCATCTGAGACGCTTTCGACGTCCGCTAGGGATATGCGCTTGAATTGAGTTAATTCGTGTCCAGTCGCTAATATGTACAGAGATGTCTTCCCTCCCATCTGCTGAACTGAGAACGATATCTCTCCTTCACTTGCTTCCTCAGCTAGGTCTCGATCCGGATCTCACATTCCCTCGGGAAGACAGAGTCGACTTTACCTCAGGAATACCTCGACTAACGCTTGACCCTGACCATTCTCCTGTAATCACCGTTATGTTCAGGTGAGTGGCATGTTTGCGCTTCCACGATGTGTATACGCAATGGCCGACGATGGACTCTTGTTCTCGTTTCTGGCGACGGTTAATCGGTACACCAAGGTAACTACTGATATTGGGGGAGTGGGACCTTTTCCAGTACCAGGATTTGCAGGTTCCACTGAATGCAGTTCTCATCTTCACTCTTTTGAATGCAGTCATTGCTTTGGTGTTTGATTTGGAAACACTTGTCGATTTCCTTTCCATCGGTACACTCTCCGCGTATTCGATGGTTTCAGCTTGTGTGTTAGTTCTACGGTACCAAGCTGCTCCGATCGACGGCAGTTCAGGAAGGCTCGACACCGGCAAGTTAACATTCATCCATAGTTTATCAAAGGTTTTTCAAATCAGACGCGATATTCGAGTAGGTATAACGGCTAAATCCGCTAGTTGGGCACCATCTTGATTGTTATAAGTCCAAGCTTGTCGGGATACACCCCTTGGCAATCAAAAAGCACATTCATAATGGCTCAAACACCTTCTTCAATGAAGTTGGAGGTTGCACCCGATGGAGAGGCTTACAGAGGATGGAACCGCGTGATTGTGGTAGCGCCATCATCATAGTGTGAATTTTCCATGGCTAGCCTCTTTGTAAAAAGCTTCTGCAACACCCTCTAATCTTTGTCTTATATCTGAATTAGAATCTATAGGAAAAAGGTGACTAAAGTGTAATGTAAAAAAGGTGACAAGGTGTAATGTGATATAAAGTGTTATATAGGTCACTTCAGGTGGGAGAATCAAGGCGTGGGTGCCATTTCGGAACTTCTGGGAAAGTCTTCCTGACGGTCGATCAATCGTCATAGCTGTCGTTGGCCTAATGCTTGGGTATTTTTGGCTTGCGTTCACTATTCGATCAGGTACGTTTTTCCGCATAACCATTCCTTACCTCGCTGGATAGCCTTTCTCTTTGTATGGCGTAGAGGGAGCTGAAAATGATGTGTGAAGGAACTGCATCGTATGAAGTGAAAAAATTGCGCCCATTTTTCGATCAATATACGCATAAATTATATTAGGTCGGTCCGTAAGTTTTGTACCACCTTACAGTGAATCCTGTTGAAAGCTATGGAGGAAGCCCAGACTTCGCTACTGACCTGATAATGTGTCACCCATCCCGACCATCCGAGCTCATTTACTCAATTCCTCCCTTCGCTATCATAGCTAATTCGCTGGAAACTGTTTGAAACCTGATTTTTCAAAAGCGACGATCAAAATCTTCCATTGCTCGGGTTGTGTGCAGAACTAGTCACGCGGTCTTACTTGGGGTCATATGGGATAGGGCACTCTCATGTTGGGAGATGACAACACCGAGCCCGGAATGGTAACGGTGAATGACACATCATTTAGCTAGGGATGACTGAAAAAGTGAAGTTTGTTAACTTGCGCATGCAGTGCCGAGCATGCAACACTCAACTCACGACTTCACCTGGCGATTTTCCTCTGCACTTCTGACCGCACCTATACAATACAGTCATCGATTATGAAGAACGGGAGTGCGAGCGAATGCCAATCTGAAGGTGACATAGACTGTACTCAAACAATCCAGAAATTCCGACAGCCACAGTCCAAACTCATATGAAAAGGGTTTCACGACATCGTCATGGAAAGGAGGGAAACTGTTAACAGGCATCTTCTACCTTTTGGAGCTAATGTGCAAGCGCAGTTCTATATGTAAAAGCTACTCTTATAGTAATTCATTTGGAAGGGAAATTAGTTAAAATCTGTTTTTTCGTGGTAGTCCCACCTTTACTTCGAAGCAGGTTGAAAAATCGAAAACTTCCAGATGGGCTTATCTTCTTCTTCCTTATCCATTGTATAACCCTAATTGCGCACTGACAAATCATCACTAAATCTGCTGGCCAACTCACTATCTCCTGAAGAAATAATACCAAAGTGATCTCAAGAACGACATCTAATCTTTCTTCGACCAGAAGTCTACGGTCTTCGACGGATTAGTATGGAACAGCCAACGATGCGTTGAAGATGTGCTGTAGATAGTTGTGGTGTACACTACGTTAGATGAGCGTAGTGGCGAAACAAGATAAAATTGAATTGAAGAGCGTCCAAGGTGGTCCGGAAATTATGGACCGACCTTATAGTTTGCAAGGTGCGTCGTACGTCTAAATGTCACAGAAGTAAAAAAGAACAGAAAAGTGAACAGAATCAGATCCACGCTTATGCACTGAAGATGAAAGAAAGGACAAGAAAAGAAACAAAACCATAGAAATTTTTCTGAGAGCCCTTCATCGTGTGGTTGTGGTTTCTTAACCTAACCAAAATGTGGATGGATGCAGCACCGTAACCGTGGCACGCATAGTCATTTACAGCGTCTACGATGAAGGCAAGGCGACACCGTCTACATCAGCATCTTGCGGAGAGTGTGCACACTAATGCCGAATTTTCGCTTTGCGACGTCGCACTCGCGGCGTCGTCAGCACAACTTGTCGCGGTCGGTGGAAATTTCGTTTAAAGCGCTAGAGTCTGGTGTCATGGAGGTTCTTCAAGAACTAGCCGTTAATCTCACCATTTTATCTAAAAACAATAACTTTTGTGCCCTAACAAGACAAATTAGTGACATGAAAAGTAAAGGAAGCGATAGCATTACTTGATAACAATTTCAAAACTCTAAAGAGAGTGTTGTAATGTACGAAATCACACGCGAAGACATCTGCGGCGCCGTTCGCCGCGCACTACCGCGCGAAAACTCGACATAAGTGTACACACTCCCTTGCGCACCACACATACACACGTAAGATCTTCATAATCGTTTCTACCAGCCAAATCAATATATAGCGTTGTTGTTGCTTCCCTTTCCGCTAGTTCTGACACCGATGTATCTTCGAGAGACTAAAGGTCAACAAATTATCCGGTTCCCATACGTTATTTAGGGTAGTGTGGGCGGCTCATCGGAGACCATTAGTGGGTGAGGGGTTTGCCCCCTCTCGCTGTTCTTCATTTATAACTTTCCTCTTCTTATGTGCATATAACGAGTGCTCATGTTATACGAAGGAGAATCAGTGTCATTTTTTGCAACGAAATTGTCTAACTTTGCGTCACCACGTTCATATTTCAGGACTCATGTTCTCGACTGGTGGCATCATTTCCATGGCACTCAGTGCAACTCTGATCATTTTGGCCTTTTTCTTCATTTGTGGACATGAGCAAAATTCGCTCGATCTATATTTTCGTGTGAGTACTGATGAGTCAAAATTTCAATTTGATTCACTTAAGACATAAGCCTTAACAAATTCTTTCAGGTGCCCTTCGTTCCAGTTATTCCATGCGCAGGTTTGCTCATAAACACTTTTATGATGGCATTTTTGGATTATCTCACTTGGATCCGTTTCTTTGCTTGGATGGTGATAGGTGGGTTTATCCTATTCAAAATCCTTTCTTCTTTGCATTCATCTGATTTCCCTAGAGTGCAAAGGTGGACATTAATTCTACGCACCAGAAAATGCTCAATAAAAGGCAGCGCTGACGCGGGGTGTGGGCCGGATCCAGGATGTGAACACTTATGTCGATTTTCGCATTGCAGCGTCGCACTCGCGGCGCCATTAGCACAACTTGGCGGTCGGCTGGAATTCCGCTCAAGCACAAGGGTCTGGTATCATGGAGGACCTTTAAAAATAGCTGTTTATCTCGTCTTAAATGACTCGAACCAATGGATAACTCTTGTCACGCGGATATTGTATAACTATTGACTAGCACATCACCAACGAGGAACAACCAAGTTTTTATTGCAACCTCAAACTTGGATAATCAAACAAAAAGAACTGAAACATGCTAAACACAAAATAACTGAATAATCAGGCGATAAGTGACAGAATCAAAGCGAAATAACTGAGTAATCATGCGATAAGTGAAGGAGTTAAGGCAAAGCAACTAAGTAAATTATGCAGCAAATAATATGATGGCAATCAAGAATAAAGCGATAAAGGAGAGAGAGAGTAGTGAGCGAAAAGAAGAATGATAATGAATATAAAGTAAATGTGTAGGTGAGAAGGGCGGCGAGCGTCGGCGGATGGGGCGAGTGTCAGAAGACCCTTTTAGGCAAAGTCTCCAGCTGCACTCTTCTTCTACTTCTTCTACTTCTTCCAGCTGGTTGAATTCCTGCTCAGTTTGCCCTAGTCAGCTGGTTGATGACGAATCGCGATTGCGTTAAAAACCGCGATGCTCCTGACGACGATAAAGAAAGCGCAAGCGAATGAAGCGTCATTAAAAGCGTAAAGGATGCATTAAGTAAGCCTGGTATGATCTTCAGGCGATCGACTTACGAGGGCGAGCAATTTCTCGGATTAGGTTCCTTTCCGTTACACCTATGCCTTTTTCAGGTCGTCCAGTGCCTTGATGCGCATTCTGATTTCTTTGCCTCCTTTAGAGAAGTCGCATAAAGCCGAATGGTGACCTTTTTCTTGGCAATGGAAACATTTCGCATTTTATTTCTCACAATGGTGCCGTAGTTCGCTATAGAAGAAAATGAGGCAGAGTGCGCATCTTCTTCGTTCTTCTATTTGTTTGCGTCGCCGTCCAATGTCCTTCACCACATAACATGAGTTCCACTAGTGTGACACTGAACCGCAAAAGGCGCATTGTAGACATCTGCGATCATCACCTCTGTAATCCACGCGGCCCCATTGGAAATTCCTCGGTGGACAAGTAGGTTCTTACATGGATTATGGCTTCCACATACTTTCTCTTTTCCTGTACGACTTTCATTTCAGCCTCAAGCTCTTCTATTCTAATGGCATTTTCCAATTCGTCTTTGTCGCTTTAAGATGGTTTGCTCGCCATTTCTTTGGTAACTATTCCCTCGGCGAATTCCAGGTTCTTCTCGATGACCTGCTTTTCCCTCATTTGAGCATCTTCTGCGAATCTATAGGATCTCATCGCTGTATTGTAGTACTTCCTGTTATAGGCGCGTTACTGAGGCACGTAGTTGTTGCAGTATCACTCCGTTGCCTTCCTCGTACTCGTGTAGATAAGAGTTGCGGAACCGTTCAATCGATTGGAGTGTTAAAAGGTTCTGTAGTTGGTCCGTTATGACGAGTTCAATTCGATCCCTTCATTAACAGGGGTTTTTCATTGGCGGTCTCGTGCTGCTCGTTCATATGGTTAGCCCATTTGTCCTCCGTCATACATTTCGTCGCGATCAGGATGGGAGGAAGAGTAAAAAGAGTTCGTAGTTGGGTTCTCACAAAGATGAAGCGCAAGTGTAGATATGTGATCTGATACTCGAGAACTTTGATTTCATGCAGTGAGAAGAGAAGTAGCCAGAAGAAAGGTGAAGATAATTAAACTGATTCTCTAGTTTCTGAACCTCTCTGTACAACCACGGAATTCAAGACAATATTTTTCAATTTTTTCATGCAGCTCTACTGCTGACGGAAGCGGAGTAGCGCCTCTTAGTGTCTGAAGTTACTCTCTTGCCTTACGAAGTTCTCGCTCAAGATCTCGATAATGAAGTGCCTGCGATACTTCACTCTGACGTGGCTTTTGTACCTCCTTTGGAGGGGGTAGCGGCGTCCCCTGAGTCATTTTGGAAGCTATTGCATTTTGAGTTATGGTTGACCTGGGTTTTAAGCGCTGCTGAGACAATGTGTGGTGATGTTTTCTCCCCGCGCATAGCTTGCATCCTTCTATGGTGCACGCTTGTGCAAAAAGACCGGGTAGGCCGCAATTCAATCATTCATTATGTTCCTTGAAGTATTCCTTTCGTTCCTCTATGGTGGTGTATTTCGGACACCCTACTGCCCGTGGTCGCTGGCTCCACAAAAAAGACAGGCTGTACTAGTAGTTTGTGGGGGCTGTGTTCCAGACTTGGGAGAAATTTGTTGGCGATCACGACTCTCTTGGGTGGAACTCTTCATCAGACTGATGCGCTCTTCTGTCTCTATGATATCATCTATATCAGCCGGAATGTCTTTTATTATCCAAGTGTTTTCTCGCGCGACCGACTTCATTCGGTATTCGAGTACTTTCCGTGAATGTTAGGTGCGAATTTGGCCAGTATTTTCTGCGCGAGAAATAATCCGTCCAAGTGGACTTTTCCTCCAGTTGGGTTACGGTAGGTATCATAATTTCCAAAAGATGGCGCTGTCTTGCGAGCGCTGGTTTTTGTGCTTTTGCATTTTCTAGGCGCGATTGTAGGTTGCTGATGAGGCTTGACTCATCACCGTACTTTGCATGCAGGAAGGCAAGGGCGCGTTTGTAATTGGCGTCGGTTACTGTAAATCTGCGCACTGACTCACGCTCTTCCCCTCGGAGGGCTCTGAGTAGATAGTTGAACTTTTGTAGTGGAGTTAGCGGTTTATTATGCACATTTGCTGCAAATAGGAATCAGAAGTTTTCAGATCTTCGCCTCTAGTTCAACAGCAAGTCTGTGCGCGATCGAGTGCCAGCTGTGC
The DNA here is from genome assembly GCA_963978905.1 of Trichostrongylus colubriformis. NCBI lineage: Eukaryota > Metazoa > Nematoda > Chromadorea > Rhabditida > Trichostrongylidae > Trichostrongylus > Trichostrongylus colubriformis. The sequence continues at coordinate 16,793,961 of OZ022257.1, forward strand.
CTTTCCTTTGTACATTTCGGCTTGCGCCTCTTTTTCTTCTGTTAGCGATTCACCCGATAAGTCAACGGCCATCTGAAATTTGATAGCGCATCGTAAACAACTTTTGAGGTTGCCTTTGAAGGCAGCATTAGGGAAAAGTCGGACGAAAAGTAAAAGAAATAGTGCATATGAAAGTCGAGATGCCTAGTAACAGGATAGTGGAGAAAAAACGAATGGAAATGGCCAAAAACCCGAGAAATAGGCCCCCTTTCCACTGCTGATTCTCGACGCGGACGACCTGTCCGTCAAGAGGGGAGTAGTCTGATCTAGTTTTCCATTGGCATGTTGCCAAGTAAACACAGGGGAATGTTTGGAAATACGACAGCATCTATTTTTTAGAGTAAGCTCTAAGCTAAGACTGCGAACGCGCCGCAAAACCTTCGATTCTGCCGCATCTCCTAGGCCGCTCCCACCCCAGTCAATCGGGAATTACGTCATCGGGAGGCGGGACCGCTGTGTCCAAGGGGCGGAACCGCTGCATGGTTGCGGCGTTTTGCAGGGTTTTTACAGCTTGGAGGGGCCCTTTTTCATCGGGATTTCACCACAGATAGCCTTCTCAGGCCCAGGACTACCATGAGAGTGACTTCTTGTAGGGATTTCTCCATTATCGCATTACCCCTAATGCTGTCTTTAAATATGCCAACAGCTGAGAAATATGAAAAAATCATCGTCATTCGAATTGAGTTCTTCTTTTTCACCAATGAGATGTTCCAAATTATTGCAGTATCGTGTGAGAAGAGATTTTTGAGAGCGCAAAGAGACAGGACCTGTCATGGATGTTCAAATTGTTAATATCAGAATTATGCGGCTGAGAGCAATATGAAGAGAGAGGTGCCTTTTTTGACGCAATTCAAAATATTTGTATAATCGAAACAGATTCTCACTTAGACAATCTGCTCTTTCTCTTACTTACTATAGATAGGGGAAGAGAAATGTGCAGAATGGAGAGAGATCGAAAATGAAGTCAGACTCTTTTGAGCTCAATCCTCGACCGTAGCAAATAACAAAATCTAAAAATAACACTAAGTTAAATGGTACCTGCAATGAGTCGATCCGAGGTCGAAAAGCCGATGTACCATAAATTGACTTGAACCAATGGATAACTCGTGTCACGCGGATATTGTATAACCATTGACTAGCACACCACCAACGAGGAACAACCAAGTTTTTATTGCGACCTCAAACTTGGGTAATCAAACAAAAGGAACTGAAACATGCTAAACACAAAATAACTCAGTAATCATGCGATAAGTGAAGGAGTTAAGGCAAAGCAACTAAGTAAATTATGCAACAAATAATATGGTAGCAATCAAGAATAAAGCGATAAAGGAGAGAGAGAGTAGTGAGCGAAAAGAAGAATGATAGTGAATATAAAAGAAAATAATGTGTAGGCGAGAAGGGCGGCGAAGCTAAGGCGGCGAATGTCGGCGAGTGTCAGAAGACCCTTTTATGCGCAGTCTCCAGCTGCTTTCTTCTTTTATTCTGAGGTCCAGCTGGCGGAATTCCTGCACAGACCATTGCCCTAGTCAGCTGGTGTATGACGAATCGCAGCGGTAAAATCCGCGATATCATCATTATCCGAAAACAATAACTTTTGTGACCTCAAAAGACAAAATATGTAGTAACATAAAAATAAAAGAAACGATAGCGTTACATGATAGCAGTCCTAATGAAGAAATGATGAATTCGGACATGAAACTCCAAAGGGATTTGCAATGTACGCAATCACACGCGAAGAAATCCGCGGCGCCGCTCGCCGCGCGCGGTCGCGCGAAAGTTTTACACAAGTGTACACAGACGCGGATCCCTGTAGAATGACCTGAGGAAGTGCACTTCCCTCAGTAGCTGGATTTTTGACTCCTTCTCGGAGCATCCCGCCCACTTCCACCATCATCTACAAATTAAGAACAAGAATGGAAAACCAACTTGGATTGATTAAGCGCTATTTATTTTTAGGGTTGGTGATTTACTTCCTCTATGGTATACGGCACAGCAAAGAAGGCAAGAAAATGAGGGTTGTAACAGCGTCAAGCCTTTCAACGTTCTCTAAACAAGCAAATGGTAAATCATAGTCCATCAGTTCGAGAGAAAATGTAAAATTGTAACCAACCGCATGCAAGATTGTTCGATCATCCACATGAGGATCAAACACAGTGATACCCATTGATTCGCTTTATATTTGATCTAGTCAACCGAGATATGCACTAAACTCGGGTACTCAGTGTTTCGCTTGTACTTAATAGATAACCTGAGTTCAGCTATTCGCTCAAATTTGTGTGTTTCTCTTTTTCTGTGCTATCACGAAATAAATGTGAAGAATCTTCGGCATGTGTCAACACCATAGATATATCACTTCCTAACACCCAAATTCGAAGCTTTCCTGACTTTTCGTGTTTCTTAACCCATCTATCTGATCTCTGTGGCTCTGTGGGAAAACTCATATTTCATCCATTTTTGCGAATCGAAAATCTTGTCGAATAGGGCGGAGAATAGTGTGAATAAAGCTCGCGTGGCGAAGAGGGCTCCCTAGCACAACCCATACTCCTATTGGGCCACGTCTCCACCTGCGAGTGATGAACAAAGCAGATGCGGTGGGTTTGTGAGCGACCTGTGAGCGATTGATCTCGCCCTTACAGTCATGATGTAGGCTTTGCAGATTCATTGCGGTGCTAGACTGCTCATACTTCATTTTAGGAGATTATCTCGTCGCGAAAATCGGTTCATAAGGAAACTGGTTAAGACAATCATGGATACAATTGAAAAAACAATAGGAAAGTTGCAGAGCAAAGGAAAGAAAGAACTCCTGTGACGTAAGAAAGTTCATATGTAGCTACACTGAGGGTCAAGCCTCCATCGAGGAATCCTCGACAGGGGGTCGTATTTGGTCCGCTGGGAGGGGAGGGGGGTCGTAATCGTTGAGGTAGGCAGTGATCAAAGCAATTCTCAGGGTGGAAGGCCAAAGTATAAAAGGGAGATGAGATAAAACTGACTCCTAGGTTCGAACCTGAAACTAATTCAACATTTTAACATAATCATCATGGAAACCACGTACAGAGACATCTCCGGACTTCACAGATCAACCGTGGAAAGCGGCATCTATCGACGGGTACTATGGCCACCGTGGATGACCACTCCAGAAATTATAGGATGAAAATAGGTAAATAAGCTAATATAAACTTTTTCATATCATAATACGTGCAAGTACTTGATCTGGTGCTGGCGAGCCACTATGTGGACCGGAAGAGCTTGTATTCACTGAAAATGGGAAAGAAATCCTCATCCATGGCGCATCCCGCAGCCAGGGCAGCTGAGGCCACCACCGTCTCGTTGGTTATCTGAGAGAAGAAGATGAGCACTGGAGGCGTAACAGACACAATGAATTTTTTCAAAGATTCGTGAGAAGATCTCGCAACTTCGACGAAAAAATTTTCCCCGACTGGCTTCTCTCAAAATAAATTTTTGCATCCTGATGGTATGATTTTGTTCAGACAGCCACTCGAAAGCGGCAACCTTGCAACCTCTGACAACAAGGCCGTACTCATGTTGTTGAGATTGAAGGAGGTTATAACCATTTGAAGTGAAACACATTGGAATTTTTCAAAATTTTCCTACAGTGGATACCCATACCGAGAACTACGCAATCATTAGGTAATTCAAGCGGCAGGTATATTGGTCTAAAAAGGTCATTAAGAAACTAGCTTACAGTACTTTGAGAGGTAGCCAAGTATTTTTTTCAAGTATTTAAAAAATGTCGGAATTTCGCATGGTGAACATACCGCGCTCGATCTGATCGCCGCGCCGCTACCGTAATAGCGGCGCGGCGATCAGATAGAGCACAGCAGAGCGCCTAAAATGAATCTTGTTCAGTTTCAACTTTTCTATTCTTGTTTTTCATCGTTTGTCCCTGGCATACCTTGCATGCTTTTGAGCCTTCTTCTCGTCATCAGAGGGCAGGCACATTATTAGGTGTATGCAGAATAAATGGTCAAAACAAGTGGTCATAACTTCGCTCAGACACAACTTTGTTTGTCGAAATAGAAACCATTCGAATCTACAGGATTTTTCAAACGATCTGGTAAAGAAAGTATGCCATATGATCAAATTCTGGATTGCGAGAATTAATAAAGTCAACGATGGCATTTTATACCTGCATCGTATCGGCGGACTCTTTCTGGCGTAGGGTTGCATCGAGAGCTCGGAAAAAGTGGTAATCCGTTGGGGATAGGTGTGGGGAATAATGGGGAGGGAGTGAGGGAGAGTCTCGATGCCTAACTGCATCACTTTTTGCTGTGTGCGCAGCGCAAAACAACGCAAAACCCCACACTTCGCGAGCCACCCGGCAGAAACTGATGCAGTTAAGCATCGAGACTCTCCCTCACCCCCTCACCCCCCCCCCCCTATTCCCAGACCTATCCCTGACGGATTACCACTTTTTCCGGGTTCTCGATGCAAACCTCCGTTAGAAGGAGTTCGCCGATGCGACGCAGGTTGAAAATGCCATCGTTGACTTTATTAATTTCGCAATCCAGAATTTAATCATGATGGCTTACTTTCTTTACCAGATCGTTGGCAAGGTTGTGTAGATTCGAATGGTTTTTTTTTTCGACGAATAAAGTTGTCTGAGCGAAGTTATGGCGTTTTGAAAAAAGTGGTCTGTTTTGGCCATTTATTCTGCTACACCTAACACCCATGGGCGGCAACGCATTCGTTTCAGAATGTAACTCTTGATTTTTCTTCGGTTAGTGCTACTCGTAGACACTCTTGTTTCGGTATAGAAGTACTGAGGTATTGTGAGTCTGGTCAGGTTCTTATTTCTCATTTTGTCAGGAGTTGGGTTTGGCCTCGGTGTTCGGGGCGGGGGGGGGGGAAGGGGGAGCGGGGAGGGGAGGGGAAGGGGCGGTCGTAAGGAGCCCCCTTTTGGAAGGGGAATCGAATCTTTTGAAAATTTTCCTCGACTCCACGCTTGACCACGCGTGACGCATCTCGACCCTCTGGAGTACGCCGTTTGGGGAAATCTGGAAGAGAAGGCTGCGTAACCCTCACTGAAGTTGCGAGCTCCTCAAGGCTGCCTTTCTACGGGAGTGGTCTAAACTCGACGCCGCTCCTTGATCCCTCTCATCGAATATCTATGCGCCATCATCTGAAATCGAGGATAACGAATCGAAAAGTGATGATGACACACATATAGTTCAGAATCGTTATAAATGTTTATCATCCAAATTCCATTTCTTTTGTTGTACACTTGCCACAAATATCGTTTTTTGCCGCGTTACAGTATTTATGCATTGCGCACCCTGTAGATAAAGCGTTCCGTACACCCTGTAAATAAAGTGTTCCGTAATCACAAAGAACGGGGTTTCTAAAAAGCGAGTAAACCCTCAAAAAACAATGCAAAAATGACGAGGTCAGTGGAATTGCCTGTACCCTATTTACGCATTAAACTTCTTATCAATATCACCATACGAACCAGAATATGTTGGTTCGATACAAAAGCTCTTTTGTCATTTAAAATTACTCTATTGTAGCATTTAAACTGAAATTATCATATGTATGACGAACCATCTGCCATTACGGAATCCAAGAACGCACCGTAAAAATGTAGCATTATAATAGAAAATTTATCTGCGTCGCACGTACCGTACAAACTAAAGAAAATAACAACAACAGCATACAACAAGAACGACATCATGAAACAACCGAATACCCGTATCTTGGTAATGAGAACCGCTATGGACTCCGAGGGTCACCCGTGCAACTCTTGTGCTGACTTTCCTCGCTGTTTAGGCATCTTTTTGTTGGTCGCGTCCTCCAGTTCACGCCCTTTGTAATAATGAGGGGCAACTTCCAACAACCAAGAACTTTCAATCTGGGATATCTGCAATGAACAGTTATGAAGATATGATAGCGCAATCCAGCGTACAGTGGATTAAGCGACTTACTTCTCTCATGAATTCCTTGCTTGTGAACACGAGTTCGTAATAAACCACCCATCTGGGTAGCTCTTCAAATAGGCATGAATTCGGATGTACGTGTACGGTATGTTTGTGCTTCACAGTCTTGTAGTGCCCTGAAACGGAGGCAGAGAGATAGGCTACAGACTGCGATCACTCAGCCACGAATCAGAAAAGCATCTTGGAAACATGAAGAAGACAGAGCAGATCATAACAGCGGAGCGATTCAACGAAACTAACCAGAGTTGTCAAGTTTTGAACAGTTATAGAAATATCCGGCAGTGATTGCTTTCCGAATGGCAATAGTGCAGGAACTTGATTTCTAAAGACAGGTAAATCTCAAAAGGCTGGCTGGGCGACCAGGCATTCATCTAACCAACTGATACTAAGTCAGAACTCCTCACTGTAGAATTCTGAAAAGATTTATCAACCTACAGGCTCAATCTCGACTCGCTCAAGGAGTCCCTCCAACTGGTCACGAATATCTCTCGCTTTCTTCATCGTGCGATGCTGTACAAAGTTCTCCATGCACCTATAAGACGCAAACGACTCACATAAGATTCTCTCTTTCCAAGTTTTCTAGGCACTATTCAAATATCACATTCAATTCAATACCCAGACACCGCGAGTGGGTCAAAAAAAATTCGCTTAACTCGCTTACACGTTATATTTGGGGTGCTGATTACGAATACGACATCCGTTTTTGAATTTGGCGCAGTTGACCAAACGGGTGCAACACCTTTTTTGGCCATTATGTTTGAAATTCTCAAAATTCTCATTTAGGGTTTATTCAGGATGCCGATCATGAACACGACGCTGATTTTTTTAGCGCGGACGCCGTTTAATGTCATATGGCTCCAGTTTTGCTCACTTGTGTCTATAGTGGTGCTAATGTAGCTGAGAGAGATGGGAGGGGTCGGTCGTTTTCTCAATATCATATTTCATCTAAAACTATTCTACAATCATCAATCTGCCCATTGTAAGCTTATATTTTAAACTTATATTTTACCCAAGCCTTAAAGGAGAACGCAAGTTTCTATACTCGTGATCAGCATCGCAAACACATCTATGATTAGATTTCCGCGAATCTGAGAAAACAAGTCATTGTGTCACCGGTGCAATTTCAGCAGATTGGCGATAAGGACAAGAACGGATGACATAATCGTAAAGCCCTACGAATAACTCCTATGAGCGCAGTTTCAAAGAAATTTTTGTGACCGATTCGCGGTGTGCGGGGTATTTATACTTGAATAGTGCCGATTTCGGTAAGTTCTGAATGGTTTCTATTCTTCGAAAAAGATGACTGAAATGAAATACCATATTTCGAGGATAGTCAACTAGCAACTCGAACATACAGTAGCGCTCAAAAGTCTTCGGCCAAAACTTTTTTGTCATAACTTTTTTTCTACTTGACCAAATTTGACAAAATTTTAATATGTGGTGCCTGAATCCATTGTCAACATTTCCTTTTACTTGAGCGCCGCTTGCCACTTTTCATGATTTTTTACAAGAGTTTACTACAAGACCACCCAAAAAAAAGTAAGAGGCGTGTTCAAGAGAAACGGCTTTCTATACAAAAACAAAAAGAGCAAGCCTCAGAGAACATTAATATTTTGTGGAAAGACCACGACATTTGATGACAGCGGCACAACGGGACGGCATAACCATGGCATGCCAAAATTAAAAAATTTCATATAACCACGTAACCTACACCGTTGCGCGCCAAAATAGTATATTAATTATGCAGTGTCTCCAAGTACAACATACTGAAATTTCTCTTAAATTGGTGCAGTTGCAAAAAAGTTACAAGTGAAAAAACCCAAGCGAAAGACCATTTCGCCGAAGACTTTTGAGCGCTACTGTATTTGACATCACCACCTCACTATCAGTGATATTCCTAGTCACACCACTGCAGTGCATGGGAGCAGCAGTGTAACGCTGCGTTCATACCCAACTAAATGAGATTTTTGACGCATCGGCGTATGGCCGCGTTCATACTTTGCACACCTACGCCATCGTCAGATTGACGCCGTCACCAGCGGCGATGGCGTCGGTGCGCAAATTATGAACGCGGGCTATCGGCGCATCCGCGCACAAGCGATTTGGGGTTTTTGGCGATGCCACATACCACCACGTCTGTTCATTTGCATTGTGGCAAACAGCCAAAATCGCCGATGCGCCGATCCGCCAATTCTCTCAATTCGCGGATGCGGCAATACTCTCACTTTCTTGATAGTTACTTATCTTATGCATGACGCCAATGCGCCAATTATCTCAAATCGCGGATGTGCAGATGCGCACATTTACGCGATCGATACGTATACTTAACTTTACTCCGATGCGCCAAAAATTCCATTCAGTTGGGTACGAACGCAGCCTAAGGACGCCGCGCGCGTTAGCTTTTTTATGGTGTAATGTCCTATGAGAAGTATAACTAACGGCCACGCCGACTTGCTTGGAGTGAACAGGCACCAGGAACGAGATATTTGAGTAAATAATTACAAATGAAATTTACTTACCACTGCTGCGAATAGTTCGTTTCCTTCCACTTATTATACACATTCATCAGGGTAATGTGATCTCCGGCTGGACTCCAGAAGGCCTTTCTTGCAGAATCCGCATGTATGATCATCGCTTTTGGCCTGAAATTTGACGACGATTGATTGCATAGCCGAAAACTGCAATGCTGCCCGCGTTGAGGAAATTGAAAATACATGTTTTTCTTGACATAGGGAAGAGGACAAGTGAATTACCTATAGAATACGGCGGCATTGCAGGATAACATCGCGCAAATTGTCAGAATTTCCTCAGAACATCCGTACCTGAAAAGAACATGGATTATCACCAAATAATATCTTGAACGATCGAAACTATCATACTTTTCGCTAGCGATTATCATTTTGCTCATGCACGGGTCACAAGGAAACTCAGCCATACGTCTTCCCAACTTGGTTAACTCTCCTCGATGATTGAGAGCTCCAAGTGCGTATAATTGTTCCAGAGCAATTACCAGCGTTTCCTGGAAGTTGAAAAACCGACGCTGACAAGAGATGGAGAAAATGAGGAGGCAATGAGCGCAAAAACTCACCTGAGGTGGAGGGTCCAGGAAATCAAAGTGAACGAGATCATGGATTCCCAGAGATTTGAGCATCAATACCACGTTACCCAGATTAGTTCGCTGAATCTAAAAAAATACGACTTGGCTGTATAATGAGAATATTGGTGCAACCACAACTTACTTCAGGTATTGGCTGATCTTCGAGCTCGTGTTTGTATGCCCAAGCTGTGTATAGGCGGAAACACTTTCCTGGCCCTGTTCGTCCTGCACGTCCAGCTCTCTGGTTCGCTGAAGCCTAAGATGAATCATCCACGAAACTTTTCAGCGAGGAATAATTAAAAGCACAACCTTCGAGATCGTGACTACATGCAAGTGTTCTACTCCACTCCTCGCATCGAAGGAGTTCTGTTTGGAAAAGCCTGGATCGATGACGTAACAAATACCATCGATAGTGACAGAGGTCTCGGCGATATTTGTGGCAAGGATCACCTTAAGATAAAATGTTGCGAAAGGATTGAACGGCACAGCAATTAGTAATTAATTATGCACCTTTCTAGCGTTAGGCGGAGTCGGTTCGAAAATCTTCGCCTGCAGATCGGATGGCAGATTTGCATATATTGGTAGCGGAATCAGTTCTTTGATTTTGCTTCCCAACGCCTTGGTTTTCTCCATTAAAGCTTCTTGTACTGACTCAATTTCCTCTTGACCTTGAAACAAAAACTCAGTTAGAGGTTTGTCTTTGCAGAAATTCAAAAACCGCACTGATGATTTTCACCTCCCTCTTATCACTCGGGCCGGATCTAACCTACTTGAGCTCCTTATTGCTGTAATGGCACGCCCTGCCACATTCAAAGCACTTCACTATTCCCCACCTCCGAGAGATCAGAACCCCATAGCATTCCTTTGCTAATGGCATACCTTACCTTCTATTTGCTGTGCTAGAGGGCACAAATTATACCGCCTTCTATAGCAGGCAGAAGGTAAAGCAGGAAAGGCAGGGGATCACTCATAAGAATTTAGCGATTCCTTTCCAACCTGTCAAGAACACAAGAATATCTCCAGGTAATGGCTGAGTGAGATGAATCTGCATGACTGTGACCATGACGGCATCCATGTAATCGGCTTCCGGAGCTTGAGTATAGTAAATGTCGACAGGGAACCTATAATTCTACCAATACGTAAAAAATTCGCCAAGAGCGTAATAAGAAAATAACCTTAGTGTGAATCTAAACGCACATACCTTCTACCTGGGATTCGAAATATCGGAGCATCGTCAAAAAAAGTTGAGAACTTTTCGGCGTCAAGTGTAGCCGACGAAATCAATAATTTTAGATCCTAGACAGCAATGTTCAGTCGAAAAATTTCAACGGAGTAAAATGAAGAAATGTACCTTTCTGAACCTGGCTATATCCTTAACAAGGCCAAACAGAATGTCTGTGTGCAAAGTTCTTTCGTGAGCTTCGTCAATCATCATTACACTGAAATGACTTCTAATAGCAAATAAAGAGAAGTTGAAATACCTTCAAGTGCAAGCGAATAAAGGAAGACAAATAGGAGTTACAGAATAAGAGATGGTAACGAAGAGATTATTTATTATAGAGAGGGATAGTGAGGAAGCGGCAGAATTATACAGGGTGCAGCTAAGTATGGACTGCCTCAAAGCCTTACCGTACTACGAAGAAATGAGGTATCAAGAAAAAAGTTTCCTCCTATATATAATTCGCTTAGTGCTTCTATGATCTGCAGTGATAAGCGGTTGAATTATCAACCAACTATAAGGCTCGAGCACTGAATGCTCAGCGAGTGGGCATAGTTCGCACTCCGATATCACTGGATAGGAATGTTTCAACATCCAATTGTAAGCTACACTGAATCCCGAATAGTGATGAACGTTCGCGGATATACCAGTTAAGAAATCGCTAGGTGCTGCGTTCATAACAATGTGAAAGAGGGACTTCTTTGACATCGGTTGGTCACTATCGGCCAACTCCATTCCTTATGGCCAATTGAATTTCTTCATAGTTTCACCGTCTTCTTCGCGCAGTACTGTGCGATAGCTCAACTGCCACTAGTATATGTGATCAACAAATAGTGACAATTAATATATTAGATTGTCCGAAAAGTAATGAGACAAATGCAGTGGTGAGATTCAACATTAAGTATTTTGGACGTCGAAGTCGTGAGAGGACAAAATTCTGGAATTTAGTGTTTCAAGTCCAGTACATATATGCCACCAAGGGCATATGGTCCATACTGTTTTCATCTTTCACAAACGTGCTAAAGATGGATGAGAAAAAAAAAAGCTGTATCGGGCAGCTCTCCTTCTACACTATCGTTCAGGCAAATCCGCGGATGTGGCCCATCGGCTTTTGCTGGAAGAAATGAAGGATCAAGCACCTTCTCGAGCGACGTGCTTCAGATGGTACGGCAAGTTCGACAAAGGAGGGAAATGTCTCGAAGACTGTAGTCGTTCAGGACGTCCACTGACGCGAAAGAAGCAGCTCATACTTGCCATCTGTGAGGATCGACCTAACGTTACAGTGCGCGAGCTTGCCACCTCCTCGGGTGCTCCTAAATCCACGGTACACGATGTTCTTCGTGCGTCAGGTAAAGTGGCAAAGTTGCCTCGGGTTCTTCCGCACGCTCTCAGCCCTCACGACAAGAAGAAGCGTGTTGAAGTGTGCACTTCTCTGCTCAGCCGTCATCGCACGCTTTCCTGGATCGACTCCATCGTTACCATGGATGAGAAGTATTGTGTCTACGATAACAAGGTGCGCCGAAAACATTGGGTCGACTTCGATGAATTGCCGAAACCACAGCCGAAACATCCCGATCATGACAAGAAGGAGTTGCTCTCATTCTGGTGAGATATTAAAGGCCCGGTGTTTTGGGAACTGGTTCCAACTGGTTCTATGGTCGACTCTGAAAGATTCTGTACTCAGCTGGAAAGAGTAGCTGAAATCCTGCGTAGTCGCCGTCGTGGGAGAGGCAAAATCCTACTCCTCATGGATAACGCCAGGCCACACACGTCGAAAAGGACTCAGAGTAAGCTGAGAGAGCTGGAGATCGAACTTGTACCCCATCCACCGTACTCACCAGATCTCGCTCCATCAGACTTCCACATATTTCGTTCTCTTCAATCCTCTTTTGCTGGAAAAAATTTACCAATCGGGAGGACGTCGAATTAGCTGTCAACAACTTCTTGAAGTCGAAGCCTCCGGAGTTCTTTGCTAATGGAATCAGATCTCTGCCGCAAAGATGGCAGTATGTGAAGGAACACAATGGCGAATATTATAGTAAATGATATTGATCTGTAATAAAGTTACCGACGAATCACTGCACTACGACATTTGTCTCATTACTTTTCGGACAACCTAGTATCATAATATGCCATCAGAATTCAATAGGATCAATTTTCGTTGGGCACAATGACGAAGAGGGCAAAGAAAGGCATTTGCGGTGGATCGCAGGTTATCGCCACACGAATCGTTGAATCTCAACCCGCTCAAATTCCTTCTGGAGAACTTCGAGGGTGAAGCTTGCACTATTCCTCACAACATACTGTATTCTCCAAGTTTGTTTGCGAACGTTTTCAACGAGTGCACTACGAGCACCTGCGTGCGACCAATACGTTCTCCATCGCTGTCTTCGCGACTGTGTATGGGCTATAAGCAAGCCCATCATATTCCAGGGGTACCTTATGAAACGCCTCTTGATCAACTACACTTTGCACAACATTCACGCTGATACCTCGCTTCTATTTGAAATGGTAAGACTTTGTCAAGCATTATGTGCCGAACCCTGAGCAATCATACCTGTAGCTTGCTAGATCCGGTTCATTCAAGAATTCACGTAATAACATTCCATCCGTCATATATTTAAGTACAGTTTTCTCCGATGTGCAGTCTTCAAATCGAATACTGTAACCCACCTGGAAATGCTTTCCATAGCCAATCTCCACAACTAGAAGCAAAACCTAATACATACCTGCATGCCTAATTTACAGCCTACTTCTTCAGCAACCCTCGCTGCTACAGACATTGCTGCAACACGACGTGGCTGTGTACAACCAATTTTCTTTCCGTCTTTGCAGAAACCCTTAACAGCATTTGTGAGGAATGTAAAAATGGGACAAAAGCGGAAACTTACAGCTTCAAAAAGATACTGTGGTAACTGGGTGGTTTTCCCTGAGCCGGTTTCACCTTCTACGATCAGAATCTGGAAGAAAAAACCTCTCAGAAAGATGGAAAACTCGGAGATAGCAAACGTGTAAGCAGCAAAAAGCGAGGTGAGCAAAAATATTTCCACAGAAATTCATTCTGTTAAGCTTGGCTCAATCAGTCATCAGGATGTACCTGGTGTTCCTTGACAGCTTCAATAAATTGCTCTCGGAACGCGTACACCGGTAAAGACTTCCGCGTCTCCTCTATGGTCATCTTTCTCTTCTGTGCAGCTGTAATCTCTTCCTCCTACGATTACACAGAGATTACATCAAATTAATAAAACCTGATGTGAAGACTAGTAGATGAAACAGCACAAAAAAGTATATTTACCTTTACATCCAGGGTACCTGGCATTTGAAGTGCTTGAATGAAATCGATCTTGTCATCGAGTAACAACTCGAACTCTTCTTGTTTCTAAATAACAACACTATAGAGAAGCAGTATTACTAGTGAGCACAAAACTTACAGATTTAGCGTCCTTCGCACCATAATGAAGCATACTAGCCAGAAGCTGCTCATGCTCCCACTTGGCGCCGTCACCTGTAAGTTACAAATCATTGGCAACCAACAGGCAGTAATCGAAAACGGAAGTCGCGCGCGATAAAGAATTTGAAGTTGCTATCCGTATGCCCTCATGCGAGATCACTCTCTAACTGGCACAAGACAGCATCAACGATATACAGTAGCGCTATAAAGTATTCGGCCAAATACTTTGTGTCATATCTTTTTTTACTTGACCAAATTTGACAAAATTTCAATATGTGGTGCCAGAACCTATTGCCAACATATCCTACTACTCAAGTGCCGCTTGACTCTTTTCATGGTTTTTCACAAGAATTTACTACAAGACCACCGAAAAAAAGTAAAAGGCTCGCTCAAGAAAAACGGCTTTCTTTACAAAAACAAAACGAGCAAGCCTCAGGGAACATTAACATTTTGTAGAAAGACGACGACTTTTGATGACAGCAGCACAGCGGGACAGCATAGCGATGACACTCCAAAAACAAAAAATTTCATATAACCACGTAACCTCCACCGTTCAGCGCCAAAATAGTATACAGGGTGGGGCAAAATTACGGAAACTAGGCGCGGCCACGGGAAATTTGACTCCGGAGGCGCTTTTTGCATTTGAAAAGCTCTTGCTTGATTTTATTCGATTCAGTGCAATCTTCTCTACTAACCAGCAGAAGAAATTTCATATTTGATCTGTAATGACAAGGCCATCCTTTCACCGGACTTCAATCATTGACCTGCACCTTCAAGGATTGCGAGCGATTGGCATTTCCCGCCGTCTGAAGGTACCAGGAAGTCTCATGTCGAAAACAATCGCAATGTTTACAGAACTAGGAAACCTTTCCGACCGACCAGGACGTGGGAGACCGAATTCTATCCCGATCAAGGCGAAAATCAAGAAGATGCGCGATCATCTGCGTGGTCTTCGCTCACCGCTGGTCTTCGTTCCACAGGGAGTTAAGGTCAACGGGAACAACTATTTGGGCATTTTGAAGAACGAAGTCTTACTGTGGGCCCAGAGGCACTTCTGATATAAGAAACGGTGCTCTCAACAAGAGAGTTCCCCTGCTCACGAGGCCAAGATTGTCCAGGAGCGGTGCAAGGAAAATTTCCCGGATTCCATCGCTTTTGGTGAACGGCATCCCAGTTCACACCTCAACCCACTCGATTTCTCTGTATGGAGCCTCCTCGAGTCTAAAGCATGCTCAAACCCCATCGCGATCTCATTTCTCTGGAGGCAGCACTGGAGAAAGCATGGAATGAGGACGAGTTGGAGTTGGACGAAGACTACCTCCACGCCACGGTCAACGCGTATCCGGAGCGTCTTCGAGCCTGTGTCGAAGTAAATTGGCTTGTTTTGAAAAAAAAAGAAGTGGTTTCTGTTCAGTTTTTTTCTGGGGAATAAATCGATAGTGATTACTTTTTTGTTCAAGCTGAAATAAAGTTTTTGGGTGGCATCAATTCAGTTTCCGTAATTTTGCCCCACCCTGTATTAAGTATGCAGTGTCTCCAAGTACAACATACTAAATTTCTCGTAGATCGGTCCAGTCGCCGAAAAGTTACAAGTGAAAAAACCCAAGTGAAAAACCATTTGGCCGAATACTTTTGAGCGCTAGTGTATCAATTTCAACAAATGGTTGAAATGCGTAGGATACCTCCGTGACGATTCTCTTCAGTTTCCTCGACGTATTCTGTAGGAATCGATTTGACTTTGGCATCAGGTACATAGTATCGCTTTGTTTTCATTATATCCGCAGCTTTCTCATGCTGTTCCGCATATTCCAGTACTTTCTTGCGATATTCCATATCTTTCCGTTCACGTTCCGTGAGACTGGAAACACATTACATAGTTGGAACTTTCAAGCTAAACAACCCTAGAGAACCTACTCTTCGTTGGCAAACAACAATTCATCGTCCTGCACAACCTTCCGCAACTCATCGAGCTTGTCATCTTTTCTCTTAGCGAGATACTGCCGACGCGACTCTTCTCGAAGCTTGTCAATTGAATATGACTCCTTGTCCTGCAAAAACGCTCAACATGATCCAATGAACGTCCAAAAGATCGATAATTGAAAGAAAAACTTTTATGGAAATTCTGGGACCCACCCCCCTGTTCTCGTTATTTGAAATGGATCAAAACTTGCTGGAGATAGGGTTTATCGACTAATTCAAATCAATGAAAGATTCTCCAAGAAATTGTAATCGTAAAAAAGAAACAAGCCGAAATCGACATATATCTCTACCTTGTTATCTGGTATCTTCCTTTTCTGTTCAAGCACGTTGCGAGTCTTTTCCTTCTCTCTTTTTCGAATTCGAGCGGCCAACTCATCCCTCTCCTTGATATCACGGTCGAGCTCTCCTTCAATTGCTTCGAAATCGGAATCACTAGATGCCTCTTTTCGCTTCTCTTGTTTCGTCTCCACCTTTTTCGATGATTGCGGAGCCTATTATTATCAATGTTATTATTTGAATGCGTGATATTGAATATGAATGATATTTAAATGCGAATCATTTGAATGCATACTTTGTATCATGTCTGAATCAATCTGGTTCATTCTGCACGATTAGATAACTACTACTCCGAAATCTTTTTTTACATACTATTACTTAGAATGATCTGTATTTGGTGGGCACTCAGATCCTCACATGTGCGAATCTTGGAAGTTTATTGCAGGTCAATGGTCTCAGTTAGATGCTTCCTGACCACCTTGAATTTTGTTATAGACATAACGATAAAAGAAACACAATAAACGATTTCCGAGTTTATTGGAGCACCATGGGAGCAATATGATGGTGAAAATTCCAAAGGGATACTGTAGTACCTCATCATCACTGCTGCTTTCACGTCGTTTCCGCTGGTGAGAAGACTTCTTCGTGAATACCGGTTCCTCCTCCTCCTCCAATATGGTCATGGTGTTGCTAAGACGTACCAGTTCCCGTTCTCGGAGTTCAGCAGCGGACGGTCCTTTACGCGTTGCAGTTTTTGGAGCTGAAAGCTCGGAGAATCACAACAATGAGGCATCCATCCGTTGACCGACTTCTACACATATTTACTTTAAGAGAAGCAAACACAATTTCAGGTCCTCATTCGACTGTGACATAACAAAGGATCTTCCCAACTAACCTGTTTTTGGAAGCTTATTCATGAGCTGTGAAGCAAATCGTAACACACTATCGTTTATTTCGAGAGCATCATTATCTCGAAGTTTGCCGATGAAGTCTTGTGTGCTGTTGCTTTTTCGTGCAAGGGCGAGCACATATTGACAAATTGTTCGATCACTAATACCCACAATTGCATGTAATTCATCATTTACCCATTGCTCCACTGACATTCTAAATGAGGCGTGTCAACGCATAGCAGATTAGCATTATAAATACTGGCACTATTTAACTAATACCACATCAACACCATAAGGTTCAAAAAATTCCGCTGAAACTTCGTGAAAGGTTATAAGGTGCTGATCGCGAATATGACACCCGTTTTTCCTGTGATTAGCATTCTGTATAGCCCCTGGATGACAATGCAATTGCACCAAATTGGCGCAACAGATACTTTCACCTTTCACCAATTTCGCTGAACACTGATATGATATTGGATTTCAGCGTGGGCGCCATTTTGCTCGAGACTGCGCCAGTTTCATGTTTGCTTCAGTGCTCATGTGGTTGGGAAGCGCCACTTTCCGGCCATCGTCCTTCATGTGATACTATGGAACAGTCACCATTATGCACACTCATGCGTATGTTTTCGCTTAAACATTAGAACAGTAGGAAAGGTTCCCTTCCTTGCCTCTTCTTGGGCAAAACTTGCGGGAATTGTGTGGTGCCCTACTACATTAGCACCGTAGGAAACCAAATGGCGCAAGCGCTTCGGACGGATGTCATTTCGGTAACAGCACCCCAATAACCCTTCCCCCCCCCCCGGATATGTTTCAGCGATTTTGGTAAAAACGCGTCTTTGCACCAACTTGGTGTTACTGCACCAAATTGGAGCCAACGCCAAAAACGGAAGCAATTTTTGTGATCACCACCTCAAAATAATTTCGTGATCAGCACCGGCGAAGTTTCCGCGAAGAAATTTTTTGACCTGACCGCGGTGTCGGGTAGTAGTAGTAGGATAGTGCCCAAATACTATATAAACGAACGAAGCAAAGAAGGAAAGCAACGGCAAACATTAATGTGCATCGAGACCCTTTTCTCAATCGAGAATTTGAAGTGCTTCGCGACAATGGTACCAAGAAAGTCGATCAACGAGGGTAGTGGGGGAGTACGCCACATGTAAATGGAAGGGAATAGAGAATTTGGTCAGGAAAGGAGCAAGGGTGCTTATATGAGTTTTTTTCTGAAAAGTGGTTCACACCTATGGAACTTGTTTTTCTGGAGAGACTCAAGCCACCAAAACGACATTCAATCTACAACGGTATGGACATTTCGAATAAAAACAGCTATAGGCCTCAACATGCCACACATACTGAGCAAAGCCTCTCCAATTATTTTCTCACGTCATTGGAGTGAACGACCTATTCAAAATAAAGCCAGCATCTAGTAAAAAATTCTATAATAAAGTGGTCTACGGGCAAGTGGCGCTAATTCGAAAGCCGCCCTCAACGCTAAAACAGGGCACAGTCTGCAAGTGCACACAACATCCCATAATTGTTTGCGCTGAGTAGAAACAGCTGTGCCCTATTCACACCTTTCACTTGTGATTGTATTTCTTATGCGGAGCCATTTCAAGAAATTATGTCCAGACTAAGTGCTTGATGGAGGCTGAGCTCTACTTTTCCGCTTACGATGCTCTACACCAGGTAAGGCTCATTTGGTATGTTCTTCAATTGATTTTACATATTTAATCAGCTTGTTATTGAAGTAGCCCAATATTAGCCTTTTTTGTTTGTAACTCAAGACTAGTAACACCTCACCTTTACCAGGTTTTTTTGTGCATCTCGGGTTTAGTGTTCGCTTGCAGCTTATTAGCTCAATTCAATGTGAGTTCATGCGAATTTGGCAATTGAACTCGCTCGGGTGCCTGGATGTTCAAGTCAAGCTCACTCTGTGATGTTTTTTTTTCTGAACTAAAGTTCTGAAAGCGTTCCGAAGTGCGCGAGGTGGCATGATTAGACATCGTATACTGGGGTGTTACTACTGGTGAATTTGCGAAATAGAGCAATTGGGATTTTGTTCAACAAACTGTGTTTTTGCGGAAAAAAATGCATATTTTGAGAGTAGGAATTCTCACGTTTCAGGGCAATTCTGCTGTACGGCGCCTTGAACTTCGTTTGCAAAATGTTTCCAATATTGGGAAGATTGTTTGGTCTTCTTTTGATTTTATGTGTGGACCTGAGATGAAGTTTGTATGGGAGGTATTATACTTTTTGTATCATAGGATCCTTCTAGACCATTATCTAGGGCCTTGTCTAGGTCACATCGTCGTCATCGGTGTCACCTGTTAATCTCAGTGGAGAGGATGGTTCGGTGAACGATGCCGAGAGTCTAGATTCTTCTATGTCCACGCAATCTGCTCAGTATGAGGACATTGATAATCCACTAGAGGTGAAGACAAATTGTTATAGGAGTTGTTTAGAGCTAAATATTTTCGTAGGGTTATTTATTGTTATTTCAATGCTGGCTTTCCTTCAGGCTGATCTAACGTGTACGTCAGGAGCGATAGACGATTCATTCCTAGATGACTCTATATATCATGAATATCGCATATCAAGCCGAAATGCGGGTATCGCATACCGCGAACTGCGGTACCTTGACGAGTTTATGGTCGACAGCCACTACAGCAAGGCCGAGTCTAATGACACAATGACAGATTCCTCCGCCCAGGTAACAGAGATTTTCTTATGCCTTGCTCTCTTTTTAAAGGCCGGATTCGTTAAGGAAATTACATCCACGTCAAGGTCGGTTTCGGCTTCAACCACAGAGACTTTGCTGCAAAGTGCAGAAAATGTTATGGAACCAAGAAGTGTATGTCCGAATGTTTTAGAGCTATCTTTTTGGTGTTTTAACCATCGCAGCTTTGGCGATTTGCAGGCTGCTACTGATGAATCTGCTGGTCCAATCGATCCCATGGTAGGAACACCTATGGAACTAATGAATATTTCTACTCTGCTATCATCCGATAACCAAAGGCAGTTAGATGAATCCCTTTCACAAACGTAAGCTTAGAGCAAAATTTTCGATATGAACAGAAACGTGAAACATTGTTTCGAATATGGGAAGAGTTAGTCGCAGGCTACCGTGCTTTCATGATGAGTTATAACATTGATTAGCTGTGTTTGTGGGTAGGCTCAGTCATTGTCTGCGTTTTGTTGTTTGCATAGATTGAGTTCTATACAATTTATTTTCGTTTTTCTTTAACACCAAAAGCGAATATCACGCTGTCACTAGCTAAGGTGTGCTCGGTAGATAGATCTCTCATGAAATCTCACGTTACAGGATTCTAACGAGCAGAAATAGCTCTGAAAGTTCCACCACAGACGCTAGTAAAGCAAGCTCCTGCTCGTTCTCGAAGTTGTCCGAGGATGGCAATGCAAACGAGGAGGGTGATAAAAACGCCGGTGTCGTAGACAGTGGAAAAGTTGCAAATGGTACTTTCGTTGCAGTTCTAACAGTACTTTTCTTTAGATCTTAGAAGCTTTCATGTTATTTATTCCCTCGTCTTCAGCTCTTACTACTTCATGCGTGGATTCTGGCATAGGTGGCACGATTTCAACGCACAGCGAGTTAAGTGCGTCTTGCTTTTCACCATCTGCAGAGGTACCTGCCAATCCTCCAAAGTCCTTCCTTGAACCGTTCAAGAACTACAGGTAACCCAGAATCTGTGATATTCGACGGACACCAGAACAGGATGTTGCGAAATTTTTCACTTTCTTTATTCTTGAAATCTTATCGCGACCGATCGCGAATTGTTTTGAGAGTGCTGACTCCAGTCTCGGGAAAGAAAATTTCTCTTTTTTCAATTGGCGTTGTTTCATGGAACGTAATCTGAGCATTCATTTCTCTCGGCTTTATAGGGAGCAACAGTCCAGCTCATCGACGCCTGGCTCATTCGATGATGAGGTAGTCTCTGTTCTCGATTTGCCAATTGCTCCTCGTGAAGACAGTTTGGCCGATGAACTGTTCACGTCCAAATTTGTTTTGGCCGAACAGGTTTTCAGGTATGGTTTTACAAATGCGTTCATGGTTGTTCAGTATTTTTTCATTTTTCAGTACTCAGTTACCCTCTAACCCCCTGATGCATAAAATCACTGTAGTACCCTCTCGGAATCTTTTGGTAGGATCCTACATATTTTCCGTAACAGCACGAGATGGAAACAGAACAATACATGCAATTTCTTTTTTGATGGGATGTTGCAAGTAAGTTTTTTTTTGTGTCCAAAGTATGATGCTTGGGTTGAGACATTGTTATTGTGCGGCATAATTTGAGACAAGAATGGTATTTGGAGAGGCAGTCATTTCTCGAATCAGTGGTTATCGACGCAATCCCAAAAATCAAGGCAGCCATGCTTGTGGTGAGTGATTTTCATGTAGCCTCCGTCAACACGCTGTAGTTCTACTTGTTTACAGGAAGATTGGGATGATGTAGTGGTGCGCGCCAACGCAGAAATTACGCGACTAATGCATCTCGTAACCGTCTTGGATAGGTACCCGATAGTATCGGACTCACGTCCACTCCTGGTATCTTCATTTGATTTTGTTCATTTTCTATCATTTGAGTGATATTTATGTGTGACATAATGAATTCTGGTTAGTGCCTTATACGCCAGTTCTATGAAAATTACTATTTTTTTCGCTCACGGGTATACTTTGTAAAAATTGTGATATTCCCTTATCACTATCGTCACATTGATTCGTTTTGGAGTTTTCGAAGCTCGTAGTCACACCCACCCCTAAGTCCCTTTTACATTTCCAACTCTCTCGTCGGAAAGCTCGATTACTCTTCATTACCATCAGGCCTCGTCCAAAAAATGATTTGGATAGCGAGGTAATCCAGGACGCAATCACGCTGAAGCTAGGGATAGCAATAGGAGGGATGTTAGTAGTCAAGCTTAGCGGAGAAACCCTTCCTGCTCCCAACTTATCTCTCTCCCTGACTGTTGTTCAAGATCCAATCCTGCTCCTTTATTTCTATGACTCGCACTATGTTACGGTAATCGTTACGACTGTAATCTATACGTTAGTACATGAGTAGGAATTACTCTTAAAGTGGTTTTTGTTTCCACCTGCTGGTTGTGAAGGAGTTTCTGCTTGTTTTAGATCAAAAACTCGCTACTAACCGGAAAGCGCTGTCACAGCGACAAAGTTTTGTGCAAGGCAATATCTGGTGTACTTCAAAGTCAGGGATACTGTGTTATAATAGGTTCCAACTCGCTCTATGTTTCGAAGGTGAGGCTTCCGTTTCTTTTTTCTTTTCAAAGACACCGGAAGGAGAAAAACGCCAAATTGTGGACTATGAAAGTGGAGTACTCAACAATGTAACTGTAGAGAAAGACCGAAATAAAACGGCTAAAAACCCGAGAAGCAGGAATTCGAAAACCCTTCTCCTCTCTGGTTTCCCTTTGTGTCACTAGCCAGGGTAGATCGCAGACAGGAGAGCAGCTAAATCAGCTGGCCGCGGACGATGTCCCACCCTCGCCTTCAACTCGCCCGGCTGATGCATTGCAGAACGATACACCGTGCTGGGGAACGTGATAATACCTCAACCCGCGTTTTTCAATGCGAGCTTCGCCACACATCACTTCCTCTGAAGTGGAAGGTTTGTTCTTAGAGAAGATGTATTACTAGGTTGCACTGTTTTCTTGCCCCCCCCCCCCCCCCCCAGTGCCTTTAAGCCATCTTTTTCTTTTGTTCATGTACTGTGCAGTGCTGTTGCAGTTGCTGAATACACTTGCTGCATTCGTTCCTCAAGAAGTACGCTGGTGTTGTCTCCGTATGTACCGTCATAAGTTTAGTCCATATGTTCGGCTTCAAGCTGTGCGTCGGGTGAGTTTCTATTCAATCTAATCTAGACGTAATTTGGCAGTTGTATTCTAAGATGGAGTTATTTGAGTCGGTACCATTTGAGTCAGGCTGTCAGCGGTGGGTACGTCAACGTCACAAATCTTATGGCATTTGCCCCTCTACATTTGTGAGTTATATCAGAACAGTCGGATTAGCCGGCTGACGCCACCCAATCTCCCTGGATACCCGCGAAATTCCTAAGTTGTGTGCTAGTTCACTACTGTGGGCAGCTCCACTTCCATTCCTGCCTATACCATTAAGCTCGATAAAGCCTGCTGTATCGGTCACCAGATCCTGAGTAGGAATGTTTGTTTCGAATTTTGTGAATTAGCGTAATTCTCTCATCTATAGTATTTAAAATATTTACGTTTTAAGAAATTTAGTTAGTTTTCTACTATTAGGAATGTTCTCGTTCAATTCTTGCCTGCTTCAAGCCCACCTATAGCTCTCTGTTTTTTTGATGGCGCGTCACAGAGCGCATAATAAATAAATAGAAACCCCGCCCACTGTAGACAGACCTTTATCCCTATCCCTATTTATACTACGTTCTCCCCACTGCACTTTGGCTACATAGAATCCTGCTATCGACCTTATCCCAACTTTTTCACACGTTCGGGCCATTTTTGAAATCGAACTAAACATTTCCAGCCGACTTTCGAACTTATCTCTTCGCTCATGCTTTCATCTCTCCTCGAACGGAGCTCCTAGGCCATGCTTGAACGGGCTGTGAATTTTTGTTTTGAGCTCTGCCCATTAAGTTACGATTCGGTCACCGCGCCTGTAGAGCTTCACGGGATTTGCCACCGACTTTATATCAACATTCCCACACGTTCGGGCCAATTTGGATTTGAATTTAATTATTTTCAGATGATTGTAAAAATTCCAGCGTACTCCCAGCCCATTGTAGGCGGGGCGTTTATGTCCGCCCCTCACTTCTTTGCTCATGCTACCTATCCCATACTTCACCCGAACTAAAAGTGGCCTTACAGGTAGCTCCGAATTCCGTGACAGACAAGCAGACTAAGCTGATTATATACAGCAGTGATAAGAGGGAAGTTGAAATTGTGACTATTTTCAGTGTGAGTTACCATATGTGATGCAGTGTGGAGCACTGTCGAACTGGCCTATATGTGTTGTCGATGTTGATCGTGCAACGGTGTGTATGTCACCTCCATACAGTCGCCACCGAGTTCTAAAACAGCGGGCTGATGCACAGAGACTAAGCATTATCCTTGACAGCACTTTCCGGTGCAAACCGGTCACTCTGTAAGTATTCGCTTCCCTTTATTTTGCTAATCACCCTAGATGACCATGTTTTGCTTTTTTATTGTGGATTTTTGAGGGCTTTTCATTTCTCAGTGGTAATTCTCCAATACGATTTCCTTGAAACTCTAAACTCCTTCCACAGTGAACCCTATATTCGGTCGGCTAGGATCATAGGTGCTCCCTTTTTAACTGCTAAACAGTGGATTCCGTGGACTTGTTTAAGAGGCATGCCTCTGTGTGGACTGAACCTAGTACAAACATCTAGCAGTATCGTGGACAACTGTTGTTGATAGTGCAGATACAAAAAAAAAATAATGAGCCCATTTCTTCGATGGGTGGTTTGCAAAGATTTGAAGCAGCGTGGTTGCAACTATTTAGATGAAGTTAGTGCGATTACCGCTGTCGTGTTGGTGGTGGTACTCACTTGTTTGTCAATCTTATCTTCCGTGAGTGCGATGCGACTTGATGTGAATGTTTTAACATCCGGTCCGCTGAACAATAAGTGAAACCCCTGTGAATTACCGAAAAGACTGCCGACTTAGGACACCCAGGACTTTTTTCATTGATGTGTATTGTTTGTCGGTACTGTGTATTTCAGAGAAATGACCTCCTGTCGTGTTCTCGAGTGTGTGAAAACGTTTCTGAGACGCGTTGATGCCCTCCCTTTAGAGGTGTGTTGTTCTTCTTTTGACTCTTCCTAAATCTTATTCTCCTGCTTTTTTCTCCTTCACTTTTCCGTTGTGAATCGTATCTTCCATGTCGGCTTACCTGCTCCATTTTTGTTAGCCTGTCCTTCTGGCACTCGCTAATTATCACATCACTGCCGAGTTCACATAGCCACATATTACAATGGTCTAAAATGACATATCAGGATTTGAGCATTCCTCCTCCTAAAAAGCCTGTTAGAAGAGTATTGGATGCAGCTAAAGAGCGCTTCACATGCGTGCCTGTGCCAACGTATCCTTCTTCGGGCCCTAATTTGGATACCTTCTGGATTGCTAAGTCGCAATTCTGTTGACCGTTAGAGTTATGAGACACATGGGGACTGGGAAGACTTGTTCTCTGTGAATGAACTGGCGAGATTGAAAGAGATGATAAACTGTGACTTGTGAAAACAGCACCTTGGAAAACTTCATCGAGCGTTTGGATGCTTTTTGTTCGTTTTCCGATGGGTATGGGGGCGAGGCAACTTTACGGTTGGTTGCTCCAGCTGGCGTACGCATCAGTGATTCGGAATACTCCCACGTCTTCCATCGTTGTAAGGGGGTACCATTTTTCGGGTTCTCTTTTCCTACTGTTCCACAACTTCGCACCTATACTTTAATATCAGTGGGTCAGAAGTAACCAACAACAGTGTCTTTAGTCTAAACATTCTGAACTACACTGCTTCCTTTGTAATTCCTTTGTAACTGTAGTAAATGTCATTTGTGATTGGAATTATGTCGATTTGCTGGACTTACATTATAATTTATGCGGATTTCATAGATGTATTCTAGGAATCCGCTCGAATGGGTCTCGTGAACCAGCTGATGTTATATGTAGAAAATGCAGCACGAGCGCTGATTCTTTATGTGCAGCATGCCAGGTCGAAATGGTTTCGGTTACGCAAATCCCCCAGTGACGCAATATTATTGTTTCAGTGAGCCTCTACCCTCTGAAAAGACCTCGGCCACAAAAAGCTCTCGGTTTTCTTTGAGTGAGTGTCGGCGAGCTTTAGACATGCAGTCAGATAGCTGGTTTCATGCAGTCCTCGCAAGGGCTGAATTGATAGTGCCTGATATCGCTGAATTCATTTATAGCACGGCATGAATTCCGTGTTTTCCATTTACTTGAGGATGATAACCGGAACAAGCGTTTTGTAATCTAGCCAGTTCTCTGATTTGAGGTTCTTTGCTATTTTTTTAGCAGGCTTTTCCTTACTATTCGTTTACAGCTAGTCTTTTCTCCCACTTCCTTAGTGTGCCTTTGTACTGTACCATATTGCTGACCTATCAGAGCTACTCGTTCTAATTCCAGTAACCAATGATATCTCTTTTTTTGATCATCTTTGTGTTATGATTGATTTATCCACCAAATTCGCCAGGCTTACTTCTTAACTAGTAGTCGGTTGTGAATCCTCTTTCGCTTTGTGATTTGCATTAGCTTACCATTACTCTTGCATATTTTCCTAAGAGAAAATTTGTGATATGTAAACAATCTCGTCGCTCTAATATCAGCTAGAGTTCTCATTAGCGCTGTTGATAGGATACTTCTTATAATGATTTGACCAAATGCCTTTTTTGCTTGGTGCATTCCTACATGTTATTTTGTGATTTCGCTCTTCATACCTACAGGTTTTCAGATATATAAGCAAATATGCATTAGCTGGTCACTTTCTCAACAGAGCAGTATTGATTGTGATTCTTATGGCGTTCACTACTCACAGTAAATCAATGGATACCCTCACGTATTGGCTTTTTTTGCTTTGGTTAACTTAAACGACATTGTGATTAGCTTTTATGGCATTGTAGCGAGACAGGTCATTTTTTGAGTAGTCATTGTAGCTTTTTTATGCCTCAGTAGGGCGCAGCCATACTTTACGTGTCTGCGTCAATCGACGCAGACGCCTGCGTCAATTGACGCATGCACGTAAAGTATGGCTGCGGCCGTAGAAGACTTGAATGTCAATATCTCATTGTGATGTTCATATATAACAGTGATGTGTTCATAAGGCAATCGTTATGGTTGGAAATGAATAGACCAAAGGGTTCGGCTGGATTGGACGAGTGAGAGGCAATGGAAAAGGATTATTTTATTTCACCTGATATGTCGAAACGTCATAGCATTGAACACTTACTGGTTTCGTTCACTCCTCGTGTTGGTCGTATACGAATAAGCGAATAGACGGAAGGAGCTAAGGAAATTAATTTTACACTTTTACCTGTTCCCTGTTTGTTCGTATAAAAGATTGTCAACTGCGAGCAGAGCTCAAGATGCGTTGAAGGAACCCTTAGCTGCTCATGTATTCAATTGTTGCAAGAGAGATGATGGTTTTGGTTTTTTCTGTATCTAACGCAAATTTTGTTTTATTGTGAAGTGTTATATGTCATTCTGAAGCTTATTTTACGCTTTTCAGAATGACTTGTCGAAAATGATCCTTCGTAATGTCCCTTTCTGTGAGTATTTGGATTTTAACTGCAGAGGCCGAGACGTGATTCCCAGAGTTTCCTCCCATGGATTCACGCTAGGAGGTACTGCAGCTGAAACGGCTCGAAACATCAACGAGGTTAGGGGTGAAAGAGGTGTCAACAGATGCGGTGCAGCGCTGGTATCAAAAGTTTCACTCTAACAACATCAGCCTGAAGGATGAGCCCATAACTGCTTAGTGGTCTGCAGTCGGTTCATCCATTACAACTATCTGAATCCGGTCGAAACGATTACGGCAAAGTAGTGACAACAAATCGAGGAAGTGCACCAGAATCTTCAACGTATGTACCAGAGTATGACCAGTGTGAAGAGACAGGTCCTCTGCGCACAAGCGACCCTGCAAATTGAATGAATTGGGCTACGAGACTCTACCTCGTCCCCAAGTCATCGGACCTCTCCACACCGGTTACCATTCCTCATGCATCTGGACATTTTCCTCCACGAGAAATGCTTCAGAAACCATGATGATTTCAAGAGCGCCTTCACTGACTTTATCGCCTCCGAAACCACGGTCTCCTATGCTAGCCGCATAAATAAACTTGTTCCTCTTTGGCAGCAGTATACCGCTCCAGTGGATTTGCTTCGACTAGTAAGGTTCATTGTGAGCTATGTTACGTTCGTTCAAAGTTTGGGTTTGAAAGCCTGCATTTCTTTTGCAACGGCCTATAATCTGCGTTGTTGTTAAAGACACCGGAAGGGGGTAATTTTGGCCTACGGTAGAACAGTGTAGTAGGTGCGAGTTTACGTGGCCGCCATTGCATAAACTCGCCAACTGGACGCCTTGGCATAGTGCCAAGAGGAGATGTTTCTATTATAAGGTTGTTCTTCCCTTTACTTTTTCATTTGTTGTTTCGCATATTGTTTCTAGATGCACTTACATGAATGCTAATGTAGTTGTGAATAGTCACTCCACTGCGCTGGGAGTCAGGTGCTACAACTAACGTTGGCCCGCGGCCCGTCTCCTACTGCGGACAACTCGGAAAGCCAGTGTGTTGGATGCGAATGGGATGCGAATACACACCGCAGCGTCGCGCTTTTGAATCCGGGTTTTATCGTCGATTAACGCTTCTAACCTTGAGTGTTCGTTACAAAATGCTCATTTCTTTGCATCTTCCTCTTGTTTCGGACCTCTTCCGGTTCCTCTAAAGGAATCGTCCACGGAAAATGAGTTTTTGTGTTACCCATATATTTATGTTGTACTTGCTTAATGTTGGCCTCATGCAAAATTCCACGCGAAAAATGTGAATCTGGCTGAGATACAGCACCACGAAGTGCGGTCCCAGTGGGCGGAGCCTCCGTGTAAAAGCCTCGTATCGCGTCCGCCGTGGTCGGAGACGCATTGTAGGAACAGAAGGTTACGTAAACAGTCCCACTCTCCGTTCCCAACGGCGGCGGAAGACGGGACGAGGCCTTTACACGGAGGCCCCGCCCACTGGGACAGCACTTTGTGGTGCTGTATCTCAACCAGATTCACATTTTTTCGCGTGAAATTTTGCATGAGGCCAACATTAGGCAAATACAAGATAAACATATGGGTAACACAAAAACTCATTTTCCGTGGGCGATTCCTTTAAGAGAGAGCAGTCAGTGGGTATTTCAGAGAACCGATACCACCACCTATTTCATATAGGTTATATTATCTCACCTTCATACCCTCTGTCTTAATTGGTGCTCGATTTAGGCCGCATTCATACTTTGCGCACCGATGCCGGCACCGGCAGCAGCGGCGCCAATCTTATGTGCCCGCCACCGACCACGGCAGCACTCTGGTGATGCTTTCCGTTTACAAATTGCTCGACCCAATCCTATTTTAGTATGATGTTTGTGGCGAGAACCACGAATTCGAACTCGAATTTTGGCATAGTACCAGACTATGCATGATGAGCGTGGCGAGAGCCCACGAATTCGAATTCGGATCTTGGGATCGTGTCATACATACTATGCCAAAGTGCCGGCATCGGTGCGCGAAGTATGTACGCTGCCTCACGACTTCTGCCCTATTTCATTCCATTACGTTTCACAAATTTCGAACCACAGCGACGATCAACATGAATCGAATGGCGGCCTGGTTGCAAACTACAGGGGGTGCCAAAAAAAAGTAATTTTGTCTCGTCCACTTTCACCCCACTTTAGTCGAACTACAGCAAATTCTGTTGAGGTATTTACATCCCCAGATTCAAGAACAGACCTCACTCTATCACTATACTCCGTGGCAGCCTTCTGCACGAGCAGGAACGGGAGCGAGGAAATAGTGAACAAGATGTGTCACCTCAACTGGGCACAATCCGAAATTTCGTCGCCCTCGTTCACAACCTTGCTGAGGTCCGTTCACTCTGGGTACCTAAGGGGATTCATACTGGGTGGTGTTCTTTAGGATCCCGTTTTTTCCGGGTTCCCAGCGCCCTTCGTTTCCAAGAGCCAAAACGTGCACCTACCACTGAAACCCCTCCGGAGGCGGATTTGGGCATGAAAATGATACTTCGGATCATAGCAGCCTTGTCCAAGCAGCAGGGGCTCTGTGACTTCCATGAACCGAAGGGCCAATCCTTAGGAAGCTTCCCACAAAATACCTACCATGGAACCCGGCTCCACTGTTTTAAGGGGACCTTGATACCGTGGGTGCTCCGAAGCCCGACTGCGCCGCTTAAAGGTTCTATATTTTTATGAAAATGAAAGTAGTGAGTCTCAGCTTGTTCCTGCTTTTAGGGGAACATTTCGGGAATATTTTGCCCCAATACTTTCATTTCTTTCATTTACCTATGTTTTGTATAATTGGGAGATGTGAGCCGTGGGCAAAATTACTTTTTTTTTTGGCACCCCCTGTATAAATCGAGTGTCAGTTGCCACCGACTTGCTAACTGTGTGGCAGTTGCCATCTGACTCGCTGAGTCGCAAAGCGCGGAAGTTAATCTACCATCGTTTCAAAGGCATTTTACAAGGGAAGGTTATTAGGTCAGCCTGGCCATCGCAATGAGGTGCACATCACCGTATGCGCTGAACTCAAATCTGCTTCACATCTGCGGAACGACTCTGCGTACGAAGTCATGAGGGTTCCTGTGATTGAGCAACACTATTACATGGTAAATGCAGGCGCCTATAGCGAGCGAGCGATTTCGCACAGAACTAGAGTTGTTTTCGTGTTTAGAAGGTCGAATTCTCTCCAGTAACATTTTTTAGCGTGACTTGGATTAGGCCGAAGGTTCCGTGGGTGGCCACGGAGTAAGTTTTCTTCCAATTGCCACATGAAAAAGCTACCAACTGTGAAAAGATAAGGGAAACACACCCAACATAGGTACTTATTGCAGCAAACGAGCGTAGCAGGCGCCAAAAATGAGCACTTTCTTGAAAAGAGTCAACGACTACCCCTCGTGCCTTTCAGCCTCCCAGGGATCCATCAGTCTTGTCAAAATCTCAACTAGGATAGAAATCTGTGTTCAGAGGTAATCCGACCTCCTAAACATCCAAACATCATTAGTTCTGCAGAAAACGTCTGGCTCGTGCGCTACGGGCGCCTGTATTTACTACGTAATACACAGTATTGTTTTGCGTCTGGCGCATACAGCGAAGCTCATCTCATTGAGAATGCCCAGGTTGACCAATTGACCTTCCTTTGGTAGGCTGCGTTCATACTTTGCAGTGCCGGCGGCATTGCGTGGCTATCTCCGTCTATGCTACCGTGTCTTGTTGCCTGCGTCGCCTCTGCACCTCCTCCGTGCCACTTCCACTCGATGCCTGTGAAGCCATATCCTGCCGGCGCAAGGTATGAAAGCGGCTTTCAAAAGCCTTGAATCTATTGATTCGAGTAAAGCTTACCACCCTTTCATTCGCTTTTAATGCATAATTCACTAACAAACAGACACATCCTTCTTGCAGTAAGGAAGCAAGGAATCGTTTAGTGTTAGTGAATCAGTTGCTGGGATCCGCCGTACGTTCGCATTCCATTCAGAATCGTGCTATGGCTTGGGATGAGAGTCCATGTACAGGATAGTGTTTTTAAATTGCTTCAAATTAAAATATCCGGTTGAGGGGAATTTTCGTTGATTCAAATTCTCCGTATACGATACAGGGAGGATGCATGTGGCAGTGTCCTTTGTAGTAAATACGTGTCTGAGCTATACAATGACCGTGTAGTAGGGAATATCAGCATCTGTCACAAACATATTTCATATTTATTCACTCGAGTACAAATATCTTCTTTTCAACCCTTTTTAGTGAGAGGTAGCCGTTAAGTATCATCTACTTTCTGTTTTTCTAAAAGGGTCATCTGCTATAAATTTGCTAAACGCTGCGGCTTTTAGTCGGCAAAGCGTACTCTGGACCTATCTGTAGCTCTCGTATCACTCTATATGGTATCGCTTCAACTGCAGTATTACATCTTTGTACAGAGGGAAAATAATTAGGAATGATTAGACTTCGAGTTGATTTTGCGGTCATGTAGCAGTATTGAAATAGGAGTTATCTTTGCGAATAAGCCAATATGTAGAACACTCTCCTTTTCCCTGAAATATGAGACCATCTGGTTCTGAAGATAAATGTAAATACAATGGAGAAACGGTTACTATGGAATTTTTGCCCGATTCTAGTGTGATTGGAGGATGGCTTGGGTGTGTTGCAAGTGTTCCGTTTCTAGAGGTCGGCACCGAACTGGGTCACCACCCTTCGCGAATTGTCCGAATGGTAGCGTGTCCTGCCGTCTGGGCTCTCCCAGGTTTGCCCAAGCCTTTTTAAGGGAGAAGCTTTGGCAGCTTTGGCAGAAGCTTTGTTTTTACCTGTCTTTACCTGATTGCAATCCGCCGCGCAACCTGACCTGACCTCACCAGTCGGAACACTTGCACTCCACCCCATTTCATACGCGCAGTCAACTCCCAAAGGCCGCTCATCAAGCAAGGGCCTTCACCAGGGTCCGCACTGCGGACTCACCGCGCACAATACAGTAACCGCCGACTAACCGAACGCCGTCCCATTGGCCTAATTGCAAGGGGCTTGGTTGGTATTCTTCGCACTGGACTGGACTGAATGGACGTCGTCTTGCCGCAGTTGCCCCCCGCGCAGCTGCCCCCTTCCGTCAGCAGGGACGACGCATTCGACGAGGACGGAAGGACGACCGCAGGTAACTCCTGACCCTCTGGCAGGACGTTACCGGTAGTGGCGCAGGCCCACGACCACGTGCCTCACCATGGTCAGGAGGGCTTTGGAGTGCCAAGCCCCGTAGTTTAGGCAGGGCGTTGACCCTTAGGTTTAGGAAGTGAATTAGGATGTTTCGTTATTATTCGTTGTGATCAATATGTTGAGTAACACGGAGAAGTCGCTACAGAAAAGTTTGCTTTTTTCCTTTGTTTCTTTGTGTGTAGATAGCACGTTCGACGTGCGGGTATTTCTCACGCCTTTTGCATTTCATTGATTTGCTTTTTCTCTCGATGATTATTGACTGACTGTTTGTTAGCAAATGACGCAAACAAAAACACAAAACTATCGATGTGGGGGTTGTAGTGGATAGGAATTCGCAGCTTTCGTTACCCCGTAGGAAGGTCTAGCAGGAGTCATCTTGGAGTCTGGGGCATCTCGTCGGGTCAGTACCACAGAATCCGCATGGTGGGTGAGGTCGGCACAGGACCCGAGTAGTTGAATCTCCGATAAACCACGACGCAGGGGCACTCACTCGTCTTGGTCGCTACTTGCCCGTGCGTCGACCCCCAACGCTTCGCGACACTTCTCACCGATAACGAGTGATAAACTAGCTCCTTTGTCTTTTGTGTGTCAAAAGTAATGCCTGCTTAGGCCAGCAGCAATGCCCCACAGCGCATGCGCTGCGTGTGACGTTGGGGCAACGGTGCGGTAAACACGGACGGTGCCTTTTGCTTTCTTTCTACTCTTTTTCGATTTGCCAGGGCTTATTATTCCGTTTCAGCAGGGCTCACAGAGTGAAAGGTTGAGTAGTAGTCCTGTATGTTGGTAATACGCTGGTAACTCAAGGGAGAGTAGTCCCGTCGTCATCTAACCTGGAGATTTCGGCAGTAAGACGTGACCAGGTGACCTTCTACTGCCCCTGCTTTTGTACCTATACTTTTCGCTATTACTAGAGGCCGTGATAGTCGAGCCCTTGCAGGCTTGTTCTGTGTAGGGGAAACATTGAGAGATTTCGACTCACCTTAATATCTACTTCACCGCGTTTCGTTGTGATGAATTCTGGATAATCATTTTGAAGGAGTTTCTTGGACTGTTCAGACAGTTGTATTTTTCCTGGCTCTCCACTTGATTCCATTCGAGAAGCCATGTTAACCTAAATGGATTATTGCTGATTCGTAAGGCGGCTTCTGATAGGTTATATTTTGCAAGTGTGTCTCAAATAAGAGTATAAGAAAAGTTCTCTCTCTGTCTAGCTTGCCGTCTTTCGGCTCACCAGTTGAGCTATCGCATAGTACTGCGCGAATAAACCAACAGTAACTACGTTGGAAATGACTGGTTCTGGCGAACCGGTACCACATACGTAAAAGTCCATATCGCATAATTTCCCATTGTCGTGAGCGCAGCACTGAGAGCTGGCTCAACCGTATCTCCACTAACCCACATCGTCACATCGAATAGTTTGACGAATTTGATGCTCTTGCTCTCTTACACTCCTTTCCACCACTATTAGCTGTTATCAATTTGAATCACCCATCATTGATGTCCCTTTTCCATCCATAAAACACCTTTGAGTTCCACGGTTCAGGTGTCATTTCAAGAAGCGGAACGCATCTGGTGACACTTGCCTTCCTACGCCCATTATCATCTAATGTCAGCTGACATCAGGACGAGTCATCCTCCATTAGTGGCCCCGTGGCTTACCCTCTACATCATTCGTGTGAGATAAATTTTCGGTAGTACACACACACAAACACATAAATACACCACCACATACACTCAGCCGATGGTAATAGTGGGATCTACTACCAGCTATGACAGCTCATCAGCACGGGAAAGGTTATCGATCATCATCACTCATCATCTTTAAAGGCACATTCCGCGCTCGCTATGGGTGGAGTAACCAATTAACTCTCCATTGGTTGTCGGCGGTTCAAAGGCGGTCTCTCTTCGCCCTATTGTCTGCAGTGTGGCGTGGAGAGACCGCTTCCCAACCGCTGACAACCAATGGAGAGTCAATTGTTTACTCCACCCATGGTGAGCGCGGAATGTGCCTTTAATTACTTCCCAATTTTACTTTTTATACAGTGATAGTCTATAAAAAACCCTAAAAGTCGATTTGAAGGAAATTTTCTATTCTTTTAGTCTCGTACATTCGTTACTTTCTTGCTTACATCCTACATCTTCGTATCACCATCACCATATCAACTGCTTATATAGGCTAAGATAGCTACTAATTGGCACCGTATGGCTTACCGTATCTCCGAAAAGACAGTATCTGGGTGAATTCAGCCCAACAACGGCGGCTGCTACTGGACCGCTGTGAAATCCAACGCGAATCACTAATTGCTCAGACTTGCGATGTGGAATGCGATAAGTTTCAAGGAACTGAAAAACCGGTCAGTCAACTGAATTCACGGATCGATTTGACTTAGTGAGATCTGAAATTCTCACTTTCATAATTTCAAGAGCTATTTCGGCGACATTGTTGATGTGACGTTTTCCGTTCTCTTCGGGAATTCCGGATACGACCATGTACGCGTCTCCAATAGTTTCCACCTAGGAATATAACGGTTATAAATTCTGCAACAAATGTCATTACAAATTAGCTTTATTGCTTTCTGTACATTTTCACAGTGAATCGATGGTAGTGAGAAGCATAGAGACGCAGAGGTGTAGGCCATGACACGTAAATGGATCTACGTGCCATGCGAAGCGCGCTAACGCGCGCCCGATGAGTAGCGTGCAGCATCCGTTGTAAGTAGGCTGGCTGCAAGTGAAGAGGGTAGTCGTCGTAAGTTGCACTATCCTGGCCTGCACCGAAGGAGGGATGTAATCCAGGACAGTGGCCAAGAGGGCATTGCAAGTGCATGCCTAAGTAGGAATCTTTTCTGATGAGTAAAGCTTTCTATCCCTGCGTGGTCGGCAGGTGAAGGTGTGAGCGGATCTACACCTACAAATAAGTGATAAACCCTTCACGATTCCCCCTTTCAGGAGGGCATCAAAGATGAGTGTGTACCATTGGGACAGATATGAAGATTGAAAAATGACAGTTATATAAATAGGATAATAAAAATCGCATCGCGCCGCACAGTAGCCTACAGTTAGGTTGGTTGACAGTGGCTCCTCATCCATTAGATTATTTTTACTTAAAGTAACTTCAAGTACTTCATGCACTCAAGTAAATATAGTATAATAGTAGTTAATCTAGTATGATAGTATATTTTAGGAATAATCATGGTATGTAGAATAATTGAAAATGTTCTGGACGCGAAAATGGCGTTCAGAGCAGGCCGGTTCTCGGGGCTATTCAACTATTGATCATTTGCATGCCTTGAACGAACTAATTGAAAGAGGTGTCGAATATGAACACCATTTTTACTTCTACTCATCGACTGCGGGAAAACCTCTTACACAGTAGAAATGAATGCCTTATGAACAGCCTTACAAGCACAAGGGGTTGATAGCAAGGTCATCGAACTTCTACGACGAATATATTGCGACACTCGATCCTCATCTCAAGTTGGTGAAACCAAATCACCAATTAAATCTGTCGAGGCGTATGACAAGAGGACACAGTTTCTGCTAAGCCCTTCACGGTCACTCTTGAGCACTCACCAACTACACGGGACGAACGTGGGATGTTGATAAATGGAAAACGGTTAACGAATCAGATTCACCGATGATGTAGTGTTAATTGCGAACATCGAGCAAGAACTACAGTCTACGATTAACGGTTAAACCAGCAATCTCTCAAATGTGGTCTAAAGGTAAGCGACTCGAAAAAAAATCATCGCAATTTCTCCGCATCAATACTCTCAAAGTATAACCAGTGGATAACGTAGACTCATGCTTATACTTCGTACAGAAAGTCACCATTAAACACGCATTTTCCAAAAAGGTAGCTTGCGAATCGTTCCGGATGGGTCACCTCCTACCTATATAAAAACTTTCCGACATGCAAGAGTGGAAATGCGATTCAAAAGAAAGCTGTTCGACCGCTGCATTCTACCTGCTATGATGTTCAGGTCGGAAATACGGATTCAAACAAAGATGTACATGCAAAAGCTCATGACACAGCGAAGAATGGAACGGTAACTACTGGGATATGTGAAAAGTAAGTAGACGATTGAATGGCAGCTAGGTGTCAATAAACTTGAACACCTGATTCAAAACGCAAAGAGGAAAACACGAAGGTGGAGAGCAAGATAGCTAGGCATGCTATAAAACACATTAGGATCCTGTGATTGGCATTTGCAACAAATACTGTTGTCGGAGAAAAACCGGAAGAATCTGATCTAGGCGTGACATACTGTAATAATATTGAACTGGCAGATAAAATGTAAAATGGAATTTATAGTAATCATATGGTGTTACTGTGGTAATATATAGTGTAGTATCATGGTAATAGTTACCTTATAGCCGTCGTGTTTGTTGATGATCTCGTCAAATCCGGAGTAAACACTGTTCAGTAGAGTGACGACCTGTATAGATTTTCGTATCGAAATTACGACTTATTCACAACGATGGTCTTTTCCTATCATTGACCCAGTCTAACCTCTATAGGAGTTGACGAGCCGCATAATCTGGTGAATCCGACTACGTCTGTGAACATAACGGTAGCCGATGGGTACATTTTTGGAGGCACGGGACGTCCATTTTTAAGCTCATTTGCCACATACCTGAATGAGTACTGCTTGATAATACAGGTACCGTGTTTTAGTAGCAGTGAATCCGGCGGATAAAGTAATTTATACAGCCATGACTCTCTTGGTACATAACTATGAAGGGGTGTGTACCACACTCAAATACTGTTACTACTATGTTTGTTTTTGCAGGTGATATAGTGATAAATTAGATGTTAGAGAGACGATGATAAGAAGGGATACATACAGAGACGAAACAAGTGTAAAGATTGAGGGAAGAGGAAGAGGACCGAGAGTATAAGGATACTATGAGAAGTGCAGATAGACAAGATGGAATAATCCGTAGGAGAGGATGGGACGAGAGAAGAGTTTGAAACCTACCATGGATGTAAAACGAGTGGATTTGAGATTTGAATGACGGAGACATAGTCAGAGGGAGGAGGGTCGGGGAGGGATAGAACGAGAAGGCAGGAAGATGTGGAAACTGAGAATAAGGTTCAAGAAAGAGATGGATATGGAGATGGAGATGTGTAGAGGTGAAAAGGAATGCTCTCCTATGTTCGTGAGGTGGTAACGGGCAAGGTGGACCACAGTTGCTTCCGACAAAGCGTGGAGGTCAGATCCCTAAGGGGCACTTAGATGCAGGTGGTCGCACTCTGCCAGTTTTGGTGCTTCACTGGGTCTTTGTTCTGAGAAGCTCAGTGAAGAATTTTCGGAAGTTTGGGAGAATTTGAGCAAGTTTTGTTGGTACAGGTGCCTAATTGAGTTTCTGAATGGTCATGGGCTCCATATTGATAATCATTTTAGATCATTACTTGGGTAGTAGTTGAGAGAGCAGTTTGTCCGCTCGAATGGTCGCTTCTTCCAACATTCCGGTCCTTTCATTCACGAGTTTCTCCAAATTGTTCGCATACTCTTCCATCATTCTTGTCATAGAGTCCACCAGACTTCCTTTTCTAAACAAAATCTTTGCTTGTTTCCTTAGTTCCTCCTCTAGTTAAATTATTAAGTGTTTAAATGAATTGCATATGCTTGCAGATACTTTATTTAGTTCTGCAGTCTGGTCAATGAAGCCCACGCCTATTCACAACCGTTTTCTCGCCTCAGCGCAAGTAATCTTCGTTTGAAGCTAATATTTTTAAGCAAATATCTGGGAGCGACTTGACAGGCCTTCGTCTCAGCTTCCTTCATGTAGGCCGACAAAGCCGCTACTATTCGTACGTTCCGATGGAGCCTCAGATAGTGTTCATGAGAGTAATCCTCTTTGTGATGCGTGTACACATATACTGATTGAAACATCGGCTTGGGCAGATTTAAGTCATATTTAAGACCTCACGTTTTCAAGATGGCGTCAGCGGACAGCCGGACACGTCGAATCGATGGGCGAGCATCGGGAGTGTCATGCCAGCAATCCTTGAATTGAAAAGATCAAGTTTCAGTTAGCTTCAGTACATTTTCTAGTTTTTATTTAGCTACCTGTAAAAGAGCCTGTAGATCCGGATGGAGCTGTTTGTCCTTTTGAACTGTTGGTCGAGAGATCTTCTCTCCAGCAACTGCTTTGTCAACAAGCTCTCAAGCACAGAAGATAAATTCATAGGTACATTTCAGGGTTTTGTGAATTGATTCTTACCGCTGATATCGGTCTTATCACTATAGGGATAATTTCTGAAAAGTATCTCGTACATCACCATTCCAAAGGCGTAAATATCGGCTGCTCGTCTTTTATCTACTGGCTGAAATACTTCTATAATATCTGGTTCACATAATAAGAACTACACTTTCCACCTTCTCGAACTCATGTCAATACCCTTAAGGGCTGTGAATGCGGATAGACTTAATTGTCATATGTTTCCAACTCTTTTTGAGATGCGATTATGCCCTTCTTTCCTCTTCCTTGCGAGTACGAATGAAGTAGTCTTAAAGGCACTGGAAGGCTATGCAAGTGTGATGTTTTACTCAATGAATGGTATTTTAAAGGAAGTTCTAGAACCTTGCCTATTTCCGTTATCATGATGAAGACATCAGATAATGCAAGAAAAACCATTACTAAACCACCAACCCTCCCCACCCCCCGCCCCCCGTCAACGCGGAGTTCGGTGGTGAATATGTTAATTTTCATTCGAATAAGGAAAATGGAAAATGAAGTTAAATGGACCTGTTGTACCCATGCTTGATCGACTCGATTCTTTCTATTACGCTCATCTGCAAGTCGTAGTTCCGGCGCAACGTAGAGAATAGCTAAAAATGCTAATTAAAGGAATCGTGCACGGAAAAATAAGTTTCTTTATTACCCATATATTTATGTGTATTTGTTAAATAAGGGCAGCATGTAAGGTTTTACGCGAAATTGCTGCTAAGGGCAGCTACTCAAAACGGCGGACAAAAGGGAGGGCCTCCGCGTGCGTGCCCCGCCCCTTCACCCCGCAGCCGGAGACGCAGAGCGGCAACAGAAAGTTACGTGAGCAGTCACTCTTCGAAACAAGACAATGCTCAAGTGCATATACTATGACCAGCCTATGATAGACAAAGGTAAGTTTGTTTGAGACAACAGGATGGAGTCTTTTGGCAGGTCGTGGAATATGAAGTTAGGGGTTCTCAGCAGTGTAAAAGTAGATAAAGAACGATATAAAACGGCAGTAATCCCAAAAAATAGGAAGCTCCAAACCCTCTCCTCTTTCGTTCCCCTGTGCGTCACTAGTCGGGGTGGACCGCAGACGAGCGAGAGGCTGAATCAGCCGGCTTCTCTGACCTCGCCTGCAATTCTCAACTGAGGAACTGCAGAACGACACGCCGTGCTGCAGGATTGTGAAAGGAGTTAGCCCCAAGCCGCGCTTCTTCAATGCGAGTTTCGTCACACATCACCTCCTCTGAAGTGGAAGGTTTGCTATCAGAGAACGTTTATTCACAGTTCTCACTTCCTCCTTACCTTTCCTGGTGTCTTTAAGGAGCCATAAAATATTTCAGGAAACACTTTCAACGATGACCTGAAGGAAGGCACCATCTGGACATCAATGCTGGAAGAGCGTTGCGAAACGCATAACCCAACCATTTGAATGCTAAGGGTGTGGCAAAAACACCGCCTAACGATTTTCCACCAATGACAGATCCGTTCCGGCCCCACTCCGACAAAACCTAGAACGCGTTTTCAAGGGCTATAGAAGCACTGATATGTATATGGTCAGGTAGATAGTCTCTAGGCTTCGAACACGGTACTCATTGGGAACAGCAGCGATTCACAGCGTTACTACTTTGTAAAAGAGCTTTGGAACAAGTGTGATATTTCGAGCTTAATCTCCAGTGCGAATTGTTTTTTTTTTTTTGCGAGTGCGAATTGTTTTTACGCGTGCGATGCGTACATCGGTCTGTTGATATTTTTACTGTTGATTTGTTTTGGGTTTTACTCTCATGCTCTGCTCCTTTAAAAGACTTCACAACATTAGCGCATGGCTTCCAGATCGGAATGCAATCCGGCTGCAGCAACTCGCGTTGGAGGTGAATGCGAAATTCTGACCGAACGATATACACCGTATTATGTGTGGCCCCATGACACTCGCCGCGAACTCCTGCGACCTTTGTTCTCCTACTTACATGTTTTCTGAGCAACGTCTGTTTTCTCATCGCCATCCTTCAATATTTCGTCATTGATGCTGCCATGTTTTGTCCATCTAGCCACGGCGTCACTGATTCCTGAATTCGGCGATAAGTTCAACTCGAAAACTGCCTAACAGTGATAACGCCTACGACTGTTCACAACAGTCTGAAGATCGCTTCACAGTTTTGGACACCAACAGTCTCGCTTTATGTGCACTGTGTCAAGTCAAGTGTCTGTGCTCGTGCAGAACATACCGTAATCCGTGAGCTTGACCTGCCAATTACGGTCGATGAGAGTTGCCCATGTTGTTAAGGCCCCGTGATAGCCAATACTGGATAGATGGAGGTATTCCAGGCCCTGAAGTGGGGTATTTTATCTTGCAATTAAACGGAGTATTTACTATGCTAACAAACCAAGGTAATGTCCTTGACGAAAGCTCCATGGAATTTCTCGTCGAGGACAAATTGCTCATTGTAAATAACATCCTGAAAAAAAGAAAATTCTTTCCGTGATTCAATAATGCTGTTGAAGTTGGGACATTCACGATTGCCGACCTGGAAGCGCTTTTATACCACTTTTGGTACAGTATTGTACTTTGGGTACAGTATTGACCCGTTAATAGGTGAACTGCTGAAAGCTAGTGAAGAAATATGGAAAAGTTCGAAAACTGGAGATGACATGATTTATAGACACCATAATACTACAGTGAGCTCCTTTCTCCTGCAATTTTCAATGACTCCCTTGATGTTGGGGAATTCACAGCGCGCATTTTAGTGAAGCTTTTCCTCAAACTCAGCCGTAGCAGTTTCTACATCTTTTCGTGGAAGACACCTAAAGGGGTGAATTGGGCAGATTGTGAACTAACTAACGAACATGAAAGTAGAGGTGCTCAGCAATGTAACAGTAGGGAAAGAACGAAAGAAAGGAGAGAAACTCGAGCATTAAGGATCCGAACCCCTCTTCTCCCATTTAATTCTTTCTCTTTCGCCCCTTTGCATCGCTAGCTGCTGGGGTTGGTGAAGACGGATGAAGGGCTAGGTCAGCAGGCCACTGACGTTGTCCAGCCGGGTGTGTTGCAAGTGTCCCGATTTCTAGAGGTCGGCACCGAATTGGGTCGCCGCGCTTCGTAAATTGTCCGAATGGTGGCGTGTTTTCCTTCTGGGCTCTCCCAGATTTGCCTAAGCCTTTTAAGGGGAGGAGCTTTGGCAGCGTGTTTTTACCTGTCTTTACCTGATTTCAATCCGCCGCGCAACCTGACCTGACCTCACCAGTCGGAACACTTGCACTCCACCCCATTTCATACGCGCAGTCAACTCCCAAGGGCCGCTCATCAAGCAAGGGCCTTCACCAGGGTCCGCACTGCGGACTCACCGCGCACAATACAGTAACCGCCGACCAACTGAACGCCGTCCCATGGGCCTAATTGCAAGGGGCTTGGTTGGTATTCTTCGCACTGGACTGAACTGATAGACGGTGGCCGCAATGCACAAACAGCACTTGCCAAGATGCCGAAAGTGAATTAATTAGGTTTTAGTTGTAATCACACTTTTTCTAACGCTTTCGCTTATTCTTTACTTAATTGTATTACTTGTTTGTTGCTGTATGTTATTTCACTTATTTCAAATAATCACCGATGAATGAAATACACTCTACGAGACAACAAAGGACACCTCTGCAGCGGAAAACTCAGAAATTCACTGTGTAGATGCGAATGTGATGCGAATACGCATCACAGCGCCGCGCTTTTGGATCCGGGTTTTTCCACCGACTATCGCTTCTAACTTTGGATGTTCGTTACAAAATGATCATTTCTTTGCATCTTCATCTTTCTTCGAACCCCTTCCGGTTACTTTAATCTGCACCGTGCTGTTCCGCTGACAGTTCCCGCATCTTCGCACCTTTCTTCTGTGCTGACACATAGTACGTCATTAGCACACCGTAGAATGACTTCGAATGCATCACTGTAAGTCGGCTTCACCATGAGAAAAAATGCTACGCAGCCTAATCTGATACTGCGAGACCATTTAACTGCTCTCCTCCGTGAGTGGCTATTTTTCTTTATCGACTCCCTTTTCATAATCACCCAGTTGCGAATGGGCAGACAGACAGATATACTGACATACCGAAGTACCGACAAACAGTCACGCAAAGTGGTTTATATAGTAGACAGTTTTACTTACGCGGTACATCGCTAGGCACTGCAAGGAGCGGGCTACGTATGGGATAATTGAACAGAAGTTGCTCAGCATGCAGTGTACAACGTTGTTGAATTGATACTCATGCGAGCGGATCAAACTATTGGTGCGGCCCTTTACTCATGGAGATTGAAGTAATGCGACGCTGATGGTCCCTTGATGGTGTGGTCCTGAGGTCTTCTGCTCACAGTCTCATACCATCTGAGCTATGGCTTACTGGACGACTTGCGAACGCTTCAATTCTCTCGCTTTCCTCAAGTCTAAACCGCACTATTCACCTGACATCCATCACGTGTGCGAGTTCTCCTCTGTGCTGACACCTAGTGCGATGTCAGCACACCGCAGAATGGGGGTGGGTACAAAGGGGTGTGTTGCAAGTGTTCCGATTTCTAGAGGTCGGCACCGAACTGGGTCACCGCCCTTCGCGAATTGTCCGAATGGTGGCGTGTCCTGCCGTCTGGGCTCTCCCAGATCTGCCTAAGCCTTTTAAGGGGAGGAGCTTTGGCAGCGTGTTTTTACCTGTCTTTACCTGATTTCAATCCGCCGCGCAACCTGACCTGACCGGGTCGCTGGTTATTGGTACGATCACGCCTTGTTCGCACCTAATTACTTTTGCCTCGCACATGGGGTGCGAGGTGACCCCAATTATGCGAGGACTCACGGATCATCATGTTCCCACATTGATCCATAAAATGAATAAAAAACAAATGAGACAAAAGTAATTCACAGTTCCACAAACTTTCAAAGCATGGTCATCTTAAATTCTATCCACGAAAAGCGGAATAGTATAGGTGATGGCGATGAACTCTGACTTCCGATGGAACTTATAAATGCACATTTACATCAGAAACAAAATATGATACTTTCTGAAATGGAATGAGAAGGTCAATGATGAAAAGCCTTTCTTCCAATACCTAGACAGCAATATAGCTAATCGAAAGAGGATGGTATTCTTGCAAATGAAGCACTCGCTACTTAGAATCATATGTTCATCTTAGATCTATGTTATTTTTGTGTTGTAACTCTTCGTTAATAGATAATAAATACACCGGAATAACTTGCTCAATAGCGGTTAATCTGTATTTCATTTGATGAACCTTTACTCGATTAATGGATCAATGAGGGAGACAAGATGACCCGCAATTTCTCGTCGCTGACTGGGGTCACATCGCACCTCATGTGCGAAGCAATAGTTATTAGCTGCGAAAAAGGCGGGGTCGTACCAATAACCACCTTCCCGACCTGACCTCACCAGTCGGAACACTTGCACTCCACCCTTGTCCAGCCATACAGGCAAACCCCCACAGATGCGTGGCAGCGTGACTAGCAGTGCTGCGGGGACATAATCAGATCCCATCCTACGCTTTTTCAATGCGAGGTCCGCCGCATATAACGCTTATAAACTGAAGCGGTTGTTTTCAGAGAACATGTCTCCCCAGCTCCCCTTTTTCCATTGCTCATGGCGGTGCCTCAAATTCAGTGGGCTTTTCATCTGGCTATCACTGTTTGCAGAGTGCTTTCCATACAGGGAAAGCTGAATGAACCTTGAGCCGCTAAGGATATTACGAGTTTGAGTACTATGTTTTGTCAAAATCATCCCACTTGTTTTTCTTTTTTGGGAAAATAAAATAAAACCGACTAGACAAAATGAACAGTGCTTTTTTTGTGCATGTTATGAATTCTTTATTTGCTCAACCTTCGGTGAGTGGGAACTAGAAGTTAAAGAAATCTTTAATTCGGTCACCTGTAGTGTTCCTCGTGTGCAGAATTTCCACAAAAGCAGCAGTTCAGATTTTTCGTTGAATGCAATACCAAGGAACGGATTGAGGTTGTCGTGTACTGCTTGCTTCATCTGAATATAGCTAACTCGTTAAGCGTTCGCGTTGAGCGCTTTATGCACCACTGTACTGCCCGAC
The DNA here is from genome assembly GCA_963978905.1 of Trichostrongylus colubriformis. NCBI lineage: Eukaryota > Metazoa > Nematoda > Chromadorea > Rhabditida > Trichostrongylidae > Trichostrongylus > Trichostrongylus colubriformis. The sequence goes on from OZ022257.1 coordinate 16,838,673, forward strand.
AAATACCCCTTCATGTTTCCACTACTTTGCCTTACCCTGGTGAGTAGTGTGAGGTCAGCACGGTTGAACTTGATCGGTCGTCGCTGCTCGTACATGTGATATGTGGCATGTGTGTTCACTCCAATAATGGCATGATGTTGCAAAGCCGTCATGTTTGTGTTCGACAGCTTCGTCCTCTGCGAGCCAAGCGAGAGCTAGAATGAAAAATATTGTATTATTTCTGTTAGCATTGGATGCCTGACTGGCAAGAAGCCGTTATGTTGCTGTGAAAGCCACCGGAAGGGGTCATTCTTTGTCTACGGAGGGACATTCGTAGTTTGTGCTAGTTCTAATTAGCCGTAATTGCACACAGAACGCGTTGGGATGGCGCCAAAACGTCGAGTGTGTTATTCACTTCAAGTGATTTATTTAAAGACACCGGGAGGGGTAAATTTGGCAAGTTGGGGGATTATGAGAGTAGAGGTCCCAATAATATAAGAGTGGAGAAAGAACGACATAAAACTGCAAAGTAAGCGAGGAATGGGAACGCAAAAATTCCCCTTTCCTCTCGCGTCCCTCTGCGTCACTAGCCGGGGTGGATTGCAGACAGGCTAGAGCCTGACTCAGCCGGTAGCGATCGTTTTCCCGTCCCTCCCGGCGACTCGCCCGGCTGCAGGACTGCAGGGCGACATGCCATGCTGCGAGATCGTCATAAGACTCCAAGTCGCGTTTTTCGAATGCGATTTTCGCCACATGACCTTTTCCGAAGTAGAAGGATCGTTCTCGGTGAAAATTTACTCTCAGATTCTAGTTTCCCCTTACCCTCACTGGTGCCTTTAAATTGAATATTTTTTTCTAACTTGAACTCCTTTTTATTCTCTGCTTCTCACCTATCTTCTCTTTCATTAGTCCTCACGTTCATCTTTCGTTGGTGTTTCACTCTTTACATCATCATGAATGAAATCAAATTCGCTCTTTTTGATACCAAATAGCAAAGGCTTCGGCTCCAGAACTGTTTCTGCCCTCCGCCAGCAAGCACAGAAGCGCTGCAGCTTGAGGTGAAGTGAGCTAATATCACAGTAGGTCTAAAGTGCGCTTTCAAGGCACCCTTGGGCCTATTGCGATCCTCCGATTTGTTGCACATCACCCACTCATACCCAGCCTTTTCATGTGCGGTGAACACGCTTTCCAAATACTCTTTGAGTCCTTCACCACTTTTCGGTGCTTTTAAACAATCCTTCCGAGTGTTTTCGAGCAGGGTACACCGCGAATCGAAAACTTTCGGACAGGAGTGGGAGTGATTCGTACCTGCAGAGATCAGCAATAAGTGCTAGAAGCGCTAAACTTCGATAAGGAGATGAGAAGCAAGGGCTGTTACACAGCTAATCTGGGTGAGAAAATGTGAGATAAACTTCCACTTCAGGCTGCAGTACATAGCTGCAAGGCACATTGTAATTGTAGAGTCCGGCAAAAGTTACTGGTATTGTTTGTAGAGGTCAAAAAAGGAGGGTTGTATTCGGTCCCCGCAGAGAAAGGAGTAGTAATGCTCTTCAACACATGGGGGTGTCCTGCCTACGAGATATGCTGTCTTCACGACTATTTGCCTTTATTAAATTTTTAGTACAAAGCAACCGATTCACCATTGATTTCACTTGCTCTTCGTCGACAATCTGCATATCGTCGCGGAATATCCGCCATGGCATGCGATTCAGTGTCTTCGTTTCACTAAACGGTCAACATTCATAATAATAATAATAGGTGGGGGGACATTCAACTTGTTTCAAAGCAGTCTGGTCAACTGATGCCAATGCAAGGACACTAGCAATGAACTCATTTAAAATCCTCATTTTTTCTTGATTTCAAATAACTCATTGTTAGTATTTTTATAGACATACCAATATCGTCTCAGAGCATAGGCTCCAAAAAGTGTCAGTAAGAAGCAGATAACAGCTGAAGCAGCCACGATGATCAACGTGTAGTCACATTTTCCTCCTCTAAAAAAATTACTTGTTGATCAACTTTAGAATACACTGCGGTGCATAATGATAAAGCCACTCATAAATTGTTTAAAAACTATCATAGTAAGATATTTCTTGGAAACTTCTCAAGTACAGGTTGTAGCAAATTTGATCGCGCATTCGTACATCGAAACTAAGTTCCAGACCAAAATCAAGGAAAATTTTTATCTTAATTTTTCAAAAAATGCAGCTTTTGCGATGGTGCAAAATGATAAAGCCACCCTAAGTTTTTCCGTCGCTTCTCATCTTTATTTGTTGAAACGTTTTGCTGCTGTAATGTCTTTCTTTTTCAGGTAATGGGAAAAGGAAAACCCTTATTTAATTTTGAAAAAGGCCAAGTTGTCGCAAAAAAAGCGCTGAGATTGTCAAATCGTCATATTGCGCAAGAATTGGACCGCAGTCACATAGTCGTCGACAACTTCCTCAAGGATCCTGCAACAAATGGAACTAAGAAGAGTTCTGGGCGACCTCCTTCACTTTGCGAGAAGGATAGGAGCCGTATTCTCAGAAAAGCATCGAATTCCACCAAGTCGAGCTCGGATATCAGGTCCTCTTTGGAGCTAAACGTCTCAAAAATAACTGTTTTGCGAGTTCTAAAAAATGCAAGTTTGTCTCGCGACAGAAAATGAGAAAAGCACCATTCATGACACGAGAACACCGCAAAAATCGAGTGCAATTCGCCAAAACATGCAGCCGAGTGGACTGGAGTAAGGTAGGGTATTAGGTCGTAAAGTCCCTCTTGCTTTCTTATGATGTTTTTCCTTTCCAGATTGTTTTTTCTAATAAAGAAAGTTCATTGCGACGAATCAGATGGCAAACGGTATTTTGAAAAAGCACATGTTTCGATTCTTAAGAGATTTCAAAGAAGGGGCCGTAATGGTATGGACCGCATTGAAGAAACGTCTAAAGTTCTGGTTCGTTCCTAGAATGGTGAGTCTTGCCGTTTATCAAGTGGTTACGCGCAGTGCTCTTGTTTCTTCCAGCGTGAAAATCGGAGCCGAAATCTTGTTCTGGGGCAAGATAACGCACCAATCCACGTCAGCCAGAGCACAAGTGCATGGTTCAGCCGTCATCGAATAAGGCTCCTGCCCTGGCCGGCAAATAGCCCAGACCTTAGTGCGATGGAAAATGTGTGGCGCTTCATGGTGCGACGAATTTACGCAGATAACAGGGAATTCCAAGGAGCTAAGGATCTCAAAGAGGCTATAATCCACGCGGGGCACCAAGTGGACCAAGATCTCATTAATAATCTTTACATGAGTCTAGGCAATCGGATTTTTCAGGTTATTCGGAGAGAAGGAAGGCCAACAGATTATTAGAGTAGGTATTGCCCTTTCGTTGTTTACGAGTTGTTGAAATTTCTTACTGGCTTTATCATTTTGCACCACCGCAAAAGCGACATTTTTTGAAAAAATGAAGATGAATTTGTTCTGTTATTTCGAGCTCAAGTTTGATATCAATGTGTGAATGCGCGATCAAATTTGCTACAATCTATACCTGAGAAGTTTCCAGGAAACATCTTGCTATGATAGTTTTGAAACAATTTATGAGTGGCTTTATCATTATGCACCGCAGTGTATTATCAATTTACTGTCAGTTTCTAGAAGTTTCCTAGGGTACTAAAGCTAAGGAGCTACTGCTGATATTAGTGACCGAAATCTTTCTTAGCTTCCTTCATTAACACTAGAAAACACTCTTTTAGACTGCTTTCTCTCTGTTTACTTCTAGACGCCGCTGCGCAAAGTATGAACCCGGCATAAGCTGATAGTTTCTCCATGCGGGGGGTTTGTGGAATCATGCACATTTTGACGCACCTGAATCCACAGAGAGGTTCGTCGATAGGCAAAATTCCATCGATCGCAGGCCAAAACGATTTCAAGACTTCTGTGACATTCTGAAATAGTGATGCTGTCATTTGGTGTTCGAAAACTAGCAGTTCCTCTGACTGTAATATGACGAATTCCAAGAGCTTTTAGATTCGGATAAAAAGAAGCTTTGCAAGGCTCGGAAATATCTCGAAATTTCTATTTGACTTCGAGTGCTGAACTTTTTTACTAGAAGTGAGCTGTTCGAATAGGTAACAGTCCGGTGCACGGAGCATAATAGATCCCTTAACTCACTATTTCAAAACATCCAGTGCCAGTTTTCAGGCCATCACAATTCGCCACCATCGAAGGAGCCATGTTGGCAAACGCTTTCACCTGAATATACGAAGCTATAGGTGAGATGGATGGGAATGCTTACTATAGCATTACAGTTGCTTCATTTTGATGTCGTCCTTATTTATCATAGGGGCTGAGAAGAACGAGTATAGGCAGAGCTACATAGCATCCCCCTCTTCCATGTGAATATCCAAGTCTGGGTGAGGCTACTTACTCCGGATCGCTTCGCGGAGCGCACTCGCGGCGCCGTCGTATGACTTTCGAATCGATTGCTCTTGGGAGCCCGGCGGAGCTCGGCTGCGTCACCTTCTGCGCTTCCACCCATGCAACACTGCTTCGCTTGAAAACTGCCATACCCTGCCACTGGCACGCCTCGCCCTCGCCACGGGCGGCCACCCGATTTTCCGGAGTAAGTGGCCCCACCCTCCAAATCTCATGGCTTTCAAAAAGAGCCCCCACCTGTCGTACGTTATATTACCAGGAAATTCCGAGCAGTGTCAAACAGCCTCTTCACTTCTTAGTGCTAGCCTTAGCTTTCGGTTTTTGTCAGCGTTTTAAAACTCTAGGAATCGATGAGTAGAGGGCAATGGATGAATCAGCATGGATCATTGACCTTCGGCATAGTTTCAGGTCTCTGCGGGTTTCACTTAGCAATGTGACCTCCCTTGAAAGGTTTAAACACTTGTATAAACACCTCCATGAGAACTCCAGCTTGAGGTGCCATTCTACAGCTTCACAATTCCATAAGATCCTTAGACTTCTTTGGTAATTCAGAAAATGGCCATAAGCGATCTGAACCACCATGTGTTCTGCTGTACAAGCTTCGCAAAAGGCGATGTGCCGAAACGTTAGCCGAATAGCAAATATCATAAATATCTTGGATGCTCAGCAGAGAGTATCACTGATTCTACCGACAGTGCCGAGATCGATGGAGATCGTATATAAGGTTTTGGGTGGTTTTCTTTACAATTGTTAATAAATATGCTTTAGCACCTCTAGTTTCATTTCTGAGAGCGATAATCCACACAAGATTATGGTAAAACGTGCCTCTTATCTTCCCTACTGTTAGTATGACAGCGACTAGTCATGAATCACCTGATCTCTGTCTTTATCTACAAAAAATGCCGAATAAAAAGGAATTCGTTCGGCGAGATCGTCCAGCATAACTGTTCCACTGGCAACTCCAGCATTTGACATCATTCCTGAAACACCTTCGCTTACATTCAGCGAGACGCACATTGAATACTCAGAGTGGTCGTGAGTGAATAATTAGTCACCTGGTATCGAAATCCTTCTCATAGAATCCCACATAAGTTTACCATCCCTTAGCGCTGAGAATTGTCCAGTTCGATTCAATACACGTCGTCCAGCAAGTGCGAATAGTTTCAGCGAATCGAACAAGGAGATGTAGCCATAAATGTTCGCCTGTTAATAGTCGACAGCTTTTCAACTTAGACTTCAGCGATTTCAATTTTGAAAAATTTCAGAATTGAGTCGACATTATTCACTTTGTTTCGGGCAGATTCCGTTCAAACTTGTTTTTCATATGTAAACCTCTTGGTCAACTTTTTAGTTCCTAATCAGCAAAGTTTATCCGCTTACGAGTGATATATCCTCCTCTCTCAGGTCGATTGTCTTGAGTCTCTCCACGAAAGGGGTGAGCATGCGATCGTCGAAACCATTCGTATCATCGATCTGAAAGTTCAGTTTCTATTCTCAATCACACACTATTGTATGCATGTACTATCCATTGTGAAATTTCTTGATTTTTTTCGAAAACTGTCAGTAGTGCCTGATTTATACCATTCGGAGCCATATACTGCACTTACTAGCAGATGAACGGGACCTTGATCGCCATGGGAGCAAGGTCCACATCCTTACTAGAACCGAGGGGTGCTAGCCATCCATCAAAGGCAACACCACTCGCCTTTAAACACCCCTGGACGTGCTTTGGCAACACCACTCCCTCCGAACAACCCTGGACGTGCTTTCAATCCTGCTACCCTTTTTCGCTGCCCCAGAAGCAAAAAGAGCTCCTAAAATTCGTGCTGGGAACCTTAATGCTCCAGGCTCTACCACTGCATCGTTGTGTTGGAATCGTTCTCCATTATTAATTGCTGGCATGAGAAACCATATAACGTTTTCATGGCGTTATGTGGTGCAGTAAAAAGCGTAACTAATTAGTTCTGGGTAATTTCAACCGAACTGTAGGAAAGAAGAGGGTGTCTCAGCAATTTAAAATCTACTAGTGAGGATCGTGATAACATTAAATGCAAAATACGCCATTAGAAGCCTTTTTTCATAACTTCCTAGACTCACTGCGCCTTTTGTGTAGCTATCGAAGGCTGTGCCGTCTAATGCTCAAGGTATCAGGGTGTGTACCATTATGTTGGGATTTCGCACGACGACGAGCCGCGTGCGCAGTGTGTGCGACTATGCGCATCGTGGTAATTGGGTTTTATTGTTAGAAGTACTACATGGTACGTTAGGGGCATGATATGCAGTTGACTTGTAGTCGCTTCGGCTCTCAACAACATAGCGCCTTTAGCTCGTCCGCATTGCTTCGCTTGCGACGCCGCGGTGCGAAACCCTGACATAAGGGTACACACCCGAGGTATCAAACAGACTAGGTATTTTCGCAAAAGTTAAGACTACTCACCAGAACACAATTCGAGTATGTGTCTTTGACTTTCTTTAGACTTGAACTGTCACTACCAACGAACAACGACGCTCCGTTTGCACCCTCTTGAATCCATGGGAATATGAAGACGAACTCCGATTCGCTCATACCATACTTTTCAGTGGCTTCACGGAAGACTGTTGTCAGATCCCGCGTAGAAGAGAACATCACCACAACAACTGTAATTGCCTTATTTACCTAGGTGCGCTAAATTGTGTTCCCAATCATGGTACAAATGTGTCGTCAATAATTTATGGTCATGTCGACCGCGGGAACGAGCCACCCGGTACAAAGAATAGGTTTGTATTTTTCATTTTCTATTTATCTATTTTTTATTTCCTACCACTGACCATATGAGGGCACGGTTCGCTATTAGGCCGCCATCAGACCCCGCGATTTTGCAATTGCGATTATGCAGCATGACACTTTCGCACACGATCCTGCAACCTACAGGCTTTGCATTGCAGCACATTCATGTACGGAGCCGTCAAACCGCAAAATCGCTAATTCGCGAAGTCTTTTGGCGGCCGCGCGCCAGAACGCACGTGCATAAGATTTTCTACCCGTGACGGAAGAAGTAGGTCACTCTGGAGAACGATGTTCACCGTCTGAAAAATGTACACAATAGATCGAACAGGCATTTCCCCTTGCCGTTAGACGGTATGACTAGCGTGAGATGTCGCGAGCAACGCTGTTAATCGGGCTCGCCTAGACCTACCGTATCAAGCTCATCTATAGGATTTGCTTTCATGGATAAGCTCAGTACCTGGTAAACAAGATACCCTGTTTATATGGATAAGCTCCAGTAGGAAAAACCGCAGCTGTAAAACCACCATGTGCTAGCCATTTTAGAAAAACAACTCGGCGCTAATTTCTAAGAGAGGTAGATGTTTTCCGACTAGACAGAAACTATAGAATGAAACAGAAAAACTGAAATCTAAAGAGTGAAATTTCGTGTAGAGCCGGTTCCACTGAAGCCACTGGGACGGAATATTATGAGAGCATGGCTGCTTACTTTTTTCAATTTCATGGACAAAAGTTTCATTGGCACAAAGCCTCCTCTGTTGAAAGGCCCATTGTGAGACGTACCTCTTGAATTTGAGCGTATCTCATCCAGTTGTCCACCATTCAGAATATCTTGCACGGTGACCGACTCCTCGAACAGAATTTTCTTCGTCACAGCTATATCGTATCGCTTGAGCACCGGCTCAAAAGCAGTCAGTTTTTCGAAAGCCGCGGCACCCAAATTTGATACTAACGACACCTTAACGCAATAATGTTACTTGTAAAATAATGTAAATTTATGTTTGCCTCTAGGCTGAGCTCTTGGACCTTTAATAATGTGAAAATACACTAATTGTAATGTTCCACGAATTTTGGAGTGCTTTCGTATTGATAGATTAGGATGAGCACTATATCAACTTGATCCACGTGCTAAGTGCGATAAAAAGGATAGGATAGGTGCAGTCAAGGGTCACAGAACATGAAGATTTTTTAGTATGTCGCAGAGCTTCTGGAAAGACGTAAAAGATTTGGGAAAGCGTTCAAACCAGTAGTAGAACAGTATGACAGGAGATGAAGATGTAAAGGTATACTGACAACCGCAATGTCTGTCTTTTTTGAAGCTTGGACACTGATTCATGTATATGGTTGTGTTTGTTTTCTGCCGTACAGGTTTGTTATGCTAGAATTTTCATTGTGCCTGACTTGCGACAACTTCGTAGTTCTCAAAGGCCTAAAAGCATTTTACAATTCTTGCTGCTACTTATCCTGCCCATAGCTGCAGACCAAAACTCAAACTGTAAGAAGCATGAGTAGTAGGAAGAAGTTGTAAAATGCTCTCACACCTTTGACAACGAGAATTTGTCGAAACTTCGGCCACAAAAAGCATCCCATTATATGAAACCTGTACGACAGAACACTAACATAAGCATATGGATATATACCACCGATAATGATAACCGGTAAGAACAAACAATCAAGCGATAAAAAGCTGGAACAGCGCAATAAATATATGAAGAACTCCCTGGAGCACAATAAATTCTACTCTGCTATATTTTCAATTTCCTCCGAAAATCCGAGCAGCTAAGAGTTCAAATCCACGATTTGACGTATATTCGAGCTATTGTGATGGAAGCGGCCCCTTCAAACTCTCCCACCACTTCAAAATGTCACTGCGAAGATAAATTGAAGTTGAAGAACACGAACGCTGTGATTCTGATGATGCTTTTAGGTAAGGAGTCGTGAGATTGGAAAAATCATTTCAGTTCCTCAGATCTGCCAACTTACACGAATTATTGCGTACAGCCTACCTTTTTCCATTTATAGTGTTTAATAAATGCAGCAGTCGATTCGGCAATAGTATTCATCGTCCTCAGCGATGTGCGTACCAACGTTTTGTAAATCTGAAATCACAAGGATGAGCAAATAAAATTCAAATTAAAGTTTGTTGTTCTCTGAACGATCTGATGATCCAATGTTGGATATGATAATGCTATCCTATGAGTTCGGTCCATATTTTACAACACCAGGAGCACGTCCCATCACCCAAGTTAATCACAAAATAAAGTGCTGTCGGTGAGAAAGGTGAAAACATCCCACATTTTCCTTTATTGTTTTCTTCATTCCTCGTCATTTCCATGGCAACAAGCTCTTAAACGATTGATTAACTGGTATTTGAACCCCACTACCAAATTCTGCTATTAAAAGGTTGGTCTTCAATCACGAAAGAATTGGAGGATCGGGACCTCGTCATTTTCGGTCTCCATTCTGGGTATGAAGTATTTTGTACCTGGGTATGACGTATTTTGTACCAGTACTGGGCTGGTATGGTGCAGTGGAAGTTTGTGCGCACTCCCGCTCTCATGGTTCGGAAAACAAGTCCCGCTCGTCTAAGACTACCAAGCTTTATCCTCCAGGCTCGGTGAATCTGTACGAGACTTGTCAGGTAGGTTAAAAGCACTGACTTGTACCATGGGATAGCCCCCACAAGTCAATGAATAGGCGAAATTCACCGGCCATAACGATTCTGAATGGAACTAGAATGCGCGGCGCACCAGAAGGGATTAATTAATTCCAAAACTCAGTCATTCGTCCTTGATACCGGTATTATGGATGCAACATCATGGCCAGTGCTCTGTCCAGTCGTGTCTGAATACATATATTCATTCGTACTCACCTTTTTATTGGAGAGCACATTTGCGGTGGCCATATAAGCGATAATCGGAACATTCCAGAAGTTCGCCATCGTCGCCACAGGAATCATTTCTGTAAAAAAAACAACAATGAGGATTGTGGAATAGCATCGACTGGTATCATGGATTACAACTGATGCTTTTTCCTTGTGGTCCGCGCAGTCTTGCTGCTTCTGATACGACTATCTGTAAAGAGGACCCTGCTAGCTTGACGAGATGTCAATTGTCTTCTTATCCACAGTATTTTTATCTCTATCAGCGATGCATCACTGAGCCGTGTCCACTAAAAACGTTGCCACTTTCACCGCCCACGCCTACCCCTACCGCCCCGTCACCTGACCATTCCTCAAGTACAGCATCCCGTTTTTCTCTTGAGGCGAACCCACCAATAGCCATCACCTTTAAGCATGGCTTCTAATTTGCAGTTTTTTAAGTAGATTAACTTGCAGGTTAGCTGTGGCGTTTTTTAGTTTTTCAAAGAACGGAATATTTGTTCATATCTTCAGAAAATCCCAAAATATCATTGTAAATATTTTACAGCATTAATTACTATCGCCAGCCTTTATAAGGACCCAGTTTAAGGAACCAGCAAAAACTTAAAATAGTTATTACGTTAAATAAATTTCCTCGTAGTGTGTGAATGGAAATTTTCGCCGACTTCCGTGATCGTTGATGATGAATGTATTTTTTGAAGCAAATACAGCATGAGGATGTGTTTTTTTTTTATTCGAAAAGAGTTTCTGTCACTTACCTCCATTGCAGTAAGGTCCAAGAAATGCAGTGACATGTTCTATGTGATACAGATCAGCAGCAGCTGCCACTCCTTCGAAAGCATCACCACAGCCATTACGTGAGATGATCCTGAAAATCACTCACATTCACGTATTACCCACTGCTTTTATTTTGTGGAGAGATCCAGACACGGGATCTCGACAAATTTCGATCTAAGACGAAGCTTGGCTTCAGAGAAACTCTGTCATTTCTTTTCGGACCATTTTTAGATGTCAAAGAATTTAATGAGGCACTTAAGAAAGGAAGGCATGCTAATGACTCACTCGATGTCAAAATCATCTCCAAGCGTTCCGTCCGCGAGAAGCTCTTGCCTCGCAAGATCCAGAACCTTCTCGTAATTGGGCAGAGCTCCCACCGCTCCGATGTGTCCCATCAAAACCTTTAACCGTAGAAATTCATGACAGGTTTATTAATTTAGATAATTTTGACTTACAACATTCGTACGATTGGAAGATGTTTTGAGTACTTGCGTCAGGGTCACTGGTAGAATACCATAAAGAAGCAGGATTGCTAATAAACATGGAGACCATACCGATAACTGCATCAGAGCACACACCAGGAACCTTCGGCAAGTGGTGGAAGAATGCCAAATGGAGGGACGGGAAAATTTACTTGAGCAACACTAATCACGCTTTTTACATGATTAAGTAAATCGCAAATCTAGCTTTATTGCTGCCATAATCAGTTAGAGTACCAACCACTACTGATCCCACTAAGGAAGCCGATTCCGTTCGGCTTGAGATGAAAGCTGGATTAACTTCCCACCAACCGCGGTACATCTATGCGGTTTAGCTGCAGTGACACGAATGAACATGCGGTTGACTCAGTTTCTTCGCAGTGAGTAATAGGCGGGGACAAGCATCTTATTGGCAAATGCTCACGCACGTGCTATCACACCTGAATTGCCGAAAAGCCCTTCGCAGAGGAGCTGCTTCAAGTTCCACACAAAAAATTGAGCTCACAAAGGGTAAAGGTACGAGAGCAAGTTCAAAGCTATTCCAAGCTCAGCTTTATACTCAAACACAGAAGTTTTCGCACTTTATGCTCTTCTTCCAGCTCCCACGGCCCACCCTTGGCTGCTCCAACATTCTCTCTCCAGCAAGCCGATTACGGCTCTGACAAACACATGGGCTCTGTAACACGGTGTTCATTTCAATACTCCCTTCATGGAAGAGCCCCCTGGCGAAACCCGTTACATGAGTTTCTGCTTCCCTAACCAACGCTTTACCAACTGGCGCGCTCCGGTTTTCGCTCACTAGGAAAAGGCTCCCAAGCTACCATGGTATCCGAGATGAGATGTATGTATCTGGCCTGCAGTTTCGAACGACGATCCCAAATCTGCAAAATGATTCTGGGAGCGAATTAACAGCCTTAAAGTGAAATGCGAAAGAGCACGGGAGAGCTTCAATGGGGCAGCAGCTAGCGTGTTAGGCTCAAAATCCTAAGACTAAGGGTAAGTCACTGATGCCTGCGTTTCTTTTGCTTTTTCTTGTAGTCCGCTACCAAGCGTCTGTGAGATCTGTAGAGGTAACCATTGCTCCCACTCGTGCGCAGATGTCACTTGGCTCCTGATTATCCTTTGAAGCCATGATCTCAGTTGATTCAGCCACCTCCTTTGTTTGACGTGCAAATGTACAACTATGAACTCTCGTAAGGGCTTATAATAGGACGATGACTGGAACAAAAAATACGATTACTTTCGCTCCCTTATTAGGAGTACGCATATCGCATCATTCCGCATAAAAAGGTGCATGTTAGTGTTTTCATTCAACATGCTGACAAGCAGGCAGTCAAATTCAATTTACTCACTCTACTCATTCTAATTTCTAATTTTACTCATTTTGAAGGAGATGATTATGAAATTTGTTTGAAGGCAGGTGCCTATGGCGAGAGTCCACGAACACGGAGCGCACAAGAGCTTCGCGCTCTACGAATGCAGTACCTACTATATTTAGTGAGTAACGCTCCCCAAATTCAACTTTTCAGCCGAATCGGAATGATAGGTCGTAGTCCATTTTTCGTCACCATCGGAATCGACAGCAGGATGTGTGTAAAAAGCCGAAAAAAATATGTTTTTGATTATGTTTTATCGGCTACGCTTTGTGAACATTGGAAGTAGCCGAATAAATTGAGGCCATGCTCCCAAACGCCAGGGTAGTCAGGAGCCAAGATGGCATCTTGCAGTGTCCGTAGTGTATTAGTGAGGGCCATGGTCGCCTCTATAGACGTTAAATCTTTTTCAAACGTCGGCAGTTACTACAAGAAAAAACAAAAGACACGCCGTATCAGTGACATCTTGGTCTCGAGATTTTAAGCCCAGCACCCTATCCCTGCTGGGTGCTGTGCGATTGGTCGAATTTTCGTTTCGCGGCATCGCACTCGCGGCGCCGCCAATACGGCTTGCCGCAGTCGCTTGGAATTTCGCTCAAGACGCAATGGGTTGGTACCGTGAAGGAACTTCAATGATTATAGGTTGGAAGCTTTATAAGTTTGCCTATGTTCTTGTTGTTGCTGTTTCAACAGATAAAGCTGCATACGACTCGCATTCGCCGCGGGCGACCGCGCAAAATTCTACCAATCGCCACACACCCATCCCTTATCAATCGGAGCTTTGCCTTGCTCTGTCGCAATTCACATACGGGGTGTAAATTCGCTCTCAGAATCGCTTAGCAGATTTGGGATCACCGTTCAAAAGTGCTACAGTGCGTTTCATAATTATAAGGTCACCCCTGAAATTCAGGTTTTCTCGACAACACTCCATTTAGGAATCTTTTCACTCCCATAGACGGATTCCTCACCTGGAATAACCCCCGTGTCTGATTTTTGGTACCAGTCTCGTTTACCTCATGTTTTTAAGAGTATTTTTTGCGTTTTTGCACCGTTTCATAATTATAAGGTCACCCTAAAAAAAGAAAAAAGTTGAGGCCCTGGCGGATCTGTGATGGTAGATTTGTCTTCCAAATACATCTTCGAGATACATATTCAATCGTCTTGTGGCTAGCTACTATGTTCCGAGAGAAAAGCCCGGATTTGGGTTTCTTGTGGTGCTAGGCTCAGTTTGAGAGAAATTCCAAAAAAATCGGAAGATTCCTGTGCTCAGTTAGATGTCATTTGAGGGATTCGGTATCTTCAGATGCTTTCCAGGTTCTGGACTCCCACGTGAGATTATTATCATTAACGGGGAAAGGATTGTGGGGGCCACTTCCTACACCACCTCCTCCATGAACCAGATTTGTTTGGAGTTAAACCATTTTTAGTCCGGAACCACAGAGAGTACAGCAGCGAGGAAGAGCAGAAACATCACTGAAGAAATAATGAAGCAGTTTTCGAGGCCTACAGCACACCATGAGGCGGAACGACTTCAATTCATAAAGTTGTTCTTGACCACGGATTGAACGGAACTGAATTTGCATAGCAGTTGCACCCTGCATGCGAATAATTCCATCCGAATTGAACTTTTGAGTCTGAAAATACTCTATTTGTATAGTGCTGACGGGTAGAGGTAGTATTAGCTTGGTCTGAGAAGTGCGCCGTTCTAGCGGAGCCTTGGCAATTTTTGTGGGAGAAGGGTGATGGCCTAAGTGGTTTTCGGCAATGAGGTTGCATTGAACCTTGCCTTCGAAACCTGCAGAATGGACTCTAGAGACTGCTAGAAGATCTTACGAAGAAATCAATCACTTTTTGGAGCCGAGCGGCTCTTCATAGTTGCGTCTAACAGCATGACAAGGCTGCTGTTCACGTAGGTCATTCAACGGAATCGTGGTTAAAGTTCCAAAATACGGACCTCCAACCATAGATAACATGTGTTCTTGGTCTCAGCTCTACTGGGGAGATCTGGAAGACATCGCCGCAAAATATTTACCCCAATAATCGCCAATTCTGGGAAGCAAAGCTGCTGAAACAGGCAATTGTTGAAGACTGGAACAATATCTGTGGTGAGGCTCTTCGAAGTTTCGTTTCCACTTCTCCAAACGGTTAGTTAATGTCGTTCTTAAACAGGGAGGAACCATGAATTATGAGCTCCTTCGCATGCGCTGTTAACTCTAGCAAATCTTCTTTTTCTTCGGGGTGACCTTATAATTATGAAACGGCACAGAAATCAGAAAATATTCATGGAAATATCGGGCTAAAAGGTAATGTCATTAAAACTAGTATGGAAGGGTTTTCTGTGGTGAGGAATCTGTAAAAAATACTTAAAAAGTTTTCGGCTGGCTGTGTGTTGTGAAAACCGAAAATTTGGGGGTGACCTTATAATTATGAAACGCACTGTATATAAATTTTATCTCGAATGGCCACAGTGACTTGGGAGCTTCATTGTGAGCTCTTGTACCTTGGCGCTCCTTCGTTTTGAAATTTGACATTGTATCCGATCTGGTATTGTTCGCCCTTTATAAAAATTGAAGCTATACGATGGGTGAGATCGGAATCACGACGATGGCGCCACCCATGCTTTTACTAAATTAGCTAGCGATACACCGATGAATGTTGAAGACTTGAACATTAGAGGGGGTTGGTTACCATGCTATACATCATTGGACTGTTCGCTTTTCTACTCTACTGCAGAACATCAAAGTGTTCAAGCCGCTTACAGTAAATCCATATAGCATTAATTGATTGGTGTTTCTAATAGCTCTCAAATTCGACCCACAATTTGGAAGAATTGTTCATGGTACTGTTGTGTAGATCCTGAATAGCTAAGCGACACCCCTGCATTTTCTGTCAATCATACTGTACTGTACCCTTCATGGCTAATGTGCTGCACCAGTGGACGAGCTCAGTCGCGTCAGTGTGAATTCAATAGCGATACGCTATTTTTATGAATTACCTCATCGATAAACTGTTCAGGTTGTCTTATGTGCAGCTCGCTCCTGACCCCAGTATGGCGCTCGTGGTACGTCACGAAGCTGAAACAGGCCTCTCAGTAAACTACGAAACAGTTCAGTTGGAGTTGCTGTCAGAATTCATTCAGAAGTCATCGGTCTCTCACAGCATACCATTTGACACTACCATCCATCTGCATAACATTCAGTCCACGTGGCAACCTTCCAGTAACATCCTGAAGGGGATTGCGTTGGAGTAGTTTTCAGTTGATCCTTTCTTGTAGGAGGATGCTAAGCTCTTCAATCCGGATTGAACCAACTTTTGGTAATGAACATTTAGGATTACAAGGAAAAGCGGGAAGATCCCCCGCTTTTGAGTATTTTTTCTATAAATTATCCACAAAAGCGGGAATAGGCTTCAAATCCTTTGGTTGTATTACTTCACATGGAAGTCTATGAGACTAAGATGAGGAGGGATGAGACATGGCTTGCAATAAAGCATCACATTGCAATGAACATGTGGCAGCCCTTTTGTCCGCCTCTTTCCATGCTTCCTCTACCACCCTCTGAGGTATCTATTGTCATAGATACCAGGCAGCCTTGGAGGCTGCCAGGAGGGCACGGAGAGGGAGATTTGGTCGGTCTTGTAAGCTGATGCAACTGTCAGCTCACCGCTGAGCCGATTTTCACTCTCGCGTTTCGCGCCCATTGGGGGAAAGAGGGAATATCGGATGTGAGCGTGGGTGTTACGCAATGTTCCAAATAATCATAGTTGTTCCTCCGACCATCATCGGCTTTCGCTCACTAAGAAGCCTCTAACCTGTTTATAACCACCGCCAGCCGAAGAAGGTCCCTTTCGAAGGTAGTTGTAGGAATAGTTGGAGCCGAATATGATGAGGAAGCCGTTGGCGGGTCGCGATAAAGAACGGACGAGCCATGTTAAAACGGCAGACAGCTGTTGGAAAGGGCATCTCCTTCAAAGTTGAAGACACACTTCGCGATAATCTGATGGGTCGATTTACCTTGTTGAAACTTTAGATCCTTTGATAACTAGCCATGCTGTACCTTTTTTGCGTTGCTCCGGTGCGCTATCACGACCCTACACCTGCTCGAACCCACTGCGACGCCGCCCATTTTGCTCAGTTGACCAATAGGCAGCTCAAGTGGGTGGCGTCGCAGTGGGTTCGTGCAGGTGTAGGGCCGTGATAGCGCACCGAGGCGACGCGAAAAGGTGCAGCCAGACTAGTTACCCAAGTATCTACTGTTCCAAGAAGGTAAGTCGACCCATTTGATTATCGCGAAGTGTGCCTTTAGAGGGCGCTCCCTTCACCTTAAATTTTGCCACATATAATCTTCTTGAACACACAAAACTTTTCTAAAATTCATGTGGGTGATGCACTCCAAAGGCCTTATTATCTACCTTAGCTCTATAATCGTCTTTACCTGCTCCAATAGCTCCCTGTTCACCTCAACATATCTACTGGTCATCACCTTCCATATCTCCCTTTCTCTTTCAAAAAGACAATTGGAAACGATAGAAAATGACTATGTACCCCGGTAACATCCGTTCATCCCTCACTGTCCATAACTTCTTATCCCACTGGCAAATATTGAACTATATCTTTTTGTACATCTTACTTATCTCTAAGCTGTACCGAATCCAGCTGCGCTTTTTTATTTTTAACACCCTCCATCGAAGTTAGCCCTGTCCACTAAAGACGGGTCCCTTTCGCTTGCTTCGAATCTCATCGCTAACCAAAATTCATTTTTTCCCGAAGTTTGGGTCGTTTCGGAAACAAATCGAAACTTCTCGGTCTGAGTACCGATTGTTTCGGGTGTGTACACTCATGACAAAAAATCGCGTGGCCGCCCGCGGTGAGCTGTGCGGCGAGTGCGAGTCGTTTGCAGCTTTATCTGTTGAAACAGCAACAACAACAACAGACGAATTTCCGAAGCTTCCAAAGTGCAAACTTTAAAGATCCTTCACGGTGGCAGCCCATTGCGACATGAGCGGAATTCCAAACGACTCGTACTGATAGCGCCACGAGTGCGACGCTGCAAAGCGATTTTTTGCCATAAGTGCACACACCCAATTGTTTCCGCTCCACCCACAGTGAGCGCAACGTAACTGAGTTTATGTCCACTGTGAGCTCACCTCTTGACTCATCGCTGACCTCAACCCGGAGCTTCCTAAGGTCTGACTTTAAACACCAAATAAGTAATTTTCCACTTCAGTAACGAATGTCGGGAGCGCACATAACCAGAGCGCTCCTTACTTGTTAACCCACGCACTAGCTATCCCGCATTGCCTAATCTTGCAAATCATCCCTCATTTGACTCCGAATCACGTGACCGATTTTTTTGTAAGTTCCGCCCATTCAAAATGCGCGCCTCCTTCTGTGGCCAGATCTCTTCATCACTTCTAGCAACTCATGCTGACCCCGTCCCAACTCCTCCCCACGTGTGAGCAATTTGGCAATGTACTAAGAAAATTTTACTTGAGCTCACGCCGCTGCCACTGAGTGCGGGGCATAGCTTTGCTTAAGTGTGCTCCACACTTGACCAGACTTACGCAAGTTGTTCTTCAGGTAGTTGCGAATTCATGACAGACAGCCAAACATATTATTGTTCGAGTGCGCTCTTTACATCCTCACCCCTACCTATGTACCTATCTCACACTTCATCCGATCTTCATGTAGTTCCCAATTTCATGCAGAAGGACAGATAGGCAGGCAGAGAAACTAAGCCGATTATTATATCTCGCATGAGCCGAACCTAATAGGTTGCATATTGGGTGCTTCCGGATTTTCGGCTTAGCCTGTATTTCAACCCGTTTATATCAGGTTGGTACATAAGTTTTGCGCGACTTCCCATATTTCTTGTGGTTTTCTGCTTTCATACTCTACCAAGTTTCCACTGCCATAAGAAATAAGGCATGCTTAGTTGATTTTTTCAAAATGTGTACCAGATGGCCACTTGTAGCAAGAATCGTATCGGATTCGTAACACCATATTTAGAACCATAAACTATGACGAGTATCCGCAGGATCCCTAGTTGGCGAATCAGGTGCTATTAGGTCTGTGCAGAATAAATGGCCAAAACGGAACACTTTTTTCAAAACGCCATAACTTCGCTCAGACACAACTTTATTTGTCGAAGTAAAAACCGTTCGAATCTACACAACCTTGCCAACGATCTGGTAAAGAAAACATGCCATCATGATCAAATTCAGGATTGCGGAAATTAATGAAGTCAACGATGGCATTTTCAACATGCATCGTTTCGACGAACTCCTTCTGACCCAGGTTTGCATCGAGAACCGGGAAAAAGTGGTAATTCGTCAGAGATAGGTCTGAGGAATAAGGGGGGTGAGGGAGAGTCTCGATCAGTTTCTGTCGGGTGACTTGCGAACTGTGGGGTTTTGCGTTGTTTTGCGCACCCAGTAAAAAAATGATGCAGTCAGGCATCGAGCCTCTCCCTCACCCCCCTTATTCCCCAGACCTATCCCTGACGGATTACCACTTCTCCGGGTTCCCGATGCAAACCTGCGGCAGAAAAATTATGCACGGTAAAAATGCCATTCTTGACTTTATTGATTCTCGCAATCCAGAATCTGATCATGACGACATATTTTCGTCAACAGATCGTTGGCGAAATTCTGTGGATTCGAATGGTTCTTATTTCAACAAGTAAACTTGTGTCTGAGCGAAGTTGGCCAGTTATGCTTTGGCCATTTATTCTGCACAGACCTAATATTATTTATGCTGCACCACTAACCACTGAAGCCGTCTATCATTCTACACTGTCTCGCTGTCCCATCGGTTATTGATCAGAAGAGCGAATCTCGTTGTTCTCTCACCCACAGGTGGTTGGACGCCCATTGGACAATACGGTATCCTCGGAACTCTGAAAGCAAATCCGAAAAGGACCATGCTATAGGTAAAAGCAGCACCCGCACTACCCATGCGACGTTTGGCAGACTACCATACTGTAATTACTCCCAGAAACTGTGAGCCGTTTGGGTGCCCTATCAACTGTGTGAGTCAGACAAGGCAGCAGTGTGGGTGACTGAAGAACTTCTCTGATAAAAGTCCAGCATGTTTGCAGTAGTGCTGGACCCCTAAATTCAAATGCCGGATATGACAGTACAGCTGCTAAACCCCGCCCTAGCTCTGTGATTGGTCGGCTGATTTCTGTGATTGGCTGACTCCACCCTTGGGCGGAGCGAGGGCGGGGTCGCAGTACTACGGGTCCACTGCTGACTTTGCGGAGGTGCTGAAGTGTGCTGTCAAAAGGCGGTGCTTATAATCGTCGACCAATCACGAGCGAGCTGCTCGTCTCTGATTGGTCAGACACGCCCAACGGCTCTGTTACAGCTAAGGTTACTAACGACATGTGCTGCCAAATAAGGAGGATTGTAGCGGGGGCAGGTATGTTGCTGGCGATCGTGGCGGGACCAGTGAGGGTCCTCTAGCGATTTTCACAGTTCGACGGTAAATTGGCGCGAACAATTAATTTGCTGTGACGTCACAACTTGCGCGACTACTGCTCAATGCTGTGCGCCGCGGCTCGGTCAGCGATGAAAGTTGGGTCCCGCCAGGATTTTTACAGAATGTCGTGCACTTTTACAAACTTGTGACGTCACAACTAGCGCGACTACTGCTCTCTGCTGCCCGCCGCGGCTTAGCCGGCCATTGTTGTGGATTATATTTGGGTCCCGCCAGGATTTTTACAGAATGATGCACTTTCATTTTGCCACGTGGCATCGATCGGAATAAGGAGATGAACTTTTCGTTTCTGTTTTTTTTGAGTGTTTCGCTTTAACTGACCCAAACTGGGTTTTGTTTGTGATTTTTTTTTTTGTGTTTCGCTCCCAAACTGAGCTCAGCGCTGATGTAGTTGAGGGGAGGGGGGGG
Source organism: Trichostrongylus colubriformis (assembly GCA_963978905.1). Lineage (NCBI taxonomy): Eukaryota > Metazoa > Nematoda > Chromadorea > Rhabditida > Trichostrongylidae > Trichostrongylus > Trichostrongylus colubriformis. Next base: position 16,859,234 of record OZ022257.1, read on the forward strand.
GGGGGGGAGGAGGAAATCTACAACACGAAAAAAGCAATGCGAGTTTTCTGAAGTCGACTATAGACCTTAATGCGACCGTTTCAATCTATCGTTGCGAGGAAACAAGTCGCAAGTCGCACTGTTTTTTGGCTTCTTTATGTTGCATTCGGCAGTTAGTGTTATATGGTGTTGTTTGTGTGATATGGTATTGTTGTTTGGATATGTGCTTCTTTACTCATGCTACAGGATGTTCATTACATGTCGTCATGGACTGTAATTCTGCCTGATATGGTGTTGTTGTTTCGGATATATGCTTCTTTTACTCATGGTACAGGAAGCATATATGGGTTAGATAATGTATAGATGTAAACCTATTATGTTGTCGCTACCAAGAGTGCCTCGGGTCAGTGAAACAATATCCTTATGCAAGAAGGGGTTTGTTGCGTGAAGTGGTAGTTCACTCGCCCAGGGTTCCTTCCCCTTCTTCCGCTTCCTAGACTTAGGCTAAGAGTCACATCTCCTGGCTTTAGTAGCTTTTTCTATATTACAGAGGATGGAACAGTTTTTCTTTCAAATCACATGTAAATTCCCTCTGTGTGTGTAATGCGAGAAACTGCTTTCAAGCTAGTTTGAAGGGACTCATTTTCGTGTTGTCGTTCCACACTTGGCCCCTCCACAGTTATCAGTTCCAGTTCGTACACTTTGATGTATCCCTTCATCTAAGCAAGCCACATTACTAACACTAAGACACTTAGCTAAAGTCGTTACTAGAATCGCTTCGAAAGAATCTAATGATCGTTTTGGTTCCCATAAATATGATGATACAGACGAACTGATCGCAGCGCATTATCCGCTCTTAAAGCTGTCAAGACAGACGAACTGATCGCAGCGCATTATCCGCTCTTAAAGCTGTCAAGTGGCCATGTTACGTTCAAGTGCTCCTTTTCAATTACGACATCCCTTTGATGGTCTGGTACTATCCTCTTTTCTCACCGTTAACTCATCTCTCTGCAATGAAAAGTTGAGTTTGTTTTTTCGTGTTGTACATTTACCCGACAGTCCTAATGTTGCACTCCAGGGTCAATTTATAAGGCGTCGGGTTGCGGTAGTTGGGGAAGTATGCATCATGCGCTATGAAAGCTATCAACTGCGGCCATGTTACATTCAAATGCTCGTTTTCAATTACGACAGCCCTTTGGCAGTCTGCTACTCTTTTCTTACCGTTAGCTCATGTTATCAGCGATGAAAAGTTGAGGTTGTTTTTTTGTGTTGCAGATTTAGCTAGATTTAGCCGACACTCCAAATGTTGCGCTCGAGGGCTCTAATGTAGTGGGGGGGCACTCATTTTCGCGCTGTCGTCCCTCACCCGAGACCGTTCTGCAGTAATCAGTCAGTATCTATGCTCAAAAGTATATTTCCACCTAAGCCTTATTTTCAGGGGGTAGGGGATTCCCTTTAAAGTAAGGCTTAGGCTAAAAACCGACATAAATATTGCCGGGCGCCGATCACAGTGCATTGCCCCATCCCCCATTACATTAGCACCCTCTCCAGAGTCAATCTATCAGGCGTCAGGTTACGGTAGTCGGGGTTGTATGCATCATCCGCTCTATAAGCTGTCAACTGCGGTCATGTCTACGTTTGAATGCTCGTTTTCAATTACGAATGCAGTGCTCGTTTTCAAGTACCACAGCCGTTTTTGGTAGCCTGATACCATCCTTTTTTCTCATCGTTAGCTCATGTTGTTATCTGCAATGAAAAGCTGAGGTTTTTTTCGTGCCGCTCCAAAAGTTGAAAAGCTGTCTACTGTGGCCATGTCACTACACGAAATGCTCGCTCTCAACTAAGGCAGCCCTTTGGTAGGCTGTAGGCTGATACTATCCTTTTATCCCTTTTTACATCGTTACCTCATGTTTATTGCAATGAAAAGGTGAGGTTGTTTTTTTTCGGGTTGTACATTTAGCTAGATTTACCCCACACTCCTGATGTTGCACTCCGGAGTCAATTTATTAGGCGTCGGGTTACGGTAGTCAGGGAAGTATGCATCATGCGCTATGAAAACTGTCAACTGCGGCCATGTTACGAAATTCTTGTTTTCGAAAACGAGTGCTGGTTTTCAACTGCGACAGCCTTTTAGAAGTCTCATTCTATCATTTTTTCTCAACGTTAGCTCATGCTATCTGCAATGGAAAGGTGTGGTTGTTTTTTCGTGCCGCTCCAAAAGCTGAAAAGCTGTCTACTGTGGCCATGTCACGATGCGAAATGCTCGTCTCCTTACGACAGCCTTTTTTGGTAGTGTGATGCCATACTTTTTTCTCATCGTTAGCTCATGTTCTTTGCAATCAAAAGTTGAGGTTGTTTTTCTTCGTACTTCAGATTTACCCTGTTTTTTTTCGTGCTGTAAATTCACCTGACAGTCCTAATGTTGCACTCTAGAGTCAATTCATTATAGGTAGGCGTCCGTCGGGTCACGGTAATTGGGGATGTATGCATCATCTACTCTAAAAGCTATCGATATCAGCTGGCCATGTTACGTTTGAGTGCGTGCTCCTTTTCGATCACGACAGCCCTTTGGTATTCGGTAATCTGATGCTATTCTATTCTCCTCTTTCTCACCGTCAGCTCATGCTATCTGCAATGAAAAATTGAGGTTGTTTTTTTTGTCCTGTAGATTTACCCGTCAGTCAATGTTGCACTCTAGAGTCAATTTATTATAGGCGCCCGTTGGGTTACGGTAATTGGGAAAAGTGTATGCATCATCCTCTTTAAAAGCTGTCGACTGCGGCCATGATAGGAAATACTCGTTGTCAGTTACGAATGCTCGTTTTCAACTACGGCAGCCCTTTGGTAGCCTTTTACTATCCTATCGTTTTTCTCATCGTTACCTCATGTTCTCTGTGATGAAAAGTTGAGGTTGTTTTTTTCCGGGTTGTAGGTTTAGCCACATTTACCTGACAGTCCTAATGTTGCACTCTAGAGTCAATTTTTTAGGCGTCGGGTTGCGGTAGTTGGGGAAGTATGCATCACTCTCTGAAGCTGTCAACTGCGGCCATGTTGCGAAATACTCGTTTTCAAATGCGATTTTTCGTTTTTAATTGTAGACCGATACTATTCCTTTTCTCATCGTTAGCATTAGCTCATGTTGTTGTTGTCTGCAATCAAAAGGTAGGTCGTTTTTTTTCGTGCGGCTCTAAAAGCTGTCTACTGTGGCCATGTTATGATACGAAATGCTCGTTTTCAACTATGGCACCCCTTTGGTAGCCTTTTACTATCCTATCGTTTTTCTCATCGTTACCTCATGTTCTCTGTAATGAAAAGTTGAGGCTGTTTTTTTTCGTGCTGCAGATAGATCTTGCTAGATTTACCCGACAGTCCGAATGTTGCGTGCGAAGGTTGACTACAGTATCTAAAATGGATCTATTGATGTTGATGCGGAGGTGCGCATTTTGTGCCGGAAATGAGGTAGACGTATTCAATCTTTCACATGTAACGAATTCTGAGACTCCATTCATTCACAGCCATTTGCAGTTTGCACTTTCTTACATTTGTAACACTTGTGCAGCATGCTTCCCCCAAGCCGCATAAGTGACTAGTGTCTTATCTGGTGTCTTTAGTGTCTGAGGAATAGGTGTCCAAAGAACTTTGTCACCTGTTCGTACTAAGCCCGTCACCTGCGACTTAGTTCTCCGCTGAAGGTGTGCTGATTTAGCTGGGGGCATTGCACTACGCTCGGTCTCCAGCGCTATTTCTTGTAGTGTAGGCTTCTGCCTAAGCCTTAGTTGAGGGGAACCTCAACTTAGTTGAGGGGAAGCTCAACTCTCCCTAAATAAGGCTAAGGCTTAGGTAGAAATAGAAATTTAGTGTACAGTGGTGATTGTTCGATGATATCAGATGAGCGATGAGCAACAAAACAACAACGTGAGATAGAGTGCCCCTCTCTCGAGTACAGTACAGCTAGCACCCTAACTTACTCGAGAGTTCGCGTTTTAGGGTCAATTCAGTGGTGTCAGCTGGGCAGGTTTGCGCTGTTCAATTGGTTACTGTAGTCAACCCGGGTACGCAATCACATTCGGCCTAAGGTGCGTCGAATAGGCAATATCGCAATATATAGCTCTGGAGTCAATTTATTAGGCGTCGGGTTACGGTAATTGGGGAGGTACGCATCACCCGCTCTAAAAGCTGTCAGCTGCGGCCATTATAAGAAATACTTGTTTTCGAAAACGAGTACTCGTTTTCAATTGCGACAGCTTTTTGGTAGTCTGATACCATCCTTTTTTCTCATCGTTAGCTCATGCTGTTATCTGCCATCGAAAGGTGAGGTTGTTTTTTCGTTCCGTTCTGAAAGCTGAAAAGCTGTCTACTGTGGCCATGATGTTACGCTACGAAATGCTCGCTTTCGATATGACAGCCCTTTGTTATTCGGTATTCTGATACTTATAATCCTCTTTCTCACCGTCAGCTCACATGTTATCTGCAATGAAAAGTTGAGGTTGTTTTTTTTCGTGCTGTAGATAGATCTAGTTAGATTTACCCGTTAGTCCGAATGTTGCACTCTTGGAGTCAATTTATTTGTCGTCCGGTTACGGTAGTTCGGGGAGTACGCAAATACACATGTGAGCGGGTGTGTTTTACTTACAAAATACCCTAGCATTATTCATCATCATTCATCCATTTAATATATGAATTGTATATTTCTACCTACATACATTTATTGTTTACTCCCACCTAACCCTTATTCAATGCGGTGCCTAGCTATAGCTCCTAGCTATACATGGTGTTCGGACCAATAGTCGATCTGGAGATAAGAAACGACAAGGCGGCTGCCGTTGAAGCGCTTCGACACCTATGGAGTTACCGTCAGTTGGAGGTAGAAGTTGGACAGGAGAGAAAATTTGTCCCCTCATCTCCTCGCATTTGTAGACGCTGCACCTCGAAGGTTGTGAACTGACCGACCAGGACTTGGACAGCATCCGCCCGGGCAACACCCGCGTCAAGTATGTGTGTCTTCGTCACAACCAGTTGGTCCACCCATGGGTTATCTTAGCAGAGAAGCTTCCAGCTATCACTTATTTGGATTGCAGAGAGAACAGGTGCTGCTCCTTTCTCATACTACCGTCCTCAGAACCTTTTTTGTCTAAGCGGGTGTTTTTTAGGTTCTTGAAACTGGATCTGCAGTACATGTTGGGATGGCAATGCGCTAACATTGCACAGATGTATCTAAGCAAGCCCTTGACACAGTGCGCATGTTTGAAGGTTATCTCCTTGCGAGCTGTTTGGATAGGGCTAGAGTCCGATTTGTTTAGGTGTGTGGATGCAGTTCGGGAAGTCTTTCCGAAATGCACTATCCAGTACTCTCACTCCAAATACCCCTTCGTGACCGCGGACGCAGAGTATGATACCAATCAAGCCTGACTAACTCGCACAACAATTCCCTAGCTAGACGGCTCCTGTTGTGATTTTTCTTTTCTGGAGAATTCTTTTCTGGAGAATAAATGCCTAGCCTATTTGTAAATCACTTATACCATGCCGGTTTTGTAGCCACATGTACTTTATTTTATTCCACCATTTTAGTTAGTTGTGATGGCGCTAATGTTCAAGTTGATTTAATTGTGACAGAAGAGGGCGTAGGTGTAGCATCCTCCTATCATGAGCCGCAGACGACTGGTCGAAAGTTCTTCGAGCTCTTGCGACCACACAGAGGAACCCACCCTGTCAGAGGAGCCGCCGAGGAAGGTGCCAAAGCCGTTGAGAAGAAGTCGGTCCTTGAGAATTATGGCTGGTGGGAATGTTGAACATTTTGTCGATGGTGGGGTAACTCTCTGTGGCCAGTACTTTCTATCATTTGTAGAACCAGCAGTGAGACACTTGGCTCAACAGCTGGCTGAGCTGAATCCGGGAGGGAACGACGGGGAGGAAGGGGAGGAAAATGACATGCGCGAAGGCATTGGTGAGCCCGTAGAGGAAGAGTCCGCAGAAGAGATTCGAGGCGAAGTTATTGTCCAGCAGAATGATGCAAGGATTTCGTGTCCCCATTTGTGTGAGTCTCATTCTTTACTCATGTGTGGCTCAGTCGGCTATCATGTCAAGTTTTGCAAACGTTTATTTTTCAGCCCATGAACAAAAATTATTGTATGCTACTATATTTAAATTGCACTTTGGCATTAGCGAGGAAATGGCAAGTTTTTTGGATGATTTTTGCCAGGCCATAACTGATGTGTCCCTTCCAGAACCGGTCAGTTAAGCTTTTATTCGCTTTTTTGTTAGGATAGGTTAAGATAGGATTAAGGACTTACATATTTCGGAGATACTAAGAAAGTAGTGATATTTCTGATGAATTAGGATAGGATCGTATAGGATAGGTCAAGATAGGATTAAGGATTTACATAGTCCGGAGAGATAAGAATGCAGTGATGTTTCTGATGATTCAGGATAGAATCGTTTAGGATAGGTTAAGATAAGATTTAGGACTTACATATTCCGGAGATACTAGAATAGAAAGTAGTGATGTTTCTGATGATTTTATTGACATAGTAGGCTGTGATTTTTTTTACAATGAGCCATCTCAAGACACCACTACTGGGGGTAGTGACGGAGCAGATGAAAGAAACAGTAGGCATGTCAACATGGATGAAATTGAATGAAATTCGAGTTGCAAAATTTCATATATGATTCTTGTGATGATTTCGGTTTTACACAATGCTCTGTGTGCTTTCGGTTGATGGTGGGGATGATAGCATCAATGATGATAGAGAAATATAATGGGCCGTCAATTATGTAGTGGTGTCTTTGGATGATTTTGTGTTTTTTACATGCTTTTCTTTTTTACTTTTTTGCATGCTTTTTTTTCTAATTTTTTGCATGCTTTGCTTTTGATGTTGTTTGACGATGTTTGTTCCCCCATCCCCTCCTTAAACAATAACTAATACAGCACTACACACACACATACAGACGCAAATAATGTTCTTAGGGATGTATTTAAGATCGGCAAATCAGTGAAGAAGGCTATGTATGAGGCGGAAAGGCGATTCGCTCACAGGAAATCATACTACTGCAACCAGTGCAGCTCACGCTTAGGTGGTGCGAAGGCTGTTTGTGAAAATACCTCATGCCCGCTTCAAGGGTTTGTCCATTGATGTGTTTAACCGTAATCATCATCAGGTTTTAGCCATATTGAATTTAGTGTTTTTCCGAAGCGGTGCAAAATCATGAAGAGAACCACTGTTCACCATCTGGATATTGCGCCGCAGCTGTCGTTGATTCTTGAGAGAGTCCTTTCGAGTATCATAAGCGTTCACAGACAAATCCACCATGGCCAAGGGGTAGGCACTTGCTCCGGACTACATAAGCCTTTTATGCGTATTCCGCAATTAGTTACAGGTAGAACGTGTCGAGCGAAGTGAGACCCATTCGTTTCCCAAGTACCAGCGGCTCATTGAAATGCGGTCGGATTTCGAGGAACGGAAGATCAACATTTTATTGACTATCAATTTTGACGGTGTCAAGTTCAAGAAGCTCTCACGGTGTCATAGTTTCGCTTAAGTCTAGTTGTCTTTCCCCTGTTTATCATAATGCTCACACTAAGGTCCGAAGCCTGGCCCATATACATCCGTCTCGAAGGGCTACCATTCAAGGAGAAGAATAAGTTCGAGAATGTTATCATGGCGGGTATCACATTCATACGGATACCTCCCACCGAACAACTTCTGACAGAAATGTTCTCACGGTCTGTGACTTATGTCTCTGTTGGATGTGCTCGATTGTTATAATGAGGAGCAGCTGTCACCTTTCAGTCTTCGGCAAGAACTTATACCGTTGAGGGAGAGTGGAATCCCTGTGGTAAACGAAAACGATGACTGTACGTGGTTATGCACTCCAATACTGGCAAATGGTGTCATTGATTTTGGCGTGGGTTTTACAGCTTTGGCAATGACGAAGGAGATCTCTATAGCATTTAGTGTTGCAGGCCTTGAAAACGCTGTACGACTTGCCCCGCTGGCAATCATTGCATGGTTGTCATCTGTGTACTGTTTCGGGTGAAAGGGCTGGTCATCGAATGATTTGGTTTCCCAGATTCCCTTTCCCGGGTGACCGTCGCACATTTACTACTTCTTCGTCTCAAGGCATGAGAGGTTAGCTGTGACTGTTCATGTCTTACCTTCAATCCGTTTACTCAACGGAACAAACACAAGGTTTTTCATATAAGGCGGACGCAGATGATGGATATCTTGTCGTTGAACAATTGCATACCGGATGCTCTACATGTGATATCAGAAGGGATCTCATGTGACCTTTTCAAAGGTGACTCAGTTGACTGTTCTTTACTGTTCCCCATGGAGTGTTAGGCATTTACTTCAGCCATGTTTTCGGTGCACAGCCGCGTGGCAGTAATGAAGATTCGCTCTGAGTGTCTACAGAGTTTCCACCACATTATTGCTACCACGCGCAACTACACCTACGCTTCTAAGTTCATTCTTGGGATAGAAGATCTCCCTTGCACGACGGGGTCTGAGAAGGATGCTGTAAGTGAAGGATGTTCAAGCATATTCTCTAGTAGATTTCCAAGATTTCTTGCTTTAGCCCGTTGCGAGCGCGCCCCGAAGATCACACTTCTCAATGCGTTGATTTCATGAGGCAGTACTTGGTTCAGTTAAGTTTTGAGACCACTTGGACTAGCCACCATTGCCATAACCTTTGGTCCAGTACTTATCACTTTAGGCGTGCAATCCTGCACAGGTTATTCAAGACTACACGTACCGAATGTCAGGTAGATACCAAAAAAAGCCAAATCTCAAGGATCTTCCAGAGGATATTGCAGACACGTTGATAGGTTGGTTGTGGTGAAAAAGACAGCCATAAAATATCCCTGTTGATAACTAAATTCATCTTTTGGCAGGCTGTTGTCTTGACGGTTTGAAATTGTATGCTCCGGAACTGGATGGTGAGATAGACCACTTGATTGAAAATCCCACTCGGTGAGACAAGGTGATGGCTGGAGATGGTTGCCGTTTCAATAACATATAGCATTTTTAAGCTATTGGCTCACCCTTGGAAACAACGATACGGCAAGGGCTAAAAAGTTTCGCCAACTCAGGGGCCTGCGCTTGTGTTGGAGAGCAATTTTGCGAGGCGCCCTAGCACGTGCAATGTAGGTGTCCCTTTTTGTATAGAAACGTAGAGCAATTTTAAGATATAGTACATAATTCAACATGTAAACATTTCAATGATTCTCGATTGTTTAGGGCTGACATTAGACAATACCTGTTGACAGACGAGCGCCTGGTGCCCCGCCCTGTAAGGATTTACTTTGGTGTTTTCAAATGATTCCTCAGGCATATCAAAAACATCTGTTTTAGAAACGACGATGTGTTGATAGTTCCCAAAGTGAGCAAGCGGGACCCTCTGGTCAGTGAACACGGGTCTTCTACGCCCCGGGTCTTCTTTACTGTACTCACAATTTGTATACACTTTTCCACACTCACAATCAGTCACCTCACAGCTTTAATGCCACCTCATCTGATTTGATCGAGACTTTTGTTTGCAATCGCTTGTTCCGCTGGTCCGTTTTTCAAACATTATTAAAACAGAATATCCGTAGTTGGTTCACCTTCGGAGTGCTTCTATGCATTTATCTAGCTCCGCCATTGATCAGCAATCACCAATTGAATCTTCTCGTCGTCGGAATCTTCTTGTTCATTGGTTTTGGATCGCTAGTGAGCATCTGGGCGCAGGTTTTATTCTAGGACGCTGCATACATTCGAGGAGCGTCGGATTAAATTTTAGATGATTTTTTCGAGTTGGAAAACGGACCAGGCGATAGTAGTCATTGTATCTTAGGATATATTAACCATTTTGTACACACAGTACTTTAACAATCCATCCCAGTAATAATTCGATGTACTCCTTGTATAGCGGTTGTATATTATTGTGATGTCGTGAAGTGATGCATGTTGAACTAATTACCGGTATTGTGTATTGTTAGTACCCGACACTGGTTGAAACTTTTCTCTGGAAACTAATACCACACAAAACCGAGTTCGCCAGCGTGAACAGCACCCTCAGAAACCTTTGTAGGAGTCCCTATAATCAAAATCCCCCGAAATTGTTATATTTGTCGAAAACGCGCGAAATTCGACACTTTCGCGCAAAACTGAGCTCACCAGCGTAATCAGCGCCCTCGGAAACCTTTGTAGGGGTCCCTATAGTCAAATCCTCGAAACTGGTTTATTTGTCAAAAATTCCTAAAAATCGGTACATTTTTGACGAAAGTCCCTCAAAATTGGTTCTGTTTTGTCGAAAATGCGCGATATTCGACACTTTCGCGCAAAAATGAACTCACCAGCGTGATCAGCGCCCTCAGAAACCTTTGTAGGAGTCCCTATAGTCAAAATCCCCCGAAATTGTTATATTTGTCGAAAACACGCGAAATTTGAAACTTTTGCGCAAAACCGAGCTCACCAGCGTGATCAGCACCCTCGAAAACCCCCATATGCAAGTTTCCAGAGAAAAGTAAAATTTTGACCTTTTTCGGGTATGACCAGATGGTCGAAAATCTGATTCCATTGATGTAATTAGGATAAACATCGCACCTTACTGTGCATGAGTATTGGCTGATAATGACATTAGGACATTAGAGTAGTACAGCTGGAAGATTCCAGTAGTGGTGTATGCTTTGGTACTGGTGTATGCCTGTGGGTACACAGTAGGGGCGGGATCAGAGGCGGGGTCAGGGGCGGGGCTTAGCAGGGCTAGACCACCAGCGCTAGTGACGGCAGGACAATGGAGTAGTAAGGTCGCAGGGTACCAGTGGTGCTGTTACTTTACTACTGGTGTATGCTGCAGGAGGGGGGCGGAGCCAGGACGATGGCGAGAGTTCCAGTACAAACGAAGGCAGCATATATTCTGTAATGCTGATGGCAACATCATGGCACTAGTAACTCTGGCAGCGACTGCTGCGAGCATGGCAGCACGTGCTGCAGCGGCTCCGCCCACTTTAGCAGCAGCACCGCAGTGGCCCGAGCGTTGAAGTTGCTCTGCTGCTGCCATGCTGCTGCACCTCTATCAGAGTTTGTTATGCCGTCCTCCATTGACGAAGAGAGAAAGATCTGCAACGCGTTATAATTGGAGATGAAAGCTGGGTACTCTTTGTTGATTATAAGAAGGGGCACTACTGGCGGAGTGGACTCGTCTCTACGTGTGGCCGTAGCTGGATTTCAATGAGATCTATTTGCTCCAGATTGTGCCAAACATCTGCAAACGTTGAGTAACACTTGCTTTCGCCGCTTTCCAGAAAACAGCTGATTTGTCTTCCGCCGCGACCACGTATATCACCATACTGCTAAGGTAAGGTTTTTATCCTTAACTGAGGAGTCAGTGGATAGTAAAATTTTTGAAACTGGCGGAAAATGAAACAGAATTACTGCTGCCAAGACACTAATCATGCTCAATAATTCGGCTGTTTTTCATGGTTTCTCACAATTCCACACCTAGTGCGTACTCCCCTCATGATTTTGTGAACGCTTCTATGAAGTATACATGAGCTGCACTATACACTTCTACCTCAATGGCGTTTATGGAATAATCCCTATCCTCGTAGATATTCCATTCACATGAGACAAACGTCTTTGTGAAACCGTGCATTATTGGGAAAATACAATGTACGGGATATTTTTATAAAGCAGACGTTCTGCCTCCATTGTACATTGTAAGAGTGCATGTGCTGAGCTGCATATAGGCAGGTCTGCCACTAGCAAAGTTTGGCATTCAGTCATGTGGCTATACCATTTTCTCTGTTTTATTCTTGTCATTCTTCTCGGATTTCATGCTGGAATAGTCAACGCCAAACGGGTAGGTTGGTAGCGCTTAGTGTTCTCCTTTTTCTAATAATTACCGCAATAACGGTCCATACCCTCCGTATGACCAAGAGCTGATACTTTAGAGGCTATCTGAAGGTAGGAACAAACAATGGCCACCTTTCATACCCATGCGAAAAACGTTGATGAGAAGAGTTTATTGAAATCGGAAAGCAAGTTCCAAGTGCTTTTGTGGAAATTCGGAAGGATGCTTCAACATGTGACCATCAAAGGAGTGTAAGGGGCGAAGTTTTCAGCGGTGAATCGTTTTCTCGGTGAGATGCGCCCCGCGTTCTAGTTCCATTAAGAATCGTGGTGGCAGGAGAATGCGATTTGGCCTAAACAATGAATTGCGAGGGGCAGCCGATGTACCAGTAGGTGCTTTTATCGCACCGGACGAGTCTGGTGACAACTCATCGACCCCGAAGAGATGGATGGCTCGGGTAGCCTGAGCGTACGTTAATACGGGATTTGATCCCTGCACCATGAAAGCAGAAGTGTGCGCCTCCTATCATCACACCACCTCCGCACCATCACCATATTCATATGTTCCTGCTTTTGTAAAAAAAATTAGACCATTTTCAGTCGAAGTCGAAGAATGTGCATCCGTCTTCCGGGAAAAAGGAGATTCGGGAGGTCATTACAAAGATGGAAGCTCCACCACGATTCGACCGAAAGGCTTTCAGAGAGAAGTTAAGGAAGCTGGAATTGGAATACAATAGCACCTTGACGAAACAGAACATCCAGTGAACTGTTTCGTGTTTTGTTGTGGGAGCAAATAAATTACACAAGGAACTGTTGATACTCACATGCACGAGATGGAAAGTTTCTTTCTGTTCATCTGCGAACACCAGCCTAGTAGTTTTTTCTTACTGTCACGATTTCCTTGCGAGAAAGAGTATTCCTGAGTGATTAGGGTAGATCACGAGAGATCTCGGTGAGATAGCTCGAAGAAAGTCATCGGTAGCAGGTTCCTGGATTCGGAAGGTACCATTCTTGATAATGCGATGTGAAGGACACCGCACGTGAGCATTAGTTCCTCACAGAGAGCGACCATGGGGGGAGGGGACATTCAATGAGAAGCAATCAAATTCTGGCCGGATGCTTCTGTTTTCTTAAGACAGCACTAGGGGTAGTGTGGTTATTTAGAAATCCCTGAAAGGAGTCACCTACATGGAATTATGATCCTAAGAAGGCTATCTGTGACGAAATCCCGGGGAGAATGTGCGCCCTGTAGAAACGGTGCAACGGATAGGAGCTGCCGTTTTTCGATAATCAACCCCGCCTCCTATCAATGTGATATCTGGTCGGCTACGATGAGAGCGGCCAAGGATATGCGGTGAGATCGGAGGTATTGCGGCGCGCTTTCGCAGTTTTAGCCTAAAGCTCACTCCAGGAAAAAGATGCTGTCGTATCTCCGAACATCCCCTTGTGTTTGGGCAGCATGCCAATGGAAACTTCGTTCGCAGTGTCCGCCTCTTGACGGAAAGGTCGTCCGCGTCGAGAATCAACGGTGGGGAGGGGGTCCTATTTCTCGGGTGTTTGACCATTTCCATCCGTTTTTTTTTTCACTGTCCTGTTACTAGACATCTCGACTTTCAGATTCACTATTTCTTTTACTTTTCGTCCGAAATTCCCCTAATGCTGCCTTTAAACTGTGCTGCACTAGGTAGATGTATGTAGCAAGTAACTATAAAGAAGCACTTTATTTACTTCATATGAGATGGTCAGTCTGCGTTCCATAGCTGTTAAGATAAATTTCCTTGCATAATAATCGAAAAAAAACAGTTTTCTGTTTTCAACCCCTACTTCCGCAAAGGATATAATTTTGCTATTAAGGGTGAAGCACGTTTATCCAGCAGTTATTAAGGGAATAAAGAAATTTATAGCCACGATTACAGCATTTACCTTCTGAGGCAGACACAACCTTCACTAAAGAAAATGTCCGTCTTGTTTTTTTCTGAAAAGTCAAAACGCTATTTTAGCACCTAACGGACAGAGGCTGCTTCCGCTTCCATGAAATCGTGCAATACCATATGTTGCACTTGCTACACAGGACCGTCTTTTTTCTGGTCACATGAAAGCGTCGATTTCTGAGTGCTAAAGCTGTCACAATACGTTTTCGAATACAGAGAACATATCTATCAGTCATTGCACCATTTCACTACTGAACAAATTAAAATTTTGTACAACTAAGAAGTTAGTGCCCCAGCCAATAGAGGCGAAAAGTACTGGTCGAAGTTTCATCTGTACAGGTGAGTACATGTCTTGCTAACCTCGAATTATCAAAGAAAAGGTGATTTTTGCGTGGATTTTTTACGAGATACTATCCAAAAATCATCGTACACCATGTTCCGAAGCAGAAGATCCGGGGCGAACACCAAATGTTGGTTTGTGAGGGATATTGCTGTTCTTAGAATCATCATAATTTGTAAAATTGCAATTGCTCAGGTCACTGGAAAAATCAAAAAGTTGTGAACGAAACCTCGTGCAACACGCGGTACATTATGGGTTAAACCGAGTCATTATAGCCTAAGCTTTGGTAAGCATAAAGTGTTACAAAGTGGATGAAAAACTTAACACACAAGCAATTACTTCGTGCTCGTATCAAGTTGTTCCAGCTGCACCAGGGAAAAGTGGAAAATGACAGGAAAAAATGAAGAGATCGTATTCCCCTCAGGAATTTTTGCTCGTTCGAGCTTACGGGAGGTGTACATCTCCATGCTGACAGCACCTCGTAGTGGTAGTCGACATATCCGCTTCTTCATCGAACGCGATTACGTGCAAAGCACGAAGCGTCACCTTCTCTAGGAAAGCGTATGTGCTCTCTGCATGCACTCTTCACCCGTCGCAGAGAGCACAAGTGCAATCAATGATAACTGATAAAATCACTCAATATTATCTGTAATGAGAACAGCGAAATTCAAAAAACATATGTGAATCCGAAAAGTTGTAAAAGACTCCAGAGAAATAGAAACGAGTCACCATTGGGACTCCAACCACAAACCCTTTCCGACCACTCAAGTGAAGCTCCTCACACTAGCTGCAATGGACGGTAGGAACTTTACTTGGCTTTCCTGATGCTGCAGCTTCTCGTCACTAGCGACATCACTATATGACTCGGCTCCGTGGGTGCGTACATAATGACACGAATGACCTACTTTGCACCTGTTTCACAGTCCATGTGTGAAGACTTCGCACCTCATCAACGAAGAAGTAATTGAGGAGGCATCTAATAAAAAGTTGATCTTTTAGCGAAGCCACGATCACACTCAACGTCGGCAGGGAGTGGCGACGCACATAGGCAGCAAGACACAATGGCACGGGGAAGATAAAGAGACGACGGGGGCAAGGAAGCAGGATGGCATATGTGGAGAAGCAGAGACACGCGGCCATGCCCTGCCGCCAGCACCGCAGAGTATGAACGTGGTCTAAGCGTTCCCGAGGAATCTTTGAGGGGTAATCTGCACCTTCAGATGGATATTTTTCCTGAGACCTATGGAGTAAAGAAGGGGTTCCTTCCCCCTTCCAGGCATAGGAAAAAATAATGTCCATTGTGAGATGCTCCTCCACCATCGCGATAGCACCCGTTTTGTTCTGCAGCGGGGCCAGAAAGGGAGCCACCCTCCGTGAGCAAGAGCAAGCTGTGACTCATTATTTTCACCTTCATGAATATATGGAGCTTCCAGTCAGATTTTAGAACATCGAGGGTATCACCGTCTGCCTGCAGCAGATGCGGCTTCTGTACTGGATCTCTCGTGACCTCTTCCTCTCGTACCCAGTTAATTACTCCTTCGCACATGAAGTGCGAAGTAGATGCTGAGTTTGTAGTTCGTACCAATATGTACACATCCAATCCCCTTTACCACAGCATTAAAAATATGTACTAGTTGCTTTGCATGACCATAAACTGTCTGAGCACAAATTCGCTACCATGTCAAACAATAAGAAATGAGGAAAACGCGTCGGACTTCCACTTCTAGAGATCCTTTTTGAGAAACATTTGCGAACAAAATGTGAAGCCACTGTAATGCAGGGCTGAACATGGTGGCATTGCTAGCCCACCTACGAGGCTCTCCATTGGAGTCTCAGGTAACATTCATCGAAAAGCTCTCATAGAAGTGGCAGTATATGCTCTGCACCACGTGTAACCAATTGAAAAATGACTGCCACTTTAAAACAGTATAAATAAAGGTACTACTAGTTACTACTGGGGTATAAATAAATTTATTACAAAAGTGCAAAATCGAATACCTGCAGAACAAAAATAAAGGTGAGCAGGACAAAAATTAATGTAGAAAAAGCCCTCACGAACAACTACAGGGCATAAATTTCCTTATGAAGAAACCCGGAAATTTTCAGTTCGAACTAGTTACCATAAAAGTGGTGGAAACAAAAAGTGAGTGGTGAAAACAAATGAATAATCACATTCCAAGCGTGCAAATACAAACGCTACATATATTAATATAGAACTTTGAATATTTCCTGAAAAGCAGTTGTTACATGCAATAATCTAAACCTAAACAACTTCTTTTTCAGTCGTTGAATTGAAATAGCCGAGGCCTTCAAGTAAATCAGAAACTGGGGTTGATGTACGAAAACCGGTAACTTGTTTCGTTCTCATCATTTGCCTTATTCGAGCGCCTCTCATATCCAGCGAATGTCGAACACTTCTCCATACGTCATCTTGGAGATTGCGGGGAACGGAGAAATGACGGAACAAGCACTGAAAATCCATCTTGAATTCACCCCTGTTGACTTTTAACGGAACCTTACCAGACGACTCACCTTTCTGATGAATTCAACACGGTTCACGCTAAATAGGCGTTTATTCACAGCCGTGCTCAGCTCATGTATTTGATCTTTATACGTTAGAATTTCCAGCGCTCTCACAAATGCTCTGGGATTCGTTGAGTAGGTGTCGTACAGCTGCATAACCTCCTCATATGTTACAAACTTGTAATCGATAGGTGGACCTGAATAGGTGACGTCCGATGGGTCACGGAAGGCAACAGAATCAGAAATTTGTACAGTTTCCCTGGCCAGCGCACTACTCCTTTCTTTTTATTCGTTTTTTGCTCGTTTTTTATAGTCGTTGCCGTTTTACAATTACGAAAAGACAGGGTGAACCACAAATGATAGCAAATTATTAAAAATAGATAATCGAAGCGGGATGTTGGAACGTTGGAAAGCGTTTTATGTTGGCACGTTAAGGAAGCGGGTTTTCTCATAAAAGTGGAATTTTTGTAAATGGTAGTGGGCTGGCACGTGTAATTTTGAAACCTCACTATTTAGGTATAAGTTATAACCTTCGAACTACCCATTACCATTGATTTCTGCTTTTTTGGAAGTCCGGAGCAGAACGCCTCGAGAAACCCAGTTTGTTCCTTGTCAAAATGGTGCTTGAATGGTTACAATGACAGATGTTTCTCACCTTGCTCTTTTTCAGGCAATCGCTCAAGGATCTTCGTCAACAAGCCTTCGATAGTAGTCGTCTTTTCTTCATGTAATCTGTACTGGGATAAGAAGTTCAGTAAGGTGTTATTCATGTCGTTCAACTTCCTTTCCAATCTGGCTCCGGCGAAGCTGTCGGCAGCATGACGCTCGTTGGTATTTCCTTCATATGCGTAATGAGTAGTAGTGGTGGACTTGGGTGTAAGACTGCTTTCACTTCAAATAAAAAGCATTCTAACTCACATTAACAAGACAAAAATTTGAAAAAAATATGGCACAAAAATTACCTCAAGTGATTGACTGGGTCCGCACTATTAGGAGGCATGGCTTGGAAAAGACTTTGATGTGGCAAAGAATAGTAACCTGGATACCGATTCATGCTTTGAATCTACTCGCATTAACTATCAAAAATCCTTTTATTCTATCCATAATGACCTGTGCCGACCGCAGTCGGTAGTGCATGCCTGTCGGTATCGCTTGCACGACTAATTAATTGTTCCGGCGGTCTGGAATGACCTCAAGAGCTGAGCTCGATCGAACCCGTGAGGTCAGCTACTCGAAGTAATTAAAAACACGAACTGTTAAATGTAGGAGCGAAGATGGGTCAGTTGAAAGTAATCCAATTAAAATTGCTTGGTGAGGTTCTTCTTGATCAGGATCATATTTCCCACCATGTATTACGTGGTAATTTCTCTCTTATTTGTTTGAATTTTTGAGTTTAGGATTAGGATTTATTATGCTTGAAAACAAGCAGGACAAAACAAAACAAACCGATTACAAAGTGACCGATAAAAACAGAAAAAAATGAGCGATTGAATAATAGAGCATAAAATAACTGGCGGTGGGTGGAGGACGGGTGAGGTGGAGTGGAGGAGCGTTGGAGCCCTAAACCGTCGCCTGGCTAAGCCAGTCGTATCTTCCGTACTTGATGGACTTGGTAACAAACTTGCAGAAAAGCTTTTTCAGGAGAATACTACCCTGACCAACCCTTTTCACCCTTTCCACTTAAAGACTGTGAGCAGAATCGTATACAAATTCATTACTATTTTGACTGGGATAAGTTGTATGGCTCACATCGAAACGATCTATCGAAAGCCGAAAGCTTTTACCTTTTTCTGTACCCTTTCACCAGTGAAGCTCAAATGAACGTGCGATTTTGATATTTTCGAATGTTGATAGCTGCTGATTTTCGCCGCAGCCCGCGATGCGATAGTTGTCGCAAGTATGCTGAGTTATGGGCAACATAGTCGGTGTCGGACGAGAAAAGCATGGAGTGCGGGTTCGAGTGCCGTTCGACACCGAAGATTTTGCCCATAACTCAGCATACTTGGATGATGTGCGAGTGTTTTTGTGAAATGCAACAACTCCTAACAACTTCAAGGCAAGTTTTATTCAATCAGCATAAAAGAAGCATCTTTGATCAGCACAAAAAACGGCGCAGATCACTTTCCAATTGATTTGAAAAAGTCGCCAATTTTCGTGAATACTCCTCTTTCTGAAATTCAAAAGAGAATGGAAGTACATATATATCGTGAAAAGTTGTAAATGACCTTCAACCGTGTTTTCGGCCTTTACTGTATCTGTCTTAACGGCTTGAACACCTCCATTATCTGCCTTCACACCTTGAACACCTAAATTAAACCAAAATTAAACGTTATATAGCGGGAGTGGTCTAGCACACCTAGGCTTCCAAAAGGCAGTGCAGGAGTAGACGCAAAACTGGCAGAGCTGCACAGCGCTTGGAATATAAGAGCTGTCTAATCTTGGAAAAATTCAAGCGACAGTAGACGATGGGGAGCATTTACTGCAACAAGGATCGGCGTTTTCATGCTCCGAGGGTTACGTTGGAGTTAAGAGGTTATACCGCCGTTGTTGAAACATCCAAGCTCTCCCAAGGTTCAAAAGGAAGGCGAGCGAAGCTGCTCTTGAATGATATCACATCATAACAGCGAAGCGCTATTTTCATACCTGTTTGGTTTTGTTTTCGCGACATGCTACTGCGTACCGTGCGACTGAACACTCGAATTTATTCACTGCGCACGACAAGTGCTTTCCGGACCTGTTTGGAAGTCAATACCAGCTCAGTTATGCAGTCGTAGCCTTCTCGCGCGATGTGACTCAATTCGAATGTCTTAACGCACCCCATGGCATCTATATATACCATTTTCGCCGAATATTCCGAGCTGTGATGAATATTTGACGGCGAAAGCAACTTGCAAAATGCGAAATCACCTTTGACTATTCGAGTCGATTAACTCAAAATGGATACGTCAGTGAGATACAGTGTCACCTATTGCGCTCACTAAATATTTTCTACACCACTTTAACAATCGTATATATATATTAAAATTGTGCTGTTCCGAAGTTTCATGATTATCTGAGTGTTCAACAACAATTGATACTCCAAAACATTTATTCAAAAAAAAACTAGTAGAATTTAGCTGAATTATATGATGTACGTTGTATACCACTAGCTTGCGGCTCCGGCAGTTTTTTAAATAAATATTTTGGAGTCTCAATTGTTGTTGAACAATCGTAAATATGATTGATGATAAATAGAGCCCTGGTAACATCTCCCAAAGACAAGCAGTAGACAACAGGTAAAATTGACTTGATCCCTTTATACAACGTTTTCTCACACGAAAATTTCCGACATCGTTCCCTACTGTGCAGTCTGAGGAATTTGAAGAAAACTGCCACTTTGCTTTATCTCTATGATAGCTCTATTATAGAGAAGAAAGCTTGGCTTCTGCTGACAATGAGCCACGTATTCGTACTAGAGTGCACTCTGGCGTTTGGAACTAGCGCGGAAAATCGCCACGTCGCACTCCCCATTGCCATAGTTTTGTTTATGCTATTCGCAGCTCTTCAAGTCACAGAAGGCGTCAAAGTGCGAATTGATAGAAAAATAAGTATCAAAAAGATTCGTGAGAAAACTCAATGAATCATCTTCTTTAACTTCCTCGCCCAATTTATGTAAAGTTTTCGCGGCTTCGGTCACTGAAACAGTAATTTCCCTGAATTCAGATTAAAGGACTGATGGGATATCTCTGTCGACCACATGACACGTATTGAGGACGGAGGAAGTTCCACCGCTTGTCCATGGAGGTCACGTTTTTATACTAAATATGAGCAGCATTTCGTTGTTAGCTTTACTTACCGGCCTGCTCTCCGCCTCGTTTTACCGTATCAACAGCCCCTTCTGCCCAATTTTTAGCGTCGCTTGCCATTTCTTCGGTACGTTCGGCTACCTTTGAAGCTGAAACTCAAAGTAAAGTTGCATTACTTGTAATATGCCTAGACTTCCCCGTTCATCAATGGAAATCAGTCCTTCAACGAGCTTTTCGCAGAACCTCTGGAGCGCTCTGACGGTCTAACCTACCTGCCTGCTCTCCACTTCGTTTGACCGTTTCAGCAGCTCCTTGCACCCAGTCTTTAGCGTCTTTTGCAGCAACCTCGGTACGATCGGCCACGTGTGAAGCTGAAATTCGACATCAAGTCAAATTGCCTATGGTGAATTAATCTATCGCTAAAAAAATTGTTTGCCTGCTTCTTTTGCAGAACTGCCTAACTCGGCTGCTTTCTGACTGGCTGTCTGCCCTAAAAATTTGTCACTTCGTCGCCGATAATATGCCAATAATATTGGTCTATAACTTACACGCTTGCTTCGCATGCTCACCCACTTCACTTCCCGCATTTTTAAAGAAGTTGCCAGTATTTTGGGCTGAAATACAGTATCATTTTTTAAAAAGTAATACCACTACTGTAAGATGCGTGACGGTGGATAAAATGGCCTAAGACGGTGTTGATGCGCCCTGAAGATGAGGATACAACCGATACCCAGTAGTAATGTTAGAAATATTACAGTGTGTCTTAACTCAAAGTCAAGTTAGGAAATCTCGGCCGTAGGGTCTAATTTGGTTATAAGCTGCAAGGGCGATGTTGATGCTTCAATCCCGTGGACCAAAGATATGATTAGTGTAACATAATACATTAGTTTACCGTTGGGAGCTTCGAAGTAAATGAAACGATTTTATGTAAAAAAGGGATTTCTCAATAGAGCATCGATGATCCAACATCAGAGCTGTTTCTCCCTACTTCACATCAACCCCATTTTATTGTACTACACCCTTTCGTCATAAGCCATCATGTAATATTGGTGACCGCTCTAGTAAAACATACCTGCAGTTTCAAACCAGCTGACTCCTGCTTGTCCACCATCCTGTACGGTCTTCACAACGCTTTCATCAGGACGAGCCTTGAAAAGACAAAATTCTATGAATTTGGCCTCCTCCACTGTCAAAGGCGTTTTTCCCTTTTTGGCTGCTCATCTTGGCATGTAATCATGCACACTATGTCGCAGGTGAGGTATTCAGCGATTCAAAATGATGGAATTTCTGGTATCGCGCCGTGCATTTTTCTGCTGTTCGATTCAAGGATGAAGTGCTCGAATGCCAGCCCCTGCCGGAATTCAGCACTGCGTTTATGCTAATTATAGGGCTCTACGTGGCAATCTTCCACTGTGATTTCGTTCTCGAAGCATGTATTGACTACAAACTTATGAGCAGTCGAAAATTATTTTCTTCTTGACTTATTAAGTCCCTACCAGAAAGAAACATTGCTATTGATGACTCTCAGAAGAACTTTATAAAGCAGAAAACATACCGAAATAAGTGAGGCAAGAAGCGATACGAGGAGAATCAGGTGCATGCTGTTGAACGGAAATAGGGAAATGGATGTTTGACAGCGCTCAATCGGCCTGATCCTGGATAATCAACTGGAAAATACTCATGCTGTCTATGACGACAAAGGATGACACATGCACCCTGGGAAAACTGGTTACGGAATGACTGGTATAAAAATGAGGTTTAGGCCATATGCGGCTAAATTGGAAGTGGGTGAACGAAGATATCGCGAAGTTCACGTGGGCTTGAAGAATTGTAACTAAATTGCACTATAGAGGCATCGTAACGAAAATGCATTTTAGAGGGATGTCACGGTAGTGAGAGCAAATCTCCAAGTTTTTTCTCTGAGGGAATTAGTGTGCTGGTTAGTCCTCTAGAGCGGGGATTTCAGCGGAGATTCCAAGTATAAAATGAAAATGAAGCTGTGATGAAATCCCTATGGTAGAGGCAGGAGACGAACTCCGTAAATGTTTATTCAGCGTGCGGTCCATCGAAACACTTGAAATATGTAGTGTGTTGCAGGGTAGAGGTTCGTTCAAGGGATGAATATGAAAATGTGTTCTCTCTAGACCCTTGTTCAGCTTACATTATAGTTATATCATTAATACCACTTGATCATTTACTCAATAAATGACTCTCCGAAGTTATTTATAGTGATGGGCATATGACTTGGAACACACTACCCGTTCAACGGCCTTTCGGATTGCTTTCCTACCCCAAGCTAAAGAAGTCTTCATCCATCTAAACTGGAGTCAAGCAACATTATGAACAATGTACATTCACTTATTGGCATACAGGTAATAAGGAAAGTTACATATTGTACTGTCACCAAGTATGTGCATAGCGCATGTTATAGAAGCTCGTTGAAGGTTGTTATATCTACGTATAAGACGAGACACGTCATGTTATGCCCTGACGAGAAAGATTACGCTGCGTTCATACTTTGCCCCGTCAGGGCGGGCTGCGTCAAGAGGCAACGAGGCAGAGTGGCACGAAGGGGATGCAGAGACGACGCGCAACTAGACAAGGTGGCAGAGGCGGAGATGGAGAGCCACGCTTCCAACCCCTGTCGCCGGCACCGCAGCGTATGAATGCGGCTTTGACGGTTGCATTCTTCATGAGGTGGAACGAATCTAGACACCAATAGTCAGAACTTCCGTGAAGGATCTTGAAAAGCTAAGGATACACTGCGGGAGTGTACACTTATGACAAAAAATCGCTTCGCGGCGTCGCACTCGCGGCGCCATTAGCACGAGTCCTTTGGAATTTCGCTAAAGACGCAATAGGCTGGTACCGTTGAGGATCTTCAAAAATTGCAGTTTGGAAGCTTCGGAAGTTCGCCTATGTTGTTGTTGTTGTTGTCATAAGTGTACACACCAAGACACTGCGATCTTCTAGAGCCGAAAAGCTCTACTGGGTCAACGTGACCAGCTAGACGAACGAGTGGGGAATGCCCACTGCTTGTGAAATTTGGATGTCGAATGAAATGGCTAGTAATGTAGATGGTTGTAGGTGTAAGGCGTCTGTAGTATAGTATAGCCAGTACAATCCTATGGACGAAAGTGTACTGTATACATAGGCTCCCATTAGTTGTGTGTTTATGGATGAGTAGAGATAATGATGAACTCGAACTGAACATAACAAATGCAAGGCACACAATATGCGATGAAAACTACTGAAAACGTCCCCACATTGCGAACGGGGCGACTTTACACTGAATATTCAGCATTCTGCAGATTGAATCTCACAAGTATTCGAAACAATATCTACCCGATAAACCGCAGAGCACGTGATCGCTCAGTGAAAGGAATGATGAGTAAAGTTAGTGATATACATAATTAATGAAGGAGATCACAGATATTTAAGCGAATGACAGGACTGACATGACCCCAGTGGGTTTGGTATGAGATCGTCGAGCGAATCCAGCGCAACTCCTTCCGATCGTCGATAGTGACCAACATTCTATGTGCGCCACACAATTGCGATCGAATGATGTAGACCATGAATGCCGCTATATGCATACGTTCGATATCCGCTGTAGAGAAATGGGATTACATTATTGGGAGGAAGCTGTCAGTAAAGAGCTCATAAGCCCAAGGTTTAAATACAATGTTTTTGCTTCACGGAAAGTCAACTTCTTACGATATTTGTTCCAAAGCTACGTTACCAACACTCATGAAGTGTCATTCAGCTGTAAGGAAATTTACTTTGTGGGAACCTATGATTCGCACGTTTTACTTATTTGAGTGATATACGGCCACAAGTAGCGTGGTGTAATGATAACTTATAACGTGATGACTGTAACACCCACTTCTATAGACTCCCGTTTATGGCCTCCAAGGGCACACGCACCTTTGAATCTTCTGGTAGCACCAGCATGGGTAGTGGGGTAAAATTACCGATTTGAACACCGACAGGCCTTAACAAATTGACGCCTCTTATGATGCTAAACGGAAAAACAGTATGTGGCGCAATTGTGAAGGAATCACACTGAGGTTAAAAGCTTTATCATTCCTCGTGTCGTGTAAGTATGCTACCTAAGAATGTATACACACGACCTAATCGATAAAAAAAACGCAGAAAGTGCGGGTCCGTCTTTTTTGTTTTTTAATATAACTCGATTTCTGTTTAGACTTCCAGTAGAGAAGTATATGACATAAGATCCACCTCAGCTTTACAGGATGCTATTTTGTAAATTGTGAAAATTCCAAATTTCCCTCGTTTTCTAAAAGTATCAGCAAATTGTTGCGATTCGGACTATGGTTATGACTAGAAGCAAATACCGTTACTGAAGACGCTGTTTCAAAAGTAATCGAAAACGTTTTCAAGCTGTTTTTGAATAGGTGAATTATCAGCTAATCTATTTTTCAAATGATACCGCATCTAATACTGGCTTCTTCTATTATATCAAAAGATAACACTCAGAAGTACTAACTTCTTCTAGCAGCACTTCTCGACGACCTAGTGCGAGATATCAGTTTATCTAGGAGAAAAAGTTCAGAAAAAAAAGGTTAAATACTAATTTCCAGTGAAACTACACACCGCTGTACTTATCGTACTTTTTCTGGAAAACGCATTCTGGAAAGCGTCAGAGGATATTTCATGAAAGCCTGATGAGTCAACTATGAAATTGGTCCACGGTACTAGATTCTGCTCTGAAATGTGTGAGACAATCGTATCTTCCTTATCCAAGACAAGTCCCTTTCCCTTAGTGTGGTTCTAACCATAAGTAGCATTGCCCGAAATACTGAGCCGAGAAAACCACTTTCAGTTTTTCTACAGATCCAAATTTCTGAATGAAAAAAACCAATCGTGGTTTTTCTCTATTGGAGATTCGATCAAAAGTCGATTATAACGAAAAAAGAAAAAAGTCACTGATCCACGTTTTCTGCGTTTTTTTTTTTTGAACAGCTCAAGCGGGTGTTGTAGAGCCTCAGCTGCTGCAGCGGGTTCAGTTTCAATGGTACTTTAAACAGGATATGTGGGGAAAGAGGCAGTGTCTTTGAATATTTTCCTTTGGCATTTATACTATCGCTGACGTTTGCGCGTAGGAAACATCATTGAATTCGTAAGAAGCGAAAACATGAGTGATGCTGGCAGACAAAACAAATGTTAAATGACTGCTTTGTTCGTCGGAAAATGTATGGAAATAAGTGGTCGCGGGTAACGGGCAAGGCTGAAAACTTTTCAAAAGCTAATTTTTGATAACGGTTCTTGCGTTTACCTTATACTTTGATTCAGGTTAGTTTTGTATAATCTATCATTTTTTATCTATCAACTCAGTTACTGTTCTTGTATGGGCCGCTACTCGACAACGAGAGCCCCGATCAGATTTTTTCGAAGACGTCACATAGCCAAGATTACTCGTAATCCATGATTGCTTCCTTAAGGTGCATGTCCACATCTAAGTGAGCCTTGTAAAAAACGTCAATTATTCTGCAAGAAAAGGTGAAGCTTTTCCATAGTAAAAAAAGTAGGCGTTAGAAGACGAGTAGGATAAAGGCTACCATTAACCATCACCGAACATACCATTCGGAATGTGGCACTTACACTTAGTCATCCGCAAGGTGACGGAGGTGCGACGCTGACTAACTGCGAGTGAATGGCGGAAGTGTAAATCATAGACAAGCAAACGAAACAGAACAATTGCGTTGAAATTCAAACACTTTTCGATACACTCTCACAGTGTACCAATTTGCTTGGTAAACAAACATATGTCATGTGGAAGGATGACGTCTTCGCTAGTAGCTGCTTCTACTCGGACGGTAGATCCGCTTCAGCCCACTTACACGCCTGGACTTCCACGAGATTCAAACCACATTTTTTGGTATTTTTGGAAAGGTACCGTGGTCGGATAACACTACCATATGTTTTTCAATATGGAGAATACCCTATCTTCCTGGAACCCTCCTCGTTCAAATAGTAGATAGGATATTGGCAACACGCTTTTGAACAGCATAGCAGCAGGACAGTGGCATAGCAAATCGTTGTTTGTGACGTTATACATGTGCATGCCCTTCTTATTTTTTTTAGTAATCTGTACAATACAAACTTCACTTAAAAAATACCACTCAAAAACAACTTCACTTAAAAAATAGGTGGACCCTACTTAGAAAATTTTCACTTAGAAAATCGGTGTTGATTTCTGAGTTATATTACACATGAGATCTATTTCTTGTGTTGGTTTCGTTACTGACCTGAGCAATTGCAAGTCTTACAAAAACTTAAACTGCGCTACGTGTGCATTTTTATGATGATTTTAGAAACAATTAAGGCAGTAATATTCCTCACCAACCGCACGAATGCTGTTCACCGCCGAAGCTTCTACTCGGGAAAGTTCTATGGGACACTGTGATTTTCGGATAATTCTTCTAACATCCACGCAAAAGTCACACTTTTCTTTTGATAACTGGAATGGTGATTAACAAAACATCTACTCACCTCTACAGATGAAACTTTAACCAGGATTACTCTTCCATTGGCTATGGCGCTAACTTCTTAATTGTACAAAAATTTGATCTGTTCAGTAGTGGTGTTAAAACACAAGCCAATCTTTGCAGTGTTACAATGACTAATACTAGATATAGATGACTGACTAGATATGTTGTTCTCCATGTTCGGAAAATATCAAAGTGACAGCTTTAGCTCTAGAAATCGACGCTTTAATATGATTCGAAAAAAGACCCGCCATGGGCGGCCAAGTGCAACACATGGTGTTGCCCGATTAGAAGAGAGCAAAAACAGCCTTGTTCCGTTATGGGTTAAATATCCTCTGCGAAAGCGTAGGATCACAAATGACGTGTTTTTATGACGTGCTTTACAGGTATTGGTTTAAGAGGGAAACAGGTTGATAATGAACGTGGATCCACAAACACCCTGTCGAGGTATTCGCCATGGATCATGACTTTTTACTAGAACAGAATGTTCTTGTCTCAGTCCACACATAAGAGGTGATGTGCTGACTTCACAGAATCTAGTCGGCCTGGACTACTGTCACATCTTTGTCCTTTAGAACGATGGCAGTAGCCTAACACCATCTGATCTCCGCAAGGCTAGCACAATATAATACAATACAATATTTAGACCTACAATTCACGAACGAGGTCCACTGGACTTTCGAAATGACACCATGGTCTTACACAGTTCTACTACAATCAGTGAAACCGGGAATGAATTGCTCATCAAGATTTTCGAGTTTGAAGAGATGGCATATGTCATGCTGAAACTGCCTACCAGTCGCTACTTATATAGTAATACAACAATTCCTCTAACAAGGGAAGGAGACCAGGTCGAAGTGGCCATTCGGAATGAGATACATATGGTCCGACGTATTTTCGAACGCTGATCTCGAATCTGTATTCGAAATTTGCAAAGCAATTCTCTGAGCGGAGTTATGGAGGTTTTTTTTGAATGACCGGCTACACGCTAGATCTCATTGGCGAGGCACTATGTCATCAGCACGGCCATTCCTAAACTATCAACGGCCTCAGTGTGGTAGTGTTCCGAATCTGCAGGAGGAGGTCATGGGTTTGCTCCCTGCCGGTGCGGGGTTTTTTGCATTTTGTGTTTCATTGTCAGTAAGTGCTTTTCTTTCACTTCTGGACGTTTCCTTGTAGTGTTAACTATCGCACCATAATTTACTCTGCCACATTTATAACTACTAACAATACACACAAGGGAAGGATACCAAGCCGAAGAGAATCCCGTACCACACGAATTAGGCGTTGTTGTGTAAAAAGATTATGGTATTCGTGCACAGGGTGTCGAATTACCCCTCTGTGCAAATTTTCAGCCAAATCCAGTTTTTGGTCCAACTTCGGAAAATTGGGAGTGGCCAGGGGATAAAGTGGTAGTTTTTGAATTTTCTTCGACAGAAAACCCTGCAACCTGGTCAAGATAGCCTACACATACCTTTTACACTTGCCCATCCCACTAGATGTACGAAACAAGCGTCAAATAGGAGCATTTCTCAGGCAAGGGTCAACGACTTCTCCTTTGTTCAGTGGGCTGCCACCCAATAATAGCCCATGAATTTCCCGAAATTTGGTCAAATTCTCGAATCGGATAAAAACTTGTCTCTTGGGGTAATTTGGCTTCCTGAGCACGACAATCGCCCTGGTTTTGCGCAAGGACGTGTGGCTGGCGTGCTATCGGCTTCCAAACCTACCACATAATAGTATGTACTGTTTTTTCAAAAAAAAAACCTCCATAACTCCGCTCAAAGAATCGTTCTGCAAATTCCGAATACAGATTCGAGATCAGCGTCCGAAAATACGTCGGACTATGTGTATCCCATTCCGGATGGTCACTTCGACGTGGGGTCCTTCCCTTGTAAGCAAATTTCCTGCCAAGATGGCTCATCGCAGCATCTTTTCCATTCACACCAGGGGCCGTATGCTATCCTCTCCCGGCAGGGGATGGGTCCCCGACGGCGTATGCTATGCGTACCAAACCACTCGTCGGGGGGAGGCTTCGCCCACTAAATCTCGGGATATGTCCCCGACCGGCAGGAGGGTCGGGAAACGTCGGGGATACAGTAATCTCGTGACCGCGGAGCGAGGCGTTTGCACCAGCGCACAGTATTTTCGATCAGGGAAAGATTTCTGTATAACAGTGTTTTTGAATCATAGCGCTCGCATTTTTATTCTGATTTCACTTTCAGGTTCTGCGTGTGTACGAGGGAGGATGTTTTCACCTAATATCCTCAAAATTCGCCCGCTTTGCACATCTTTCCCTTTTATTTTCTAATTTTTCTACTTTTCCCTTTTTTTGCTGATTTGGTCGTGTTGTTGGCAATGTTTTAGGCGTCGATGGTGTAGTTCTGATCGTACGTTCTCATGTTTGTTTTTGCTTTGTGGTCACTTCTGTTTTTAGTTCTGTTTTCGATTATTCTTCAACTGTTGCAACCCCAAAAATTGCAGCGGGATAGTTGTGATCCTAATCACGAAGCAGACAATTTTAGTGCCATCGCTGTTTGGCGCCACTGAGGCGCTCTCAGCTCTGCGTCCCTCTCTAGTTCAGAGTATGGCTAATAACTTACTCCTTTCGCCTTGACCATTCCATCGTAGTATCCAATCACAAGAGCAACACCAAGAAAATAGAAGAGCCACATGACTGGATGTTTGTGACTGCTGCTGCTCTGTTTATATGGAGCTCGATACGTGCAGAGCGTAATTTAATTAAATAGTGCGCTTGTACCAGCGGCACGGTGTGTTAGTATGTTCAGCCGTGGGTACATGGTGCTCTTTCTATTTGTAGAAGTGAGTAGCACATTCAAACAAAATCAATGGAATATACACAGCAGGAATGTCTAGCGCTACAGCTTCACTTCCCGAGCATCAAACAAGAGATATATAGGTCTAATTGCGCTAAAATGCTTCGTTCGCGCTCTATGAGCACTGGCAGACTGAGACTATATCTCCACTGAGAACAAACTTTAGCAAAAATTGGATTTTTTTTTTGTCCAATAACATTTAATTATGAAAGTAAGTGTAGCAATAACCTCGACTTTTTCAGACTGCTCCCTGCTGTTAGGTATAAGCAGGTTCGACGATCAAAATTTTCCAGTCTGCCAGTGCTCGTAGAGCGCGAACGAAGCATTTTAGCGCAATTAGACCTGATATATCTCTTGTTTGATGCTTGGGAAGTGAAGCTGTAGCGCTAGACTCCTGCTGTGTATATTCCATTGATTTTGTTTGAATGTTAGCTACTCACTTTTACAAATAGAAAGAGCACCATGTACCCACGGCTGAACATACTGACACACCGTGCCGGTGGTACAAGCGCACTATTTCATTAAATTACGCTCTGCACGTATCGAGCTCCATATAAACAGAGCAGCAGCAGTCACGAACATCCAGTCATGTGGCTCTTCTATTTTCTTTATGTTGCTCTTGTGATCGGATACTACCATGGAATGGCCAACGCGAAAGGAGTAAGTTATTAGCCATACTCTGAACTAGAGAGGGACGCAGAGCAGAGAGAGCAGCATCCGTTGCTCCTGTGCCATTGTAATACGAAATTTTGCTAAGGTAGCCATAGGGGAATTCGTATGTTCGTGATCTCTCTATCAGTGCTATCGAGCCAAGACTATGTGGAAATACACATGCATAGCGAGAGTGATGATTCTTCTCTATATCAAGTTACATCACTAGAATAGCCAGGCTATAGGTAAAGCTGATTTTCTTAGCTTTCATACAGCTAGGCATACATGGAAGCATCGTCTTCCTTCCTACCTTTCCAGAATGTGTAAGGGAGAATTAGTGTTGTAAAAAAAGAAGGCCACTTCGATGTGTCTTCGTGAAAGCTCAGCAGAAGTGTTCCCAGTAGCATGTAATAAAAACGAGATATAAAATATATCGCTGAAACATTCCTATTTCCAGAGTTCGAAAGTTCTTCCAATGACCCTATAAGTTCATGAATGCTTCCTTTATCCAATAAATCGAACACATTCAGATCAGACGTCGTGTGGGCAGGCCGTCAAGGCATGTGACGCGTCAAACGTGGTTGGGTACAACCCAAGGAAGTGTTCTCGATGATGCAGTTTCTACGGACGTTCTGGAGTGGTCGTTGGGCACAACCCAGGGAAGTTTTTCCAGTGATGCAGCTTCTACGGAAGATCTGGAATGGATGTTGGGCACAACCCAGGGAAGTGTTCCCGAAAATCCGGTTTCTACGGGCGTTCCGAAGTGGATAGAAACCACTACACTGGGAAATTTACTCAGTGATGCAGTTACTACGGACGTTCCGAGTGACAGATCTGGTGAAGATTCTCAGGAAAGCAGCTGAAGAACCTCATATTTAGCTTCAAATTAATAAATATTTTCCACATGGGGTGCTATAGATATGGACATGCACGAGATGGGAAAACATTGAAGAGGAAGCCTTTCCGTTATCACTAAACAGAGTCCTTTTCCATGATACTACCGTTTCTACGACGAGAAGAGCGTCTCTTTGAAGTAAGGATTGTGGACCTAAAAAGCTCTTACCAAATGTTTGAGGAAAATAACTCTTCAGTATCAGGTCCACATGATTTGGAGACACACTTCATGAGTAAACAGCGTGATGGATATGGCCACTTGACGCGGTGGTGAAGGAGTCACCAGAGTTACAGAATCAAGAAGGAGTGTGGCATGTCACCCTCCACCCTCAGTGATGCTTCAGTAACTGCGGTAAAAATGTTGTATTTACAGTGCCTCGCATT
Source organism: Trichostrongylus colubriformis (assembly GCA_963978905.1). Classification (NCBI taxonomy): domain Eukaryota; kingdom Metazoa; phylum Nematoda; class Chromadorea; order Rhabditida; family Trichostrongylidae; genus Trichostrongylus; species Trichostrongylus colubriformis. The sequence goes on from OZ022257.1 coordinate 16,890,901, forward strand.
CGCATTGTGTAAATACAAGACAGTAGCGCAATTTTTGCGATATGTTCTAGTGAAGGAAGGCTAGAGTGCCTTCCGTGAAATTTTCAACAAATTTTTGTTGCGCTTGACAAGGCATTCTTGCTCTACTATCGTCTGCTGAAAACAAGAAGCTAACATTGTAGTTTTATTGGTGAAAGCGCATTCTACTAGGAATACGTGCTGCTCGCACTGTACTATTATCGTGGATTAGTACCTCTATGCGGCAAAAGGCTGTTACGGAAACTCCTTTCACAGTCACAGTTGTAACAGCCGGTTAGTGGCCCGAAGGCAATGCTGCAGTTTTGCTGGGCGAAAGTTTTCAGTGCTATAGAGCATATACCTAGGTGAATTCTACTGCTACGGTAATTTCTTCTCTTGGTGATAAACAACTATGGAATCGCCTATCTTAAGCATTTCAATGAATCTTGAAATCGGAAACACGTGAGACATGTCCGCTCGAATGCGTTTTATCGAATCATTCGGCCAGTTGCATAAGAGATACTCCCAGATCATTCTAATTCTAATGATTTTGAACTTTTGTCGCTGTCGAGCATTCAATTGGCAAGCGGTAGCTTTCAAATATTAGTAATGTTTCTGTTGTTACAATTACATATCTCCGGTAATAGTTGGCTTCGAAAAAGGGCACTATTTACCCAAAGCTACCCCACTGCCTTTTTAGGCGATGCAGTCAAAGAGGTGATTTTTAATAAACCTTTCGATTTAGCTGCAAACTTGTACCCAGGGGTAATTCGACCCGTAGAACACGAATATGACATTCGTTTGACGCGAAACCGCTTGGCGCCTGCGCCATAGGCGCCGTTTTGGCGCCGGCGCCTATGGCGCTGGCGCCAAGCGGTTTCGCGTCAAACGAATGTCATATTCGTGTTCTACGGGTCGAATTACCCCTGGGTACAAGTTTGCAGCTATATCGAAAGGCTTTTCAAAAATCACCTCTTTGACTGCATCGCCTAAAAAGGCAGTGGGGTAGCTCTGGGTAAATAGTGCCCGAAAAAGATATGACACTTATTTTAGTCTCGCCAGTTTGCCATTTCACGTATGGCCGTAGAGCAATTGTGTTGGAGATTTTCTTGTTGTTTAGTGATATCTGTAGATGTAATCTTACTATAGGTTTCCACTCCATACATTCTACGATTTCATACACGGCTGCTGTTCTGGGAACATTTGCGACACAATAAAATGTGCGTGAAAAAATTGCCACAAGCATTCGCGTAGCAGTTCTCCACAAGGAGGCTTGCAACCGGAGAATCCCGGATATTGTAACACATTTTTGAGATCATCACGCTGTTATTATGTTTTTCCTGGGAGCATGTGTCGTGTAAGAGCCTTGAAGGGCGCGCCTGGTACTACTGAAAAACCACGCAGTCCGTACCTTTACTGAAAAACATGGTTTGCTTCGAGCAAAGTGGTTCTATTGGTGGCCTCCTATCAGAATTCTTCCTACGGATTTGTTCGAGTACGTGTGGTTAATGCACGGTATGTCGATGATTTTGTTGATTAGGATTTCTCTTTTGAACTTGTATACACATTTTTTGAGCCACAATTGATATTCACGTTCTATCCGTTGTATTCATACTGACATGTTGTCTGCAGGGAAAGGAACAAAAAAGAGGACGTGACCGCAACGTTTGCGCACCAGCTGCATAACAGGGATCGTTAGCCGCATGCTTGCGTCGTCTTCGTGTTGTGGAAAAGCTGTGCGTGTCTTACTGCGCAAGTTGCTGTAGGGAACTGAGCCCTTGATTCCTTCCGACACGTTTGAGAGCTGCCAACTTCGTCGTCGTTGCCTTGACTGTGGGCGCAACGGTGGAAATAATTAAGGCACTGAGGCTCTTGAGGGATATAATGCATTCTGTGGGCTAGCAGTTAGGATTTTCGAGTTGGTTTATTGACAGTAATGCTTGAGAAGCGTTAGATACATATGATAAAGGACGCGTAATACGACTATATTTCATTTATAATGGAGTCCAAAGAAGTACCTGACGGATATCTCCATACTGCTATTTTTCAGCGTGAAGGACAATGTGAAGGTCAGTTTATGTGATTCGCTTCTGAAGGTTTTGTATGTTGTTCGACTCCATAACTCGATGTTCCGATGGGGCTTTGACACGCAGATGGTGATCTTTGCAGGCAACCGGATGCTTCAGCAGGAGCTCCTTAAAACACTGTTATCGTAGCAGTTATGATCACCATGCTGGTGAGCATGCTGGAAATCTAAAAAGCTTCTCCACTGAAGTGTTTTATCGCCTCCTTGATTGACTAAAAAGCTTCTCCACTGAAGTGTTTTATAGCCTCCTTGATTGACTTTATTACCCTCATCTCTGCAGCGCGTGCAGGTGTTTTCCCGTAGTCATGAGTTTCTTTCAATTGATGTTCACTGAGTGAATGTGGTGTTTCGTCAAAATCATATTCTTTTTTTCGTTCCGCTTGAAACTTTCAAAGGATACATTCGATCCACGTGTGTTTATTAAGAATCAAAAGTTTCACTAATCTTACCACCAAGCCGGCGCTTCTGAAAAACTTTGTGGTTTTTTGTAACATGAGCTACCGTTTGCTAAGTTTTCCTTTGTCACGAGCACTATTTCATGAACTTGTGGTTCTCTTAGCTTTGCATGTCTTTATTATTTTGTGTTGACAATTTGGATTTCACCCATCTTTCCCAAAACTTTACGGTCACCATGTCAACATGTTTGAGCGTTTGTTTTGCCTGATCCTGCTATGCCTGCCTGCCTTGTTTGTATGAGAGTTGGATCAAAGGATGGATCTTTATGTTTTCGGTCGTCGGCCATCGGTAAATTGCGTTGCCTAACTTCGAAGACAATGCACGGGTCCGATTGGGATATCTTTAGGGTTCGATGAGTCCAGTGCTGTGAGAGGTCTAGCGTTCAACATGGCTTCAATTTGAGTCACGAGAGTGTACAGTTCGGAATATCAAAATTTGCTCATTCTCACGGACTTGGTGAGTGCACGTTCACCGAGCCTACGAGCTACTCCCGTGCTGAACCCATCCACGGCGCTCCCGGAGAATTGAACCACTGTATTTGCTGTTTAGCGACGTAAGGAATCTCTGGATTTGATTCTCATCATGCTCAAACATCGCATAGACGATGCATTAACCTGATTTGAAACTGATGCCGCAATCCTAATGATTTTAGCAACCCGCTTCTAGGAATGGATCGAATGAATGAATCGAAGAAGGCTCCGACTGACCTCGAGATGCAGCACCCGTGAGATCTGACATGTACATAGACATGTGTATGAATTCTTGCTCCCTTTACAAAGAAGGGTCCAATGAAGTCGCATACTGTGGTGGTAACGTGCGCATCGGTGGTGCGCCAAATGGAAGTCCTTGTGTTTTTGCATATTAGACAATGCTTTAAAAACTTATTGAAAGCACTAGGTGGACGTAGAATCCGGAATCTTTGTTTAGCCATGCACAGCGTACGATTCTCTCCACAATGTACGTTTTTTGCATGAATACCGCCTAGGATTGGCCGGGCTACTTGCGAGTCTTTACAAAGATCGGAATTTTCATGTTATATGAGAATGCTGCAGTTTGTGAAGGCCACTCCAGAATCTATAGATGCCACCATTGAGCAGTGAAGCGTTTGACTTCACACTCATTTGACAGTGCATAGTGGTCATGTGATTAGTTCAAGAGAGTCGCGCAGCTCATATCTGTCATTTATTTCTGGGGATAACATCCCTATTTCCAGTGCCTCGAGCAATTTCCTTTTCACCGTGTTTTCAATGGAGCGGTGCAGTACTCTGATGACAAGGGTAGGAAGCGCTTGGCAGGCATGCTTTTGAGTCTTATGCCTGGCGAAACTAGTACTATTTGGATATGAAGTAGAATTTTGCAACGTCCTGCGATGTTCGTTCGGTCGCATTATGTAGGGCCTTTTTGTTGTCTCCCACGTATTTTTTGCCTCCCAGACATACATAGTGTTTTTTCTGCCCATATTCCTGACATACTATGTACAGTAGCGCGCAAAAGTCTTCGGCCAAAACTTTTATGTCATAACTTTTTTTCTACTTGACCAAATTTGGCAAAATTTTAATAAGGTGCCTGAACCTATTGTCAGCATTTCTTTCTACTCGAGTGCCGCTCGACTCTTTTCATGGTTTTTTGCAAGAATTTACTACAAGACCACCGAAAAAAAAAGTAAAAGGCTTCGTCAAGAAAAACGGCTTTCTTTACAAAAACAAAACGAGCAAGCCTCAGAGAACATTGATATTTTGTAGAAAGACCACGACTTTTGATGACAGCGGCACAGCGGGACGGCATAGGGATGGCATTCTAAAAACAAAAGTTGCATTCAACCTCGTAACTTACACCGTTAAGCGCCAAAATAGTATATAAAGTATGCAGTGTCTCTAAATACAACATACTAAAATTTCTCAGATCGGTCCAGTCGCAAAAAAGTTACAAGTGAAAAACCCGAGTGATAAACCATTTGGCCGAAGACTTTTGAGCGCTACTGTATGTTAGGATACAACAACGAACGAAAAGGCCCTTTTTCAAACGATTGGAAAAACATCGCAGGGCCTTGCAAAATCCTAACATGTATGTCAGGATTTTGTCAGGATTAAACATAGTGTCAGGAATGTGGGCAAAAATAAATGGGATGAACGAAAAGACTCCTCTTCAAACGGCATGACGAACATCGCAGGGCCTTACAAGGTCCTCCATCATAGTGAGCAGTAGCTTCACTGGGCGGAAGCGCTCCCCACTTCTGTCGTTAAAGTACTGCACCGCTCCATCGAAAATACGGTAAAAAGGAAACTTCTCGAGGCTTCGGAAATAAGAAGTTAATCCCCAAAGATAAATGGCAGAGACAAGCTGCGCGACTTTCTTGAACCATCCACATGACCAGAGTGTTATGCACTGTGGAATGAGTGGGATACCAAACGCCGCCACAGTCGTGGTACGTCTGCCCTACTTAAAGGTTAAATCAGGCGTCAGCCAATTCTGCTCCACTACCAGGGATTTCCACCGAGGCACTAAGGATAGTGATCCCGTGGCAGCAGCATGTCGGTGTGGTACAAATGAACCGGAGCGTCTCTAAAATAGACTCTCCCAAAAAGATTTGATTTGTACCATTCCAGGCTTAGAAACGCGCTAGGCGCCGAAAGCTTGCCTATAAGGCTCAAAATCCTTTTGCAACCTTTTTTCCAGCCGATTTTGTAAAAACCTTTTTGAGTCTTCTGGAATGAAATTTTGCAAGTCTCGTATTGTTCCATACATATTTATATAAGCTTTTTTTGATTATTTTGAAATCCGAGGTGCTATGTAATGTACTTATAAATTTGCCTACCTTAACTGGAAGGCTGATATGTGTTCGTCCGTCCTGCTCGCCCTTACTCGGATCTGTTTGAACTTTTCACCAAGTATCCACGCGGTAAGGAACACACCCAGTAAGCCTTTAACTCAAAGGAAATCAAGCGATATTGGAATTGAAGCTGAAGAATACAAAATATCAAGCATTTAAGGCACAACACGTCGACATGCTGAAAAGCTCAGGAAGAGTGAATCGAAATAGCTCCGCCCGGAGCGTCCGCCGCGGACTTGTTATCTGTATGACCCGATTAGGACATCCAGTTGATCCCTTTTTTAGATGAGTCAAGCCGCATCGATGCGCGGAGAAAATAGGTTCTGTCTGCCCTAAGAAGTTCACATCTCTTCTTCGTCAGAAGAGCTAACTCAGATGATGACTAAGCTCCGAGAGCTGAAAACAACAAGTTTCATTATTCTTATCTATCAAGCTCAGTATGCTGTTATACATATTGTCTTTTTTCGCCGTTCGCCGTTGTCCATTGCCATCGATATTGGATATATTCGTCGTCGTTATCCTTGCCATTGAGATTGATACGCACATATAGATATATTTAGCAATAATAGTCGTCGAAAATATAGAAGTCACTATTCAACATTTGAGGAGAATACCTAAAAGCAAAATCCAGAATTAAAATCCAGGAAAAAAATCCAGATAGATTAAATTGCATTCATCTGCACAATAAATAGAAAACAAAAGGTTGTGGACTTCACGACTCTCCCCATCAGCGAGCGTTTTGCTTGGTTATTAGGTCTTCATAGAAACAGATACGCTCCTGGAGTGCCTTCGCTCGCGCTTCCATCTCGGCCTTTCTATTTGGCACAGAGCGAAATGGTGGGCCTTTTTGGAAAGGAATCTATCAAATGTCGACTCGCAAAGCCAGAAACAGTGCCTACAGGTCTTTTCTTGCAGGTACCGCCGCAAAGTTCGAGACATGCGAGGCAACGACCATGCCCTTTGATGTCTACCCGCTTTCCTGCGTCCACCACCACCGCACAATAATCGCGATAATGTTCATTCTCCGCGCTGCGAAAGTGGCAAGGATTTGAGGTTCCGAGTAGAGGATCCCTTCTCAGAGCGCGAACGGGAAAACTATTATCTCCCAGCGTGACCTATGGTCTCGAGCCGCATCACCATCAATCGCAAGACGTCCATCGAAGGCTGGTTGACCAGTGATTCCCCTTCTGACACAGCTTTGATCTCGAGAGCCAAGGGCTCTGTTTTCTGCAATTACCCTAAAGTCTGATAGATAAGTCCGCCCGTGCGCGGTGTCGCGCGCGGGACAAGCGACTGCAATCTTCAAGGAACCAACCAGGGATGAAGGAAATTGAGAGCTATGATTTGTGGATTGTATTAATAACGAGTTTATATTGTATTGTATATTGTATCTGTCAATACAAAAGCGAGTAGCAAGTAAAGTTGGGGTCGTAAGAAAGGTGAACAAGGAAACTTCACAGTTGGCAGAGGAAAGTGAACGGATGAGAGGAGAATTGTTGTTCGACGGGGTTTCAATGCAACGATGGTTTGAGTGATGAAATAGCGGTTGAATAAAAACTTTTCTTTATTCCTGATATGACCCAACAAAAGCTATTAGGTTGTCCTGAAAGTTCCGGAACACCCCGACCACTTTTTTTCAAATTTATTTCTTTACAACATAAACACATTTCAGCTAACAAGATATTCACCATTACTATCTATCACCTTCTGTCATCTATCCGGAAGCTTGCCAATCCCATCCGCCCAGAACTGTTGGGACTGCCTCGCGAAGAAACGCTCGACCTCCATCTCGATGTCGCGCTGCTTTTTGAGCTGTTTCCCCTTTAGGAAGTTCTGTAGAGGGGCGAACAGCTGGTAGTCAGACGGTGCGAGGTCGGGGCTATATGGAGGATGCGGTAGCACTTCCCAGCCTAGCGTCGCCAAGGTGTCCCGGGTGAATGTTGCCAGATCGGCTGTCGGATTGGGCATGGGGTGTCCGAGTCGAGAGCACTTTCCGGTATCCCAGCCGAGTGAGATGCTGATCGACTGTGGTGTTCCCACAACGGAGTAGCAGGGCTACTTCACGTGTGCTTGCCGTGGGGTTCTCCTGCACAGTTCTCCTAAAAAGCTGATCGTCAGCTCAGATGGACGGCCACTGCGTTGCTGATCTCTCAGGGCTATATCTTCAGAACGGAAGCGGGTGAACCAACGGTGGATAGTTGTGCTTGCTCCACATGCGACGCTGATTATTTGGACCACTTCCCTTATGGAACTCCCTCGGCAGAACTCGTAGAGGTACAATGCTCGGAGTGACGTCTCGTCCATTTCGAGCTCTATTCCTTTTGTGGATAGGCGCGAATCCTTATATGCCCATGGCATGGATCGTTCCTCAAAGTCAATCGACAAATGCCCTGGTTATCCATTGCGGGAAGGCCCGAAAACCCTTGTCTGCCAAGGTGTTCCGGAACTTTCGGGACAGCCTAATAGATATACCAAAAGCGGCATCAGGAAAAGGATGAGCTACGGAGAAGTAGCTGCTTCAGTTTGCGACAGTTTCTATTCAACTTCTGAGGAGACGATTATCGATAGCTTCCTAAAGGCCTTGTACCAAGAGTCATTGTTAGATGAGATGTGTGAGAATTTTAATGGCATGAGCGATCGTGACGATGAAATGGAGATTGCGTAGAAAATTCAAGATGAATGATCATTGTTACACGGGTTAAACGAAGATTTTGATACGTGGAATTTTTAGATATTAGAAATGAAGCAGAATAAACAATTTCTTCAATTCTGTCGTTCTTAATGATGAAGAGTGCATCGCGATCCTGTGTTCCTTGAAGATTGCGCCTGCGTTTGCCGCTGCCGCCAGCGACACCGCGTGCGGGCGGACTTATCTATCAGACTTTGGGGTAGTATGATGTGTTATCGCAAACCTCGGCCACCATCTTAATAGTAATATAATCATTTATGCGCAACTCCGTTACCTGCTTCCTTTCGTTCGTGCTGGATCCCTCTGATCTTCTCAAATTCTCGTCAGAATTACCTCTTTGGACACGTCACGGTTCTCGGCAAGGTCGTGATCACTGCGCATCGAGGCTGACGTTGGTGACTACAAGGATCTCCTTCTCTGCCCTCCAATGCCTGAGTCTGTTGAACACGTCCTCGAATAGGTCCGTGTGCTTATCGATCCCCTGTGAAAATTTTGTATGGCTGAGGCTTCCCTGATTTGCCCCTCGCGGCTCCGCTGCTGAGATCACCAGTCCGCTCTCTTGTCCGCAGAGACCGCTCTCGACATTTTGCCATTTTCTCATACGAGCGTCTACGAACATGTACGTTGTTTCCAAGCGCACGAGGTGCTTTCTCAGCGAAGATGCTCTGAGGACAAGACTGTGATAGGTTGTAACCAAGTCTCCCACTCCGTATTCTTCGTGAGGGGACGGTGTTTTGACGTGCTCGATGTCGTTCTGAATCTCCGATGCCTCTCGATCTCGGTTTTCCATTTCTTTTCTCAGCACCACCAGGTCACATTCTAGCCGCTCAGAGATCATCTGCGTGCTCTCAGTCCTCTGTCGAGTGCTTCCGATTCTTCCGATGCGGTCCGACATTACTCTGAAAACTGATTTACTATGTATTCTACGGAATTTTACGCTAGCTTCCAACTCATTTCTGATTTCGATAACTGTACGCGATGCGATAGAGGAGACGTTGTCGTAGAAACTTGGCTCCTGGCCCTATACTGGTGATTTTTGGGATGACCAGTCGATCTCCTGTGGCGACATGCTCCTGCGATTTACCAACAGGGACGAAACATCAAGAAAATTGGTCTTATGAGCATGCCAAGCGTCGCCCTCGTTGTCAAAATTTGTTGACCAAACAGCGTGAATGTTAGGTATGTAAGTTCTGTTTTATGACGAGATTTATGGCTACTACTAGTACTGCCTTGTATCGTTGAAGGTAGACTTGCGCTTTGTGCCAAAGATCAGGCAACTCAAATTCTGAGAAAGTCACGTTGTCCCCGTTCACCAATCTCGAGAGCAAATCTTGCATAAAATAGGAAAATTTCAGAACTCCACTTATTTCGAAGGAGTTTTCTACCTTCCCACAAGCGATGGTGCAGCCATGATAGCTCTGCGTAGCGTAGATGAAATTTCATCGATGTGATAGTACCTTCTGGAGAGCAGGGAACAGGGAATGTAGCCTCTAGGCATACTATCTGTGCTTGTGTTCCTTTGCCACTCTTACACGTCATTTGATTCTGTCCCTTTTGCGCACTTGCCTCAGCCTACCGAAGGTCCAACGGATGCCGTTCAAATTCCATTGTCTATCATAATCTTGGTCTTAAACTGGTTACATACGAAAACGATTATCCGCAGTCACCGTGTTCGCCACCGTCGCTTGAACCTTTCCTTCTGGCGATTGCTCAAAAAACAGGAAAGGGCGTACCACTGATAGCCTATTATGCATATTGTCGAGCCACGTCGAAATGTCTATCTCATTATATTTACAGTTTGCCGTAGTTTCTGCTGGGAAACAAGTACAATCCTCGACTACTAAGCATAAGAGAGGTTCAGCCTCCTCATACGGAGTCGGTGCTACCAACAGAGAACTTAACGTCACTGTGAGAGAGTTCCATTCAAGAGAAATACTGGGTCGCAATGTTGCTGAGAGATGTAGACGATTCGCTGCGTGGATTTGTTTGGAAAAACTGAACTTTCGGCGCTTCGCTCCACCAGGAGCATAAAATATTTTGTACACAAGTGAAGTTCGCGGCTTAAGGTAGATACAGGCAGATACAATAGACTAGACAGCCTAAACTCAAATAAAAGCAATTACACCCTGGGTCCCCATAGAATTCGACGCTTGCTGTGTTCCGAAAGAATTTTTCACCGTGCTAGAGTTCTTCTACAAAGCTTGAACTGTTTATCGCTGCACACTTTTCACCCGTACAGGATCCAGCGTGTGGACATCGTTTGCTGTTAATTAGGTGGTATGTAAGTAATGTTGCGCGTACACATCTCTATTTCTTTTTCACAGGTAAGAATCAAGTTTCCCTATGAAGCGCGTATCTCATGGATGACTGATCCATCCTTCACCAGTCTTAAACACGCCTCTCTTCGGAAAGGATTGAGTTTATTGACCTCTGAAAGCTTGATAACACAATCCTCTGTTCCGCTGTTGTTTGAAAACAGGATGAACAGCTTGTCAAATAGATGTACCTGTTGACAGCTCATAGCTCCCGTTACTATAATGGATTACTAAATTGCGAAATGATCGGCAGAATAGAGAGTATTTCCACAGTGTCGCGATGTTATCTGCGCTGTCTTATCCTTAATCTCCAGAAAAAGATTACCTTATTGCAAGCACGTTGTACTGCTGTACTGGCCATCTGTCGACAAAGCCATCGAATTAGAAATACGATAGTGATAGGAACGTAGAGGGAGACATAGCACCCAGTGAGTATTAGGTATATAACAACCGTTGCCCACACTGAACAGCACTCTGGGTTGAATATCAAAGCCGAACAAAGAGTGCAATCAACATTATCGCAGAAGGGTTCTGCCGCGCACAAGGTGTCAATTACCGGGTAGAGTCGTCACCCATGTCACCTTATGTTGCTGCAAAAGCACGTGCGGAGGGAATCTCACAAATTCTCGAGGCTTACGATTTTGATAGACGAGCAAAAGTATCCTGCGCACACTTCCACCGGAAACGCAACGAATACCTCTGGAGATCTCTGTTCCGTTCCGTCTCTCGTATGCGAGAATGGTACTTGTAAAAAAAAGATGAAACAAACAGTCCTAGAACTATTGTCGCAGTTGTTACCAAATGGATAACCCTGTTTCCGCCTGAAGAGCCTGCTTCCTTCGTCAAACGAGTGTTGTGCTGACGTAAATTGTGTCGATGGGGAACCTGGTGGGTTTCCTGTGAAGACCGAGCAATGTCATTGTTTGCCTTGTCATCAGCCTACCTAGCCTATATTCCGTTACCTCTTCTTCTTCTAATTCTGATAGTATCAACAAATTGATGAGTCGTCGAATACGCTCCATCCTTCCCATCTTCCTAGAATGTCGCGGAAGTACATCGTCATGATGAAGTACCAAACTACGCTTTTTCGGAGCTGATGCTCCGGCTCGTTTTTCGCCGACATGAAGTCTATGTTTTTCCCGCAGAGCTGTCAGGTATTGTGTTCTCCGAATATGCTAGAATTTCTCCATGTGTACACAAGAGCTCTTCAAAGTCTTAATAGCCGGATCTTAGTGCGAAGGGATGGAATAACGCCAGAGGGCAGATAAGATGATGCGTCTTACTCTGAGCTATCGAAAGGAAACGATACTTTAACTTCGTTCTGCACAAAATCTATGGCCGAAGAATAGTAGTCTGATCAAATGATGAGTCCGAGTAGAGAAGAGGTCTGGTATTCGACAGTGCTTCGATTTCTGTTACGGTCAACAGCTCTTCGAATGAAAGTACAAATATTCCTACCGCTTCGACCACATGCGATTTTACCGACTCAACACGGTGGCGACCGCGCGTTTTTTCACGTGTCTGCCACGTGGGACATCGCGCGCTCGCCTTGCCGAGAATTGCGTCCCAGCACTGAGGTTTTGATACCACCTTTCCAAACCCGCTGAATTTCGCGCGTACCTTGAGCGCTATTACAAAGTAGTGGGCGCTGCAAAACTTTAGATATCCCTCGAGAACCTGAATAAGAGATTATTGCATGGTAGTGATGGGAAGTGTTAACCAGGTGATGAGCATGTGAAAAAGTCGACGTCTCGCGAGTATAAATATCTTGACTAAGAATTGAATGGCCACAAATATCCCAACTGACTGTGGATTCCTGCGACGACTTCACAGAACTGAATGCTAGTTTTAACGATCTGCTGATCGACAGCGATGATAACGAACCTGTGCTAGACGACGATACAGTGCATGAAAAAAACTAGATACCCTTGTGCATGTTGATCAAAATTCATTATTTGAGGAGTTCAAATCAGTTGAAAAAAGGAATTTTCTGTGCTGCATCCCACCATTGGGACGCATTGTCCTACGCGGCAGAAAACGTGCGTGCCAGCATTCGGACGCAATGTCGCCAACATGTTAGTTAACATCTCGTTGAATCTCCTTGTAAGAGAGCGTACGGTGTTATATGTTGCCAGATGATCTCTCCGTCACTCAACTCATGAGCTATTGCCGGATCACTACGCGCTGCTTCCACACTTTCTCTGATTATTTCTTCGCCTAAGAGGAATGATGGAGCATTGTCGCTCGTTATTGTCGCAGAAACTCCTCTTCGACCGAAAATCTTCTGATACGTGCAAGAACGCCACGATGGACAAGTCAGAGACGAGGTCTTGTCAAGCGAGTCATGCAAGCCACTAACGCTCTGTAGCACTTGCACTGCGTCGTGGGCGGGGATTTTACGGATAGTGACCCAATGTGATCTAGACCTACATACTCGACTGGACGAGAAGTCACTATATTTACGAAGGCAAAGCCCTCTGCCGGGAATATTTGTAGGGCGGATCGTTAATCTTTCGGCAGATTAAGCATTCCCTAACATAATTCATCACTTGCGCCCGCAACTGCGGTATACAAAATTTTTGACGTATGCCAGCCATCGTGTGGTTGACACCCGGGTGTCCCTTTCGATGACAGTCTGCTATAATCATTTTCGCTAGCAAGGTTTTGAAGCACGAGAACAACTCGCTTTTCCCCATACCGAAGAATTATCTGAGTGCGACGGGCCTGATGTGGAATTTCGTGGGCTTCATCTAGTTTTCTGAATGAATCTTAGAGCGTATGCTATGATCCTCTTTGCGTGAGTTAGCGTATTCGCTTGTTTGTGCGAGAAAAGCTCGCGATCGTTATCAGAAAAGGAGCTATTCGTCCGAACTGTTGCAAGACCTATAACGCTGTCAAAATATCGCCGTCAATTTTCACAGGTAGCGTAAACGAGTTGAAGTTACTAGGGAGCGAGTGAGTGTACCGATTCCCGGAGAGACGTGGGTTCCGTCCGCCACTTATGGTTTTGGGATTCTGCGGCGTTCATACCTCTAGCCGCGTAATCAGCAGGGTTGGCCTGAAGAACGTGAGCGAATTCTAGCTTATTTACTTCGCTCAGATGATGGGCAATTTCTCGAACCTCTCTGGTCCGGTTCTCTACCATCCTCCCTTTCTCCTTCTCAAAGGAACCTCAAATCCAATTAAAGACTATTTCCGAGCCGGAAAAGATATACAAGGGGTACCAAAAAGTAATTTTTTCTCGTGCACTATCAACCCTACTTTAGTCGAACTTCAGCTTCTGACGAGGTAGTTTCATCAGGGTCAAGCCTCCGTTGAGGAATCCTCAACAGGGGGGTCGTATTTGGTCCGCTAGGAGGGGGGGTCGTAATCGTTGAGGTAGACAGTGACCAACAGAATTTCTCAGACTGAGAGTCTAAATTGTAAGGTGAGAAATGATAAAACTGATTAACTGGGTTCGAACCCGAAACTAGTTTAACTCGATCATCATGGAAACTTCATGCATGGCGCAATCCGCAACGAAGCCAACCAGTGTAAATGAACCTTTCATTGGTCCGCCGGCACAGAATTCACGTACAGAGACACCTTCGAAATTGACCGATTAGCCGTGGGAAGCGGCATCTATCCACGGGTATCGCCGTGGATGAATACTCCAAAAACTATAAGTTGAAAAAGGAAAATTAGCTGATATGAACTTCTTCCATACCTTACTACGACCGTAAGTACGTAACCTAGTGTTGGCGGCCACTATGTGGACCGGAAAAACGTTTGTATCCATTGAGAAAGTGGATGAAATCCTCATGCATGGCGCATCCCACAGAAAAGCTGACCGACGCTTCTCGCCTTTCCACTAGGCCTTCGAGAGCGAAGGATGCATACTGAAAAAATTTCAGTAACAATGAATCGATTTTTGGGAAGATTCGTGGGAAGATCTCGCAAATTCGACGAAAAAAAGGTCCCCTCAACTAGCTTTTCTGAATTTTTCTTGCTTCGTTTCAGAGGTGTGGCATAGCTCAGGTAGTCATTCGAAAGCAAAAACCTCGCAGACTCTGCTCCACCCAAACGAACTCATATAGTTAAGTTTGAAGGAAGTTATGGTCATTTGAAGTAAAACACTCCGAAATTCCCCTCAACTGGCCCTCAACTGGCTTCTCTCAAAATAACTTCCTTCGTTTTGAAGATATGGCACAGCTCAGGTAGTCATTCGAAAGCGACAACCTAGCAGACCCTGCTTCACCAAAACGAACTCATGCGGTTAAGTTTGAAGGAAGTTATGGCCATTTGAAGTGAAACACTCCGAAATTCCCCTCAACTAACCCTCAACTGGAATTCCATATCGAGAACTAAGCAACCATTAGGGAAAGCAAGCGGCCAATAGATAGGTCTGAAGAAGTTATTAGGAAAACAATTTACAGCTGCTTGAAAGATGGGCTCTAGGTAAAGTTTGAAGTGTTTTAATAATGTCGGAATTTAGTATGGGGTGATAATAAGATAACGCGCTCCAACGCGACCGCTTCGCACGTCGCCCGAAACGGGCGGTCGCCCGTCGCCTGAAACGAAACTTCAAAGGTAACAGTCTTTTGTTTTTGTTTTTTTGATCGAGAGCCCCTTCTGGATCATTTCTAGACTTGTCCAGTTCTCGTGCCTTCATTATTACTGATTCAGTTCCAGCTAAACCAGCAGCGGGAACTGTGGCATACCAGGCGGTAGCACTCCATTTATTGTTAGGTTGATTTTGAAGTTTGCCTTTCTTCCATTACTCCTTAACTCCTACAAGGATGAAACTCTCTGTTGGTGGACGAATCTCAGTGTTTTCAGTTGGCACTCAGTCTCCTTTTTTTCCAAATCTGGTGTAAGCTGTGTGAGCTTGTAATCGTTGACCTACTCAAAGTCACAAGACGTAAAAGGGGGGGGGGGGTCGTATTGGGGGCTCCTTTTTTGGGGGGGGGGGGTCGTATTTTTTGAAAATTTCCCTCAACTGGACGCTTGACCCTGAGTTTCATCCCTGAAGGTAAGAGCAGACCTCACTCTATCACTAAACTCCGTAACAGCCTTCTACCCCAGAAGGGTGGGGAGCTTGTTCCGAGTGAACATGATGAGTCACCTTAACTGGGCAAAATCCGAAATTTCGTCGCCCTCGTTCACAACCTTGCTAAGGTCCGTTCACTCTGGGTACCTAAGGGGAGTCATATTGGGTGGTGTTTTCAAACATTCCGTCTTTTCAGGGTTCCCAGCGCCCTTCGTTTCCAAGAACCAGTACGGGCCGTTACCACTGAAACCCTTCCGGAGGCAGGTTTGTGGCATGGAAATGTTACTTCGGATCATAGCAGCGTTGTCCGAGCAGCAAGGGCTGTGACCTCTATGAACCGAAGGGCCAATCCATAGAAAGCTTCCGACAAAAGACCTACCACGGAACCTAGCTTCACTCAATCAAGCGGATCTTGATACCGTAGGTGCTCTGAAGCCCGCTGCGCCGACTGAAGGCTCTATATTTTGTCGACGGTGAAAGTAGTGAGTCTCACTACTTCCTGTTTCTGAAGGAACATTTCGAGAATATTTTGCCTCATACTCTCATCTCTTTCCTTTTCCTATGTTTTGTATACTTGGCGGATGTGAGCTGTGAGCAAAATTACTTTTTTGGCACCCCCTGTATATTTCTTACAATTGGGTCCACTCCTACACGTATTAACTCAAGAACGTTGTATACTGTACTCGCTAGATCACACGCTCAGCAACTCCTCTAAAGTAATCCTATGCGTCGCCCGCCCCTAGTACAGCTGGTGATTACAATAAAGAAATCGATATTGACAGACAACTACTCACGGGGATAAGCAACTGAATGGTTAGCAGCATCAATCTGCAGATGTGATAGCACCCGCTACTTATTTAAACGCTTGCTTAGTACATTCGCACCATTCTCACCATTGTGCGCAGAAGACCATGAGGGCCATACCATCAAGGGACCATCAGCGTCGCATTACTTCAAGTTCCATAAGTAATGGGCCGCACCCATGGATGGGTCCACTCGCAAGTATCCCTACTAAAAATAAAACGCTTCGTCTGTCTGTACGTCCATCTGTCACGAAATTAGGTATTATATGAAAAACGACCTGTGGTGATGGGGACAAGTGTGGTATGGGTAGGGCATGGGACAGGAAGTGAAGACCACACATAGACCAAGTTAAGCTCCGCCCACGGTAGGCGGGACGTGCTCTGGAATGTTCCGTTTTCAGACCGAAAATCGGTAATTGGGTTCCAATATGACCCAAACATGGGAAAAGGTAGATTAAGGTCAGGAATTAGTTTCTTTAAGTCATGAAAGATGCGTGTGCACAGTGGGCGGAGCATCACGGTAGTGGGCGGAGCTTGGACGTTACATGAAAAACAACCTATGGATATTTGTTAATATGAAAGCGAGTAGCAAGCAAGTTGAGGTCGTACGAAAGGTAAACACAGAAACTTCGCAGTTGGCAGAGGAAAGTGAACGAGTGAGAGGAGAATCCTTGTTCAAGGGGGTTTCAATGCAACGATGGTTTGACGATGTATAGCGGTTGAATAAAAACCTTTCCTTATTCCTGTTATGACCCAACAAAACAGATACCAAAAGCGCCATCAGGAAAAGGATCAACCACGGAGAAGTAGCTGCTTTAGTTTACGACAGTTTCTACTCTATTTCTGAGGAGACGATTGTCAACAGCTTCTTAAAGGCCTTGAACCAAGAGTTATTGTTAGATGAGATGAGTGAGAATTTTAATGTTATGAGTGTTTGTGACGATGAAATGGAGATTGCGTGGAAAATTTAAGATTAATAACCATTGTTACAAGGGTTAAACCCTTGTAACAATGGTTATCGTGAAGATTTTGATACGTGGTATTTTTATTTATAAGTAATGAAGTTGAATAAACAGTTTCTACAATTCTGTCGTTTTTAATGATGAAGGGTGCATCGCGATCCTGTGCTCTTTGAAGACTGCGCCTGCGTTCGCTCTGCGCGCGCGACACCGCGTGCGGGCGGACTTATCTATCAGACTTTGGGGCAATTCGCGCATCTTGGCAAGTGCTGTTTGTGCAGCGGCACCGTCCTCCCATACCGTAAACTGAAACTGATCTCTTCCGGATGTCTTTAGGTGTGTTAAAGGAAAATAAACAAATAAAAGTGACGAGTGATAAGAAAGTCCATCAGTAAGTATAGTCAGCTCATAAAATTGTGCGAAGGCGGCCAGAAAGTAGTGGGCCACACCAGTCGTAGCACCTTCAACCATGTGGCCAATAGGTCACATTCAGTAGGACCGAGAAAATAATCACGACATGTTTATGTATTAAAGCGGAGCCACTATGGTTCTTATCACCACAACACCCAGCTCCAGTATCAAGGAGCAGCAGCAATGCACACCCATGGTCATTATTAGTGACTGATTACTTCTCCCTTCTAATCTTCAGTCATTCCTGGTATACGTGCACAGATGGTCCCTAGACTGCATTGCGGAGAAGTCGTACGTGCCCCTGGTGGCACTCGTGCTACCAGGACCCAAAAATGACGCATAACTCCATCGACCTCAAATCAGAGCCAGACCATTGGTGCTGCCCTCAAATCGGTGCCAATATGATGCGAGTCAGACAAATTACCGACATCATATTCAAGAAACTCCGAGCATGGTCTGGATTCTGTAGATTCCTAGGTATAGTTCTACTAACAAGGAAAAGGAGCATTCGAAAGTTTATTACCACCGCATCACGTATGAAAAGGAAGACGACGTAGACGACTGTAAGAATTTACATTACAAAAGGTGTAAACGCCTAAAGGGCGGTACTACGCAATCAGCGGATCACTTTCAGCACAAAATATGAGAATCAAAGTTACTGCTATACAAAGAAAAAAAAGCGGTAATTAACTAATAAAATCAAATTCCTTTCATACACAAAATCCTCTGCAAACAAGCAAAAACAATAGGGTCAATGACTACTAAAAGTGTTCAAATGTATCACAGGTAATTTGGCATTTGCACGTTCAATATAAATATAATAGACTCTTAAATAGTGAATGGATATAGGACGTGCAGTTTTGGAATAATAATTAAAATTATGCTCTCAGCAAACAACACTAAAACATTCAGACTTTCATGAAATGAAAACAAAAATTAAACACACATACACAAAAAAAAACAAAAATGGATCGCCGTTCTTTCTTTAATGCAACCGCACCGGAGATCACACAACATGCTGAAGAAAAATTTGAACTCAACGACGCCCCACGTTGGTGGAGGAATCACGAAAGAAGCGGCTCCGTACACGCATTTCATCAAGCAGACCTGGGTCAGAGAAACGACCGAAGCACACAGTTGGGCGAGGTGGCAGGAAGAGATCGCTTGAAGTTCAACAGAAAGGTGAACGTGCCAGACCGACTGTATGTTCAGCCATCCCTCGAAGGGTATTGGAAGTGAGGAAAGATGATTTTTGCATCATGCTGATCTATAAATACCAATTAAGCAAAGGAGCATTGACTTCCTGGCACGAGTCACCTGGTGTGCTATGGCAGATCCGAATGCGGAGCTCCACTCTCAACCATCTCTTGAAGTTTCTTGACCTGTCTCGTCAAATTCTGGTTGTTTGCTTCCAGCTGCCGCACACGATCTGAAACGGAGCGATGCCATTTGAGTGAAATTCTTCCATCATTTGACACCTTAACAAACAGTCATCTTTCAGGGTGACCCTGTGGTTTACCTAATATGGAAATCCATTGCTTTCATTTTAAGCCGGAATTTGTCCTCTTCAGGGAGGATCAAGAAAATAAAGCATCATGTTCTACCGTGTACAAGGAATCTCGCGATAGTGTGAAGCCACAATAACAACTATAACTACGATTTATGACGAGCTGTGGAATAGAACGGCTTCTTACCCGATAGCTGCAAATTTGTTGTATCAGTGGGTCTGTACAGTTCAGAGACCAGTTCCATGAATGCGGCCATGCTTTCGCGACAGTAGTTCTAGGCACTTACTGAAACCGTGGAGGGCAAAGCATAGCCTGGCCTACATACACAATAACCAGCATGGGCAAATACAGCAGTCGTTCAACGCCGTTCTTATACACAGCTGAAATGAAACATCTCGGGAAACACAAAAGGCGATTTAAATATTTGATCCCAATGAACCCATGCC
The DNA here is from genome assembly GCA_963978905.1 of Trichostrongylus colubriformis. Taxonomy (NCBI): domain Eukaryota; kingdom Metazoa; phylum Nematoda; class Chromadorea; order Rhabditida; family Trichostrongylidae; genus Trichostrongylus; species Trichostrongylus colubriformis. The sequence continues at coordinate 16,910,430 of OZ022257.1, forward strand.
CGAGACAGCGTAAGGCTACGTTTCCTTGACGGCCCATATTGGTCGCCTTCATATTCCACGGCTGCAGGGCGTGGCTGCTTCCAAAAGCAGCGAAACGGTGTGGCACAGACGAAGACGCAGAGACAGAGCAGCCACGCTCTCCCGCCGGAACTGCAGAGTATGGAGTCAGACTTTGCTATCCTTTGAGGAGGAATCGAAGATTTTAATGTGAACATCAGTTTGCAAGCAAAGAAGAAAGAACTGAGAGGCAAGAGAGTACTGCGCACCGAAGCTTATGAGCGACGGAGCCTCCGTGGGTGGGGTCGATTGATCGAATTTCTCGCGGTCGCCCGCGGTGGGTGCGAGTCGTTTCCAGCTTTATCTGTTGAGACAGCGAAACAGCGACAACAACAACAAAGACGAACTCCTGAAGATTCCAAACTGCAATCTTTGAATATCCTTCACGGTACCAGCCCTTTGCGTCCTGAGCGGAATCCCAAACGACTCGTATGACGGCGCCGCGAGTGCGACGCCGCCAAGCGAAAATTCGACCAGTCGGCCCTCATCCAAGCTTTCGTAGAGCTCACAGAACTAATGTCCTAGCTCAGCATTTGAACTCAACATCGTTTTCAACTGGAGATGCAAGTTTAGGCGCAGCGATTTGACAACTAGAGCACCAGGCGGTGCTGTTAAGGACACCAAACTGAGAGAAAGAACTTTTCAGCGGGGTGGCCAGGTTGAGAGAAATCTGAACATGAGTCAGTATACGAGCAGCCAGACCGTTCTCGGAAGTAATGGAATGAAGTGATCTTAAAGGTAAATTTGTCGCAGCATTTCCCGGTGGAACACTTTCAGTACCAAGCTATAGCAGACATGTCTGGTTGATCTGAATACCCGCTTAGAGTTGTGTGATGTTCTTGGGCATACTTCACCGCCAAAGGAAATAGAGTGTCTGCCAGTTACAACACGTATCAAGTGTTATCAAGCTTCATGCAAGGCGCAGAAAAGGATCGACAACAGAGAACCTGCTAATGGGCAACTTCGAAATCAGAAACGATAAGGAATTATGCATAAAATCGCAAACAATCAAATTGTGCGGACCTAATCACGCCAGGTATGCAAAATAGCTGCCAGTAATGTTGGCCAGGAATTATTACATCTTGTAATACTCCGCTATTTCAAAATTTTACTCCGCTATTTCAAAATTTTTGTAGGAATTTCTACCGTAATCAGCAACTATTAGTACCCTCTTCCCTTCTACCAAAAACACCAGAGGCCAATTTTGCGAAAACCTTGAAGCAAATGGTGAACTGACACGATGCATTAGGTTTCTGAGGTATACCTATCTAGTAGAACTTGCAGTAAAAGGTGGGGAATTATTACATCTTGTAATAAATAGCGTATAACACTTCTTAACATAACTCACTCTTAAGTTGACTGTTCTCGTTAAAATATGCTTGGCAACGAGATTCCAACGTGTCCATGTACTCCTTACGTTTGCGACGAGATTCTTGGGCAGACAGCTGCAATTTCGTACTATGGGTGGAACGCGCCATGTTAATATGGATGGAAACTAAGCAATATAGTGTTATGAATGCCAATAACAACAAGGCTTGCTCGTAATAATAACAGCAACGATCGTCAATGATGATAAAAAAATGCAGCCAGTTGGTGTTTCCTAACCGAATCGCTCACCGCTTGCAACAAAAGGACTGCTGCGTTGCCTGATATCCATCAAACTCACTTAAAATAGAGGAAGGGAAAATGCACTCACCTTATTCTTGATTTTCCGCCGCACAATTTTTAGTGACTCTTCTTCCGCTTTCGAGAGGGGAAGACGGGTAGGGACCTATTATATAATAAATATTTGGTGAAAATCCTTAAGAAAAGAAAGCAGCACATGTAAGACCCATTAAAAGTTACCGGATAACCTTCCTGAAGGAGCGTTCTTTTTTCTTCTGAGGACAACTGAACGAGTCCCTGACTACGGGGGTCCTGAAAATAATGCGTAAACTGGCACGCAGACTCGTTTCTTGAAAGAATCCGCAGGATCGTAAAAGCGGGAAGGTCTAGCATCAAAACAAAGGCTATGCAAAGCCAAAAAAATTAAACAGTAATAATCAGAAAATTGCATATTTAGATCTTGAGGTGGCGTTTAACGGAGTGCACCTTGCAACGGAACCATATTCGAATGGGTCTACCTACAAATACTGCCTCCTTGAAATATTAGAAGCGGAAACAGCTATTGCACAGTCTATTACATGTACGAACGAAGAAAATATTTGACGCTGTTGACTTGCAAGAGCACAACTTCAAACACACCTGATCAGTTATGAGCCGTTGACGGACCGCCATCTCATGCATCTTACTTCGTGATTTCAGCTGCTGCTGCGCCGCAGACAGACTATTGATTATACCTGCAAACGCTTAGTTTCAGATTCTCTTCCATACCCTGCTATGAAGAGTTCATTCATCATGTCATCGCGGATCATTGCTGATTAGTGATGATCTTACCATTGGAGCTACCAAAATGAGACGGGTTACAAGTGCCGTACACGACATTGTTGATGACCATACCTCCAGCAGGAGAGCTACGCTCAGAAGTTGGTGGTGATGGCGTGCGATCACCGAGAGCTCAAACAAAGAAGTGAAAACGGCTTCACGGAGAGAAAAGATTCCTTAGTCAATCTGCTAGCCAATGGTGGAGAGTAACTAACCATCAAAGAATGTTACAGTCTCTGGTCCACTGAAGGGTGTCATGGAACCCTCAACGTGATGAATAGAAAGAGAGGAGAGTGTTTGCTGGTGAGGGTGGTGGTGTTGATTTCGTTGATCACGCTGAAGACATGCTCTTTTTAAACCCTTCAGAAAATGGAAACTATGACACAAACCTCCTGATGAGGAGCCATCTGGTGCGAAAAGTGGCTGACAGGCGGAAGGGGACTGTGCTGTTGGGTGATGGTACCCGATGACATCATATGACCAAATGGGCTCCTGTAAGTGAACACTAAAGAGCACTCAGTGTACGGGAAGGAAGCTTTCCAGAACGAAAGCTGTCATTCAAGCAGTGATGACATAAAAGATCATTATAACAAGCATTGATTAGTTATGATCAATCACCATCACCAAGATCACTACTGACAACACAAAGCAATTAATGATGGGATCTAGAACGGCTTCTATTATGGCCGAATTTTGTTTCCGAATTTCCATTGTTACACTCGAAACGCCTCCAACTGTGAACAAAATGAACTGTGTAACATCCGCGAAGCATGTATCACGTACTTGGCCTATACATGAAACTTCGGCTTCGAAAGAATCTCGAAGACCAAAATTCTCTCATCCCATTATCCCAGCTAATAAGAAGTTTTGAACCAGCGTTATCATCATTCTGTTGCATGAGATAATTTAACCTGCTTTCAATTCAGACACTGGATATCGACTGGGAATGACATGTACTACAATTAAAAGTTCTGCGTTATCTGCACGGTGAGTTCAAGACAGAACACCGTCTATGACAATTCTCTACAGCACCAGCGAGTAGACGATCACATCAAAAGTAATGAGTAGACCCCAATCAACCCTATCACTAAAACCAAAGCTTGTTCGAAGGACTCTGCAATTTTAAAATAAATTAGCAGACCTAGTCTATCTCAGATCTGAGCCCTCCGAAACCTTTCTCTCATGGTGTTTCGACAAGAAGTTGTATGCTTACTTTGAGATTTGAAAATCGTCAATATTTCTTGAAGTTAACTCGCTTGCAAAAAAGGACCGACACTATCTTGAGGACGACTGCGATTTGGAACAACAAACATACCCATCGCTGCTCGCAGGACTGTGGAGAAATGGATGAACATTGTTAGCAAACTGCATGAATGACAGGTCGACACCCAAGTTGTCCTTCATATCAGGGCTGGACAGCGACGATGATGGACTTCCAGACGTGGATCCGTGATAATCTGAGATTGTTGCGATGAAAGTACCGCTACAAGGAGTTTTTCTGGAGTCAAAAATGAACCAATGCTCATCATATGAAGGGGTTCTCTAAATCTTTGATTCAATAATAAAAGCTAGCTATAGAAAAATCCACTCAAACAGTGCAGGCGACAATCTACACACGAGAACCACTTTCAGTGGCATAATTGCCCATAAAGGTACAGTCAACATGCGTCTGTGAATACCTTATGAAGCTAGCCGCCTTGTATCACATGCATAAAACATTTCAGTCACTTCTCTTCCAATACAAATGAATTCCTCAGCATTTATGGATCTATAATACAATCCTTGCTCAATGGACCCTTTTTTGATCGCGGATTCAACAAAATGAATATCTGCTACTTTGCTAGATTCGCTAACGTAAGACCAGAGACCGCATCGCATTTGCATAGGAAAAACCTTGACTGAGCTCAAAAAAAGAGCCTTGCAAAAGGATAACAAAAAGTTTCATAAATGAGGATAATATTCGGGTAAGCATGATGAACATTACACCCGTCATTTAAAGACAAAGGTGGGGGAATGGTCACAATATTGAATACTGCCCCAAATTCAGTTCTAGCACAATTCTTGAAGCTAATAAGATGGTTCTAGACCCATCTGCGAAGATGGTGTTACTGGTGACATCTATGAAGATGGAAGTAATGGTGACTGAATACTATTCACAGAGCTTACCACATCTCCTAATGCAAAGATTTGCTATTTCCACGTCCTCTAATATTTCACTTCAATCAGTGCATGAGAAGCTGGCTCTTAAAGAACGGGATCTAAAAGCTCCAGCATACCTTTGATGATTATTCTCACAATGAAGTTCTTGAAACATTCTCATAAATCAAAGTAGCGCGTTCCACCGCTGTTATCGATGCGCGAATCTTAGATCTGTGCATTTTGTGTCGCCCATTGAGGAACCGCACATATTCGGTATGTACACGCACATTAGCATCTACTGATAGACTCTTCCAGCTTCAACATTCCCATCCACCACTGAGGCTACAGAAGCAGAAAAATTTGGCGTGCATGACATGGGAGACGGACTTATTTCCAAAAGACCTCAGTCTATACATTTGAGGAGATCAGGACCCTAAATGGAAGGCAGCTGCATGAAGGAAGGCAGGGGCCACATAACAAGAAAAGAGAATATTTGGAAAATACGCTAATAAAGACGTAGACAATTTCAGATCTGCGAGTGTTCCATTTTGAATTAGTCTCTTAAACGCATTATTAGATTTCGACGGACAATTTTCTAGCATCCAGAAGGATGCTACATGCTTATGGGCTTTTCCTCTACCTATGCCATTACTACATATTCCACTACGAGTCCGTGCCGTTGCTACCCTCCAGAGATACAAAAGAGACAGCTCCGGAGTGAAGCCAAATCAGCCCTTCAATGATATCACACACCGTACGCGAACCTCAGTAGAACAAGCTTCCTCCACAATCAACGTTCGCACTAAACACTGACACGCGCCGTCCTATTACAACAATTTTTCATATAAAATATTCGAGTTTTCCAATGTTGAGTCGCAATGGATCATTGAACGCGCTAAAAATTAGAAACAAATAGACATTTACTGCACACCTCGAGCTATGCTAGGAAATAGATGGCAAATACATATAAATTGAAAGAAATTTCCAGAGGACACGCGGATAAAATTAGGTACAGCTGTCTTCTCCAAGACCGCATTCGATGTCGCCAAAGAGCTCACTTAGGTACAATCGTTACGCTGCGTCTATGTATAGAAGCTAGATCCCTGTTTTGACCCATCATAAAACATACTTTGCTTATGACATCACCAAAGCAATATACCAATTCATCCCGCTTTTTCGTTACTGTTTTTATTTTTTTTAACGCTGATTTTCCTAAAGACCAAACTCAATGGTGTCAATTACATCGAGTTGAACCAAACGAGTAAGAAAAAAACACGAAATTTTTCAAAATGTATGGGACAAATAGACCACCCCTTACAAGTGGATCAAACAAAGAGCGCATCCCGACGCGCCAGCTAATCAAGCAAATCATACTAATAATGCCGAACATGATCAAACCCAGCAACTAGGAATTTGTCGCAGAGCTACTGGCCTAAAATGAAGGTGAGTTCGATAAATAACATTAAAAAACTTTGTGCATTAAAAAGCGTACCAAAAGTTTACCGTTCCCGCACAGAAAGTGCAAGATCGAAGTATAAATTTCATATTGTAACGAAAATGGATAGGTTGCTGAGAAGATGTAGAAGTCAGATGGAGAGCCTCCATGATACTCCTACGACCATCAGTGCACAGTAAGGAGTAAAAGGAGCTAAACAGAACTGCGTTGGGTCTGACATTCTGTCAAGTTCAGGAACGAATAATTATGAGAGCCCGCCTGGGCTAATGCAGCTTCTGAGATAATCTATGTGGCTTGATTCGTAAACAATTTGCTTTTGTATTCCACCACATCAGTGTACACAAACTGCGTTGCGCCGGAAGTTCGGCAGAATACAGTGCTAAAAATCAATATTTTTATTTCGACAGCTAGCTGGTACGAAGGAGCCAGTTGGCTTGGGCGTAAAAGTCCACTTCAAAAGTTGACGATATAGGGTGTGATCCGCGTCCTCAGCGGAGCATTAACTTGCAACAATATTTCTTATTCACAACTTGCAACTGAATAGATTTCTATGGCGCCAACAGCATAATTTCACTTTGATTTTTCGCGAACCATGCGAAACCCTTGTTATACTTCCGGTGCACCAAAATATTGCCAGGAAGGTGTCGCCAGGAGGAAGCCAAAAGACGAAAGTGTGGTAACACATATTAGCTACCAGATATACAGGTTCATTCATCTGACACTCCTCCCGACACCCCCACTATCCTTAGGTCATGCGCTGAATAACTGCAGCGGAAAGTTTTACAAATACTTCATAATTGATGGCAACAATCAGCATCATCGAACCACTGCCCAACGAAGTCTAGACGAAGTAAAAGAGACAAGAGAAGCAACTGTAGCGCAAGATCTTCTCAAATAGCTTTTGAAAGTTCCAATTTAGTAAGCGTATTTGTGAATTCGTCCAAAGAAGTGTAGTAAGACAATAAGAAATAAATTTTATATTTCCTGACAGAGAAATAAGAATGTAGCGTTTTGAAACGACAAAACAAACCTTCATAAAGCTGCTGGAATATTGCTAGAGGTCCACTGGGACGCCATTTCAAGTGGGAACCGCAGCGACTCATATCGGAAATTGCTCACAAAAGTGGATATCGTTCAGCAAAAAAGATGCGTCACCCGTACAACAAGAAGTCGGACCTGCTTTTGGTGCTATCACCACTCGCACTGCGCTTGTTATCTTCAAGGAAGTTTCCTTTCTTCTTCTCTATAGTGTCGCAAGTGATCTTTTATGGGTGCGACAATCGCGGCTCCTGACGCACATATCGGCGATTGTTTGGAATCAGCTACCGTTAAAAATGCATCAGAGAGCAATCAATACTACAATGTTGGGCCTGGAATATACATCAACAGCTACATTAATTGAGTACACAACACTATAAGTCTTCTAATGGCATGACTGAGGAAGAGTACTCTCGACCTCTACCCTGCCATCGTTCGAATAACCAGCTAAGCAAACAAACTTGTCAGCTTTTTTTATACTGAAGATAGCTAATGCCGAATCGCTGAACAAATGACATGCTTCGAAAAGCACTGCGACAACCCATTCCAGGAACGGGTAACTCATCGGTACTTCAACTACGACAGCTGGCGATTAAAACAGTTTTTGCAGTTATAATCGAATCGAAGTCCTAGTGCAGGGTAGTCAAAGCAGAATGCATCAAACAGCTTCTCAGCTCAAACACATGATGGATTTGCATATGCACATCTCCATTATTTTTGTTGTGATCCATTGATTTGTGTCTGTAGTGAGTTTCACAAATTCCGCTATTTTCCGAGAAAGTTGCAGAGAAAGCTAAGGTTCCTTAATGGTATTGCGACGTCCCACATAAAAGCACCATAAAATCCAGACTTATATATTTTATATATGAACTAGAAGTTTGCTGTGTATGTTTCTTGCCGGTCTAACGTTCCGGTCAATCTGGCGTGAATTTTGTGACAGTTCTAGAATTTTATGGGAACACGTTAAATCTCGATATGGTGAGATCGTCACAGCCCACAGCGCAGTCACAAACTCGGTTTATGTAATGTGGGTGGGTTTCGCACCACAACATCGAACACGAAACGGAAGGGTTTCATTTTTGCAATAAAATTTCCATGTTTTCATTTCCATTTCCGTTAAAATTTCGTTTGGGTAGTTACTCTGATTGAACTATCATGAAATCGTCCTCTTGTGCCACGCTGTGAGCGGTGACAAGATTAATAAGAACTTGCGATTGCTGCATGGTCTTTGCATGGGTGTCCTTTATCTGCATATGCGATAAACTCCCTTAGCTTGCTATAGCGACTGCTGACCGGTTACTAATAATGACAACACAGACAAAATGAGGCACACGAATGAAAATGTGAGGATCTCAGAAGTAATTAGCTAAATTAAGCATCCTAAAAACGTATATCAAGAATTGATTTGTTTAGCGTGATGAATCTATGCATTCAAAAACAACAAATGCAGTATGAGCGAGAAAATTCCCGATAAAAAGAAAGAATTCACGATAAGTATGTGTGGTGTTCAAAAGCAATTACAAATTGCCCACAAAAGTGATTTGCAGCGATGAATCTAGGTGAATGGTGCTTGTGCATGGTTTTTCTTGTTTCGGAAAGAGCCACAGTTTTGATTATTATCAAAAGCAGTTCCTGAACTACAACAAGATCAACGTGGGGAAGAAAAATAGAGGACGTTATGGGGAAATACACATGAAACCTCAAGAACACATGGAACCAAATAGCCAAGTTTGTAGAAAGAGTCCGATTCCGTCTACCATGCAGTACAGAGCTCCTAAGCGACGTGATGATAGCTGAGTGGTAACTGACCATATTTTATTATCTCAATTCTTATTTCAATTTGTATGATTAGTGAAACTATGGGCAAAAGTAGCAGCAAATCGTTTCCCAACCACCAGCGTGATAGCCCCCTAAAGACACCGTAAGGGAGTAATTTTGGCTTACGGTAGAACAGACGTAGTGTGGACGAGTTCAAGTGACCGCCATTGCACAAACTCGCCAATTTGACGCCTTGGCATGGTGCCAAGAGAAGATGTTTCCATTATAAAGTTGTTCATTCCTTTTACCTTCTCCTTTGTTCTTTCTTATATTGTTTCTAGATGTACTTACATGAATGTTAATGTAGTTGGGAATGGCCACTCCACTGCGCTGGGAGTCAGGTGCTACAACTAAAGTTGGCCCGCGGCCGTCTCCTACAGCGGACAACTCGGAACGCCAGTGCGATGATGCGAATGAGGCGCGAATACACACCGCAGCGATGCACTTTTGAGTTCGGGTTTTTTCACCGATTATCGCTTCTAACCTTCTGCGTTCGTTACGAAATGCTCATTTCTTTGTATGTTTCTCTTGTTTCGGACCCCCTTCCGGTTCCTTTAAGCGGCCAACGTAAAAGTATACAGTTTCGCGCCCCCCCCCCCTCCCTTTTCTCCTTTTTTACCATTGTTAAAATAGTAATTAGCACTGCTCAACAAAAGCATAAACAAGGCTGGTCATGCACTTGCCTTCATCTGCTACAGTACCTTCGAAGTGAGGACCCATTCCGATCTATGTCACGTAATTTATTACGTTTTATTTTATCGAAGTATCACGTTTTTGTTCTGCATTGATTATAAGGTTCCAGGCATCACCATACTACAGATCTTCGCTTCTCCCTCTTCCTAGCCAGTCCAACAATATTTAGCCGATAGATGTGTGAACACCACCGTCGCACCTTTCGATGCAATAACCGTTATCGAACATTTCGGCTCGCAATCAAGTTGCCATCGACAAACACTGGCATAAGAGCAAGGCTAAGTCGGAGACATCTAGAGTAAACAAGAGAGGTTATATAACAGTAACAAGTATCATCTAACAACACATTGTTTCATTCCACGAAATCATTTTGCAAACCAGGTGAGATCTACTGAGTGGACTCATGAATTTCTGACGGTAGTGATACATCGGATCTAATAAAAGTGAGTACCAGCTAAAATTTCGAAACCCAAGTGACAACCATGTGACAGGTACCAATTAGACATAATAAATGGATAGATATGAATAGATGACTATATTCTCACATTTGAAGCCCACTCCCATATTGTGAATCTACTTGCATATTGGTTCAAAGTTCGTTATTCACTTGATGCAAATAGGGATACTGACAACTTTGGGAAGCACATTGGCAATTCTTTTAGTGAACACATACGGAGAATCTGAGATCCTCCACCACTTCATAGATCTGGGACAAACTAAAGTCGAGTCATAAATGCTCTAGGGCACGTAAAACTAGTACAGAAGGAAAACGAGGGGAATGTAAGAAATGCATGGCCATAATAATTTGAATTCGGCCGCTGTATGGGTAGCGGCATCCGGCACGATTAATGTCCTTCACGAAAAATCATGGAAGGTTTCCAAGGATATTTGGGGCACTTACCAAATCTGACCGCAGTTGCTATGTGATGCACAATTGCGGTCGTCAGGGGGTAGCTAATGATTTCGAATAGAGAAGAGTAATGGCATATATGTATAGATGCTTATGACTTCCAGCTATGACTAGTATCTATTCACCTCGAAGGGAAAGCTGCGACGTGTTCAGAACAAAATGTGAAAATGAAGAGCAACTACGAATCCAAGTAACTAACCGCTTGTTTCGTCAATGGGTTCCTTTTTGATGACCTTATCAGATGGATTATAGTCAAGACTAGTAAGATGAAAATCGTCTTCCAGCGAAAATCCATTTGGAGAAAACAGCATACAGTCCTTGTTAAGTAACGGTGCCCATTCGTCCTCCATATTGATATGAATCAGTCCAACACCTGAAATCAAACATTCCACGTCGATAATGAAAATGATGTTGTTGGTGAATGCGATAGAAATTCACTGCCTGGCATGAAACAGAATTGCATCCGTGGTTAACACTTTAACGCCACAGAATGACCAACATAGGAACCAAGGTGAGCTATATAAGCACAGAAGGCAACTTTCGATAATATGGGCACGCTGAAAGGTGAGGTTGGAGAATTTCTGATTGAACAGAAACATCACATTACATCAATGGTAAACAGTTTCATGCCTCTATATGGCTTTACCATGATCCAAGAGGCAGAGCAGATGGCTTCTCAACTACGTCCAATTGTGGAAAGGGCGTAGGAATTTCGCCTGAGGTTGTTTACAATTCAGAAGCTCCTTTACCCCTTCACCTAAGTATACATCCATACTTGCTTCCCTAATGGAAACTTCAAAAAATCGTTGAGCATCGTTCAGAGTTAGCGATTCAGGCGATCGCCCGCCCAGTCGCCCGAATCGCGAACTGCCTTGATGAAGCGTTCATAGTGTTGGAAAATTTGCGGAACTGTAGAATTGCAGAAAACGATGAAGATACGATCGATTGTGGGAATTGTGGAATTTGCGGAATTGTGGAAATGCAGAATCGTGGAATTTGCCGAAATGCAGAGTTATGGAAAGGGATAAGACACGTATCTATTGGGAGAATTGCGGAAATTGCAGCATTTTGGAAATGCAAAATCGCGGTTTGCGGAAATGCGGAATTGCGGAATCGCAGAATTGCAGAATGGTGCAATAGATACGTATTGATTTCCATGCTAGAAGAGACTAGAGGATTAGAGAAACCAAGGAACGGGAAAGGTCTTCATTTCCGCAAAACGATTCCGCAAATTCCACGATTCTGCATTTCATCAAATTCCACAATCCTTCCGACCGATATGTATCTATTTTTCTTTCCACATTCCGCATACATGCTTTTCCGCGATTCTGCAATTCTGCAGTTCCGCAAATTCCAAAACTATGAACGCTGCCTAATGCTGGGTCGGCCACGTTGAGGCATGTCACTGTTCGTTGCTAATGTAGCACGGACGAGGGGAAGGGGTACATTCACCATCGCGCATTCGGGCCTCACCTCGAACTATTCTACGATCATCACTTAGTGCACTTAAGTGTACGTTTTACCTAAGCTTTATTCTGGAAGGCAGTGTAGCCTTCAACTAGAGCTTAGAAAAAATAGCGTCGATCAAAGCGTATGGTGGAGTGCCTTCCCTACCTTTCAACTACATTAGAATCCACTGTGCAACCTTTGACAATGTGCACCCCCCCTCACCCACCTCTACTAAATGTTGACCGAGCTCTTTAGAAAATATGCGATGAGAAATATAAGCCCAAGCACCGTTCACAGTTGAGGATCCAACGAGTAAGCGAAAAGAACAAGATACCTATGACCTCCTGGTCGATACGTATCTTATTCCTTTCCCCTATTCCCATGTACGTGCGGGAACTGTGAACAATCTGAACGTTGAGAGAAAACACTGATATCCATCTCAAGCTATGAGTAGACAATGAAGGTCTGTGAAAAAAAATAGTGACGAATAGATAAGTTCTAGGAAAGAGGTGCGATCGCCTGCACTTTACATGCGAACAGCAAGCAATGATGCACGAATCAGTGATAGCAGAGTGATATCAATTTTCGAGGTCGAAACCGGAACGATCCGGAAATAACATGATCAGCGCTGAGGGAATCGGCAGTCTATAGTAATTTAGCCAAACGTTTGTCACCATGGCACGCGTAAGTTAGACGAGTTGTCACGTTCGATAGACGGTGCTTCTGGGCAGGAGCCAAGGCTATCGCTGTAATGGTCACGATTTAGTGAGGGAGCCCATCGCTTTTGAAATCCCATGGTGCCATCAGTTTGAGATTTTAGTCAGGTTTAGCCAAAGATACTAGGAACCAAGTCACGAATGGGAACGTCGAAAGTAAAAACGTGGGACTCGTCTTCGTAAACATGACCGGCTTGGAATCCTGAAACAGTCGTTGTCCGCGTGGAAATATCTACTCCCGGTCAAGTTGCACACAGGCTTAGTCTTGGGTAAAGGAATTCTCGACGAGGGCGGTATTCGAGTAATCTGAAACTCTGTTCGAGTAACGCTCGTCAATCACGGGAGGGGATTTCGAGCCGATCAGCCTATCTGGAGGTCGTCGATCAATACATACTCAGTAGCGGGTATAACGGTATAACGGGTAGCAATGCCATGGTTATCGATTTACGGATAGACTACTTTTCCGGCATAAGTGTAGACATCTCAGCAGCATTCGGGCGGGGTATTCTAAATTGTTTCTTAAACGTCTGGTGGCATAGCTGTGTAATTCAAGATCGTGGCGAGTAGGTATTGTACGATAGCTCACTGCAAAGGAATACCTGCAACGGGTCGAGTTACAGAATTAATTCACGCATCTGAAACTCCCTATCTTACTAAGCTTATGTAGAATCCGCACTCCATGTACTCACTATCATTTTTCATGTAATAACGGACATCATTTGGCTAGTTTTGGTGGCGTTGGGTTTGCTTTATGAATACCGGGGGACGGTTGAGGCCAACAATCTATTTAGATTGTAGGCCTAAACCGTCCCCCGGTATTCATATAGCACCGAAATTTCGTCTAGAGACCGCATCACTAGCGAGAAAAACGATGGAACGGTGAACGAAGGAAGAACTTGGTGAATTCTCGCATAGGAAATGGCGATCATCCAACGGCCGATGACTAATGCTTTGGAATTTGCCAAGCCGTTCACCCCCCCCCCCTTCCCACCTACTAGCCTGATCAGCATGAACTCCAGAGCTTACACTTTGGTCAAAGCAGGGTCATATGTAGTGGAAGCATAATCGACGGTTCGCCGACGCTCGACTGACGTTGAAAGAAAGTTCAAACAAACATACACCTGGGTAACAATCGCATGTGATCCTTTGTAGATATAAGAAGTGAAGGTGAACGCACCGTTAACACCCACAGGCAACCGGCAGCAATGATTCGAGCCCGTGCCATTCGGGAACTCAAACTCTGTGGCACCAAGTTCAGACAAGTTTCGTCACGTGAATTAAGCCCGTAATTAGCTGATATTGATGATAACGGCATCTGTATTGGAGAGTAGAACAAAGAAATATCCCCATTTTAGTCCCTTCCACGCTCTAATGATAAGCGAAGCTAGTACGGGTGCATAAGGCCGCAGTCATACTCACCGCAGGGCGTGGCAAAGTTAACAGGCAGCGAGAGAGAGTGGCACGGGGGAGGTGCAGAGATGACGCAGGCAACGAGGCGGGGATAGGCGGGAACGCAGATATACGCAGCCACGCCCTGCCGCCGCCATCGCGAAGTACGACCGCGGACTAATTTCTCTACACCCCGCGAAAATTTTGAAATCGACCCTGCATTTGAGCGGGAAACGCTTCTGTTTTCTGCTAGTCAGTGTGCTCCTTTGATCTGTAGCACTTGTTTTCACCTTTTCGTCTTTATCCTGTATTATCAGTACTTCTAACAACCCTTTCAGGGTGCCTTACCTGGCTTACTCCATAACGGTCGACAAATGTTCAATGAGATTTCCAGAAGGATAGAGTCGTAGTCTATTCCGCGAAATCGGTAAAAAAAAATAAGTTGCAGTTTTGCATTCAATGTACATGAGTTTCGCGGTCGAGGATGTAGTGCACCGCATCGATTTCCTCGTGGACACATCATACTGGTGAACTCTCCAAAAGTTAGAGGTGGCGTCCACCTAATCTGATGTAATGCTTGTAGAGTTTAAGGGCCGAATAGAAGCACAGCGGCGCACACTTTCATGAGAATCTCGCATCAGGCTACGTGCTTCCCGGAGAAAGGATGCCCACGAGAGAAATATAGTGCGATGCGACGGTGACGGCTCGGAACATCGATATCATGAAGTGGCGCGGGGTTGAATACCAAGGATGCACGGAGAAACCAAGATGTAGCCGTAAAACAAAGAAACGGTCGAGAAAATTGAATGTTGGTGTGCACTGGTCTGCAGGTGACTGTGGCCCTTCGGTAATATTGTAACTGAAATAAATCGATGGAATCACGAGGAATAGTCCGCGTGCACCCCATGTATCCACAAAATTATCCACCTATGGAAGAAATGTTTGGCATTTGAAGAGTACCGGACGATAACCTGAGAAGGATCGGGCAGAGGGCAGTTCATTGAATGCGTGCGTAATCGAATTGAGACCATTCGTCAAGGTTGGCGCACTAAAATAATAACAACAGTTCGGAGAATATGCTGGAGTAGCAGTTGCGAGGCGTCTGTATGAGGATGTCATAGTTTCCTCATTGCATTGAATTGCACACATTTCCTCATTGCCGTTTATGCGTGAGCCGTTGAAGACGTTGGGTTCTCGATGGAGAGGAATCTCAAGTAAAAGCAGCCTGTTAAGACGGCATACTGCTGAAGTGACATAGGTATGAACCTGCTAGGTGGAAGCGTTGCTGCTTATCTTCAGGGATTTATCCAATGAGTACGCACACTATCCAATCTCTCAACTACGATTCATTCAACTTCGTGTCTGTCTTGCAGGTTACCTGCAGCCGTGAACTCTCGTGACATCTGAATTTGCACTGGAAGCTTACTTGTTACTCATCTCATTGTCCGGTTATCGTGCCGGATAAGCTGTTTATTTGTTGTTATGTGTTGCAACCGACAATCGTGAAAGTGTTACATCGCCGCCAAATGGACAAATCTAAAGTCAAATCTGGCAGTACTGCGAGTAAATGTGAATAGAAGCAATTGTAGCAGCACAAAACGTTGGCGTTGGCGTTGGCTGCTTTCTGCTTTCTGCTTTCGTGCTACTTTCACAACCATCTAGCGTTGCATATCACTGTTCGAAATGGAAGACGATTTGGAGGAACTCTACAAGAGCACACCACTTGCTACTGCTTTGCTCTTAGTAATTAGAGACCAGGGCTTCTCGTTGAATTGCCTGGATCAATAATTCCGCCATCGTCATACAAGTGCAGATTTCGAGCCCATGATCGTGCGGCGTACTGCTTCATCGGTTCTGCTGCCTGACGCCCTCACTCTGACATTGCTCTGTGTGGAGTTTTCAGTTCAATGGGACAATACGATTGCACTACAAACCTAATACAGTGTATGCACGGACATTTGCAGCCAGTATCATGCAATGATGATTGCGACTGCTAATACTGGAACCAAAGCGCGAATTTATAAATTAGAAAAATTTCACATAGCATTCGCGAAACAGTGGCAATGATTTCCCATTGAAACCATTCATTTTGAAATGACTCAATATCGGCGTTAAAGTTTGCTGAGCGTAGCACATCGACAATGATAGGAAGCTGGGAAATGTAAGAAAAATTGCCTTCTTTTTTCACAACGTACGAAGATGGAAAGTCAGTGAGCAGCTAAAGAAAGTCAAAATAAGCATGAAAAGCGAGGGGAACAAAAGGATAGTCTGAAGTTTCCGCATTCAACATTTCTAGAATATGACTTCATCCCCGTCTCTTCCCACTCTTGTTTTTTGAATGCGTAATGGATATCAGTGATGCAATGCAAAATACAGCCTTGCTCAGGTCACCTTGAGCAAAAATTAGACCTAAAGAAGGAAACATGGGATACGTCAGCCTATGGGCAGTTCCTGGACTAATCTCTACCCCTCTTATCTATCTAAATAAATTATATCAAACCAATTGGCTGGCGTACACAACTGCGCTCGTAACATCATGGGCGTCGGTGGGTCGATAGGAATTGTTTTTTATTAATTCACTCAGTACCCGTCACCACATCACCCATTGCGGGCCGGTTTTCTCTCACTTTTAGTGTGTTAAGATAACTTAGACATTGTTCATTTCTGCTGATTTTTCCTGCTACCGAGTTATGAACTTTTGTTGTACGGATCCCCACTCAGGGTGACCTCCGCCAGCGGTGCCCAGGCCTCTTTCATGACTTTGAAAAACTCATTCCGATAGTGCGAGTTAGGGGCGCCGTGTTAGTTGGTTCCTGAAGCGCTTATGCTAAGATAGGACGTAGTACTGTCATCGCTCTAGGACCCATCGATACGGCGGAAATGGTTCACACCATCGTGTCGCACACGGGACGCCGCAGCGCGAACTTTCTGCCTTAATGGCACGCAACCGGGCAGCGCGGTGTAAACATATCGTTTCTTCGAACCACGTTCGTCGATAGCGATTATGTCCTTCCTTCTCCGAAACACCCAAAGTATTTACTCCCTGTGATACATTCAAAGTACCGTTCTGGGTAATAAGCCGATTGCTTCGAGAAATGTTCAAGCAAAGGAATACGACTCATCGAAAATAATACGAATAACCGAAAACAAAAGGTTATATCATGAAAAAAAAACCATTATTTTCCAACCTTTTGCCACCACACACGTGCATGTCCGCAAACACGCCAGCAGGTGCTGCTCCATCCTGTCCATTGATATTGTCGGCTTTAACACGTTGGCGACAATGCATCCCATTGCTGGGACGCACGTTTCCTACCACGTGGGACAATGCGTTACAATGGTGGGATGCAGCACAGAAAAGTCCTTTTATCAACCAATTTGAAATCCACAAATAATCAGTTTTGATGTACGTGACCAAGGGTGTCTTGGGTGAACATGGTCCGCTTATATCTTTCCAATAAGTTTTTTTTCATAGTTCGAGTACATTCGAAGTGATCTCCTTAAGGAAGTGTTTTTTCTAGAAATATAAGTATAACCTAGAACATACAAATCTTCTATTAGATGGAACCATAATTTCTGTCACACAATGACAAAAAATTCAAATTTGTTCTCTTTATTTGTGTCTAACTTCAGTCAACAAAATATGTGCCATTATAATCAACAATATATTGCCAACGAATAGGGAGACAATAGATGCCGTGCTTATAGAAGTCTGGGGATTTCTGGTCGAAGGAAGTCTAGAGGTCGATTTAAGATCATCGTTATCTTTGAGCTGCCGTCCGTCGAGGATGTGGGGCTGAGAATAGGTGGTAGTCAGCTGGGGCCATGGTCGAAGATTACGGTAGGTGGGGGAGCTTCGTCCAACCAAGGTCCTGGATCCTTTGACATGTCAACTTTGCCACATGTGGGCGAGCGTTGTCGTGGAGGAAGAATTCTCGGTCAAATTTTCCGATAAGTTTTGCGGCTACGGTGTCCAGTTGCCTGCAGTAGAGGTCGGCAGTGACTGTCGTGTTGGATAGCAGCAGTTCCCTTTTTTTAAAATTAAAAAACTCTCTTTTTGCAATTTTTGAAATTTTTTTCTGTTTCAATTAGAGTCGATCGAGCCATCGAGTTGCCGCCATATGAGACAGTACATGGGCCCATCGACTGGTTGATTCGGTTAGTGGCCTTGCATGTTGAGGAACCGGGGCGGTGTTCGTGAATTTCGCCCCTCTCGCGAAATTGTCGTAGATTCACTGTTAGTTGAAGCCATAGAGAATATGAAGGTATTAATCAGTAGTCCTTTTCACTCGCTTTATATATACCCACTACCAAATATTCCAGAAGCTTCTACAGTTTTCCTTAAGAAAAATAAAAAGACACAAATTATGGTTCAACCTAATAGTAACACACATAAGAGATAAATTTACGTAAAAGATAATATTATCAAGTAATAATAGATAAACTAATGGCTGATAATAGAACTCCATGTCGTGACCTTGGTCCGACCTCAGAAAAGTTGCTCCAAACTACATAGTGGCTGGTAGGAAGCCGCATGCGACCGCACGCTTCCCACGCATTACGCTGGTTCTCACGACGCGCACCTTTTCCCGCCAAGTATGGAATGTTCTAGAAGCCTTGGTTGTCTGGCGCTCGCTATCGCGCCAATTTACGTGCAGTTGGTCGTCTCGTGCCGTCGTGAGCAGTCGTCCCGCACCAGCCTCGAATGTAAGACTAAGGCATGACGACTGAATAGAATGTTTCAGTCAAGAAACATTCTAAGCCGCCGTCATAGCCTGCTGGTGAGTCTGTTAGTCGCCTTTGTCATCGCGATTCCGCATGCATCTCGGGTGGACCAGCCGTAAGTGTTGTAATCACAAATTATGCACTTATATGATTTCGCACTTTATTTTTCGCTAAACATTTCGATCGCCCGCCGCCTGGTTGTCCCCCGTTTTCATGAACACACTCGCATCTAGGTATGTTTAGCACATACATAAAAATACGCGGAGCCCCTCATTTGTTAAAGAATAGTAGGTTTATTTCTCTAGTGTTCTTGGTCATATTAATAGTCAGGTAAGGGTCAACACGTTCGCTACTGGTAATGTGTCACATTTATTTGGTGTTCCATATTTATCCACTGTTAACTCCACTCATGTATATGTGTGTTTCATGTATTTGGGTGTTTTAAGGATAAACCCTTATATTTAAACCTCGTGCTTAGTCTCGGATAGGTAGTTATCGCTCGCTCGCTCGCTTACCGCTCACTCGCACAGTCCATCCTCGTTATTCGTCTCGGTTTTTCGCAGTATCGATTGGTTTTCTCTAGGACGTCAACGATCAATAACTTACTTACAGTACGCAGCCGCACGCTTCAGCTTTAGGGGAAGAGAGGCCTAAAGAAACCACGTGGCAGAAGGCAAAAAACTACTGACAGCATTCGCAGGGCGCCGTTATCCTTCCCCAGGTGTGTGGGCACCGGAAATCCCACGTTTTGCCGCGACTCGCGTTAACCGCCGATCGCACATCCTAAGCGGGTCACGACACTCCATATCAATAATACACTTCCCATTACCGTGCAATGATACACTTCCCATGCAGTTATCTCTTGATCAAGCCCTTGAGGGATATCTAAATTTCGCGGCACTCAATATTCTGTATATATTAGCGCACATGATAGGCGCGAAATTCAGCTTGTTTGGAAAGGTGGTATCAAAAACTGCTTTCTGGGACAATGCGTCTCAAAGCAGGGAGGCAATTCTCGGCATAGACGAGCGCGCGATGTCCCACATGACAGGCACGGGGTGGGGGTCGACTGGTCGGAATTTCGCTTCACGGCGTCTCACTCGCGGCGCCGTCATTACGTGTCGTTTGGAATTCCGCTTAAGACGCAATGGGCTTGTACCGTGAGGGACCTTTAAAGATTGCAGGTTGAAACTTCGGGAGTTCGCCTATCTCTAAAGGTCCCGTACGAAACCAGCCCATTGCGTCTTGAGCGAAATTCCAAACGACTCGTACTGACCGCGCCGCCGCGAAGCGAGAATTCGACCAGTCGACCCCCGCCCGCAGGCACGTGAAGAAACACGTGGTCGCCAATGTGTTGAATTATCAACCTGCTCGCATTTTAGCGGATGGTTGATGATATCTAATAGGTTAGTCAGAAAGAACCCACCGTTTATTGGTGGCCTAATGTTGGAAGACCTACTTATGCTCAACAATTATTTGTTGCCAAACAAAAGTCATTAGATTAGACACTTTTTTCCAAAATAAAATGTGCAAATATTGCTTTTTCATTCGAAAACTTGTTCGCACGGTCCAAAATTGTTGTAAAACGATTCTGACATCATTTCCTTCTTGAAGCCATAGCTCCTCTAACTTGGAAAGGGTTTCAACTGATCGTGGAACTTTGAAACAAGACCCGGGGAATGGATAGAGCTTCGAAAGCTGATTATAACTGCGAAAACCGATATTGCAAAAAACTTCACCGGCGGGGAGCAAACCCTCGACCTCTTTTCTGTAGGTCCGGCTCCAGAGAGCCACGGTGGCCGTTGCTAACTTCACAACGGCCGTGCTGATGGCGAAGTGCCTCGCCAATGAGGTGTCACATGCAAACTTTGACTCCTCGTAACTCGCTTCAGAATGCTGCTCAGCAATTTCGTTTTCACAGTTATAATCAGCGTTCGAAGATCTATCGATCCATCCGGGAGTCATTTCAAAGTTCCATGGGAAGTTGAACACCTTTCCTAGTGAAGTGCCTTAACACACTAAAAAGTCGTAGTCCGTATTGGACGGTCCGTATACATCCAAGACTGGTGAGGATTAGAGCAGGACTTCCGCACCTCATTTTGCACAGTATTTTGTATAGTTCATCTCTGGAAGTAGGGATTCGCGCCACAGCGGAAGGTGATCTGGTCTTACCCATTCAATGAAAAATTATTTCCGGCAACTGTGGTTGGGTTTCATCTTAGAGTTCCACCTCACAAAAAGAAGTCGTCCGCAGAATGTTGGAGGACTGTGCATACAATCTCTCATGGAAAAGTGGCCAGACAACGCACCATTCTGGACAATTGCTTTATAACACCTACGCTTGCAGGGCCACCCACTCGTCTACTATTAGGCAACCAAAAACAATCATGCGGTTTTTTTTCTTATTGATTAATTCTATGCAATGGATTAAAAAAACTGATTGTGGTAGGGGTAACTTGCATATGCTTTCGAGCTTGTTTTATGCAAAATCATTTAGTGTGTCTCATAAGTACAAGTGGCGCGTTTTGAGTCTAAAATTTATAAGTGGAGTGTGGCTGTGTCGAATGAGATTCCATAGGAAAAATTTTTAAGCCACTTCTGATCCGTCCGTTCCGCTATGGTACCTTCCCTGAGAGCAGCGCATATTTTACGACAAGCTTCTGCAGCTTTGGTGCCAATTTTAAACTCGTAAAGTAAACAGGCGCGAATTATCTCATTCGACACAGCCATACTACACTTAAGAATTTTACACTTAAATCGCACTAAATTCCAACTTCTCTCTTCATAGAACCTCGGCATCGATATTGTTTTAGAACTTCTTCTGTTGTGCCAACGAGGTTGTTAGGTGGAATTTTTATCAAAGGCCTGATGTTTCGACCAGATCGTCTTTCTCAAAGACCTAAATGTGGCTCAAGGCTTGGATTTTCCACTACACCGTCAAACGCCCCATCTCCCTAGCGGTTTTGACGGAGATCTGGGAAAACACCGGAGAAGCCCCGTACGTCTGAAATAAACTCACCCCGTCCACCACCGTACGAGTGGAACAACGCAACTCCGAGTTAGTAGTAATTAGTAAATGAGAGATGCCATGTCGTCCTTATACATATATAGTACAATTTGGGACATGCATGTCTCCCATTTTAGATCAGTAGCTCGCAATGTGGTGCAAATGGCAAAAGGTCATTTGTGACGGATAAGCACTCATTTCGGTTGTTCATACTTGGATTTCTTGCGGAAACCCAAAATGCTTCGAGCACTTTTTTGGCGGAAATCTCAGTCTCATATGCCAAAATTCTGCACTTAACATCAGAACCGTTTCCGCCATGCTCCTCGATCATGAGCTTTCCTAAAGGTGTTCTTACGTTACCACGTCTTTTGCCAGCTAGAGCTCTTGTATACGTATTGCTAGTTCTCTCCCAGTCTCCCCAATGTACGTTGCGTTACATGTCAGACATTCAATCAAATAGATGACGCCGATTTTGGCGCAATCCCCAATTTTACCATACGGACATGTAACACAGTTCTCTGATATGCATCGCTTGTCGTAAAGCCTGTTTCGCACGAATTGGCTTTTGATATTGCCATTAGGAATACTAACTATGACAACATCATCGTCCAGTTGTGCTCGAACGAGGCACCTTCGAATCGCAGAAGTAATTCTGTCAGAGATGAAAGGTATGCACAGGGGGGTCTTATCCAGACGTGATACACTACGATGATACATTTGCAGCCGTCTGCAAATGCTCTGGCCCGGCAGAGCGACGAGCATCCATACGCCTTGCTTCTGACATAGCTGCATCTAATGGCTATGCTGTACCAGGACATTGTGGTAGAATTCGCACTGAGCACCGTAGTGTATCACGTCTGGATAAGATCCCCCTGTGCATACCTTTCATCTCTGATAGAGTTACTTCTGCGATTCGAAGGTGCCTCGTTCGAGCACAACTGGACGATGATGTTGTCATACTTAGTATTCCTAATGGCAATATCAAAAGTCAATTCGTGCGAAACAGGCTTTACGACAAGCGATGCATATCAGAGAACTGTGTTACATGTCCGTATGGTAAAATTGGGGATTGCGCCGAAATCGGCGTCATCTATTTGATTGAATGTCTGACATGTAACGCAACGTACATTGGGGAGACTGGGAGAGAACTAGCAATACGTATACAAGAGCATCTAGCTGGCAAAAGACGTGGTAACGTAAGAACACCTTTGGGAAAGCTCATGATCAAGGAGCATGGCGGAAACGATTCTGATGTTAAGTGCAGAATTTTGGCATATGAGACTGAGATTTCCGCCAAAAAAGTGCTCGGAGCATTTTGGATTTCCGCAAGAAATCCAAGTATGAACAACCGAAATGAGTGCTTATCCGTCACAAATGACCTTTTGCCATTTGCACCACATTGCGAGCTACTGATCTAAAATGGGAGACATGCATGTCCCAAATTGTACTATATATGTATAAGGACGACATGGCATCTCTCATTTACTAATTACTACTAACTCGGAGTTGCGTTGTTCCACTCGTACGGTGGTGGACGGGGTGAGTTTATTTCAGACGTACGGGGCTTCTCCGGTGTTTTCCCAGATCTCCGTCAAAACCGCTAGGGAGATGGAGCGTTTGACGGTGTAGTGGAAAATCCTAGTCTTGAGCCACGTTTAGGCCTTTGAGGAAGACGATCTGGTCGATACGTCAGGCCATTAATAAATATTCCACCTAACAACCTCGTTGGCACAACAGAAGAAGTTTTAAATCGTACTGGTTGAAACACACAGAATGTTCAGCTTTAAAGCATATACATTGTTACCCTCCTACCATAATCAGTTTGTTTAGTACATTGCATAGAAGTAATCAATTAGAAAAAAACCGCACAAACTTTTTTGGTCGCTTAATACATATTAGGATTTTTTGAATCCTTCAATCGGCCAATATTCATGAGGTTTAGAAGTAGAGTAACTCGAAGGCAAAAATCTGCACTTTCGGCACATTGAGGTTCAAAACCTGATGTTCTTCGAGCCGAATCGAATCATATGAGACTAAAAATTTGTCTTTGAGACTTGTCATAATTTGAGGTTTTCCGGGCCGACCACCCGACCAAACTATTTGGTGAAATCTTGATATTGGGATAAAAGCATAGATACCGAAAGTGTGGGTTGTTGTTGAGTACTCAATTTTTAACGATAAGCTCCACAAAAATTTATGTATGAAGAGATTCAAAAGGCGATTTGCACTTTGTTGCAGGACAAAAAAGCTCTATCGGATGCATATCTTGATTCTCTTTGATGTCCAAGGTAAGCGAGGATGAGGAGATACGAAGATGCACATTTTTGCAAAGTACCCCATTTCAAGCATAAAAAAATAAACAATTGAGAGTGTTTCTAAGCGGCTAACAGGGCTATACTGTAGAGCAGAAAAAGTTCTAAGACATGTATACGCATATGTTTTTTGACTTCAACGGCAGATGAAGAAGAGGAGTTGCCGAAAGTTTGCCTCAGAATCGCTTCATTTCTAAACCTCATAAATATTAATGATTGGAGGGTTCAAAAAATGAATGGTACCCTTTGTAGCACAGGAGAGCCCCATCGAGCACATGTATAAACTTCTTCGAAAGGTGAAAAGAATATTGTGAAATTCTTTCACTTCCATTTCTCCATTTCTGAGCCTGATAAAAATTAACTGATTGAAGTGTTTAAACACCAATGGTGCGTCTTCCAGATCGGACGAAGCTATATCAGAGATATAAATTTAATCTTTGTCGAAAGATGAAAAGAATATTGTGAAATACAGGGAATGAAAAACGGAAATTCATTGCACAACCTAATATTTACGGCTTAACATATCCCATTCCAAAACTACATAGTCGTCATATCCCGTGGGAACTGCGACGTATTTCCTCAAAATTCTGGCGCATCTAATGCCAACAGCCAAAAATAATAGTTTTCTGTGGTTTTAAATAAAGGGTAGTAGTGCTTGTTTTAAGAATATCCCTAAGTTTCTTACGTAGAAGAAAGAGCAGACTTTATTCTACAAAATGGGTTCTGAGTAATCCAAAAAATCGCGAAGTTCATGAGGAAATATACATTGGCAGAACGGTGAGAGCTTTGCATCCGAATCAATACTAGAAGCGTTCGTCTACCGAATTGAGCCATTATGACGGCTTTATTCAAGTGCAAATAATGGCTTACGTTGCTTGATCTTAGTGGCCATTCGTAAATTAGAATGAAATTGCACAAAGAAGAGTCGCGGAGTTTTTAAGCTTTCAAAGCTGAAAATAATAAAAAATAGGAATTGAAGCTGTCGCGGCTGGGTGCAAAAACATGGTTCTTCAGTTGAATATACGCATTTGTATGCGATTTTATGTATGATAATCGATGCACAGTGCAGTCAACAATGGTCAACGAATAAATTTGGTATCGATTGTATTGACATAAAGTGACTGGAACCGACAAATTTGCGATAGCTGACTGGCGAAGATCGTTTTGGATCAGATAACCCTCTGAACGTCAAAGATGTCGGAGACAAAGGCGTATCGTAGCAAAGGATGAATTCCATCTATATTCAATAGATTAATGTAAAAAGCTTGCAGTAGAAAACCCGAGAATGCATGTGTGAGATTTCACTTTATTTGCTTTCACTCAATATCTCTACAATTTAGTGGCTACTTCCGGAGTTCAGGGCTTAGCTTGCATTGCATGGATCGAACCACAAATAAAACTTGAAAGCAGTAAGAATGTGGTGAAATTTGGCTGAGCGGTGACGATCTCACAAGTACGACCATAGAAAAGTATACGGATTTTTTAAAAATGTTTTTTAAGAATATTTTTATATTTCATGACCTCGACTGTAGACGAGTGTGCATTTTATGTACACTTCGTGCTTGCTGATAGGTGGACAAGATCATGGTTGTGATTGGTGGAAGGTCGCTTCCCGGTTGCTAAGAGGTGAGGCCTAAACTCCGCTCAACGCTCCTGAACAAATGGCAATCAAGGCTCCGCCCGCCTCCCAGTTAATGGAACATGACTTTGACAGGGACACAGGGACTGTATTTACGAAGGGCAACTACTGCGGCATGATCTAGAGGTCGCCCCGCCACTGCAGAGATGCAGCGGGAGCAAAAACACGTCGCTATATGTAGAAGTCGACATGATGAGAGGTCCCTTTCCTTGCTTTTTGCTCATTTTATTCCATTCCTTTTGCTTTGCGGCACTGTTTATTGTCAGCAGCTCTCCACTCATAGAAAGCGGTCAATTGAGCTGCCCCTCATGGTACTTTGAGTTGACGCAAGCTCTTGCTCTTGCTGTAGGCTCTAGGCATATCACCTGCTACCTGTCTCATAGGTAAATTTGATATAAAAAACCACTCTGAAAAGTGTGTTTGTTACCGGCAGGGTCTTACGTTCTCACCACTTAACCACTACAGGGTTGACAGATTTCTACTGCTGAAAACCACCAATAAAAGCAGCAAGTTGTAGGTTTGATGAAAATCTGATTAATGAATGAATGAATGATTGGATGTACTGTGAGCGCCAAAAGCATCACAATGAGATCACCATTGCCTGTCGTGTAATTGTACAGCCGTTTCATATTGTTTGCAAATGAGGACATGGCTCAAAGGAATGCGCAGGAACATGGAAAGAGGACAATTAAATGTTCGTCTCTGCAATGCTAAGCGAAGCCTCAACCAATTTAAAAAAAGCGAATGTTGAAAGGATTTCCTGCGACTTTATACAAATAGCGGTACCAAAATGTTGAAAGAGCAACAGCGCACTGCTATGGAGCTTCTACAAAAAATTACTAATTGCCACGGCCATCAAAGCTTGATTTATCAGTTTTTTGGGACTTTGACTTCACACATTCTTGGAAAAAATCGGATATGGTTGAAGATCAACACTGTAATCAACAAATAATTGAACGATTGGAAAAACAGAATGCATAACCGCAACGCTGAAGATGTGGGTGGCTACGGTATATCATATTAGTGCATTTATACAGCATACAACTTACCTTCAATTCTTACCATCAGTTTTTCAAAAGTCGTCCAATGGTCCCTCAGAATATGAATTTTCTCTTTCAAACATGGACAGAAACGAGTAAATCGATGCTTAACGGAATCCGTCTTCAACTGTCTGTGAATCCTGATGGGAAATTAATTGAAATACACATTGCGGGATGATCAATGCACATAGTATTCTAACGTAAAGCACTTATCAGGATCGAATCAGACTAATCCTCGAGAGATCACTTTGGAGTTGCTGAAGTATGGTTTTGAGTTGAACAGTTAGAGATACGGGAGGGGGAAAATCGGCATAGAGGAATAACTACAGAATACCAAAATAGGTTTGCTCAGTAGTGTAAGAGTAGAGTAAAAATGAAGAAACACATCGAAAAACCCTAGATATAGGAGCTTGAATACCCCCTTCTCTTACCAGCGCTGCTCTTCATCACTAGCCGGTGGGGTAGATGCTGACGGACCGGAGGCGAACGTTGCCCCACCCTATAGGCAACTGCCTCGGCGTATGTGTAGCAGTGCGACTCGCGGCGGTGGAATTCTGACAGACCCCAAGTCTCGCTTTTTCAATGCACCACTCATCACGTCTTTAGAACCCTTCTTCCCAGTTCTCACTTTTCTTCTTCCCAGTTCTCATTTTTCCTTACCCCAGGCGGTCCCATTGAGGAGGGTAGACGAGTAGGAAGCAGGCTATTTTTTACGTGAGATTTCAGAATTTTGAGGAGCTTCACCAGCTTCACCACCCTTATCCGTTTAAATGTTTCTTAAGGACTAGCATAAATCGACTCGCACCCGGAACTCGTAGGGCAGGTTGCATTGCCAACCTTTTGGGGACCGTGCCGACGCGGCCAGCGGTGCTTCACCTGGATATATTGCCATCAATATTAGTCATTATTCGGGCTGAATATGGGAGGATCATTAAATGTGATGGTCGAGATGCTCAACAGTACGAGCGAAGAAATAGCGGTCAAAAACCCGATAAATAATACCCTCTTTCCGCCGTTTATTCTCAAAAGGGTGGGTCGTCCTAAAAAGGGGGCGGGCTGCCATAAAACAAGTGGTAGCTGTTGAAGTAAACGGCTCCTAAAGCCCGGAGGCACTCTTTCTCATAGAAAATTTCGCCACATAGTCTTTTTAGACCTCTAACTTTCATTTGCGTTACCCTTACCCACGTTATCCCTATCACTGTCTTTAAGCCTCCAGTTCTTCGGACCGTATACGAGAAAAGCGTCAGTAAATATACAGGGTGTCCCAAAATTATGGGCGCCTGAACTCGTAATTTTTCGGATTCCTCTATACAATTGTATCAATCTTTTTCTTTCATTTGCTGCTCAGTGGGTGCACAGGATCTTCTTCTACCAAGGTGCATGCTCGTCAGGGTGAAGCTCATGCTATTTCCGAAATTTCAGAAGTTTTTCAAATACACTTGGTGGTCATTCGCTTCAACGGTGACACGCACCTCGCCGTACTTTTGTTCGACGAAAAAATTTCCACGTTCTGAACCGATGAGGGCAACTCACTGTGGCCAGCAACGTCTGGTAGGGTATACCATGTCGATAGAGTGTTTGGATTCCAGCAATCGGGTCCCAGTAATGATTGAGGGTCCAGTGATGACACGCTGTTGGTTTCCATCAATTTCGGCGTAAAGCTTGCGGGAATGTGAACATGAGGAAGTGGCTGTTGGACATAATAAAGCACTGTCCTCACTAGTCTTTTGCAAAAATACTTAGTGAGTTTAGCGGCAAAACGCTTTAGTTTATAGAACCAAATTGATACAAAAGCGCTGCCGACTTGATTTTTCCGAATTCATCACTTTTCGAAACGTTCGCCAAATTTCTCAAGACATGATTCCACTGATCTACTGCCAGGGTCCTCAACTAGAGGCAAGGTCTGACGAGTCAGACTTCCTAGTATGGAGTCACATAAGGTAGCCCTGAGAAAGATTTGGGAAGGAATGTATGGAAAAAGCTGCGTGTCAAGGGCGGTTGAGTGATAGAGAGACTTTGAGCCTGTCGGGGCAGCGAAACTTATGATATGACTGCTGTGTCTTGTTGCATAAGGTGTGGGTAAAGTTGTGATTGGGTTTATTTTCCATCCACTCTATTGACGCCAACAAAATATTGCAATACACTGGCGCCCATAATTTTGGGACACCCTGTAGATGACCAATAGATAAAGAGTGCCCAGAGCGGGATTCACTGCAAACTCGTTATTCAAAGCAATGCTTTTATGTTCTTGATGAGTACAGTGAAGCAGACTCCAGCGAATTAAGAGCATAACGGTAATTTAGCCCACAACAACTTTTAGCTCCCGATCGCCTTTTACGTCGGTGGCTCTTCCCTTTGACCCCTACACAATCCGATTTCCATGACAAACACGCAGACAGCAAACAACAAATAAGCAGATTCTAGTGTTAGGTTGTCCCGAAAGTTCCGGGACCCCTCGACTTCTTTCTTCCAAATTTATTTCTTCACAACATAAAGCATTTTGCAGCATATCATATATCATTCGAAAGAGAATTTTCTACTCCACAGAATGACATGTCTAGTTGGCTGAAATGTGTTTATGTTGTAGAGAAATAAATTTGAAAAAGTGGTCGAGGTGTGGAACTTTCGGGACAACCATATATGGCAGGATGATTAAGCTTCTCCCCCTAAGGCATTTGATCGAGCAAATATGCTCAGGACATGTATTGTCGATCAGTATGGAGTATCTATGTTTGATCGAAATTACCTGAAATGGTGCCTATTCGAAAAACTTGAAAATGAGGTGAATATCTGAATATAGCAGAAAGAGCAAAAACGCATGAAGCAGCAACGGCCTAGTTATTGAACTAATGAAGACGCAGAGGTTAGGCTGAAACGCTTCCACAATGGGATAAAAGGGCTAGGGTGAGGGAAATTGGGGAAGATGAATAAGAGAGGATAGAAAGTAGAGGTTTGAAAGCAGATGATATCACCTGCTTAATTCACCGTGAAAAAATATGTGCTACATACGTGAATTTTTTGAACAAAGATTTTTGCAGTACATTAGGATAATAATAATGGAAACTGCCCTTTATCTGGCTTTGAAAACCTCATGTTCACGACGTATAATGGCGACATAGCGGATGTTAGATCGCAAACAACTCGACAGGTATTGAAATCTCGCAATTGATCGTTTCCCAACTAATCCCAGCACCCGTTTCATACCGCCATGGAGAAGCGAATCGACACATAGCTGCCATTGGGCACAGTAAGGAACCTTTACCTTTTGTAGGGTTTTATGGATAACCTTCGCAGATAGAATAGAGGTTGGTGATTTGGTGGCCTCAAACAAACTATTGATGTTAGTTCTTTATATTTCTAATTATACTGCTGTAGCTGGATGTTAAGCGCACTATACGTGCACAATAAATATACATAAATAAATAAATAAATTTGAAACTTTGAAGAAATTGCTCTATCAGTCAGCAATTTGAAAAGACTTTTTGAACAGATAAGAAATGGAGCATATCGAGTGGGGAAAGGCATCGGTAAAGATCTGTTCATCGAGGTCGAGTAACGCTAGGAGGACAATATCTCGTGCGCGATCTATGTAGTCTGCACACCCCTTATACACGATCGCCATGGAAAACGTTGACACACGACATCGTTCGATTCTAGCCAATATTTAATATTCAAGGGGAGAGTAAGGATGATTCCCTTGAATCACCTTTCAAAATACGTTGATGGCATGAACTCTTCACTTTGATCTTTCATCCTCAGTAGATGTATGTGTTTCATGCTGATTTGGGATTACCCCATTGGGATCAGGGTTTTGCTAAAAGTGTTCTCCTATAAGTCAAAGCAACGAGTAGTTCCCAATGTTTTCATCTTCAGTAAGATCGAGGCCGAACCATAATAAGTGAACCATGATCCTCACGAATATATCAGGTTGAGCAGAAAGTCTTGACCGGTATCTTACTTTTATTTCAAAAAGTCATACTTTTACAACAATACAAGCTCAATCAACTACATAGTCTCCATCATTGTCTAGAACATATGTCCAGCGATCGGGCAGCTTTTCGATCCCCCTGGCCCAGAACTGCGACGACTGCGTCTCGAAAAAGTAGACGACTTCAGTTTCGAGCCCCGACTGCTCATTGAATTGTTTGTCGCGAAGGTGAAGCTTCATGGCGCGAAACAGGTGGTAGTCGGATGGAGCCAAGTCTGAAAGGAGGGTGTGGTGAGACCTCCCATCAAAGTTCGGCAATTTTCTGGAGGCTCTCTTTCGCGATGTGGGCACGGGCATTGTCGTGGAGTAGGCAGACTATGTAACGTTTGGGGCGTTTCAGACGAATGGAGTCGGCCAACTTCTGAAGCTGAGCAGCGCGCATCTCAGCGGTTACTGTGGTGCCATAAGAAAGAAACTTGTAGTAAAGCATTCCCATAAAATCCCACCAGCAACAGAGCAGAACCTTCTTTCCGCCTTGGGCACCTTTACGCTTTGCTGCAAGTGGTACCCCGTGAGGCAGCTACTGACGTTGTCGCGTATCGTTGGTATAAAGGACCCAGCTCTCGTCCCCGTGATAATGACCTCCAGCAGGTCGTTTCTGTGTGGACGGAGAAGCGAAGACTCAAATACGCTGATTATCAACGCTTTGTCAGAGTGACACAGATCGTGTGGGATCCATCTCGAAAGTACATTGCGGTAACCGAAGCCGTGAAGGCGGTGCACTACGGTCCTTTGGCTGCATCCGAGTGTCGTCGATAATTTCCGAGTGGTAGCAAACGGCTCCTTTTCTAAGGCACTGCGTAGGATTCCATCCACGTCCACGACAGTAGGGCGTCCGGAACGAGGTTGGTCTTCGAAGGAGATATCTCCTTTTCGGAAGCGCTGGTACCCACGGCGAACCGTTGATTCGGAAATGACGTTACTCTCGAATGCAGCGCAGATACTGGCAGTAGTAGTCGTCGATCCGTGGTCTTGCAGGAACTTGTAGTAGACAATCGCTCGCAGATGGCTTTGATCGATTGAGATCATGATTACTCCATAACAGTACGCATGCGTTTATATAAGTCTCCAGGTGGAGCTTGAAGAACCTTCCATCGAACCTTGGTGCTGCCGCATCACCACACCGCTTCTAAGAATTTACAGAGAATGTAGAAAAAACCGTTCAGAACCAATAACTCCCATCCCGTTTTTCCTTTTGATTTGAATTTTTCGCACATTTCGAAGAACACACAGTCTGACATGGATCAGAATCAAAATGAAAAAATAATACAAGCGCTGGGTAGAAAAGAAATGTCAAGAAAAATGAATGGTGTACAATATATAGGGTCATTCCATAAGTAATGTCGTTTTTTTCGAGCGTAAATTTTTCTTATGAAATTACAAGTTTCCGCAGCATGTCATATATCATTTGAAAGAGGTTCTCCTGCTCTACAAAATGACATGTATGGTTTTTGAGTTTGTTAGAATGGGGCCGACATTTAGGCTGGGGAAGAGGTAGGCCCAGCCGACAAAAATTGGCCAAACCGGCAATCAATTAAAACACTACATTTCACTTTAGGAAAATCAACCAGTCATGTGTCGCGTACTTACTCCTGACCTCTTCTGCAATTTTCAATATTGGGTTGATCAAGAAGTCGTGTCGTTATTTTTCTAAAATCCTTTTTCCGAAAGCACCCACATTTATTCAAAATGAAATTTTTTCTTTCGAACTTCTTGCTTAGAGTTGTTTCATGAACCACTTCGAAGGACTTTTTCTGCTCTATCGAAAACATCTTTCTAGTTTGTTTTGGCTGCGATTCAGATTGAGTTTTAATACCATGTGATAGGGGTTCAGTTGACATTTTTCACAATTTATTTTTTCCATGAGAAACTTAAGGAATCCAGACAAAGGTATTTCCCTGTTCCTAGGCACCACATGTTCTTAACATTTCACCACTCTTTCAACTGATTGATTGAGAAAATTTTCTTGCCTTTGTTCGAAGAAATTGTCAAAAATCACCGATTTGTGGCGGAAAAACTAAATGTGGAAAAAGAGCGACGTGACTTTTCAAGCAACCGACTGGTGGAACTTACAGGAGAGGTCGGGGCTGAGTACGCAACACATGGTTGGTTAGTTTTCCTCAAGCGAAATATAGTGTTTTAATTGATTGCCGGTTTGGCCAATTTTCGTCTGCTGGACCTACCTCTTCGCCGGCCTAAATGTCGGCGCCATTCTAACATACTCAAAAACTAAGTATGCCATTTTGTAGAGCAGAGAATTTCCTTCCGAATGATATATAATATGCTGCAAAAACTTGTGACTTGTGGCAAAAATTTTTGCATGAAAAAAAACGACACTACTTAT
Organism: Trichostrongylus colubriformis; assembly: GCA_963978905.1. Classification (NCBI taxonomy): domain Eukaryota; kingdom Metazoa; phylum Nematoda; class Chromadorea; order Rhabditida; family Trichostrongylidae; genus Trichostrongylus; species Trichostrongylus colubriformis. The sequence continues at coordinate 16,943,574 of OZ022257.1, forward strand.
GGAATGACCCAATATAATATTAGGATGACCAAGATTTTTTGTCCTATGACTCGAATTTGATTTTTTGACTTTTGAATTTTCATTTTTTTATTTTTTTAGTTTTTTATGGTTTCGAATTTGAATGACTTGAATAAGCATATCAGGGAGATAATGTAGTGACGACGCCCACTCCCACTCTCATAGTGGAGGGGTCAAATTTCCATCAACACCCACCCAGGCCAACTAATTTTTCAGGCTTCCTGGGCAGGTGAAATGGTACGAGACTCGCCTGGGAAGATATCCCTCGCAAGTCATTGTATAGGCTGGAATCACATCCACCTGCCACCCTGATTTTGAATGGAAACGGAATGCGCAACGCATCTCAACAAAAGATTGATTGAGGCCAGATAACTTTATCCTTTACTCCTTAAGTAAGCATATCAATCAAGAAACCCATTGCCTATAAGTACGCACAATCCTCCATCAAGTGCATGGAACTGAGACTTTCCTGTTACAGAAACCAGAATTCTATAAGTGTGGGAACAAAATCATTATCCACGTCTCCTTTCTCGAATTTATACTCGTGGATAATATAAGCATGTGTGAGTGGAAAATGCAGGTTATCTGAGAGTATACTCGTGGAATAGGGCGGATCACAGAACCTCTCATGTTGCTCGCGTTCTTTTTCCATTTTTACAATCATAAAATTTTGCGGGCAAGCATTGGTGAAAGTGAGAGTATATTTTCGTGCAATGAGCATTCTTATCGCTACCCCTGTACCATTTTCTGCATGATGAAAACCTCGGAAGCTCTGTTGTAACCTCACTCCAAGGCTGACAAATTTGTGCGGAAGCCCCTTAAAGGCAGCATTAGAGGAAAGTCGGACAAAAAGTAAAAGAAGTAGTGCATATGAAAGTCGAGATGCCTTGAAACAGGCAGTGCAGAAAAAATGGATGAAAATGGCCAAAAACCCGAGAAATAGGGCCCCCTTTCTACTGCTGATTCTCGACGCGGACGACCTGTCCGTCGAGAGGCGGGTAGTCCGATCTAGTTTTTCATTGGCATGTTGCCAAGCAAACACGAGGGAATGTTTGGAAATACGACAGCATCTACTTTTTGGAGTGAACTTCAAGCTAAAACTGCGAAAGCGCGCCGCAAAACCTTCGATCCTGCCATATCTCCTTGGTCGCTCCCACCCTAGTCAATCGGGAATTACGTCATCAGGGGGCGGGATAGTTGTATCCAAGAGGCGGAACAGACAAGCAGTTGCGGCGTTTTGCGGCGATTCTACAGCTCGAAGGAGCGCTTTTTCATCGGGATTACCTCACAGGTAGCCTTCTTAGGCCCAGGACTACCATGTGAGTGACTTCTTGTAGGAATTTCTCCATTACCGAATTACCCTTAATGCCGTCTTTAAGACGAAAGCCTTATGACTTTTCTGCTACGGCTCTTTAAACAGGGTTGTTACTTCACATCGGTGTCATACTGGTATGTAATGCACATGTTATAATTTTTGCAAGAGGCCCACTACTGCTCTGCAGACACGACATTGTTGGTTCATTTTTTTGGTTCATTTTTAAGTTTGGTAGTGAGTGAGTTCAACCGGCAAGGAAGCGACTTTGTGCCTTGTTGTTTATTTTCTAATCAAGTAATCCATGTGTAGTAGATAGTGAGTTCGCACACTCATGCTCACACTACGACCAGATCCCGTTGCAGCGTAGGAAGGACACATTGATTACGTTCAACCATGAAATAGTTCCACTTTACAGCCTCTACATGGGGTATGTCCCTGCAGAAAAGGTGTCATATTCTGCTAGATCATGTAGATTCCAGAAGGCAGCCTCCGCCCATGGAACAGATCCAGAGCCACGAATCGCTTTTAGATCGCGATTTTAAGAACATCTGCGATCAAGTGCTCATAAAAACTGCGAGGAGAGGATAGAGAGTGCCAAACCTTTTCTCGCTTCCATACAATCGTGTCGATAGAACCAGCAAATGGGTATGGGCAACGCACGCCCGGCCCGCTCACAGCCGTAGCTCTATAAAAGCAGTAGCCACCGCAAGTCAGTGCTCTTATACAGGGGCACCGGGCGTCAGCCGCTAGGATGCCAGGCCGGACTGTTGGGAGCGAAAGCTTGACTCTCGCCCTCTGTAGACCGTCAGGACGCCGTGCGATTGGGGGCACAGCGGTCGGCTTGACTGAGCGCTGGTACGCTCACGTCCGCTACACCTGAGGAAGTGGACGACTGCAGGCGGACGAAGAGAGCCTACATGTGCAGGATTAGCGCTTACCGCTACGATTCCTTTGGTCGACCCTTGGGGAGATGAAGCACTTACATGCTAGCTGCTGCTATGGGCTTCCAAACCTACCATAATAGTATTGTTTTTTCAAAAAAAACCTCCATAACTCCGCTCAGAGAATCGTTTTGCAAATTTCGAATACAGATTCGAGATCAGCGTCCGAAAACACGTCGGATCATATGTATCCCATTCCGAATGGCCACTTCGACCTGTGGTCCTTCCCTTGTTAGATCCAGAAGGAAGATGAGAGTAGTTCGACTAATGTGAGTAGTTGTGTGTATAATAAATATACATAGTTTCGTAATCAGTGTACATTGTAATCTATAGGATAGAAGAGAGAGCCTATAACTCCGAGAAACGGTGACCATACTGTAAGGAAAGCTATATGGTCCCCTGCGGCCCGGGGACCCGAACCACGATGCTGTCGCGCCAGCAGTTAGGAGGGCAACATCCTCAGCCGAACAGCGACACTAAGAGAAATGCAAAATGTGCAAAATCCGCACCGTTTGTCTCGTTCAGAGCGGTTTCGTATTGGTGGAGTAACTGCCTTCCAAAGTTAACTTTGCGAAATGGCGAATACTTATTGGCCGATCTGATAGCAACATAGCAACAATACATATAAGCATAAATATAGCAACAATATAAGCATAAAAAGCACAGTATATGCAGCAACAATATAAGCATGGAAATTAAATACATATCACATTACAAGATCGCTCATGAAAAATGGCAACAAAATAGTAAACCACTAATAGTACAAGTTGCAGAGATTTGCAAATACCCTCACAAGTGCTCTTTAGAACATTCTATGACACAGCGCTATCACAAAATTCGCTTATGAGCATGTCTTGATTGAAAAATAATGGAATATGTAGATTCAAAGAAATCCTGAAAGAGTTGTCCGAAAGCATATATGTACGTCACTGAATCGTAATATATGTGTACATATCATAAAGATGTAAATAGCCATGTTATTGATCGAATTGAATTTCTCATCAAACAGAAGTAGATTCTTTCGTTTGAAGTCTACCCGCAGGTGGATCACATTTCAACTGTTTCTATAACTCCGTTTACTTTCAGACTTTAGTCAGCAGTTTCAGAGCAGTAAACAAACTACTCTGAAAACAGCTGACCAACGCGCTGACAAATTCGGTCTGGTCGAACTGTGCTTTCTTGCTCTGACACTTAGTATGTATGTATAGACACGTTATACTGAAGATTAAGGCCCAGGCTTTCATTCTGAAAACCGATTAGCCAGAAGCATGACGCAATGATGATTCGGGTTCATCAGCCGAGAAGGGTATTCAGAAGCGATGTATCGAGATGCTTTTGAAAATGACAAAGCGAAAAGAGCATTCTGAATCTTGAGCGGAGGTGCTTTTTCGAGGAAACTATTAAGAGTTACAAGAGATCATTCCAAACAAGATGACTGCTTATATTTCGTTGCTCCACGCTCTATGAAGAACACAAAGTAGCTCAATAATATAGCGAGGTCCGACGGGCAGTCGTAGGCAACATCATACCATCACATTAGGCCAACTCCATGGGGTTAGCTGATTTTCAGAGTTCACCCCTTCAAGGGCGGTCCCTCTTAAGTAACTGGGATTTTGCTGCCCTACATATCTTGGGATGGGCTACCTCGACACCTACACCGGTTCTTGTAGGCATTCGATTTCGTTTTACGTCGGCATCTGACTGTTTCTTCTGTCCTGTGCATGTGAAATTATTTCTGCACTCTTTTCAAAGTTGACTTGATTGTGAAAAAATTTTTGATGGTCAATGATTCCATCCCAGAGGTGTGCGGCTATAGCGCTTCCTTCTTCAGTTGCTTCTTTACTTTATCGGATGTACAGGAAATGGAATTCTAAAGCAGCTACAAAGAGTAGGGAAAGAACAGCTTTGCCTCCCCACTTTTCAGAGTTTGGTTTATAAAAAAAATTCAACTTCTTCCAAATTCTGACGCTAGTCAGGAACCGTTTGGGTGAGAACCGCGTAGTTAATCAAGCGAAGACTTGAAACACAGAATGATAGCTATGATTCGCCCCGCGGGAGTTCATATGGTCTAGCATTTCAGGGAAATGCTAGCTGAAAACTGTCCCAAAAAATGAAATCGCCCTGCTAAGCTAAAAGTAGTGTAACTGTTAAATTTTTGTGTGTAGGTCGCACATCTGAAGTAGGCTATCCCAAAGCATAGGGGGGGGGTGGTTCTTTTGGGTACGTTCATTGAAGTCAAGCCCCTCAGATGAAGTGGAAATTAGTCCGAATGTGGCGCAGATATTACCTGCAGTGCTACAGCTGACCAGGGCTAGACGCACATTTTAAGATTCGGCTCTCTGTTCAAAATGAATTTTTTTTTTTCGTTCGAGACGCGTATCATAGCGGTATTAGCGAACGGCAACCACTTTATCGCGGCCACCGTTTATTCGCTTAACTTAAACTTTTTGATAAAGCAGTGATGACTACGAGAAGTACCACTCTAACGTCACTGCCATTAAGCATTGTTCAGAGTCCGCATTTCATGCAATCGGGCGATCAGACGAAGAGAAAAAGGTACATATCGATCAAGCGATCAGGCGACCAGCCGATCAGGCCCTCAAGCGTGCCTCCACCTATTGATCCACCTTATCTTCACCCGTTATATCTTATTCGTTTTTCCCACTCACCTAATCGTCAAGTCGCCTAAAACGCAGAAGCGACAGTAAGCTCTGAACACTGCCTTACTCTGCACCTCAGTTTTGTTTGGCGGATCCGCTATTGGGTGGGGGGGGGGTGTGAATTCAAAAGTGGAATTGTCAACCGAATGTGCTTTCGTCTTAGGAACAGCACTCAGCATGCCTTCCAACGTGGATTATCAGCATCGCGCCTTTGTAGACCCCCCTTCTACCTTTCAAAATCATATTGGGCCCTCTTGACCTTTCAGGTTTTTGACACTCCCTTTTCGTTATAGGTTCTTTCCCTTATTCGATGGGTTCTTCGTCACCACTTCCCTCGCCATGCGAACAATATCACAGAACAGCTGACACACAGAACATCTACACAGAACAGAGAACACTTGCACTTTTCGGAACGTACTTATTTATCACACCACTAAAAATTGAGTTTACTTAGCTCAGACTCGACGGGATATTCTCCTGTTTAACAAAAGTGCAGTATTCAACAAAACGAGCCGGTCAATCGATAAAACTATCAAGCAATCTCCATGAATTGGAGCAATGCATTCTACTCCCAATCAGAGTAGTGGTATTACGTTGTTATTATTAGGCTTTTCTTAGGAAAAGTTTGGGTTGTGTGCTTTCTCAAACAATTCTCTATATATTTCCCACGTAAAGGAATAGGTTCGCTCGTTCGATTGAGCATTTGTTTGATAGTTTTATCGCCCTTTCATGGATTTATTTGTGATGAAATCTGTTGGAAAGCCCATTGGATGGTGTCTTTGAATACCCTTTTTTCAGGACTCCAACGCCCTTCGTGTCCAAGAACTAGAACGCGCCACTACATTGAAACACCTCCGAAGGCGGATTCGCATGAAAATGACACTTAGGTTCATAGCAGAGGTGCCCGAACAGTAAAGGCACAATGACTCCCATGGGCCGAAGGGTTAATCCATAAGAAGCTGCCAACCGAGAGAACGTCCTCGAATGTTGGCTCTGATAGTTTGAGCAGACTTTGATGCCGTAGATGTTGTAAAGCCCAACCAAGCCGACCGATAGCTTTATATTCTCGTGACGGTGATAGCACTGGACCACAGCTTGCTTCTGCCTGTGGTGAAACTTTTCAGTGATATTTTGCCTACTTACTTCAACCTCCTTCACTGCTCTCTGTTGTGCATACCTGGAGGATGTGAGCTGTTGGCGAAGTGAGTCTTTTCTGCTCCCCCCCCCCCCCCCACCCCTCCTTTGGTCCTTCATCATAATGCAGGATAATCTTTCGGCAATCGATGATAGTTTGCACTATTAGACTCTCACTTGGAAAATGATGTTCTCTGCGCTTATTGTAATAATCACTGTCAAGTGGGTGGGCCATTTTGAATCTGCTGACAACCGATCATGAGCGACAATCATTTTACAGCGTTTACACAAGTAATGAGCACTTCCCCTGCCTCTCAGTCAGTCGCAAAAAAAGCGACAGAAGCGTAGCTTTGTCTAGATGGAACTCCACCATTCCTCTGTTTTGTTGAAGACAAGAGCGTTGAAGACTCCTCTACCAAACAAAACCGATTCATGTAACTCTTCGAATTCCCTACCTCTATCTTCGAGACATAAACACAAGTCAGTGACATGTGCAGCCTCAACGCACGGTCCAGGGATCAAATCCCAAGTTGCAGCTCTGCCATGCCAATCAAGCCTTTCGTTCCTTCTTGTGGGACTTACGTATATGGAAGGCGAAAAAGGCTGGCTTATTATAGGGGGGGGGGGTCGACCGCTCATCATCAGTGCAAAAGAACTGCTTTCGAATCCTATTTCAAATGTGAATGGAAATAGAAAGCGGGGCACATTGGGAAAAGGAACAGATTTTGATCTTGAAAGGATGTTTCACATTTGCCCAATGTGGATGGATGTTTTCAAATAAGTGATGTTGTTTTGATGATATAAAGCTTTTTAAGCTCTATATCATCAAAACGGCATCATTTTTTCAAAGTGCAGCAGAAACTGAAGAGAAGATAGTTATTCTTTTTTACATTGAATGATGTTGAAGGGAAGCTCCATGGAAGTAATAGCAAAATTCGAGAAAACAATGCAATAAATAAATAAATAAATAGATAAATAAATAAATGAACCAATGAGAAAATACATAGATTCTGAATAACTGGTGAATATCTAGTGATCAAGCTCTCTCGGAAATCTATTTCAATCATGGGATCTTATGAGAAGAAAAGGCATAAAAAGGAATCTTCGGAGGATGAGTAATCATAGAAAAGTCATTCAAGCTCGATATGTCTCCGAAAACCATAGGAAACTCGATGGTTGCCTAGTAATGAAGCAGCCAAGGCTGTGACAAGGGCCTGAAGACGTTTTTGACGGAGCAAAACAGAAAATTCCGAGATTCCTGAAATGTCGCACAGATAACGACTTTGAGAAGCATAAAAACGGATGATCAATGAGTAAATATGAAATCCACTGTGCATCATTTCATGATAAGATCTGGCTTTCGAATCTCAGTGCTATCCGTTGATGAACCACTTCTGCTGAAACACATAGTGGTAATTTTCAATGCACTATTCCGTGCCATTAAATTCACGTTGCAATTCTTTATCGATCAAAATTCGTAGTATTGGCTATGAGAGTATCAATAGCCTACTTCCCCTCGATCGAGACATCTTTTTCTTACTCTTCTATTGCCATCTCTTCTTTTCACATAATTGCTTGATGTCATCACCACACAATGGCAGTCACCACCGGCCTGTGTTACCTTGAACCAACTTATATATTGAGCACACTCCTAAAAAAAGAATAGTTTGCGTTCATAGAAGCGCCCAAACCGGCTAGTATTAGTGCCATCTGACAGCTTACGTGGAAGACTACTGGTGAAGAGTGTTGCCTGCGCTGATCTAAACATTGTTCCTCCTCCTTTTTTTATTTCTGAACTGGCAGTCTAGCCACAGAAATCCTTCCAGTCCTATCCCAATCAATTCATGCGAAACTAGCCTAACCTTCTAAATACGATAATCGGTGCCCAGGTGACCGTTTAATCAATAGTGCGTGACAGGACTGGCTTGCAAATAAATCCATCGCCTGGAATAATGTCAGAAAAATCCAGGCTCTCCGTTGCCCAATCAGAGCTTTTATTTTCTTACTGAAAAGTACATGTGACAAAAAAAATCATGTTATTATTGAGAAAATTTTTCGGAATTACTCTGAGCTCTGCGATTTTTGAATTTTCTGGAATTTTGAACTTTTGCTGAAAGCTAATTTGAACTTCTCTTGCTCCTTCCGTTGGTGGCAATAAAGCTCACTCAGTACATATGCATATGTTACTGTGAGGGCCATATTGTGGTCTATAGACCATGCCATGTGTAATGTGAAGGAATTCAAGACGGTTCATACATTTATCATCATTTCTTTAAACAAATAATGGACGCATCAGCAGTGCATTTATCATTCCACATAAAAACATTGACAAGAGATTATCACCGAAACGATAAGGCGTACGTCACAGTTCCGTGTTCGTCGTCCGTTGGAGTACTTTTTTTGGTGCGGTGGGGTTGAAGGACTGGGCGTGTGTATGATACTCATTGTGACCTTTGTCCTGCGACACGTTTGCTGTGTTATTGGGTTGTAGAATTTTATCATTGTTCATTTCTTTTTTTGAAATCTATCTTATACAGCAAAATCAGGCCTTGTTCTCTTGGAAACAGTTTCGTTATCCACACTCATTGATACTGACAGATTGAGTCATACTCATTAAGTGAAAAAAAAATGCAAAAATATATCCTCATTTTGGAAAATAATAAATCAAAATATTGTGTAATTAATAATTAAAATATAATAATTAAAATATCGTGTAATTAATAATGTAATTAATTATGCAATTAATAATAATATTATTAAAATATTAAAATACCTCATTTTTTGTGTATTCGGAGTGAGCTCATCGTACTGATATTTTCCATGGTCTCGTCGTTCGCGTTAGAGGTCAGACCATTCTTTAAGAAGGAGCAATCTTAGCCCTTTCCGAAAAATCGCCATTTTTGTCGCAGACGTAATGATATGAAAAACCCAAATAACATTGATTTTGATATTTTTGATAACTGCTGATCCCCGTCGCAGCCCAAGATGGACGACACAGCTGAGCTTCAGTCTCGGATGGGACTCGAGACCGAAGCTTTTACCCATAACTCAGGGTACTTGTAACCCAAATAACCATTAATTTGACCTGTGTACTCTCTTTTTATGAATTTCGCCCTCAGTTTTGCAAAATTCCAGAAAATATCGCAATAATTATCCTACACTCTAGTGATACCAGCTCAGCTCAGTACTAGCTCTTAGTAGACCACCGCGGCGGCTCATTTATTACATCCATTATGTGTTCTGTTACCTCTCAAAAGCCTTTTGATCAACAACCAGTCCTGGCACAGCCTGGCACTATTGTTTTCCAGTTTTTTCATGGATTCCGCTCATTCTCTTTCAGAAAATTAGATTTCGTGCTCGTCCGTACCGTAGTGCTTCTCACCTGCTCATCCCTACTGTAATGAGATCACCTCATAGCTGCTCGTAGAGTTGTAAGCCTCTCACTGATCTTTTCATGAAACCTTTGCACTGATGATAACTTTTTGATAGTTGATGTGATTTTGATAGTTCCGCTACACCGTCAGCGTTGTTGATGATGATTGTTTGCCAGGCGTCGATAAACATTCCACAAAACAACCTCTCTGACATAACAAAAGTACACACGGCATTTTGCTAAGAGCTACATTGATCACAGATACTTCTTCCTTCGAAAAAACGTTTGAAATCTTTTTTGATGGTTTGGATCTTTGTAATTCCTCTCTGACTGCGAAACTGACTTTCGATGTTATTCGCAATACATCTTTCCACAAGAATGCTTATTTATGAACGGTACGCTCTGCCCTGCAGGGACCGGAACATATCTCCACTCTTTTCCGCTGGTAGTTCAACCTAATGCCGTTTCTTTTGCAATAATTCAACATCATTGCGCGAAAAAATTAAACTGCGCTTTGCTCGCTGACGGCTGTTTAAATGTACGCGGCGGGAATACAAACGAGTTGCTCTTCTTCCAGTTTTTCAAGTCTTCTTTGGATATGATGAAATGTCTCGGTCCTTCCTTTTTGATCATGTGGTATCTATTAGACAGATTCTGAAAATAGTACAATTATGAAAATGACGACTCCTCTAAGTTTCTGTGCTGTACGCTGAAAGTCGAAGAATAGTCAAAAGATGTCTTCTCATTGTGTTTTCACAATAAATCGATACATTATCTTTTTTGAGTGATTCCTAGATCATTTGGGGAATAATTCCCTGATCATTGAGGAATGATCTGGGTTATCAAAGCGGGGTTATTGATTGTTTATAACGGTTGCAAGTAAAAAAGTCTATTGAAGCTATGTTGTTTTTACAATCTAATAATCGGTAAATTACTAGTAATTACTGAAATTGAAAAAAATGTTAGTGACAACGACACCAATGGAGGCTGTAGTGCATATAGCTGGTACTGATTTTTTTTGATCGAATTTTGACTGCATGTCAAAAGCCCATCCAGCCAGATCGTTCAATGGTCATAGCCCGTGCCGGATTACGTGCATTTGTTCGGACTAGTGTTTCGAGAGGTGAGGTCACCACCGTTGTGTGGCGAACAATTCACCACAGAAGCGTCAACATTGATACTTTAATGGGACTAAATTTTATATTGTGGCTTTTTAACAACTTACTTCCACCTTTTTTACGGAGTGTATCTGCTTTCGGGTCATTTAAAGTCGGGGGGGGGGGGGGGGGGGGGGGAGACGCAACTTTGCGTCGACGTCGAAGCTTCTTTCCCTCCCTAGGCTCAGGCTAAATTTGATATCCCAACCTCACACATGAGAAAGTATCTGTCAAAGCATAGAACTCATCTGCTCCAGCCTAAGCCTAAGGAGAGAATGAAGCTTTGACGTTGGTGCAATTTTGCGTTTCCCTTTCCCCCCCCCCCCCCCCGACTTCATTTGAACCCTGCTTTCAGTTGGAAATTGTATTCTATGGTAGATGTGTCAACTTTACCATTTATATTACATACATTCGGCTTTATTACATATTTAACTCAACAAATATCAGTTCTCATTCTTTAGCCTTTACCTTTGGCTAAGTAGACCAGCTATGTAGGCAAGAACTTGAAATCAGTAGCAAATCAATTGCCCTGCATGGCAAGCCCGCTCATGGGCAACCTGACCACATAGCCCGCGCCGAACCCATGCGCTTATGTCGTGCGACGTCGCACCGCCGATGGCGGCCACACGCGTGTACTCCTTCGGCATCAGTTATGAGAGTGCATTTGCTCAGTGGGTGGCGTCAATGCTGTGCTGTGTATTGTGAAAACAGTCTGTGTTTTCGACCCCGGAACCTCACCTGACGCGCAAATTTCAGTCGAACACAAATCGATCGTTCAGTCGCTTGACAAGGTCTATCGCAGTTAGTCTGCTCATCTTGGTCGCTGCTGTCGTGTATTCACTACTACTCAATGGCTGCAAGAATTTCTGCTAGGTTGGTTACTTTTCGCGTTTTGCTTTGATTTTTTTTAAATATTTGAATTTTCTTTATCGTGAGACTGATCTGTAGTCCATTCCGCATACATGTATGTAACAAAGGGAACAATGCTTTTATTCTTTCGCCTTCCAAACGAGAAACCATAGCAAGTAAAACTTCGGAGCTGTGAGCAGCCCATCCGATAGTTGGAGCCTTATAGGTATTTCAGCCTATCTGAATTTTACTAAAAACCTTGCGAGATTTCTACACTTGTGAGATTAGCCTTCAACAACACTAATTTTTAAAGACACCGGAGAGGGTTATTTTGGCCAGCGGTACCCGTAGTTGGGTTACTGCGCATTCGATGCCTTGCCAATTCGTCGAATATTTTATCAGAACGTGTTTTTTCGTATTTCTTCGCTTATTCTCCCTTTCATTGTTTCTCTTTCATCAATTCTTTTATTGAACAGTATCATGAATGACTTCAATTCCGTCTTTTCTGCCCATCGCCAGCAGGCAACTCGGTCATTGAAGCGTGCAGTTTGAGGTGAAGCGCGCAGTTGCGCGCCGAAGCCGCGTTGCAACGCGAGTTTCGCTACACATTATCGCTTTCGGGCTCAAATATTCATTTACAACGAATAATGTTTCCGAATAAGTTTCCTCTCTATGCCGATCTCCCGGTGCCGTCAAGCCTGAAGGCCGCCACAGAATATGAGTCCTACTCAAGAAGTTCATCTCATCTGAATGCTCTGTGGATAAGGGGAGCATTTCCGGATTATGTCCGAATTCGCATCCCTTTGCAATTAAAACAGGACGTAACAGCTCGAGGAAATGATTTTGTGCCAAGGAATATTTATTTCACCGTTTTGGAGTGAAGAAGGCCCTCGAGCCACATAGTGCTCATTTTTGTGGCGATTAATTAATTTTTTTGTCGTCTTCCTCTCAGAGCCATTAATCATCTTATATATGTGCCTATACGAAACAGGCTAAGTAACGATAGCACAGAAGGTACCTACTAATAAAATAGCACAGTTTTTGTATACCGTTGCGTTATACTGTAACAAACGGTAATTTGTGTGCTGTCTGTGTTCCCTGTCTCAAACAATTTATGGTCGCCGTGTTCGGCTCTTGATAGATCATGTTGTATCTCTGCTTGAGAGTGGGTCGGCTTGAGGCACGTAATCTCACTGTTTTCCGCAGTTCACAAAAATAAAAAAATATTTTGTCTACCTCTTTTTTATTGGTTCGCTGCTCATGTCATCGAGACTCTTTAATCTCCGCAACAGCTGGCAAATACGATTTTTCCGAGATTTTTCGCTTTCTTGGCAAAAATTCCCCAGCTACTACAACTATGTTCTGTGACCTTTTGGGGGATCGAAAATGTGTAGACAGCGTAAAGATGTTGAGCGGCTGCAATGATCAATATTTCGCTCTTCTCGTACGATTTGTGATGGCAATTGCCCTGCTAGATTTTTTAAAATTTCGTTTTCCTGTTTCAGTGGGAGCTATTTTTAATCCAACATATGTAATCTGCTATTATCGCAGTGGGCTCACAATGCATGTTAACAACGTGTGAATGGTATTAGTGTTCAAAAAAAGGCGGCAGGCTAGGCATCGTATGAGAAATCTTCATAGGGGTGAGGGTTGAACTTCTCTAACTTTCAGAGACCACATCCTTTTTAGTGATCTTTGGACCGATGATATGATCTCTAAAAATATCGTCAGGGAATCGTGTTTTCCAAAAATTCGACCCATCGCGCCGCTCGACCCAGGGACCGTCCACCCTTCAAAACATATACGTTGCCGTCTCCCCTTTCTCCTCACTCTCTTTTCTCTATCAGCTTTTTTGTCTACGTCTCTAGCCGAGCATCTTCACAAGTTGGACAGAAGGAGGATTCAGAACGTGAATCTTTTCTCAACCGTTGGAGGTTTCCCTACCGCTTTCTTCAGGAGCATCTAACTGGCACATTTACTGTCATTTCAAGTTGTGATGACCTACATAGGATTGTCGTGGGATGTGCTCTTGTGAGGTGACTCATGGCAATCGTCCAATTGGCGTTCATCCTCTCGGTTGCTTCCCGCGCTGTTTGCTAACCGTTTTCCTTCATCTCTAGACGCCTCCTATCACAAGCGAAAAGTTGGTTTGGGTGGAGCGCTCCCTCACTTTCTCGCAGCTCTTTTTAAGGCATTTTAAGGGTCATTTGGCAGATTGTGATAAATGTGGAATATTAAAGTTGAATTCATCAATAGTTCTACTACATTAGAGAAAGAATGGAATGAAACGGGTAAAAGCCGGTAAAATAGGAATACCAAAACCTTCCTTCCCATCTCCCCCCCCCCCCCCCCCCTCCCCGCTGCTTCACTAAGCGGTCGGGGTAGATGCAGATCTTCTACGGAAAAATAAGTTTTTGTGTGACCCATATGTTTATGTTGTATTTGGCTAATGTGGGCCTCATGCAAAATTTCACGCGAAAAATGTGAATCTGGCTGGGATGCCGCACCACAAAGTACGTCTGGGTGGGCGGGGCCTCCGAGTAAAAGCCTCGTCTCGTCGCCCGCCGTGGTTGGAGACGCATTGCAGGAACAGAAAGTTACGTAAACAGTCCCACTCTCCGTTCCCAGCGGTGGCGGACGACAGGGAGTCTTCAATTCATCTGGAGTCAATGCTTTTGATTTCCTTCCTACATCGCACGTGAGTACGTGGCCATCCAGAGCCCTCGCGGCTCCTCCCAGTTACCAGCGTGGATTAAAATTTTACAGGGATGTATCTTTGTTAAATCTTTGGTATATCGCATGTGGTCCGTAGTTGTTGGATGCAGCATAACTCAATGGGAATAAGAACTCTCGGATTCCCTTCTGAGATTCCTTGAATATGAAAATATTGAGTTTCTGCTGCAAATCTATGGTTTTTAGATTTTTCTCGAGCTTTTCGAAAATAGCCTCTGCGTCACAACCCGTCAATAGAATCATCACGGTAGAATGGGCAGATGGTGAGTGTTGAAACGTTAATGAACGGTTTTGACAAACTCGTTGTAATGATTTTATCGACAACAGCGCCTTCAGCCAGCACCGTGAATGTGTAGGAACTGTGCTCTGATGTGTTGCCCGAAAATCAAGTCATTATGGAGCTATTTTTTGAGATCATGTTTTTTAGGTGTGAAGGGAAAGTTCCCAGTGACATGGTTAAGAGATTGCTCACCGGATCCAGCCACATTTACGATAACACCGGCCATGAAAGCAAGGTACCATGTGATTCCTAGCTGAGTCCACTAGCTCACTAAAACGGAAGGGCCTGCGTTCTTGGCGATTTGTTTTTGAATTTAAAAAACACTACAAATTTCTGTACTATCATAAGTCTTTGTTTGATACTTCCTTGAGGCTTCCAAGCGTCTACTCATTTTTAATTTTAAATTAAAACACGAAATATGTCGTCGCATTGAAATGACCTGTATTAGAAATCTGACTATGGAAGAATTCGACGTCGAGCAAAATCCGAAATCTGTACGTGTGGAGAACGACCAACTTGTGATTGACTGGGAAACTGGAGCACAGTCCAGGTATGGTTGAAAGAGATCATTGGTTGGCTGGATGTTTTTTAGAGAGTATTGCCGTTATTGGTACTGGGTTGGAGTGCTATTCCACCGCACTTCAAATCTACTGCGCAAATGGCTAGCGGAGGCGGATTTGGTGCCAGTCGAATTGACCTCAAAGTTAGGATTTTGATCCAGAGTGACGAATGTTTGTGTCCAGAGACCCTCTGTGCAACTACGATGAATAAATGAAATACTTTTCAATTATTTTATGAATTACGAAAAACTCTTTTACCATTAGCCAAATAGAGAAGCTCTGAGACTGTCCGCCCGACCATTGGTGCGCTTCTTTTCTGAGCCTTTCTAACATGGCCACATACACTGCGTTTCATATCTATAGGTCCACACCAATATTTTTAATTACCGACGTTCCCCTAAATTCTACAAGGCTGTGATGATTACCAGTAAACTTTTCGTGATGGAATACCCTAGGTAAAGTGTTCTCAGAGAATTTCGAGCACAAGAACCTTTTTTATAATGAATAGTCCTATTTTCACCGTTTCAAAACTATAGGTCCACACCTCGACTTCAGAAAATTTATTACGACAACAAGCAACAACTGAGCAACTAATAACTTGTGGGTCCTCCTTTATTCGCAATGACTTCAATCAAGCGCTTCTGCATGCTCCGTGCTAGATTGGCCACGACGGTTCGATCGAGGGCAGTCCACACTTCGACAATGGACTTCTTCAACTCTTCAGTGGAATCTTACTGCTTGGCATCGCGGTAGATCCTATGTACCATGATAGCCCATAAATTTTCCATTGGATTCAGATCAGGAGAACAGGCCGGCCATTCGAGAACGTCGATATTCCTGGCTGCAATCCACGCCGTACTCGACCGACTTGCATGGATCGCAGCATTGTCGTGCATGAAGGTGAACGACCTAGTATTGCGGCGACGTAGGAACGGAAGGAGACGGTCTTCCAGGACCTTCTGGTAGTCCTCCGAGTCCATTCGGCACGATACAAAGGCCAGGTCGAGCAGTCCATCCTCGAAAAAGGCACCCCAGACCATGAGCGAACCCCCGCCAAAATTTCGCCTCGAGAAAGACAGTGGTTCTTTCCGGAGATCCCGCCAGTACTGCCTCCCAGCGTCCGGTCCGTCGAGATTAAACTTCTTTTCATCGCTCCAGATCACCTTGAACAGAATAGACCTAAGCAAGGCTTCAAAAAGATGAAAAGTCGCAAGCACCGTACCTTGGACCAATCTCTTCCGATGTTCGTAGTCGCGAATTCGAAGCGAGCCATCTTGTGACGTTCTGTGAGCCTCGGGACTCGCTTCATAGTCTCTCTGGTGAGATTTTCGAGGGACTGAGTGACCCTCCACACGGTTGTTTTGCTCACAGAAAGAGACATTTCGGCTCGCACCCGATTGAGGCTTATCGTGGAGTTCGACAGAAGGCGTCCAATCCTTCTCTCATCTTGGCTGGAGAGCTTCCGTGGACGGCCGCCAGGGTTCTTCTCTCCGTAATGCTCGGGATCTTGCAGGTAGTGGTTCACACAGTTGTGTGACCGACCAATTCGAGCAGCGATCTTCCTCCGTGACCATCCAGCTTCGACGAAGGCTTGCACACGAGCTTGTTCTTCTGGAGTGAGACGCGTACCACGAGGCATTGAGAGGACGATGTTGACCATGAACGTATGCATGCCCAAATTCAGACTTTGTTTCATACTTGTGGTGAAAAGGGAATTGTTTCATTAGTGGACCTATAGTTTTGAAACGAGCAAGTTTTAGTTTTTGGAACAACAAAAAATATTTCAGAGTTTCGACATTTTCGGAAACACTTTCTAGAGGACTTTCGATGCTGAGGAATTCGGTAATCCACGTTACAGCTTTCCAAAATGTATGGGGAATTCATAAGCTGAAGATGTAAGGGTGGACCTATAGATATGAAACGCAGTGTAGGTTCTCATGATGCTTCGCGAAAACTTTATTTTTCGATGTGACTTCTGCTCTTGCTTTATTGCAAACAATCGGTCTTCTTAAAAATGAGTTATGGATCATTTTTATGATGAGAGTAAGGAGAACGGAGACTATTCTACCTGTCGATTCCGAATATTTGTCCAACTGACTCCCCACTAATGCCACTGACTTGATGAGGTGATTATTTGACACATCCTAAAAAATGCTACGTGAGGGGAGGGGGGTGGCCCCCCCCTAGCCTTGTAGTATTTTTTTAGGATGTCATCTCACCATCACCTCATCAAGTCAGTGGCTCACTAAACTAGTTGTATGTGCGTACGAAGACTTGCATGCTGGAGGTTTCACATCAGAACAAACACATGATAAAGGTAACTATTGCACCAAGCTATTGACAATGGGCTAGGAAACTGCCAGGCACGCCAAATAATTTTGTGTAGATACCTTCTTTTCAGATTTAATTCGGACTGGCTATTCATTCGAAATCCTTCGGATGAATTGGCCAGAAAAATGAGGCAGAAAGTATATCTGTTCCCAGAGAAGACGTGGGGCAAAGAAGAAATCGAAAGACGTCTTCAGAAGTTTGATTACGTAGACGTGATGGCCGACGACAAGGTAAAAGTTAATATCATTTTTTCCGTTGACAATTTTCATCACAAATCTATAACACCGTTTTTCGTATGTGCCATGTAGGGGTAAATAACATACAGATAAAACATACAGGTAAATACAAACAGAAAAAAGGCACATCTCATTACAATTGAAGCAGTCGTCCACAGAAATTTGAGTTCTGGCTACCCAAATATTATTCTTGTATTTGCGTGCTGAAGCCCGCATGCACTGTTACCCGAAATACAAGAATCCAAGTGAGTAGAATTTTAAAGTGGCGGCAGAAGGGTGGGTGTCCGAGTGGGTGTGAGCGCTAGTGGGCAGAATAAAGAAGCGACAGCTATGTCGTCAGGGATGCAGACCGAGAGGCAAGTGGGAGTGGTATTCTAGATTGCGTTCTGGCCGCTGACGGCTGTTCAAGTGTTCTTGCTGCAAATGTGACGGATAACCGAATTTTTTTTCCAGTTTTTCGATTTCTGCTTTGGAACAAATGAAGTTTCTTAATCGTTCGTGTTTCTATAGTATAGCAATTCTGAGAGCAATTAGATTCATAATTTTCATGAACGTTTCTTTACACTTTACAAAATACTTATTGTGATGTAGGTGCATCTGGCGGAGGTGGTGTAGTGACAGGTAGCGCTTCGAGTCCCGCATCAACGTCCCCCCACGACCACCAAGCCTTCCATCCCTTCGAGGTCGGCTAATTGGTACTGGATTCGTCTGGGAGGATAAAAGCACTTACTTGTACATCGGATGGTTCTTGCATTAATGTATAGGCCAAATCGCATTCGCTTACCACGACGATCCTGAATGAAACTTGAAAAAATGGAACTTGAAAAAAAATGGCACTCGGATGCAAGGCGCAACCCACAGAAGGGGTTTATTACGCCAAAAGCTCTATTTTTTCAATTCATACATCAGTGTCAGTACCCTGTCTTAGATACATAGCTTCCCCATTGAGTTGTGGTCGGACTTCGTAGCCTTAAAGGAATGACTTTTCCTCAACAGCGATACTGATATACTTGACTATGAGAGTAGTTATGGTTAACGCGATTGTGACGCTCTACAGGGTGCCAAAAAAAGTAATCTTGCTTAGGGCTCACATCCGTCAGGTATACAAAACATAGGGAAACGAAAAAGGTCAAAGTATTGAGGCAAAATATTCCCGAAATGTTTCTGTGGAAACAGGAGAAAGCTGATACTCACTACTTCCACCTTCATAAGAATACGGAGCCTTCAGTCGGCGCAATCTGGTTTTAGAGCACCTTTGGTATCAAGGTCCGGTTGAGACAGTGGAACCACGTTCCGTGGTAGGTCTTCTGTGGGAAGCTTCCCGAAGATTGGTCCTTAGGTTGATGGAAGTCACAGAGCCCTCGCTACTTGGACAACGCTGCTATGATCCGAAGTATCATTTTTTATACCTCAAACCCACATCCGGAGCGTTTCAGTGGTAAGGGCACGTTCTGGTTCTTGGAAACGAAGGGCGTTATGAACTCGAAGAAAACAGAATGTGCAAGAACACATCCAATGAATCCCCTCAGGTACCCAGAGTGAACGAACCTTAGCAAGGCAGTGAACGAGGGCGTCGAAGTTTCGGATTTTGCCCAGTTGAGGTGACCCATCTTGTTCACTCGGAACAAGTAACCGTTCCTACCCGTGCAAAAGGCTGTAATGGAGAACGGTGATAGAGTGAGGTCTGCCCTTTACTTTAGGGATGAAAACATCTGGTCAGAATTTGCTAAAGTTCGTTTAAAGTAGGGTTAAGAGGAAAAATTACTTTATTTTTCAGCATCCCTGTACATCCAGTCTATCCATGAAATCCTATGGCGCTGACTAAACAAGTCTTTATAGTTTTGGTACTTATAGAATGTGGATACCCTACACTGGTCTGAAAACCGTGTTGCCCCGAAGGCCCATTTCTCTACGATGAAGAACGACAGTCGGATAATCGTGAATAGATTTATAAAGTACTTTGCCTTTGCCTTCTATGTCTTATAGAAATACCAGTTGGCTGGCGCACACTACTCTGAGCGAAACACCATGTGCGTCAGTAGGTCCATTGGAATTGCTCTTTTTCTTGAGCGCAGAGTATTTCAGTGCGCGCCCCGCCCACCGTGAGAGGAGCTAGACTTAGTGCATGTGTGGTCTTTACTTTTTGTTCCATGCCCTACCCATCGCAAACTTGTCCCTCCCTATCTCCACAAGTCGTTTTTCGTGTAACGTCCAAGCTCCGCCCACAGCTACAAATGCTCGGCCCACTGTGCCCAGGCCTCTTTTATGTCTTTGAAAATTTCATCGCTGACCTAATTCATCTTTCCCCACGTTTGAGACGCACTCGAACCCAATTGAGAAATTTCGGTCTGAAAATGGAACATTCCAGTGCCTGCGCCACCCACAGTTGGTAGGGATTAACTTGGTCCATGTGTTGTCTTTACGTTTTGTTCCATGCCCTACCCATCGCAAACGTGTCCCTCCCTATCTCCACAGGTCGCTTTTCATGTAACATTCAAGCTCCGCCCACAGCTGCAAATGCTCCGCCCATTACGTCCAAAATTCTTTCTTGACTTTCAAAAACTCATTCCTTATCCTAATCCACCTTCCCCCCACGTTTGGGGCATATTCGCCTTCGATAAAGAATTTTCGCGCCGAAAACGGATTATTCCAATGCACGCCCCGCCTACCGTGGGCGGAGCTTAACTTGGTCCATGTGTTCGTTACTTTTTGTTCCCATGCCCTACCACACCACGCTTGTCTCCATCTCCACAGGTCGTTTTTTATAATAGCATCTAATTTCGTGACAGACGGAGGGACGGACAAAGGGACGTACAGACAGACGAAACGTTTTATATATAGTAGGGATATACTGTTTATCCGAGAGATGAAGCGTAGGAAAGGATCAGGCTGCTCAAAATATAAGTTTTCAGTACACTCTCAGAAGTGCACTGACAACCTCAGAACCACAGCAGTCAAATTAGTCATTTGCTGAAAACTATGGTCAGCATGTATCATCAGTCAAAGGTCACCCTCTCTTCGCTCCTTCTTTTGATCTTGACTATTCTTTTCAACGACAATTCGGGGAGAAATCCGAAGAAATCGCCTACAGAACTTTGAGCTCTTTTTTTGCCTTGGTCATTCAAACAGTCCATTTCGGAGCGCTTGATAGCGCACGGCTTACGGACTTGGGTGAAAGTATATCAAACTCTCTCACGTCGCTACACACTCTCACTCTCGCCACTTAGGCCGCACTCTATCTAGCGCTGTGAAATGGGCTGTAGTTGTGTTGTACCTGTACACTACTATCCACCTTCGAGGTTTCACGTGAAAAGATTAAAATACGGCAAAGATACACACCCCTGAAATTTCCTCCAATTTCGTTCCGGGCGAGGTCACAGGGGATGTGGTGTCGGCAGTCACGTGGTCAGGGACGTAGTGTGGGAAGACAATGAATGGTAGGCTAGAAACTCTTCCCGCCGACAGCTTTTGAGAATTGTTTTTCTAGAAGTCACTCAAGTTTGTCGATCCTTCAGATTTTTGGTTTTTGTGCCAAGACAAATGCTTCTTCATAGCCCCAATTCAAGTTCTGTGTGTAATATAGTGATTTTGAGAGGAACCAGAGGATGATAAAATCTCTGCATGACTCCTTCGAATTAGTGCTATCTTACACACTTTATTATTTTTCAGACTCTTCATGACTTCTTGGAGGCTGTGTGTTTGGATGGTATCGCAGTGATCAAAAATGGTCCCATAGCCAGAAGAAAGGCAGTTCCGGAGATTGGAGAGCGAATCGGCCAAATTCATAATACACATTTCGGGTATGGGTGTAGAAGGAGTAGAACTGGTGGAGAACCTGATATGAATGCTAATTTGTTTCAGAAGGGTTTTCGAGGTAGCAACGAAGCCGAATGCGAGTAACATGGCCTATGCTTCAAGGGAAGGTCTGCCCATTCCACACCGACTTCCCGTCACTTGCCGATCCTCCACAGGTATCAATTCCTCACCTGCGCTGAATATAACACGACACGAGGATGCTTCCTTTCTCAGCTCCAAATGCTGCATATGGTTGAGCGTGCTCAAACAGGCGGCAATAGTCTCTTTGTCGATGGTTTTCATATAGCCGAGCAGGTATGTCTGTAATAAATTTCCATTTTAATTTCAAAGGAAGTTTAAAATTATGCGTAGAATATATTGGGTTGGGGAATAAGCCCCCGCCGTTTTTTTCAACCCAGTTTTTCACAATGTTCCCCTCATCTTTCGACAAAGCTCATATATGTGTTCGGTAGAGCTTTTTTTGCTCTACAAAATGCTTATATCTTTTTTTTTCGATACTTTCGATTACCTGATATTTATGAGGTTTGGAAATGAAGTAAGCTCAAGGCAAAAAACTAGCACTTGCGCACCTCATCTTTCTCGTCTGCCATTGAGATCAAAAAATGTATGTGTATATGTTTCGATAGAGCTTTTTCAGCTCTACAGAATGGTACTACATCTTATTCAAATCGCTCAATTTTTTGCTGTTTTTTAGACTCACAAATGCAGTACTCGCAAAAGTGTGCACTTTCGTTATCTCCTCTTTCTCTCCTACCATCGAGATTGAAGAAGAT